>OX393576.1:46414965-47614965 GCA_947652605.1 Elmis aenea
TGTTTGTCACTATTTGAAAAACTGCATTTTGATTTGCAGCAGTTGATTCTAAAAATCAAGTTTGACACGTCTCACTTGTAAATTCCATCACTTAACTGCGCTAAAACCAGCCTCCGTTAACTAAAATACGCTTTAAAAGGTATTATCGCCTTTTGATATTTTTTTCTTGTTTCCTCGCTGAAAATACGTAAAGACTCGAGGCGATTATTAAATATTCTAAACATGAAACTTTAAAGGCTGTTAGATAAAGTTCGTTTCATCAGTTATTTATTCGCAATTATTTATTTACGGAACGGTTCTTACTGCAAGGTAGTTTAGTCCATCGTCACATAAAAATTGCATCAGTTAAGACTTGGTCGGTAGAAGATGCGTAGTCACGGGGACAAGTCGAACAGGTGGCCGCACGCGTTAGTGTTTGGTTGCAGCTATAAATACAGTCGAGCCTGGTCGGGATCGATGAGACAGGCCGCGAGGGAGCTCCGGCTTCGGCCCCCGGAATTGGAGGCGAGTGCGGGGCTGAAACCCCCGCCAAGATTTGTATGAGCGATATATCATTACATATAGACTTACTTGTTGGAGCACGAAACGCTCCAAATGCTCGCGTTAGCCTACTATTTGTCTTCACACTAGATTATGTAGCTCGGTGCCGTTTACGCAAGAACGTTTTGATTATGTAATTAAATAAATGGAACTAGGAAATTAAGAAATTTAGTACCAAGTGTTAACGTCTGACTGTACTAGTAGATTTTCAAAACACAGGAGACACTACAAATAAAATTTATGTATGAATTATACTATAGTGCAGGGGTGGCCAAGCTCCTTGATAGTCCGAGCCATTTTTCAAAATTTGAAATTTTTCGCGAGCCGCAATTAAATACGTATTGAAAAGGTATGCAAAAAAGGTATTAAAAAATTTTTTTTACAGAAATTATATTTATTGAAAACATGTAAATAAAAGTACAAAATATGTGTATTGAATTTAAATATTAAAAATTAAACACATTTATTTTACTTCTCTTGATAATTCTTTAAAATTTGGTGAAAAATTAGTGACAGCACTTCTCATTGTCAGTAATTCTTTGAGATGCTGGTTAGTTAATACTGATCGGTCAAAATTGGTCTGGAGTCGGTCGATTACAGACGATTACGCCACTGTTTATGTTCGTTCGCGCAGTTTTCGATGGGTCATATCATTCTTAACTTGGACGGAAATGAAATTTGTTACAACGTTGCACTTAGTCTTTCATATTTGTTGTCAGTAATTTAAAAGACATTTTGAAACACATACGGAACGATAATAATTTTTTAAAATATAATAGCACAAAAATGAAAAGGGAACTCGGGTACATTTATCGAGAGCCACAAATAATCCTTCAGAGCCGCATGTGGCTCGCGAGCCGCAGGTTGGCCACCCCTGCTATAGTGCGTTAGGGTAATACCGCCCACCTAAGACATTATTCTGGATATTTTTAAAAAATGTGGTCAGAGATTAAAAATAAAAATATTAGCTGCAAACAAAAACTATATTCTTCAATAATCTGTTAAAAAAATAAAAAGAACTTTTCATGCAAAGCGGGAAATTCAAACATAGGCGATATATCAGACCGGGCGGTATTACCCTACCTTACACCTTATATTAAAATTGTCTTCTTTATTGTATTACTTAATTTTTGGTTTAAAGAAACCTTTTATTCTATTTATTTAATAATTATGTCCATTGTACCGCTAGTGGACCTTAAAAAAAAACAAAAATAAAATGTCCGAGTAAGACCACACAAGAAAAATTGTTTTAAATCCATTAACCATGTTGGTCACACTTTTAATAAGCTATTTAGCCGATTTGTTTTAGTACATCTAGCATATAATTTTTTAAAATATGTTTTTGCTTCACGTACCAGTTACATTTTTGTTTGCTGACCCTCTTCAGTTTACAAAAATCATTAAAGAAAGTATTATTTGGTACATTTCACAATACAAAAATTAAACGAGTGCTAAAATAGAAAAATCTGTTCCACTCAGTAGCCGTAAGTCATATGTAAATTTCATGCATTATGCAACTAAACGAGATTCCGACTACATCTCTTAGGAGGGCTATAGAGAATGGAAAACGTTGCGTTGTATAAGAATCTATTACTTCTAAAATTTCGCCAACCAAGCAAGTAACTGTCATAAGAAAACGATAAAAAACTATACTTCGTTTATTTTTGCTTTAGTATTCTTAAAAGATCGCAACAAAAATATTTTATCCTTATTGTTTATCCAAGTTAAAGATAAAATATGTTGTAAATTTACCAAAAACCTTACTTTATTTAGTTAACCGTGGCTCTACCGGCCGTGTCTATTGGACCCGGAACGAATTTTAATTATTAATTAATTTGTTTTAACTAATTATTTATGTTATGAGTCTATGTGCCTTTTCATGTATAGTTGTGTATTTTTATATTGACAAGTATATAATGTCACAAAGGTTTAAGGCCTAAACCATAAAGACAATGTGCGCTTAGGGGGGTAGCTCGGGATTCATAATGAAACTAATTGATAACTATGGAATTGTGCAAATTTATTATGAGATGAACACATTGACAAACAGAAATCTTGCAGTGAATTAATTATTGGACCCAGGGTAATTACGGCTAGGGTACCTCTATAAACAAGGTAAGAACAGGCGCTGGACAACTTTCTATTGGCTAAGGTGTATTATATACGGTTGAGTTTCGCTTGTAGGACTAGGTTGCGACCTCCAGATTTTAAATAGTTTGCATGGAGATCATAGGCAATTGTACACATATTATTTTTTTCTTGCGTGTTCAGTGTGTTTAAGTGTGATCCAAGACTTTAAAAGACATTAGTGATAGTTGTGTAAGTTATTGCCATACGTAAATTTCATAAGTTAAGTTAAATACAATTATTCTTTTTATTTTTAATAAAATATGCATTAAATTATTTGTCCACATCCAACTTAAAAGCAATTAATGGAATTAATAATGTAATTTTGTCATAAAATATAAAATTAATTTGATAAATCTATACTTTTCAGTTGCTCATTGAACATTAAAACAGGAATTAAGTAAACAATTATTGTTTGCAACTTAATTATCATAATTAATTAGGGATGCTTAATATTCGTATCAACACATTTATCTATCTTGGCAACAAAGATTTGTGTGGCAAAAATTAGCAAAATTTTGGGATTTCAATATAAATTTAAAGACCAAAGCTATTATTAAATAATTCTGTTAAGTTAGGTATTAGGATTCTTCATTTGATAAATATCATTGAATTAAAAATATTTTTGTAAACGTAAAAATAAAAAATATGCTTATTATAACGTCTTGTTTTTTATTCATTAAAAGCAGGGCTCGAAACCGAAAAAAAATTGGTTAACGGTTAACCGAAATCTAGAACTTTATTTTTACAACGGTTTTTGCCTAAAAACTAGTTTTTTTCATAAAAAAACGGTTAATGTAAAAAAACCGATTTAACTTTTAAACCGGTTTTGACATTATTTAGACTAGGAATGCAAATTATGAAAAGATATTATCTATTTATAATTTAATAATAATATGTACAATCAAGCGTTCAGTAATGACTTTTGGTAAACTAAAAACGCATTTAATACAGATTATGTATTTTTGTAACGTAATTTTTATGCAAAAAAATGTTTAAAAAAAAGATTTTAATTATTTTGGTTAAAGTTACCGTTTTTTTTTTCCAATTAAAATAACGGTTACGGTTAAAATCACTTATACAGGAAAAAAATAACAGTTAACCGGTTTAAAAACCCGGTTTCTTACCCTGCTGAAAAGTAAGTACAGCAATATATTGTTGCAACTATCGTACCCACAAGAAAACACCTAATAACAATTATTAACCCTTCATTTTACTCACTTTTTAGTTGCTATACTTACTATTGCATCTATTTCCGCATGCCAATTGAGTTTTCACTTTCAAATGTCGTTTAAAAATGAGGTTAATAAAAGAAATCCCATATAATCCCATTGCCGCTATTAGAAATTTGGAGGGCGCATGAAACTTGGCCATACCCTGTTATACAGGGTGTCCCAGATTACATTTCCAGCATGGGGATCTCGCTTATTATAAGAGATACAGGTTTGTTTAAATTAGATGAATTATTCCTTGGTATGAGAGGAGCCACAATTAATTTTTAAAAGTACAAAATTCCTCGTGCTTCAGATGTTATAGCAAAAAATATGAAAATGTCCAATTTCTTTTTTCTCTCATAACTTTTTTGTCTTAATCATTAGAACAATTTTATTTGTACTTTCTTAAGGCACTTTTTAATGGAGAATGTAACTGTTATTTTAGATTATTTTTATTACCTACCATTTTCGAGATATTACCCCTAACTTAATTTTTCCTTATGGGCCGCAAAGTTGGCTATGGAATAGTTGAATGTGCTTTTTTTTTCTCTTTAAAATGAGATATTACTTGCTACGTTTATTTTTATAAATAGTCACAAAATCAAGAAAAATCGTATTTTACCTATCACTTATCAAGGTATCTATAATAATAAAAACAAAAAACAACTAATTATGTGTCGAATGACAGTTACCATTAATTTGTCTGCTGTATCATTTATTAGAATTTTATAGTATTGTTGTGTAATTCGATAGTCTTTGTAGCAAATTTGTTATCATATAATTATGGGCACATTTACAACTAATTAAAAATTTTGTATGTTGAAATGCCACATTTTTTATAATAGAAAGTGTGTAAAATAAATAATTCTAATTAATTATTGATTTGTTTTGGATTTTTGGTTGGTTTGTCGAAAAAACCATATATTTTTAAATTTATTTCCAAATTTTTGTAATTACGCATCCTTCGTTGCCTTTTCTCGGGATATAGCTCTAATTATATTCGCTTAGCTTCTTCACAGTTTTTATGGCAAAGAATGTAGCATCTCAACATGTCAAATTAATCGCTATTTTTAAATGTTGCCATCATTATAACAATTACTACAAAGACTATCGAATTACCAAACAATGATGTAAAATTCTAATAAATGATAGCGCAGACAAACGGTAACTGTCATTTGACATTTAATTAGTTGTTTTTTGTTTTTATTTTCATAGATAACTTGATAAGTGTTGGGTAAAATATGATTTTTCTTGATTTTGTGACTTATTTATAAAAATAAATGTAGCAAGTAATATCTCATTTTAAAGAGAAAGAAAAGCACATTCAACTATTCCATAGCCAACTTCGCGACCCATAAGAAAAAATGAAGTTTGGGGTAATATCTCGAAAATGGTAGGTGTTAAAAATAATCTAAAATAACAGTTACATTCTCCATTAAAAAGTGCCTTAAGAAAGTACAAATAAAATTGTTGTAATGATTAAGACAAAAAAGTTATGAGAGAAAAAAAAATTGGACATTTTCATATTTTTTGCTATAACATCTGAAGCACGAGGAATTTTGTACTTTTAAAAACTGATTGTTGCTCCTCTCATACCAAAGAATAATTCATCTAATTTAAACAAACCTGTATCTCTTATAATAAGCGAGATCCCCATGCGGGAAATGTAATCTGGGACACCCTGTATAGAGGTACCCTAATTACGGCCATCTCGACCGATTGACTGTTGACTGTCGACTCTCTACTCTGTACATTGTCTACCCATAATTTGGGAAGACTATTTCTATCAATATTTACGTATATTACGTATAACAAGGAAATACATAAGGCCCCACTTGATGACTTTAGCTCTATTTGCTTGCTGTGACACAGTTATAACATAATATGATTGCAAATAGAGCTGACTGTGCATGGTGTAACGTGTAACCTAATAAATGGAGTTTACGAAATTGGATTACAATAACAAATTTAAATTATTACATTTATATAAAATATTAGTGTGACAATATAAAAAATATATAAAATAAATGCATTTATTATTTGGAAAGCAGCTAATCCTAATTTTGATAAAATCTATAAAAGGCGATATAATATTAGGCAAGCAGTTACCAAATTAGGACAATATATTAAAAAAAAATTTAAACCGTGAACATGTACTATTTTGAAAAAAACCTTCATTAAAGAACAGATGACCGCTGTGTCCTGTAAAAAGGGATCGGAAGACAAAGACAACATGTAACGATTGCAAAAAAATGTTTGTAGTATACGGTATTGTTTTACGCAATTCATACACAGAAAAAAATTAACTCTTCCTGTTTTGACTATTTTTAAGGTAAGTAATAGGTTATTCATATTTATGAAATAAAATGTGTTTAATAATAAATGATTTTGTACTTTATGGTTTCTATAGGGTTATTTTTAAAACTTTTAACGGTGTGTAATGTTTAGTTTCGATTATTATGCCTGCAACAGCTATTTAAAATAAGTTATGTCCATTAAGAACCGGTCGGTACTTTTAGCAGCATTATCGTTCAGTAGATGCGGGGTTAAGGTGGTAAGTAGAAGATGTAGATCAAAAAATTTGCGAAAAACGAATAATCTGTTAATGAAAAGAGTTAAACCCTAGGATAAGTAGAAAAAAGAAGTTACGAAAACAATGAGTGTTAGAGATCTCAGAGATGATCAATATTACAATAAAGAGGAATAAAGGAAAAGCATCGAACAATGCCGCAAGGCCTTCAAAAACCACTGCAATAATAATTTAAATAAATTTATTATTAAAAAAATTTAAATGGTTATTTTTAACCTCATTTTATCAATATTAAAATATTTATATAAAAATATTCCCACAATCCCGAAACTTTAAATATGCATATCTTGATGACTTCAACATTTTTTGTTTAAACAAATTTATTTTGCCAACATTCCGACAACGTTATTTTGACAAACAAGTTCTAAGTTAAATATTAATTAATTACTTCAGTTAATTACATGAAAATTTATGCACGATAAGCCGACTATTTACACATAATCATTTGCTATCTACACCAGCTTATTTCAAAGCGTTACACGAAATCTAATGCTAATGGATTCCAACAATTTGTGAACATGTACAGCAACAGGTTATTTAAATATTTGCTCGCAATTGGTTGCGACTTTGTTTTGTTTTGCCCGGAAATATCAAACGGTCTCATACAATATACTACTTGTAAGAAACTATTTATCGAACAACAGCAAGTAAAACTTATTATGTTTTCTTCAAGGATCTCGAAAATACTCAAAATCTGAAAAATTTCGTAGGAAATTATATTATAATTTTTACCAGCAATTCACCTTTAAAATATTAATTAACAAGAAACCAAATTAAGTAGTTTTTAAACCTTAAATATATGGATGGTAGTTTTATATGTTATATGCTAAAGTAGAAAAATATTGCCACACCCTTACATAATTTAAAATGACGACATTAATGGGTTTACATAATGTTCGGATCCAGATTTTTGCGAAAAACGCTTCGGAAACCACAGTCGGCTTTTACATTATTGAAAAGATAATTTTATCCTCTTTCTTAACACTTAGACTCAAAACTATTCAATCCCCCGTCAAAATAGCTTCCTCTTTCCAAAAATGTAATGTTCCATTAAAAATAATAAAGCTAGGGTCATTTCCGGCGAAACCGGAAGTGAAACAATAGTAACGGTGTCACACAAAAAACGCCGCAAGCTGTAACTCCGTTCTTTGTGATCCGATTTTGGTAAACAAAAAACCAAATAAAAAGTCTCCTCAAATACTAAAAACTGAATTGGATTTCAATTTTTTTCAAGGTCAACTTAAAGGTCAAACGATAGTCATTTTTTTTTCCAAATAGCACCATCTATTTTTTTTACTAAATCTGGTAGATATTATTTTTCTGAATTCAATGATGTAATCATAAGTTAATTTTAGTGTAAAACTAATAAGAAATAAAAAATTTAAGTTTAACTAAAATAGGTTAGGTTTCACAAAATTTTCAAGCGTGCCGTGGAATACAAAAAAATCTTAATCAACAAATATCATTTACCATCTAAATACCACCCTGATGGTATTTAAATGATATTTGTTGATTAAGATTTTTTTGTATTCCACGGCACGCTTGAAAATTTTGTGAAACCTAACCTGTTTTAGTTAAACTTAAATTTTTTATTTCTTATTAGTTTTACAATAAAATTAACTTATGATTACATCATTGAATTCAAAAAAATAATGCCTACCAGATTTAGTAAAAAAAAAATAGATGGTGCCATTTGAAAAAAAAAATTGACTACCGTTTGACATTTAAGTTGACCTTGAAAAAAATTGAAATCCAATTCAGTTTATAGTAATTGAGGAGACATTTCATTTAAATTTTTGTTCACCAAAATCGGACCACAAATAACGGAGTTACAGCTTGCGGCGTTTTTTGTGTGACACCCTGTATACATATAGGTATATGTTCAAAAAATCCGTTTTTCACACAAATATGTTTAAAATTTTATTCATTTGAAATCAAAACTAAAGAAAAAAAAAAGAGGGTGTACCAGAACTCTGTTTAATAATGCCGTCTTCAATTTCTCAAGTTATTAGGAGTTTGATTTCTCCGGTGCTTCTAATAACTTAGCGCTGTTATGAGCTGATTTAAAAGGTTGAATAGTTGGAAATAACGTAACTGCTGTTTAAAAAACTGCACCCTTCTGACCAAATTTAAAAAAAAGTCTTTACAACTGCCATGTCGATATTTAAACAATGAGAAAACAAAAAGATCGTTCAAACGATATTTTTCGGGGAAATGTTTTACCACACTCGTTAATATAAACATGGAGTACAAAAATGCTTTGAATAAACGGCTCCAGCGCATACAGTAATATTCCTGACACTCGTGACACACTTCAATTTATTCCAGAAAATTGCACCGCAAAAGTTATCTCCTGGATATTTTTTATGTATATATTACTTCATTTTTCTAGATATATTTTGTTGTTGATCGGAACATAGTCAAATACCGCTACTTCTGTACCACGTACACTGTGCAGTATTGCGAGAGAAATAGGTAATTTTAAAAAGCTTAGAAAAAAGTTTATTCTCGACATATTTCTCAACAACTACAATTATGTATTTCAAAACCAGAAGCATAGACTTATTTTATTTATTGTCAAAGCCAATTCCACACCTCATTTTTAACAACTTCGTCATCGAACGTTTGCTACAACGATTTTATGTTATCAGACTGAACAGGTGAAAGTCGCTTGGGGCAAAGTTGGGGCTGTAAAACGAACGTTAAATAAGTTTCCACATGATTTTTTGAATTTTCACGAAGGTTTCTCTATGATAAAGTAATTGAAATGGAGGCGCGAAATTGTTTGGAATAACAGAAAAAAAATTCATTTCACCCGTCTCCAGGGACAGTTAAAATGATGATGCAAATATATTAATGTTGGAAGATTATGTCCACGCTTGTGTTCCGCTTTTTTCAATTTGTTAGTCAGCTGACTTTTTCTCATCGTTTAAAATACGTGGTTAACTCAATAATGAACAACATTTGGAATATGATGATAAAAGTTATGTCAAATTTGAATCGAAAAAGACACTGGGCCGAATTTATACAGGAAGACAGTTTCTTGTTAAATGGGCAAAAATATGAAAATTGTTTAAAACAAAGAGTTGAAGAGTGCAACTATTTCTAGACATTAAAAAGCAGTGTTATAGCCGTATATGTATACCGAGATCATTGTAAAGACACTTTTCGTGACAAAGAAATATTAACTTTTTACGGCCTATTCATTCTCGAAGCCATCCTTTTCGTAAGAAATAATTTTGATCTGTTTGAAGTGAATATAAGAAACCATGCAGCCAATTCACGACATAAAAAAAATCTTAAGCCCGATTGCTTCAAATATACTTATCTTCAAAAAAATGTTGCCTCTATAATTATTGCAATATATAACAAATTTAATACATCACCTGAGAGTATAAGAAATCTACGCACTTCCGACTTGAAGAAAAGATTAAGAAATGTCCTAATTTCTAAAGCTTACTATGGAGTTAGTGAATACCTTAATGACGATTACTTTAAAAACTCGTTTAAGTAATTATAATTGTGTTGTATATATTCGTATATATGTGTATTTTTTATATCATTACTGTGACATGTTCTACGCCTTTTTGGATTTTTCAGAACAAATAAAGACTACTACTACCTACCAAACAAAATAGTAGCATTTAATTTTCTCCTGGTGAAATAAGTTATTATTTTAAACATGTTGTATACAAACTTATAACAATAAACTAAGGTTGAAACCCTAGTACAAAAATAAAAAGGTTTTTTTTTTAAGAATCACAAATTTATTTCTTCGCATCAAAGACTACTGACAACAAATAACAACCCATATGTTTATTATTCAGTATATACATTATTTACTAATCAGAAAAAACCTTATTACAAGTCTACAGCAAAGGATTGTTAACTATTAAAAAAAACAAAAACTTTTTTCGCTAACCATTCGACTTAAAAATAGCGTTTCAGTCACAATTTCCGTAAACTTATCGCAAAAATTAGGTATTTGTTAGTTTTTTTCATGTCACAGTTGTGAAGATATTTATACATAGAAATTTGCTCATTTTTTAGTTTCTTGCAGTTTTAAAAACACTGATCAATTTTTTGTATGCCTTTGATTTGTTTTGTATTTCTGTCCAATTTTGATAATTAAACCCACTTTCTAACTCTTACAATGGCAAAGTAATCCATGAAACGAAGTGGATAATTATCACCTTGTACGTTGGATGTTACATTTTGTTTTACACTACGAAATATATCGCAAGTCTGTCCTTGCTGAAAACGTATACTCGCATTAAGTTACAACCGTTACTAAAATAAAAGAATGTGCCGCAATCTTGGAACTCGTCTATTTACATAAAACACGTGAATTCTTATTTTCGAAATCCTTTTCATTGAGAAAAACAGTGTCGCAAAAGGCAAGATTTAATAAACATTTAAACTTGTTTAAACTCCAAAATTTACAAAGTTTTCTTTATCAAATGTAGCTGAAAGGAATTTGTTCAAGAAATTCTATTAAGACACAAACTTCCTCCTTGTATAAACTTGCAACTTAAGCTACAGAACTTCAAAGCCAAACGATATGTACCAAGACTATCGTTTTCCTAGCAGCAATTAAAGAGCTGCTCATACAGTTTACAAACGCTGACTAATTCACATCTGTGATTCTGTTACAGTCAATACAAATCGCAGATTTGCTAACCATAAGCAAACGCAATTTAAAGGTCTTACCTTTGTCGTTCTGCACCATGTAGCGTGTATAATTGGGAGTTGGTTCTTCTTTTAACAGATAATACTTGTATCATTCAAAAAATGTTCAAAAATAAACATGTTTATCAATACTAACGTTTATGAATTTTAAAATTGATGCATGAAATACATCTTTATCCTAATAATTGACGTTCCCCTAACACCATTTGTGAAATTGACAATAGAAATGCAAACTCGGTGCCAATACCGTACTAAACATTCATAAACGAAGCTTTGTGTTCAGCACGTAATTGGCTCTTACACGTTAATCACCATCATCCAAATTCAATTCAATTTAAAAGTAAATGAATTTATTTACAGGACTAGTGCGCGTTTAATTCATTTGCAGGACACTGCTTCATTAGATGTACAACATCGAGTATCTGCTTTAACCGAGTTATGGCTTAGTGCTTAGTGCATTAAGAAACACAACTTAAATGCTCTTTTGTTCAAAACATTTTTGTTCAAATTAATATGGGAGCGACTGTACAAAAATAAAATTTGAAACGAAAGCAAGTGATTAATTTAACGAACGGCAGATAATAAAGCGATGCTCATTTATTCACCCAAAAAATTCAATAAAGCTGTAATTCTATCGTCGTTAAAGTCAACAAGGTCTCTAAATAATTGTATATTCGTTACCTGTAATTTTTTATTTTTAAAGTAAATTAAATATGAAACAAACTTAATTGCCTGTCCTGTCAAGGCGGCTGTACCGCACCTACATTGTTAAAATCTATTTCAAAAGAATACTAGAAAATTGGAAGAAAAAGTGCATTCAAACCTATGGGTGTTTCCATCGTAGGAGAAAATGTTTATAGCTTGCATTTTGCTGATGAACAAGTTATCTTGGCGAAAAATGAGATACATGCTACGCAAGCTTAATGAAGAATAAAATAAGTTGGAGCCCCTGGGGGCCGTGAGAGGTTTGGGGGGGGGGGGGCGAAAAACTTATAAAACGTGTTTATTTTTTAAAATATTGAAATCTTTAAAAAAGTATTTTTTGCTCCTTATTTTACTTCGTTTCAAACTGGTATTGTTTTGTATTAGAAATCTAAGTTCTACAGTGCAATGCAGTGCAGATTGTGGAGACGCACCACGTACTAAAATAAAGAAAGGGCAAATACGATTGACTTACAAAAAATTGAAATTAAGCGACTCCTATACGAAATAGAGGATCCAACTAGCAGTTAACTATAATAATAACAAAATAATGTGTATAATATATAAAAAATTTATAGTTTGAAAAGTTTAGGAAAAATCGGACAAGCTCAAGTTATTTACAAAATTATAAAAAATAAACAAAAATCGACTGTTATCATTAAAAACTATTCTTTGCATGAATACCAAACAAACGAGGTGCTCAGTGTTTTTATTTGCACCCTGTTTTTTCTAACACCGGCCTAAATAATTTCATTGGTTAAAGTTTTAAAAAAATTAATTTAGGTTACCTGAATATTTAAAAAGACACTGAAATAAAAAGGAGATTAGTAAAAAGCTTAAAAGAATATTATTCGATTATCTAGTTCGTTCCAAATTTTCGTTGTTACTATTTTTTAGAATTGTTTTTTTTTTTAATTTTTTTTTCTCCAAGGAAAGTTGTTTATTTATTTTTTTTGTTATTTGTGTTCAAGTACTATTCTCTTTCTACACGTCTATTATTTTATAACTTCGTTACCAGCGTAAGCTGCTTTAAAGTTGGTACCTAATGCGTTTTTGTCGATATAATATAACCAAATATGTGATTAATTATCTTTTTTAAGTAAAACATTTTCCTGTCAATTTGTAAGATTTGTTTTGTTTTATTTATTATAAAGAGAATAATAATAACCAATTACTAAATTAAATATTTAAAAAATAATAATTGTACATGCTTTTAAATTTGCAAAGACTGTTGTATTCATTACATCAAAGAACGTAACAGGACAATTAGCCCCTGCTTTTTTGCACGGGGTTAATTGTTAGGGAAGGTACTTACACGGAAAGGTTTTTAAACAGGGGGTTATTTTCCTGGAGGTTATTAACCTTTTCGGTGCTCTGGACGAGTATAATCGCCAAATTTTTACGCGGCCCAAGGTGCTCGAGACGAGTTAACTCGCATGTGCTATTTAAATAGAAAAGAGCTCAAAAACAGTATTATTAAAGATATATATCCCTTGTTATGGCCATTTGTAAACTAATTAAATACATTTTGGACCTGTCGCGCACGTTTTTTTTTAAGGCAATTTCTCCAGGTATGTTATTTTTTATGTTTTTTATATTTAATAAATAAGGTTTTGTGTTCATTGGCATGTGTTAATTCTTAAATATCTATATGTGAATCAATATAGCACCAAATACGTCATTTTAAATAATTTGAAAGTATTGTAACTGAGGTTGAGTGCTCCGGACGAGTATACACGCCCGTTCAAAGGCAATGCGCACCGAAAAGGTTAAAGGCGAGTTAATGTCCGGGACGTAATTGCACTAGAACCATCGGAAAGATATCTTTGATTCCCAAAAATATTTTAGGATATTTAGGGGACCGCGACTACTAAAAAGTTAAGAACCACTGCTCTAGAGTCTAGACTTTAGAATAAGAATATAATCAGAAACACAAAAATAAGAATGTATAAAACTGTTGTAAAAAGTATTGCCAGAAAGGACGTTTTTAAGATACAGGCGTAGGAAATTAACTATTGGAGAAGATGTTGTCAACTCATTAGACATAAGAAATACTAAAATTAGAAAAAAAATCGGGATTGATATTGATGTAATAAAGACCTTTGAAGCCAAAAGATTAAATGGTTTGGACATGTTCAGAGAATAGATAAATACGATGGCAAAGTAAAATTTTAAAGTGGTATTATTTACCAATTCGAAGAAGCAATCGAAAGTAAAGACCTAACAACAGATGATGCAAAAAAATCGCAAGTATCTGAACAAACTAATTTGTTTGAAAAAAAAACAAATTAAATAATCGATTCTACTCAACCCATAAGTGTTAAGGTGGCTTTTGTAAAATCCCATGAAAATTAAGAATTACCAATTGGGGTCGGTGCGCGATTTTGTTTTCTACTTTTCAATCATTTTTTTGGGCTGCATTTTAAAGGGTACATTTTTCAAATAGCGTAAATGTCGTATAAAAATTTTGATTACTTTTTAATTAAGGGTTCACTACACTTTAGCTAACCTGACGATTTTTAAGAAAAATTTATTTATTTTCATTTTGGGATCAATTTATAGTCCCATACTTTGTTACACGTTTTCGAAAACAGCCATTTAAGCGCTATATAAAAAAAATAAGAAAGTCTTTTTAAAGTAATCAAAATTACCAACTTAGTCTACGGTTATGGTGTACAGCATCTTTCATTACCAACTTAATGCATCAATATATCAAATTTTTTGAGGTTACTGTAAGAAAATAACAATACCTATAATCGAGGTGGCAATGGTGTGTAAGACAAAAATAGTAAATTACTAGGCGATTTACCCGGCGTTGCACGGGTGATAACAATTCTCTTTTATCAATCGCAGACTACTCGCGCTCCGCGCTCGCACCCGGCGGACGTTTCCGGTCGTTCCCGGGCATTTCCGGCCGTTATTTATACGGCGTTTGATCCGTTGGGTCCTAAATAGTAACTGTGCAAAATTTGGTCCCGATCGGTCAACGGACCTAGGATTCTATAGCGAACAAACAAACACACAAACACACAAACAAACAAACAAGCTCTTTTATATATATAGATAAACAAAACCATCGGCTACTTCATTATTTTGAACAACTTAATAAAACACAATCTATCAATATCTTACCTATTTATAATCATAAAAGCAATATTTTTTATAGAATTTTTTACAACACTGCATTTTCTAGTAAGCAGCGACTACTATTACACAATATATCCAGAAACCCTTTTAACATGGTTCTGAATATTCGCGAAGTCAATTTTTACCCAAAACAAACAACAACGTAATTGATTTCCGTTTCATAAAACTCCTAAAATTGCTGATTGATTTCACAGTACGCTACAAAAATTTCTCAATTCATAACTCCAGCAATATGAATTACATATTTCTGCTCAATAATAAATGTTTGACTAGAAACATGTTCAAATGTTATTTTTATTTTCGGAGTAGCCATGTTTGGAATCGGATTTGGCTACAACAATAAGCTAATTTGATTTTTATATCATTACTAGCAGTTAACCTGTCCTAGGACGGGATTGTCAAGTATGACATAAGTCAACCCGCGTTACAGATTACTATAATAACATTACAGATTACTATACTATAATAACATAACCTCATGATGATTGTCAACCCGTAGCTATATTCATGCGTTATAGACAGAGTCAGGCTGGACTTTTATATATATTTATTATTGTTTAAAAATAAACAGCTAAACAATAATCTACTCAGAAAAGTGTATAATGATTTATACAAAATCAGTCAAGTTAAAATCAGGGATGGGGAGTCGGCAGAAAAATAACCGTCTCCAGACTTCTGAGTCGGTATTTTCTTAAACCGACTCCGACTCCCAGACTTCTTTTATTTTAAAATAAAAACGTAATTAGTATATATTTACTACAGTAAAACCTGTATTTTATAAAGGTGAACCGAGTTTATTTTCGTATATTTACTAAAAAATGAAAGAAAAAGTATATAGTTTTTTTTAACAAAAATATTAAATTTTTAACAAAACTGTTATACCGGGGTTATTACATAACGCGGGTTTGCGAGGTTGTATCCGACCCGCGTTATAAGCGACTATCATTGTATTTGGTATTTTACTAAAAGTTATATAATACTGTAATCATATACTAGGAGCCTAGGACTGTTATAATTGTTAAATGTAAAAGATGAACATATAAATTTATAAAAACCATACAAATTTTAATGTAAAAAATTTGCTTTTAAAGTAAATAAAGGCACTATCGGCTTTTGAAAACTTTCAAATTTCAACAAGGGGTAAGATTCGGTTGACTAGTATAACTACAGAACTAATCCTACCATGCACCACATGAATCATGCGGTTTGTATTCGTGCGCGATCTATAAACCTTATCCAGTCAAGTATTTTTCCAGATAAAAACCGATCGACATCGATATTTTATTTTTGTTTTGAATTTTTTATTTTCTTCTCATTTTCGAAAAAAACTAAATCAAAAAAGAGTCAAGAGTCAGTAGTTTTTCCGATTCCCGACTCCTCGACTCCCGACTCCATGGTTAAAATTATGCTACTTTGACAATTATGGTAATTAGGTATTTCATATTTAGTTCAAATTGCTACGCACTTGCCAAAGTAAACTTATTTCACAACGTTAAACGTAAATCAAGCGATATATTAATTTGAGTGTTTTTTTTTACACGTTACGTAAATTGGGATATTATTTCTAATCGAATAAAAAACAAATTAATTTATTAAGCTCATCGTTAATTCTAATGTATTGACTTCGTTATATAACTCGGTCATTAATTTTCAACCGTACCTCCATATTCATAACATATGTAGATCGGGAACACAATACTGTTTAATTTCAATTATCTGCCAAGGCAAACATGATTTTGACATGTAATTTAAATACCATTGTGTTGAGTTCAACCGGTACATATGATGCTGGTTGAATTAAATATGTTCCGTGTAAATGCCAGCTTGCACATCGAAACTAACAAGAACGCGTTTAACAAAAGAAACAATTAAACGGCCAACTAAGTTTAAAATAAAGGAAACTATTACGAGGAACTGCATATAGTTATAAAACGCTTCGAAAGCTTTTAGAGTTCCTGTAAGCGATGTAATAATTGCAAGATAATTTCATAATGTGGTGTACTTCCGAAATAACTGCATATAACTTTGAATTGCACTTACAAGTGAGAAGATAGTAATACGAATAAAACCATGTATTTATTACAAAAAGATCTCTTTACAAATCATATAATAAATAACAAGCTTACAATTTTGTCATACAATCAATACATAGTTAACAAGAAGGGCTTCGAAACTTTTCTATACAAAGTATTTACGCATTATGAAATAAATACTGTGAAAAATTAAACATACTCGCTAATAAATTAAATTATGTACAGGTATTTAAAATAGATCACCTCTACTTAAAAAAGAAACAGACACGAATATTCAACGTAAAAATATTCATCAAAATACCTTTTTTCACATAAAATTTATTACTAAACTTATTTATTTAGCAAAATAATAAGAAGATTCGTAAAACAAATCAGATATATTGTTACGCTAATATTTTATCTAATTAATATTATTTAAATTGATGTATTAAAGTTTATTAAACCCCGTTAAAAAGTATTATGTTTCAGACTGCAAACTTAACAGTATTCAAACATCGTATGTTCGTATGTTGTAAGTGCACAATAAGCGAATTCTGTTAAGTTACGTACCATTCATTTCCCGTTCAAATATCATGTTGCTAAGCCAGGGTATTTCGTGTAATAATCTTTTTTAACAAGGCAGTCATCGTTTGCTTCACAATCGAGATGGCCGCGATACCCTGGTTCAGTAACGTTCAATCCAAATCAATATAAGATTCTTCAAGTGATTGTGTAAATGTTCATCATGGTTTTTGGTAATAAATATGCTCCTCAAGTTCATTCGATTATCATTTTAGTAAATTCATCGATCCCCAGCTACGACCCCCAAAGTGCACAATGGCTTTAAGAATAAATCCTTTAAAGCTAACGTGACAATATCAAGGGAACACTTTATAAACAGGAAAACTGAATAACGTGAGTCAATATTCTAGGATAACTCGGGTACTATCGAAATAAGATTATATATGTATGTCGAAAAATATATATAACAAATTTGATAGCTTCCGAGAAGAAACTAGTCATTGTTTGCCACTTTGAACTCATTTTATAAGAAATTCAATTTATAGTGAATCCAACGTAAAGAGAGTTATTTAAAATTGAAACATACGGAGACGACTAGAACTCAGTCGAGCGCCGTATTTATATTTTGACGATGACTGTATGTCAACGAATAAATGAAATGAAGCTTATATTGTATGTAGGCAAATAATTCAAATGATATTTGCAAGTAAAATATATCTCTCCACGAAAATTGTGTTTTAAATATGAGCAATGCACTGAAATTTAATATAATATAAATATATTGTTTTTATTTAGATATCTTTTGTAGTAACTAATTGTTTAAGACATTTTGTGACATATAGCATATAAGTAACATTTGCAACTAAGTTTTAAATAAACCCAAACATATTTAGAATAATAAAGCACTAACTTTATTTTATGAATATGCAACTTCATTTTAACGACCTTTCTAGATAGCACTATGTAGTTTCATACCATTACATTGTACGCAAGTTTATATACTTTCTATCGTAAACAACAAAATTATTGCAATGCTTTTCGTACACTATTATTATGTTAAGATTTTCCTGTGCCTAAATTTATTGTTAAAATTAAACTGAAATAAATGTTTTGAGTAAAATATCACATTTCAATATTGTTGCGAATTTGGTTCTTAGATTACATTAGATCATATAGAAAGTAGTTTAAAACCTTTTTTTACTCACAAAGTTTAACTTTTAAGTTAAGACTGAAAGGTAAGATTTTATTCAAATAATTGTTTTAGGAGCTACAAAATCAAAAAGAATTCCCAAAAATATATGTAACTACTTTAAAACCTTTTGACTAAAGGCATTTTAGAATTTTGAGATCACGATTATTCTTGAGTCTTAAATATCCAAGAGTTTGAAATTAATTGTTATTTACGTAACAAGACCGAAAAGTGGTACTTTACTGGTAGGCGAGTCCTGAAAGCATACGAGTCCAGAAAATTATTTTTTCTTTAGGTATTTTACGTACAATATTTTTTATGCGTTAGCTAATGACACCAAAATAATTATCGTCAGATCCATAATTAAACAATAACTTAACAAACTGCAGGTGAAAATTTGGTTGATGGTATAAACACGCTTGTTTGACAACGCAAATCAACAAAACAGCTCAATACCATGGCGACCAGTTGCTTTCCGGCCTAGGCCGGTAAAGCCAACTACTCATCACCATGACAACCTTGCACTTTATGGCATACGCCGGTAAATATATATTTTACAGCCAACAAAATGATCGGAAACAACTGATTCTCTTGACGGTCGCAGAAAATAGTTATTTACGTAACAAGGACGAGTAGGCAGTCTTGATAGCATACGAGTCCAGTAGACACTACAGGTATGTTACGTACAATATTTTTTCTGCGTCCGCCACTGGCACCAAATCACTTTCGCCACCATCCATAATTAAACAATAACTTAACAAACTGCAGGTGAAAACTCGTATGGTGGTAAAAAGACGCTTGTTTGACAGCGTAAATCAACAAAACACTCAGTCATCACCATGCCAACCAGCTACTTTCCAGCCTAGGCCGGTAAAGACAACTCATTACTATAGCAACCAGTTATTTTCTGGCCCAGGCCATTAAAGATGCATTTTGCAGCCTAAAAATTGACCGGAAACAACTGATTTTCTGGACGGACGCAAAAAATATTTTATCGATCCCGTTTTTAAGAAAACATTACAACACATAATATAACAATTTTCTTACAGCGTTTTAAACTTGAAGATTAAAGGAATTTCGGAAACTATTAGATATATAAGTGTTAATTTAATCTGAAACACCCTGTTCATAGGAATATTTCTTTAAAAAAGTATTGTATCAGCACGAATATGGCGCCCATAAGAAAGCAAAAAAAAATTACTATGATATCTAAAAACTAAGCAGTCTGGGTATTTTACGTCATGCAATAAAAACCTTAGCCTCAGCTAAGTAAAACTAATTTCCAAGTTCTTTTGTTGATAATGAAAAAGTTGTAGTGAAAATTCCAAATCAAAGTTTTTTAGATATTCGAAATATTTCTTGGACTAAGGAAAAATTGCTTATTTTCAGATGATTTTTACTAAATACTAATAATACCATAACTCTCTTCTAAGTGAATTATCTTTTAACCTCTACTCTAACGGTTTCTGCGATCTCCATGTTTTTTCAGATTAAAAGAATACGCATGTAAATTAAACTTTATAGATAGGTACATAGCAAATACTTTCTGAAAAAGTTTACATTCTGGAAGTTTCCTTTGCATCTTAGCATAACAAAAATTTTATTCTGTTCCTAAAATTATAAAATATGTTAAAAATATGTAAAATATTTACAAAAAATAATTAGTTTTACGTTGATTTTTCTGTAAATGTATCATCATTCTTCTGGGACTTTGGCGGTATTTTATATTCTATTGCAGAAATTAACGTTTTTATTACTAAGTAAATTGAATTCTAGAAAAAGGCTGGATGGAGTCGCTCTTCACGCTGTCTTTATACCATATTACGGCTGACATACCGTTTAAAGGAAATTCAAATACAGGACTTTTTAGCTCCGTAATTCGTTCGAGTGCTACCTTACTATAGAATTCCGGTTTTTCAAAGCGAGGCGCTACCATCGAATTAAATTAAACTACTAATGATGGAAATAGTGGCTTTGCTAACATATTTTTTCAAATTTTATTAGTAGAACTGAATAATTACAACCTTCGATATAGTTTAAGTACTTTGATGTTTTTAAGACAAACAATATTCTAATGACGAGACGTCTATAGAGTATGTAAATATTTTCCATAGAACTAATAAAGTAAACTCAATAGAATTAATTCTTCTTATTAAAATTTTTTCGTTAACACGCATAATATCGTTGACATCCACTTTCTTCAAACATATTTCTATTTCTATATCAATCAAAATTTCTAGCGAATATATTCCATTATAAATATAAGACGTTTCCCAAACTAAGACATGTCTCACAAATCATGAACGCAATTCTTTTATCCGTGAACATCTACAAATGAACCGAATCAAGGGATACGGAACCTTCATCATGATGACTTGAATTCACACGACAGTAAGCAGTTTCAGTGAAATGTCTTTTAACCTATTCAAGAGATCCGATTCACGAACTTACCTTTCACACAGTAAAAGGAAGCAGAGAAAGGTCAACCTATCAATTAGCAGCATAATATTCAGTTTAAGTAACCCATTCTAATTTTCATAATCAGAATAATAGTAAATCTCATAGGTACTTGAATTTATATACAAGGTACTTGAACAGTTTATGAGAAATTATATTTTATAAAAACTCTTAAATCATTTGTGTTTTGTAATTAAAAATAAATTAAATTTTTTTTATGAACTACTATTACTTTTCTTCTGTAGAGATTTTCATATTAAATTTATAAGCTGCTTAAACTAGAACAGTCATCTTTAGAGGATCTATCTTTTCAATTCTTGCTATTAGAACTACTTCATCTGCATAATAGATCATCTTTATTGCCTTTGTATCCATCCTCCTTTGCTCTGTGTTATTGTTTATATTAATTCGTCTTTAAGTAAAAAGCAAAAGCTTAGTTGCTGACCAATAATATGATGAATAGCATTTTGGAAAAGCATAGATAGGAAAAAAGTGATTACTGTTTACCCTCGAGCGGGCGAGCTGGATTGTAAAGTACGCCAATGTAATGAAATTCAATGTAGTAACAGTGTCTGGATCTAATCGTAAAAGACTGTGTGTTTCTTCAGTATTATTTTGCCTTCAAATTTTTTTTTCTTAAACTCCTTTCTTCCCGAGATCTGCCCTAGAGCAAAAAAGCGGGAGTTACTGCAACGCCAACGAGTGGTTAATAAATTTACATTAAATCCCTTACAAATAATATAATAAGATGATTAATGTTAGTAATATAGTCTAATCTTATCTGTAGCTTATTTCTAATGTAGTGTATCGCTTCAGCCGATGTGTGGCTTGGCTATTGCCTATAGCAGCGGTCTCAAAACATGTTTGGTCGCGCACCCTTACTTTAATGTCGCAGGATTAGCGCACACCCCAAAATAAAAAATCACAAAAGTTTAATCACAAAATTTGCTTAATTATGCTGTGGAAATAGAAGTATTAATTTATTAAGAATTATCCCACGCACCCCAGAAATTATCTCGCGCACCCTACTTTGGAGACTATAGGCTGACGGCAAACGGGTTGGGATGCCGTCCCAGTCGTTTGAGGTATTTGGTGCTTATGGCCTTGGCTTCTTGTATACGAAGGATGTTTAGGTCCTTGTCCTTTCTCACACACCAAGCTGCGTTTGTTATTTTTCTTCATTACATATGTTCAAATAATCCGGTTGTTTTACACATATGTCTAAAATTTCATTTATCTGAAGTCAAAACTAAAGAAAAAAGAGGGTGATAACTCAGTTGCACCCGGTATATTTGTCAGCCATGTGGTGCTGAAGAATGAAATTTAGATAAATAAAGAAATTTTACACTGTTATTTGGGTTTGTATGTGCATTAAAATATTTTTGGAAATGTAATTTGTTTCCTGAATAAATATTATTAAAAGCTGTATTTGTAAGGCATTAAATATCATACTAATAATAATTAAACCAATAATACCATCAAACACAGAAGTTTTTGGTTTTGAAAGATACTATGAACAAACTACGCCACACGCCCGGTCGTATAAAATTAAGGGGAGCGCCCGTTTGAGGGTCAAAATAAAAATATTTATAGTGTGCTTTTTTTTTTAGTTTTATACATTTTAAATAACTTTAAACAAACAATTATGTGATTTCCAATTAGGACACTTTTCCGCTACTTGAAAATCGAAAAGTGAGTGTGATACAGTTTGTGATCTCAAACATTTATTTGTAGTCTTAATATCATTACCTATAATTAACATAAATACCACTTGGCATTATTAACAACTATAATCTACTTAACTCCGTTGGAGAACGTACGCTATAAGATTGTTGCCTCTAAATTATCATAGTCGCATTGCTGTGTGTACAAATTTATCTACCATGAATTTGCAGTAAATGCAAATTAAATTAGTTCATCCTGACAGCTTTCCAAAGTCTCACACATCACACATTGAATTAATATGTGCATTTCATCGTCTGCGCGAGCAACGATATTATTGTAAGTAGATTAAAATTAGGTCTTATCATCTTCAGAATTGTTTTGAAAATTTAATACTATTGTCAAGCAATATTCATTTAAAGCCTCTCTAGGCACTATATTGCGATTGGAGCGATAACAGTTTTGAACGCAAAAAAAAAAAACCATTGCAGGTACACGAACAAGGGTTTTCAAAACAATGTAAAAATTATTTTAACATTCTGTTTTGTACGTGCTATTATTTGTTTGTTTGTTATTTGAAATGCCGAGCGAAAACTTCTGGTACAGACTGTACGCTGACCTGTAGTTAATCAGTTCTGCAACAGTTTGATCCGCGAATAGCTAAACCGCGCTCACACATACGCAAAACTAAATCAGGAATCACAGATGCAAGCGCAGAAACAACTAAATTGTTTGGTTCCAAATTTGTACTCCTACTATTTAGCTACGGTATAATGTTCTTAAGATGATAAGGGGGACGAAATTTAAACTTATAGGACACAAAACAGTTGTACGAATTCGCTCAATCGTTCAATTTGCGTCAACACAAACTGTTTAGTTGCCTAAATTTATTTTGTAATACCTCAAATGCATGTGAGCACGTTGCCATATAAACCAATAACAATGACTTCCGTAACCAAACTGTTGCACAACTAATAATTTGCATGTCAGCACCTAGCTTTATTGAACAATCCGATTCAGTCTATTCATGATAGTTATCTAAATAATTATTAAACAATTTGACTAACGTAACAGCATTTTGTAGGAACTTAGTTGGTTTTTAAGCCGATTTAGCTCAATAGGTGTCACAGTTAATTATATAAGAAAATGAAAAAACAGTTATACTTAAAGTTTGAAAATCTATTAACACTTACATTTTTATAAAATCAACCTTTTCAAAAAAGTTACTGTTTTCCTTGTATTCTTTAGTTGTTGTTTATTTCAGTAAATAGATACACAAAATAATCTAATGTTGACTTAAAAACCAAATTAACTGGTGTGGCCACCTTTTTAAACACTGCATGATGTTGTTTAAAGTGAAATCCAATAATTAAACAATTTTATGGTTAAAATGATTTTCTTACAAAAGCCTGCGATTTAATTTTTTTTTCTTTTTTCTTTCTTATTAGGCCTAAGCCAGTTCTACCTGTGATCTGCCTAAACTTTTTAAGTTGTCACTCACTGCTCTTTTTCTTGGGCCCCCATTGCAAATTTATTTATAGGAGATTTATATGTAGCTAATGTGCTAATGTCATCACTCGATCTTTTTTCTCATTTTACAGATTTTTTTAAAGTACTCCTTCATTTATATTTAGCACATGTTGTTCTAATAGTTTGTTTTGTATCTCTGTTTAGTAGGGTTTTGCCAGCAGTTCTCCTTAATACGTTCCTGTCTAATGTTATTATTTTGCGTTGGAGGTCTCAGGTCTGTTTTCAGCTGTATCATTGTGGATCTTATGGTGGCCCTGTATAATCGTCATCTGGTTCAAATTTCCAGATATTTGTAGATCAAAACAGACGAACGTTATTGTAAATATATTCAAAACGTGGAAATCTATGGAAATCCCAAATTTCAAAATAATCCCAATCACACTACCTTCTTCTTGTGACAGAGTTGGCTGTCCTCCACCATAACGATAAGTTTATTCAGCACATTATGGTGGTCATACACGTTGCGGTATACCTGTCAGGTTTGCCTGAACAATAAAAAATGTTCAGGTTTACCTAAACAGTTTTGGTAACATTGCCTAAGCAGTTATGTTACACACACGCTCCGGTATACCTGCAAGCAGGCAAACCTGACAGGTATACCGCAACGTGTATGACCACCATTAGACAGGTAATATTAATCGAAAAGGTCAACTACTTTGGTCGCAAAAAACTAAATATTCTAGCCTTGTCATATCTAGCGTTTCAAGTCTCCATAAAACACTTACTGGAAAACAATTCTCTAAACTACCACCTAAGCTAAGATGATGACGTTAAGTTAAATTGAAGCATTTCTAAAAAATATATTTTAATTAAAACAGACAACAAAATTTTAATGTTTATTACATCTTTAAACCGTTAAATCAAATACCAAATTAGTTCAAACCCTCTAAATATGTCATAACTCATTTTCATACTTAATAATTTTGAATTTGAGTTACGTTTCAGCTTTAATATGCCATTTGTATGAAGATTACATTTTTACAACTATTATTTTACGTTCACCGATAAACAAATAGTCCCTAAAAATATGTAAACAAACATTACTTATATTTAAAAACAATTTTTAATTTACTTCACAAAAACTGCATTTCAAGAAGCTTTTGTAAAAGTCCTTAAATAAATAATAAATTAAAATTTTTTTAATGATTCCGTCTTCTTAAAAAGATACTAATAGGGAGTTTTTAAGAAACTGCATCACTTTGCTTTTCCTTATGAAATTTTAACCAGCCATGTCAGAAAAAAGCGCTACATAAATAAGCTTTTAGTACTGTGCGGTTTTTCGTCATTTACTTCAAGCAAATAAGGATACTTTGTTTAGAGTTCAAAAACAGCCACGTTGAAATTTTAAACCAGTTTCGAGACACTGGTCCTGTCATCAGCAGAATTGCATTAAAAGATCGAAACCATTTAATATTTTATATACCTATTGTATTAGGTACATAAAAAAACAGCATAGAGTATTATTTAACTATATACAGGGTGTAGACTTGGATTACGCAACATAGGAATAATTTCAATGGTCAAATTTTAAAAGTCGTATTTTATCTGCCCTAATTATTTAAGAAAAAAAGTGAAAATAGGTTGTTTGTAGAGAAAAAAATGCTGTATCCATAAATGTAATCAATATCAATTTTTAGTTTTCCAATAAATTAAAATAAAGCAAATTGTAAAACGCGTTTTAACAAAAAATCTGTAGTGCCTTGGAATTATGCTATGACAACTGCCCAGCCTAATGTCACTTATACTGCCACTTTGACGCGAAGTTTATTCTTAAATATACCTACTTTATATTTTATCAAACATTTATTTTATACAAATAGCTATGTAATCATTCCAAGATATAATAAAAATGATAATTAAGAATAAACTTCGTGTCAAAGTGACAGTATAAGTGACATGCTGGGCAGTTGTCCTTGCATAATTATACAGGGTGTTTCTGAACGATGTAGCATAATTTCTACTGGTGAATCTACATTGAAAAATAGGACGATTTAGCCCATCATGCCTTATAGAAAGTTGCATCGTTGCTAAGTTACAGCCCCATGAAGAGGGGATGAAAAATTGTTGTTTTATTGATAAATCAACAACGCTTTGACCTAGAACATTTATATTTGGCACGTATTCTACAATAGGCAAGCGTGTTCTTATGCATAAGTTCGAGAGAAATCCCACCATAGGGGGCGCTACAATCGATAATAGCAGAGAAATAACCTGCTGTATTTTTTTTTTGTCGATCGTAATTTCAATTTTTTATTGTAATAGTCGGATAGGTAGGTCTAAAATGTACATTTTTAGTAACTTAAAGTTTTTTGATAGGAGCCATCGTTTTGGAGAAAAACTCGATTTTATTAAAATATAACTCTGAGATTTATTGAAAATATTTAACAAAATCATGTTTTATACAAATTACACTGGACATAATAAATAACTAATAAAAAACTAAAAAATAACTAATACAACTAAAAATGATTGTTACAATAAACGAAAATATGACATCTGACTACATTTGTTTTGTTTGTTAATTCACAGTAAACTAGTTTTTGCTAAATATTTTCAATAAACCTCAGAGTTACATTTTAATAAAATCGAGTTTTTCTCCAAAACGATGGCTCCTATCAAAAAACTTTAAGTTACTAAAAATGTACATTTTAGACCTACCTATACGACTGTTACAATAAAAAATTGAAATTACGATCGAAAAAAAAAGCAGCAGGTTTTTTCTCTGCTATTATCGATTGTAGCGCCCCCTATGGTGGGATTTCGCTCAAACTTATGCATAACAACACGCTTGCCTATTGTAGAATACGTGCCAAATATAAATGTTGTAGGTCAAAGCGTTGTTGATTTATCAAAAAAAAAAGAATGTTTCATCCCCTCTTCATGGGGCTGTAACTTAGCAACGATGCAACTTTCTATAAGGCATGATGGGCTAAATCGTCCTATTTTTCAATGTAGATTCACCAGTAGAAATTATGCTACATCGTTCAAAAACACCCTGTATACAAATACAATATCTACAGAAAACCTATTTGCACTTTTTTTCTAAAATAATTAGGGAAGATAATATACGACTTTTAAAATGTTCCCATTGAATTTGCCATGTTGCGTGGTTCAAGTCTACACCCTGTAAAAAACAAACTTAACACACTGCTCCTGGTATAATAATACATATTCTGCTTTAAAAAAAAAGGTAACTTCTTTGAAGTGTGTAATTCAATGTAAAGTGTAAATTAATATTAAAGCAAATGTTAGTTTTAATTATACAAAGTAACGACAGTCTGTTAACTGGGTGTATTGATTATACATTAATTAATATAAGTGCTTATAACAGTTCAGTTTAAGTCTCTAGGTGAACTAATACCAATAACGGCAGCTTGAAAAACCAACATCACCAAAATAAATCGAGCAAAAAGCGAAACTTTTAAGTGTATTAAATAGTTTAAAAAAAGGTAAAACCAGAATCAGGATATCTGAAAAAAAAGACGACATGGGACTTAAAAAAAAAAATTTAAACTATTTTTCGGCAAATAAGTCGATTATAAACGTCCTTTAACATTTTGTACAGTGTTTAAATTTTGCATGATACATCATCGTTCATTAAGCATTTTAGGTGGTTTTTGTCAGTTACCTAGTTTAATTAACTTAGTTGCTAATAAAACCCATTTATCATTTTTCTCAACTTTTGCAACCTTGATAAAAATATTTGTCTCAAAAAAAATTATAAGTGCACTTATAATCAGGGTTGGCAAAAACCCGGTTTAATAAATAAAACCCAGTGGGCTGGGTTTTATTGGGTTTTATTGAGTCGTAAAACCGGGTTTTATTGGGTTTTATTGGTTTTTTAAAGTGATAATCGTACAAACTAAATATACTATTATGTATGTAGGGTAACTAGATTGTTTCACCAGAAAGCGGGTAAATAGATGTATTTAATACATTTTAAAAAAATGTATCACACAAAAATGTATTTATTTGCATTCACTATACATCGCAATGTACATACGGCTGTCCCACAACGTATGCCTTCGCAAATTTTTGCATAAATTGAATGTTTGCGACCGAAATAAAACGTTTTTAAGGACAATCTTTTTTTAAATGTCTAGCTTCATATACAGGGTGTCCAGAATTCGACGCTCGCTATTGAGAACTTTTAACTTTTTTTAGATGAATTTTTCTCCGTGGCTATGAGATATAGCAGAAAAGTTATATTACAAAAGTTGTAAATATTTTTGATCCCAAACATTATTTTGTCGTTTTGTACGAATCATATTGTGACAACCTTAAAGATTGTTGCCTGTGAAGCTCTACCTGGTATTAACTGTAAACGATTCTAGCAATAAGTAATTTAAAATTATATACAAAAGGTGACTTCTACCTGAATTAGGTAAGCCTATTATACTAATATGTGTGAACCTATATGACAGGTTTTGTTTTAAAGTAATTATAATTAGATCTGAACATTATTCCGAATGCGATAATAGTATTCATAAAATACTAAATAATGGTGGATTGTATTCGGATGCCTGCAATATTTTACAGATGTTTTCAATCTTATCAAAAGCTTTAGATGCATTACAAAATGATAATGTTTCTTTGTCTATTGCCGTTGAAATTTGGTACGGTTTAATAAATAATAAAATACTATCAACGCCAAAAATCAAACCATTAATTAAAAAACGAATGCAGAGTGCATTAACACCGGCACATTACTTAGCAAATATTATGGACCCAAATTATTTGGGAAAATCACATCGCGGTGAAACATCGATTTTGGGAAGTAATCAGTATCTTGAATTTTAAACGCTAAAAAATAAGTCAGGAAATTTGGATGTTTTTTCGGTATAACTTCACTTTAGCGGCAGTTGTCGAAAATTGATAAAATTTTGTGGGTTACTAAAACTAGACTTGCTGAACTCAATTATGTTAAAATTACTTGGCGCTCTCATTTAATAAGCGTAAAAATTCAATATAAAAGTTCCGTTTGACAGTTAGGTTAGGTTTTTTAATTCGAATTTTCTCATGTTAGGATGGCTAAATTATCTGTGTAAAGTGTACAAATATGATTATAAGGCATAAATGAAACTATATTTGTATTGATTTTGTGTTAAAATAAGCTTAAAATAACGTAAATCTCATAACATATCCAAGTACACAACTGTCATTTTTTGCCGTCTTGACTTACTTTTTCCACCTATCTTGACCTTTCTGAGATAGTAAGGTGGACTCATTTAGATCTATAAGGATCAGATCAGTTTCAGTTGGAACTAAAATTTTAATTTTAAGCGACCCTTAATTTATTTTTTTAACAAATAACTTGTAATTTGAGAGTGGTAGTTAATAATGCTGGTTGATTAACCTTATTTGACTCTCTTGAATTTCTGTGAAAAAACACTCATGAAACTTCATTTTCACAGACGTCATTTACTAAAATGAGATTAATTGGAATGCCTGAAGCGGCATTTTAAACATTTTTACACACAAACACATACGAAGATAATCAATATATTTATGGCGAAAAAAAATTGGTGGCCACACACATAAGTTTAAAAATTAAATAGTGTACAGCTGCACATCATCTTATTCCAAATTTGTTTTTTTGTAGCATTCCCCATTAATCTGCGTTAAAAACAAACCCTAACCAACCTCTAAGCTGACCCTCTGACGAAAGTAAACAGAATGCCTATGGAAGAATAGTGTTGCGCACAGCTGCACGCCATCTTATTCGTTACTTATTTTATTTTAGCGTTCTCCATTATTTATCTAAAAAAAAAAAACTTTTACCGACCTCTAATCTGACCCTCTGAAGAAAGTAAATACACTGAGCAGAAATAAGATCACGTGCGCAACACTATTCCCTCAACATTCTGTTTATTTTCGTCAGAGGGTCAGGTTAGGGGTCTGTAAATTTTTTTTTTTTTAAAGACGAATAATGGTGTTATGGGGTTCGAATATAAAGAAAAACAAACACTTGTTTTAACACTGAATTTTAATGAAAAATGTTAATAAACGAAAAATTTATAATATAAATGAAACGAAAAATATAACTTAAACTAGATGTTGTAAATAATAAAATTGTCGTAGTAATCGTGTTGAAATTGAATATGTGAATACTGATTAAAGAATGTATTATGTGTAACTGAATATCGACGGGCGCGTGTACCGTTATATTGCAAAGTGCAACTTAAGCAAAAAAACTAGTTCAGTGAACTATGAAATGACAAAGCAAAAAAAACTATTAACTGAAATTTTGAAATAATGAAGTAACGTGATAATTGAACAATGTAAATTAAAAGAAGTTTAAATTTAAGAAAAATAAATATAAAATTGAATTTAAAGATTGCACTATAACAACAATATAACACCTCCCGACGAAGATAACGAAAGTTATTGAGTTTTAATTTGTTGTCCATCCCTGAAGTTGAGGGGTTGAAATTGTAAGGGTTGTTCCAGGTTGTTCTCTGGGTGGTGATGAAATGTCCATTGGAAGTAATGGGTTGTCGTTGTTATCATCTTCTTTAGTAGTCGAACCTTTGATTAATCGTTTTGAAGGTTCTGGTTTGACGGGGCATTGTTGATTTTTTTTTTTTTTTGAAATTGTAATTTGATAAAGTCGCATAAAACAAATGGATAAAGGGTTACATTCGCAAAAATATTGACAAAGACAAAGGGATAAGAGTGAAAGGATTAATATTAAAGTTAAGGAATACCAGGGTAAATTTCTGGATATGTGTTTATGAAATAATAGGGAATCTAGGTTATCGTTGATGTTGTGTAATTTAGTTTGGATTGATTGTAAATGATTAAGGTGAGTTGGTAAAGGGTTTATTTTGTCGAAATGAATTTCTTTTGTGGTAGATGTTCCAATTGGTGAATTAGTGAAGATGGGAGTTTCAGGTATACGAAAAGTGATATTTGAATTTGATTTGAATTTAGATTGTAGACGAAGTGATCCAATGTAAGCTGAACATCCAGCGTCCAATGTTAAAATAAAAGTTTTGGGAATTTTGACGTTCTGGATTTTATCTTCGCAGTTCACGTCCATGAAATGTTCATCGGTGGTTGAGATGAGCCATTCGTTTTCTTGTAAATGGTCGTAGAGAAATGTTGGTCCGTGTAAAGATATAACGTTGCAGATGTCTGGTATTGTTCTTAAGGTTTTTCGAAAAAGTTGGATCTCACAAGCATCTTCTTCCAATTTAATATTTAGCTGTTGACTCACACAGATAAAGTGATTGTTCATAATAAGTTTGCATTTAGAGTTATCTTCAAGAATAACATGTTGCAAATTGTCATTAGTAATTAATAAATCTTTATTTGAAATTTGGATAAATCTTTGTTCATTGGGGTCACTAGGATTTGTAATAGGAACGGAATGAACTGAATAATAATTATAAGAGTTAGTACTTACTAATGGTATATGAATTATGAAAATTAAATTTGGTTTTTGATAAAATACGTCTAAAGTAGAAAAGTCTAATAAAATATGTCCGTTTTGTGGAATTAATGGGGTAGGAAATGTGGTTTGTGGGGGTAAACGAGGTAAAGCTTTGGTTAATTCTTTAATGCAAGTTGTTGGATCAAGAATAAATGGGGATAAAATATTTTGTTTAGCAAAAAGGATGCTATTTAATATAGATTGTAATTGATCATCTAATGTTTCTGTCATAAATTGCAGTTGCGAAATAGTATCAGTAAACATGATTTGTTTTTCTAATTGATTTTTTAATGTATCAATTTGATTTGCGAAATTAGAAAGTTTATGAATATTATTGTTAAAATTTTGAACATATTTTTGTAAAGAGGTAATTGTATCGTTAAATGCAGACACGGCATTACTAACGATTTGATTTTGATCTTTAAATAAAATTTCCAATTTTGTTTGATCTTTTTGAAGAGATTCAATTGCATTATGATAAGATTCAGCGTCGGATGCATCTGGAGTTCCAGCGATCCATTTCCAAGCGCTGCCTAAGAAATTTAATGATCTCTTAGTTCGTTGATCGGAACTGTGATTTAGTATATCGGAAATTAATTGAAATCGTTTGTTTATCAACGGTTTATAGTATTCTAATTGTTTAAAAGCATTTTGGCATGCGTGATCAAAGGATTCAGTTTTGGGATCTGTGGTGGTTAATCGATCACATAAAAATTTAAGGTTTTTATCAGTTTTCATAAAATTTTGAATTTCTGTTTCTAAGACTGAAATGTCTAAATAAGTAATTAAATTCCACGGTGAATTGGAGATAGAAGCTGTTCCTTTTGAGACATAAACTAGTCCTGAGCCATTGAGGATTGGTTGAATTTTGAAACCATCTGAATTGGAGGTTATTAATCTGTAAAAGATTTTAATCGATTGATATGGACTTTTATACATTTATTGCCTAATTTTAAAGTGGCATTGCAATCATCAATAGAAATGATTTCGTATGGACCGTTATAAGTCGGTTGTAATTTTTTTGATTCATTTGCTTTGGAAAATTCATTACGTAATAAAACTAGATTTCCAGGTAGGAAAATGACAGGGTTAGAATTTTTATCGTAATGTATTTTTGATTTCGTTTTAGAATCAATTAATCTTTCTTTAGCTAATTGATTATTATTGTGCATTCTTAATTTTAAATTGTCCAAGTACGTATCGTAAGTATATTTAAATTGTGCAGTAATTGTAGGTAATTGTATTTTGTGTCCAAATAATAGTTCATAAGGAGTAAATTTTGTAGCAGAATGAATATTGGAATTGTAAGATAAAATAGCAGTAGGTAGAAATTGGTCCCATAATTGTTGATCTGTCTGTACATAATGTCTCAGATATTCTTTAATTACAGCGTGTGCGCGTTCTAATGAACCGTTAGTTTGCGGGTGATAAGCTGTCGAATTTGTTTTATTGATTTTTAAAAGTTTATTTAATTTTGTAAAAGTTTGCGACATGAATTCAGAGCCTTGATCCGTAAGTATGGATGTTGGTGTTCCGTATAAACTTATAAATTTTACAAATTCTTGCGCGATTGTATCCGCGTTATGTTGTGGTATTGGTACAGCGTATAAAAATTTTGTTAAATCGTCTTGTATTGTAAGAATATACTTGTTATTATTTTCGGTTAAAGGTAAAGGTCCTACTATATCTAGAGAAACACGTTCAAAAGGTTGTTCGCTAGTAGTAGTTATTATCATAGGTACTTTGTTTGGTTTACGATTAATTTTGGATTTTTGACATGATTCACATTTTGAAACATAGTTTTTAATATCTTTGTACATATTTTTCCAATTGTACTTTGCTTTAATTCTAGAATACGTTCTATGTAAACCAGGGTGTCCTGCTAGTGGTGAATCGTGATTGTCAAATAAAATTTGGGGAATATCGTTAGAAGTTACGTCGATTATTTTATTTAAAAATATTGATATTTTTGTCTTTTCGGGCATAGTAAATCTTAATAAATCAATCAAATGTTGTAGTCGAATATCATTGAATTCGTCTGATGGATTTAATACATCTAAATTTAAAATTTTATTTTGTTTACAGTATATTGACACATTATGTAAACATTTAAATAAATCTTGGTAAGAAATTTTGTCAAAATAATTTTGTTTATGAAAAGTAAGTAGGTAGTCTTCAGAAATTCGTTCGCATTCATATAGTTCGATTGATGAACCGCATTTTAAGTTATTTTCATTTAATATTGAAGTTGTTAAAGAAGTTTGTTCATTATCTAATGAATGAAATAGTAATTTTGTATTTGTTGAATTAATAATTGAATGATCATAAATTTCAATCAATTTAGGTGGTAATTCATCGCAGTTTCTAGCTTTTAAAAAATCGTTATAAGATGTGTGTGAAAACATAGGAAAAATTGAAATTTCAGGAGATATTCGGGATAGTGCATCGGCATTGGAATTAATTTTTCCAGGCTTATAAATTATTTCATATTCGTATTCTTCTAAAAGTAATCGCCAACGAGCAAGTTTTGAACTTGGGTCTCGGCAATTTTTAAGAAATGTTAAGGGTCTGTGATCTGTAACAATTTTGAATTTAATTCCATATAAATATGGTCGAAAGTGTTTTATTGCCCATATAATGGCTAAAAGTTCCTTTTCTGTTGTACTATAATTTTGTTCGCATTTATTTAATGTTCTGGAAGCATAGGAAATTGGCAAATCTTGACCAATAGGACCTTGTGAAAGTACAGCGCCTATGGCAAAATTGCTTGCGTCAGTTGTTAATACAAATGGTTGTTTAAAATCGGGAAATTGTAGTATTAAGTCATGGGATAAAATTTGTTTTAGTTGTTCGAACGCAATTTGTTGTTCGTTTTGCCATAAAAATTTATTATTTTTATGTAATAAAATGGTTAAAGGTTTAGTAATTTTAGAAAAGTCTTTAATAAATTTGCGATAGTAGCCTGCTAGTCCGAGAAATGATTTAAGTTCGGTTGGAGTTTTTGGAATAGGAAAATTAACGATTGTTTTTACCTTTTCTGGATTTGGTTTAACTCCGTTGTTTGTAATTTGGTGACCTAAATAAGTGATTTCTTTATGTAGAAATTCACATTTATCAGGTTGTAATTTAAGATTGTTTGAACGTAATCTTTGAAAAATTTCTGTTAGTTTAGAATTATGATCTTGTAATGAATTTGCATAAACGACTATATCGTCTAAATAAACAAAACATTTGGTTCCTTGAATGCCTGTTAATACGCTATTCATCAAGCGTTGGAATGTGGCTGGACCATTTTTTAAACCAAAAGGCATTTTGAGGTATTCGAAATGACCAGTAGGGGTTGAAAAAGCAGTTTTTGAAATATCTTGTGGATCAATCAATATTTGGTGAAATCCACTTGCTAAATCTAGAGTTGTAAAATATGAAGCATGTCCTATTTGTGACAAAATATCTTCGATATTTGGTAATGGAAATGCGTCACCTATAGTTATTTCATTGAGTTTACGATAATCTATAACTATTCTCCATTTTTTTCGACCGCTTGAATCTTCTTTTTTGGGTACAATCCACAAAGGAGAAGACCAAGGTGAATTTGAAGGTTGAATGATATTGTGATCTAGCAATTTAGGAATTTGAGAATTAACTTCGTTTTTATGAACTTCTGGGTACCGATAAATTTTTGTATGTATTGGCGAATTAGTATTAGTAATGATTTTATGCGTGATAGCATTTGTATGTGTTAAAATGTCTCCAGGTAAATGGAAAACATCATTAAAATTAGAACATAAAGTCAGTAAAGAATTTGCTTCTTCTGAATTTAAATGTTGTGTACGAATATTCTGTTTAAGCAGTTTTATTCGCTCTAAGTTAGAAAAATTAATAAAATTGGTAGAATTTGTAGAATTTGTAGACTTCTTTGAGTCCGTAAATGTAGAATTAATATTAGAAAAATTAGTAGAATTGGTATTTGTAAAATTAGTAGAATTTGTAGACTTCGGTGAGCCTTTAAATGTAGAATTAGTATTTGTAAAATTAGTATTTGTAAGTTCGTTCTGAGAACTTTGTTGTGCTACAGCAAAAGATTTGTCTGAGCAAAAATTAGAATTTCGAACTTCGTTTTGAGAAATACTTGAAATCTGATTTATCATCGATATTGGTAATAACTTAATAGTAGTTATTGTATAAGTGTATTTTTTTTCAGTAGTGTTAGCAATTGTTGCTAAACATAAATTAGAAGGTAAAACTTTAGTGATTGCGCGAGATAAGTATACTCCAGGTAATGTATTTACTTTAGGTAGCATACCTTGTAAAATCTCGGGATTTGATACTCGTAGCGGCACAACAATTTCGGTGCGTGCGGGTATAATGTAAGTTTCAGGTGCATTTGAATTTAGAGAAATAGAAATATTATGTAAATGCAATGTTTTCATTTTAAAAATCGTTGCTTGATTAGAAATTAGAAAATCATTTCCAATAATTCCGTCATTGGGAACATTGAAGTTATCGTTGATTAAATGAAATTTGATTAAAATAGTAAGTTTTTGTAATTGCATTGGTAAAATTATAGTTCCAATAGTACGTATGGCAGTTTGTGATATGCCTTTTAAATTTATTTGTTCGTTATAATCAATTTTTGAATTTGAATTGAGTTTTGAAATTTTTAATAATGACACAGTTGCTCCTGTATCTAATAAAAATTGAAATTCTTTATTTTTGTTGTGTTTATCAATCGTTTTTAATGTCAAAATTAAATTATTAGGATTTGGTGAAATTGAAAAAGTTTGAATATTTATTGAATTGTTGCCATTGTTAAATTGACTATCTCCTCTGTGCTGGCATCTACAGGGAGTTCGAATCCGTTTAAAGTTTTGATTCCTTGTGTTTTGTTGCTATTTTTACGCATGTTTTCGTTATATTGCCTTTTTCGACATTCGCTTATTATATGACCTTTGTTTTTGCAGTATGCGCATATTTTAATATTAGAATTTGGGTAAAAATTAGGATTAAAATTTGAATTTGAATTTGATGGTTGTATTTGATGAACTTTCGTAATTATTTGTCTTTTAGAATAACATTTGTCCGTATTGTGCGTATTTGTTTTACAATTTTGGCAAAATTTTCGTTCAGAATTAAAATTTTTAAATTGAATTTTTGGAAAATTATTCATTAGTTTCAGAGAAGATTCTTCCGCTAATGCTATAGTGATAGCTTCGTTTAAATTAGTAATTTTGGATCCGCGTAGACGATCAGATATTTTAGGATGAGTAAAATGTGTAAAACGAGATATTGCAATTTCGTTCATAAGATCTAGTCGTCCAGGTAATAAATTTGCATCGGTTGTATTTTGAACAATAGAAGTTGTTAGTCGTTTTAGCAAGGTTTCAGTTCTTTGAACTAGGTTAGTAATTGTTTCGTTAGGTTTTTGTTGTAAATTAGTAAGTTCGCAAATTAATTGAGTATGGTGTTTTTGATCTTGGTAATTTAATTGTAAAAACTGTCGTAGTTCGTCCCAAGTCGAAAATCTATGATTTGTAACAAGTACTCCGGCTTTTCCAGTAATTTGAGTTAAAATATATTGAAGTAAAATGGGATATTGTTCGGGAATTGCACACATAAGTGCAGAATTGCATTTAGAAATAAAAGAAGGGAGTTCGTCACGAGTTCCGTCAAATGGGTGAATAAATTTAAATAGATCTGATAACGTTAATCTTGGAATATTTATTGCTAAATTTGAATCTGAAATTCTCTGATTTTGAGTCATATTAGGATTAGGATTAGGATTATCTGAACTTTTACTTACATCTTGTTCATGATCAGACATGTTTTTTGAAGAAAAGTGTTCTCTTAGAGATGGGTACATCAAATAAAATTAAAATTAATAAAATAGAAAAAGTTAATTGAAAATTTGCAACAAATTGATCGAAAAGATTACTCACAGCAAAATAATTATTCCTTTAAACATCTTAGCGTTGAAGTTGAATTTTTCTTGTCGTTGTTGGGCTAATAATCGGTTGATCCGGCCTGACAAGGTTACGTATGATCCACACCAGTTATTAGTTAAACGTATGAAGCTTTTGGGTGATCCGGCCTGACAAGGTTACGTATGATCGAATCCAAAATTCACTTCCGTTTTTAAAATTCTTCTTCTGACACCAGTTTTTCTGTTATGGGGTTCGAATATAAAGAAAAACAAACACTTGTTTTAACACTGAATTTTAATGAAAAATGTTAATAAACGAAAAATTTATAATATAAATGAAACGAAAAATATAACTTAAACTAGATGTTGTAAATAATAAAATTGTCGTAGTAATCGTGTTGAAATTGAATATGTGAATACTGATTAAAGAATGTATTATGTGTAACTGAATATCGACGGGCGCGTGTACCGTTATATTGCAAAGTGCAACTTAAGCAAAAAAACTAGTTCAGTGAACTATGAAATGACAAAGCAAAAAAAACTATTAACTGAAATTTTGAAATAATGAAGTAACGTGATAATTGAACAATGTAAATTAAAAGAAGTTTAAATTTAAGAAAAATAAATATAAAATTGAATTTAAAGATTGCACTATAACAACAATATAACAATGGGTAACGCTAAAATGAAACAACTTAAGAATAAGGTAAAATAGTTAATCAACCAGCATTATTAACTACCACTCTCAAATTACAAGTTATTTGTTAAAAAAATAAATTAAGGGTCGCTTAAAATTAAAATTTTAGTTCCAACTGAAACTGATCTGATCCTTATAGATCTAAATGAGTCCACCTTACTATCTCAGAAAGGTCAAGAAAGGTGGAAAAAGTAAGTCAAGACGGCAAAAAATGACAGTTGTGTACTTGGGTATGTTATAAGATTTACGTTATTTTAAGCTTATTTTAACACAAAATCAATACAAATATAGTTTCATTTATGCCTTATAATCATATTTGTACACTTTACACAGATAATTTAGCCATCCTAACATGAGAAAATTCGAATTGAAAAACCTAACCTAACTGTCAAACGGAACTTTTATATTGAATTTTTACGCTTATTAAATGAGAGCGCCAAGTAATTTTAACATATTTGAGTTCAGCAAGTCTAGTTTTAATAACACACAAAATTTTATCAATTTTCGACAACTGCCGCTAAAGTGAAGTTATACCGAAAAAACATCCAAATTTCCTGACTTATTTTTTAGCGTTTAAAATTCAAGATACTGATTACTTCCCAAAATCGATGTTTCACCGCGATGTGATCGATAAATTTAGTGCTTCAAAATGGTGGAAGATATAAAAAGTTAAAAGTGCAAAAAACACAAAATTGCCCATGGATTTTTGCGATTTTTTTATTTCGCTGCACAATTGTCCTGCGAGTTCTGCATCAATTGAACGCATATTTTCCACATATGGCCTGAGCTGGAATAAACTAAGAAATAAACTATGGTTCGAAAAAGCCCTGAAATTAGTCCAGATATACAGATACTTAAGGTTAGAACCAGCAGATTGGTAACAATTAATAGTTGTAGTTGGTATTATTATAATTATGTTTTACTTTAAATATCAAATTTATTATTCTATTTGAACTATAGGTATGTTTAATAAATTATTTGTACATTAGTAGATATTATATAAATAAATAATATAATGTAAGTTAGATATACCTTTATTTTTTATTATATATAAATTGATCTGTCTTAAATAAATAATTTACTAAAAATTTAAAATTACATAAATATTTATTTTTCACTGTTTCTAATTATATGTATAATTAATTACATATATATAAAAGTATAAAATGATTAAATTATGGGTATCTACATTATATGCCTATTTAAAAAAAATATTTAAATTTAATATAATAAACATATAATCTAAAAAAACCCGGGCGGGTTTTCCCCAATTAAACCCACCCAATAAAACCGAGCCGGGTTTTATTGGGTTACCCAGTGGGCAGAAAACCCTGCTTATAATACAACGGCTAATTTAAAAATGTTAATGAATTTCTTTATTTAACATTAGTAAACACGAAAACTTATAAAACTGGTGTGCGTATAAAATCAGAGCGAACATTTTCTTGTCGTGTTTAGTATTACAAGGAAATTTTTTATTGATAAAAATCTCAAAAACAATCGGGATATACTTAATCGTATTTTTCTTGCGTGATAAAACAAACTTTAACATATAAAAGACATTTGTTTTCTTAATAGTCTTTTTAAAACTGTTTAATAACGCTTGCGGATGATTAATTTAATGAACGTTTTGTTGACATAAATTTGAGAGATTTTCTTTTAATTAAAAATTTCTACTTCGATAACCTGCGCCTGTAGGAGCTAATATTTTGCAAGTAATATTAAAACCCGTTATCGAACGATTCAGCAAATGCAGATTTTTCTGATATTAAATTAACCAAATAAAGTTTTTATTGCAGCAAAAAAATTAATAATTAGTTCAGTAAGATGAAGTAATAATTTTACAAAGGATAATATTTAATTGCTATGTGAGAATAACCCAAACGTCATGTATGTATGTACTATAAATACTAAAATACTGTATTAAAAAAATTGTTAATGCTATATGACAAAATTGTGCACTTAATCAACATATTTTATTAAAGAGTTATAGGAAAATATATAACATTACAGGCAATCTATCGCTTTAGCGTCCCTTATTATCAGACCGTTTTAGTCGCTGCCACTGCACACATCCATATTGTATCAACTGCCACTCCACTTAATACAGAATTTTAAAAAAAAACTTTTACTAAGCTTAATCTAATTATCTTATACTAATCTAAACATAATGCTCATTGCACTGTGCGGTAGCAATGACCAGAGTTTGTCCAATAGTAAGGGACAAAAACAATAATTTTTTAGTCAACGTATAATACTCATAAATTTGAAAGAAATACTTTCAATTTTTATTGTCAAGTAACTCTTATTTTCAATATACTTTTAAAAACTATAAGTATTGTTGAATTCGTCAGAAAATACTCTATACAGGGTGTTTCAGATCACCCGTACCAGCACTTTTATTCGAAAATGTGAAGTCTGACAATGATGGGGGAAATTTTTTAATCACAAAAGTGCATATGTAGAATCGACTGACGCCATAGCGGTTTTCGTGATTAAACCGGAAGTGACCAAATCCGGAAGTAACTTTAAAAACATAAATGGAATCATCCGGTTTTTATTGCATAATTAGAAAGATATTTGATAAAAAAAACACTTTTTACTTGAAAATTTTGTTATTATCAGTATAGTTTGTAATCCATTGGACCTAAATTATAACAACATTTAAAACCCTATTCGCATGTAACTGAGTGCTGGACACCCCCTTTTTTCTTTAAATTTAAATTAAATTTTAGATATGTGATATGAATAAGAAACCCGATTATTTGAACATTACTCTCTTGTTTCACTTCCGGTGTCGCCGGAAATGACCATAAGTTTGTTATTTCAAATGGAACATCATGTATATTTTTACATTTTTGGAAATAGGAAGCAATTTTCAACACAACTGATGTCCCAAATATACACCGCCAAAAAGTATGTGCATATTCCTGAGTGAAAATGATGACCATTTGTCCAATATTTTGTTATCCGAAAATGCTTCCTTTCAAAGTTAGAGACCTCCAAAGTTGCAAGAAAAACAAATAAAAAAATCGAATACGTCCTAGCCGTTTAAGCTAGAGCTATTAAACTTGGCCGAAATGTTTAGGTGTTTCCCATTGACTTTGTGGGATAATTAGAAAAAAAACACGTAATTGGAAGTATGATTTATAGTCAGGTCATCCGCTTACCATCTTCAGAATTTTTTTCAAGCATGACATTAGCCAACTAAGTTTAGTAAAAAAAATATTTGAGGTGTATAAACAGAGTTTGTCGATGCACCTTTAGCGCTAATTTTCTCGAAAACGGCTACGTTTACAGCAAAAAACAAAGAGGAACGAATTTTTTCCTCTTAAGTCGTACTTTCTTATGGACAAATGACATTTTCAATTTTATTTCAGAGTAAAAAATTCTGAAGATGGTAAGCGGATGACCTGACTATAAATCATACTTCCAATTACGTGTTTTCTTTCTAATTATCCCACAAAGTCAATGGGAAACACCTAAACATTTCGGCCAAGTTTAATAGCTCTAGCTTAAACGGCTAGGACGTATTCGATTTTTTTATTTGTTTTTCTTGCAACTTTGGAGGTCTCTAACTTTGAAAGGAAGCATTTTCGGATAACAAAATATTGGACAAATGGTCATCATTTTCACTCAGGAATATGCACCTACTTTTTGGCGGTGTATAATTGGGACACCCTGTATAATAATACCATTAATAGTAAGAGGGTCTTTACGCACGGTAAGCAAAAAGTACAGTTTTTTTTTTAATTATCAAAGTAGGCTCACGTCAAACCCAAGGACGATAAGCAAAAAACACACTTTTCTAGAAATGCCAAAGCAGACTCACGTTAAACTTGACAGCGTACGTACAAGTGTGTTTTTTTTGCTAAACCGATTAAGTCGTATATATTATGTGATCGTACAAAAAGTATAGTGCAAAACTCGAGTTGTAAAGCAATTACGCACTCGTGTAACTCGTGGAAATACGCACTCGTCGCTATGCGGCTCCATGCGCAAAGTTTCCACTCGTGTGTAATATGCTTCTTACAACTGTTTTTATGTAATATACTATTAAATTGGTATCGTTATTAACATACTTTCTTAATATTACGTACATAGCTATTAAATTACTTGTGAACCCATGTGTCCCAGCAACTTCTACTTTATTATTGCTCAAATTTTATATTTGTAATTGACGATTGCATTGCTTTCGACAAGTTTAAAAATGAATGATAAAGTAGTTCGTTTAAATGCCAATTTAAAATTGTTTAATAATAAATTGAAAATTTATCTAATACAGCGTGAGTTTCACTTGATTGAAGAGTTTTTCTTTTTTCTAGAAAACTAGGATTTTATTGTATCTAAATGCATTATCTAATTGTATTTGTATTTGTATATTGCATTTGCATTGGTATTCTGTATTTTTTGTATTTATGACTTTTCATAAACTATTTGTACAAATTTATGTACCCAGTCAATGTGAATAAATTATTATTATTATTATTATTATTATTATTAAGAGACTGATTGAGATAGTTTGAGTTGAGTTGTTGTCTTTATGTCCGTAATAGGATGGTGTAATATTGATCTGAAGGTGTCTTTATTAATAACCCATTTAATGAGAAACGATATGACATCAAAAAGATGCCATCCATTCTAGCTGCTAGTGAAGCCTTCTTGATAAATATTTAAGCAGTAATTTTTGCTCCTCTATAAACTGTTGCTACGCAGTTACTTTTAAATTCTACTACAACCATAAACTTCTGCCAATATAAAACGTACAATAAATAAAAAACTTTTTTCTGTACACATATGAAAAAATTCTGCACATTAATTTTTATTCTACGAGAAGTTTTAGCTATATTTCCGTAACTATCAAACAGTGATAAAATAGTAAGACGTCTGTTAGAAGAAAGATTTCTTCATCGGTTCTTTTCACAATATCTGTAATAATAACGATAAATGTGAGGTATTATAGCTAGATTGTTCCCAAGTGACCAATTCCACGAGACAATCGTTTCAATAAGTTGTAATTGACAAAAAAAGTTGTAATAGTAATGAAATGAGTAACAAATAAAACGGAAATTTTGAACACGTTGCACTGCGCGACTAAATTACAATTATTGAAAAGCATGTTTCAACTTCTAACAGAATACAAGAAACTCAATTAAAGTAGGCACTGCAATAAACATAATCTGCCGCTTTGGGAAATATGAGACTTGAATAATGAATAATCAATTAGAAGTAAAATATTTAGCAATTTAATAAATCACAAACATTAACAACCTTCATAGCGCATTAAATATATGTCGAAAAAATAAGACAACGATTTTTCGGTGGATTTATAAAAAAAGGCAATTTTTTCGTGCTAAATAAACATTTAAACCACAACAATTGAATTTGGAAGTAGATATTGATTCTCTCTAGAAACAACATAGCTATAACGTAAAAACGCGTAACAGTAACCGTAAGCTTTTCTGGCAATGGTGTAATATATAATACTGCGAAAGTAATCGGTGCATGTTTCAACAAATAATAAATAGGGATCTTGGGATCCAATAAAAAAATTTAAAAAATATTAAATTAGCAAAGAAGTTGTTTTGTTTATTAAAAGTCTGAGCCAATAATATGCATATTATCTTACCCAATCCCTGAAATATCCTGAACAGTTTCATTCTAAAGTTCTATTTATAACTTTTATATTACCAAATATAAAAACATTTGCTTTTAGTTTAGATTAGACAGACCCTAATCGCATAGCACTGTTAAAATGGACACGACCTGCTTAGTATTTGTGATTCGATAATCAACTTTTTTACAAAAATTGTTGGCTAACTTTAAGGTGGATAGTATGATTAACAGATTTTGACAATAAATTAACAGATCTACAAAATTTTTCGCTTTGGATAGAATTATCAGGAGGATATTTTATTTATTAGCAGAATTACAAAAAAAAAACACTAAGCTCAAATATAAACTCAAATATAAAAAACAATTTTAGTTCATTCACTTCATGCTATTTAATACTTTGTTTAATAATGAATACCAAATTTAAAGTTTTTACTGTTAATAGTAAAAAAGTTATAAATAAAACTAAAAATGTTCAGGAAATTTTAGCAACTAGGCGCGATATGCATAATTTCAATTTAGCTTTTTACAGAGGATTTTAAAATCCACATCTCTGCTAATTTAATTATCCTTTTATCTCTAATGGCTTTTGAGATCTTTATGTTGATTAATGCACACTCCTCTTTTTGCATCAAAATATTTTTAGTTTGAAGGCAAATTTTCGTGATGGTAAAGAAAATTTTACATAATAATTGGTTACATTGAAGAAAATTGGCCAGGGATTAATAATGTATGGCGTTAACCTACTACGGCTTTTGAATAATTCATGTTAGCAAACGCAAAGAACTTCTAGCTAAATTATTTTTATTTCATTCAATTAGATGATTACAAGTTAAGACCGTATATATTTTAAAACTAAGTTGTGGTAAAAACTGTGTAAAATAAAGTAATACTGTCAGTTTTATTGATCGAAACGAAGATAGAGCCATGCGCTTCGGTTCGAAAGGCTATCGTTACATGTCTAATTCGAATACTGGAAGGTTCGCAGCTGTTAATAATGGCATACAGAAATTTGCAAAATCCACTTTCTTGAAGCTTGCATAACACATCAAAACTACTTAATTAAAACCATTTTGCAACGTGTTGCAAATTTTTATAGATTCTTATCAAAACAGTTTCTATTTAGGAGCCAGAGTTATTGATCAAATAAATTTAAAAATTAATTTCATATTGTATCAAAAGAATGAAACCGATAAAAGAACAAAAAAAACTAATTCCTTCCATCAATTTAGATTTAGAAATAAACATTTTACTATTGACCAAATACATAGAATTACGAATATCATAGAAAAAGCCCTGGAAGAAAAGTAAGTTTGTTCTACTATCTTGCTAGACGTAGCGCAGGCATTCGACAAAGTGTATGTAGCATGATGATTTAAATTATAAACTAAAAGCTGTATTACATTCGCGAAGTGTCAGTTTATGACATAAGACATGTTGTAACTTGGCCAGCTTTACAATCTAGTATACAATTTCTTGTACAAGAAATTGTATAATGTAATACAGCTTTAAGATCGCTCTTCCCAAAACAATACTCCAAAATTCTTCAGTCCTACATCTCAGAGAGACACTTCAGAATAAAGCAAGAAGAATCTTATTCAGAACTTAAAGCAATTAAAACAGGTGTTCCACAAGGAAGCGTACTAGGTCCGGTCCTATACCTATTGTATACTTGTGATATTCCAAAGTTAAAAAAACAATACTATATACTATATAGTCGACTAATCCTTATAAAGTATATAAGGACCTTAGTCGACGACACAGCTATTTAAGCAGTAGGAGGAAAATACGGAATTATCCGAGGAATTACAAGCACCTGCCAATCAAATCAACAACTGGACAAAAAGATGGTGTATAAAGTTAAATGATACTAAGTCAGTACAAGTCAATTTTACCAACAAGAGATTTGAAAATGTACCAATCAATTTAAATAATAACCAAATTTCATACTCCAACACAGCAAAATACTTAGGTATACCTACATTGGACGCTAAGCTACGCTAGACGGCTCATGTGAAGAAAAATAGGTAAGAAATAGGTATCAGATATAAAAAAATGTACTGGCCTATCGGATGGAAATCCTCTCTGTCCCTACGTAATAAACTCTTACTTTACCAGCAAATTCCAAAGCCTTTATGGACATTTGAGATACAGTTATGGGAATGCACCAAACAGAGTAATCATCCAGAGGTTACAGAACAAAACACAAAGGAACATCATTGCTGTACTTTGGTATTGCAGAAATAGTGACCTCAACATGGACACAGTAACCATTAAAAAGTTTGCCAAGAGCCACGAAGAAAGGGTAAATGTTGAAGTAATCCAGCTGCTGGACACTGCAGGATTAGTAAGAAGATTTAAGAGGGTTAAACCTTTTAAGTTAATTTATGCAATAGTTTAAACGCACAGACTGTGCGGTAGTGTGCACGTTAATAAATAATGTACTTTTATATTAGCAAATCAAGAACCACTGTTGGGTAAACCTTAGACTAAGTTTGAAAATTATTAATTTAGGCTAGAATTAAACTGCTCATTGGTCTCAAAGACCAAATAGCGCTGCTATAAACTCTATTGGAATTTAGTTTTTAAAAAATATATTAAATATTGTTTATTTGAAATTTTCCTGTAAATATATGTAAAACTATTTAGCTTTTAATAAAAATAGTAAATAACGATACACGTCTTAATTTTGTGACCAATTTAATAGTATATTACATAAAAAGAGTTGTAAGAAGCCTATTACGCACGAGTGGAAAAGTTGCGCACGGAGCCGCGTAGCGGCGAGTGCGTATTTCCACGAGTTACACGAGTGCGTAATTGCTTTACAACTCGTTATATATCATTATAAACATAACGTAACAAAACATAAAGATGCATTTTTTTAATGTTATTTATAACGTTATGTAACGAAAATAAATAAATTTTTTATTTGCGAAATTCATGATTTGCAACAAACTAATCCGTACAATTTCCTGCAGCCATGAATTTACGAATAAAATGCAACATAACAGTCATGGAGAAATAAAATAGTCTAAAATACACGCAATATCAGATACTAAATCTAATTATAGATAAATATGCCAAAATAGAAGTGGCTCTAAAAAGTATCTTAAATAAATTGCAAAAAGTAAAGAACATTTTTTGAGCAAAAAGGGTTACATGATTTTTTCAATTATAAAACATAATGTTGAACCTTTTTACTAATTTAATGAACTTCTTGCACAACAGTGAAGCTCAAAACTAAATCATTTAATTCTACAAAACGTAGAGATTTGCTGCAATTTTAAACACCATTATTTAGCAGTCACAGTACGTTTTCATTCAAAGTACAGCGGAAGTAAAATCTCATTGTAAAAATAATTTTAAAAATTACGTTTTTTTTGCTGGTACAGTTACTTTGCTGCATTGCCAATGGCAATCACGGCTGTTCTATATTTGAACGGGAGTACACAAAAATAAAGCGAATATCTTAATAAATTACGAAGTAAACAACGATTTATCATTCGATAACTTTGTTTGAGAATGTAATTCCCAGAGATTTACTGTATTATAAACCTAAACGCCAGAATGAAGCTATAAATCTTTTGTTTTCAAAACTAAGCTAACTTAATCCACAAAATCTTTCAATTTATATGTTCGTCAGCATAAATTAACTCAAAGAATATTACACGATGTTAAGCAACAATTTTTTATCTATTAAAAGTCTTCGCTGTTAATCAGAATATACATATTTAAAAGCGGTTCTTTATTTTTTGAAGAAACCTTTAATGTGTGTGTGCTGTGCAGTTATTGCATATATTATATCAAAAATTTTAAAATCAATGCTTTAAAAATCAAAATCACTGTAATTCCTGAAGATTAAAAAATATAATCAACGAAACATGTAGGAAGAATAGTAAAATAAATTGAACTAAGAGAATAAGCCTGTAAATCAACCCATTGGGTTTTAATAAATAACAAACTTCAATTATTAAGAAGCAGTAAAAATATAATTATTAAAACTTAAAACTAAAGATATATTAAAGAAGCTTGTAAAAGAGAGACCCGACAATTAAACTCACAAGGGAGGATCACGATATGTTGTCGCTAGAATCTGAACAAGGCTATTGCATCAAGGACATCAAAACTAAATGTTATGCAGAGCTATACATGCCATAAATAATTTACAGAAGCAAAATACGAAAAAAAAAATTAAAATAAAGGTCGTTTTTGCAATCGCTTTGTTAATGAAACCGTCAGAGTTAAAATCGAAATTCCTCTATTTGCCAATGCGCCCATCCTTTGCAAGTAAAATGGTGCAATGTTTTTGAAAATATCTTGAACGGTCCCGGAGAAAAACGCGGAAAACGAGACCTCTGTAAAAGTATTTTAAACGCCTATGCTAATCGCAAAGATTTATTTATAGCAGATATACCACAATTTCTCAAATCATTGCGCTTTTATAAATGTCCCGTTTTTAACATTTTCTTCGGAAACGTTTAAGATAATTTCAAAAAGTTTGCACTACTTTACTTGCAAAGAATGCGGGAGATATTTCAATTTTATCTCTTATAGTTTCATGGGCAACGCGACCACAAAAATAACCTTTAAGTTTTTAATTATTTTCCTTTTTCTCTTCTGTAAACTCATCAATGTCATGTATAACTCTGAAAAACATTTATTTCTGATATTCTTGATGTAATAAACGCAGCCTCGATCAGATTCTAGCGACAACATATCGTGACCCTCTTTTGTGAGTTTAATTGCCGAGTCTCTCTTTTCCTAGTTTATTTAAAATATTTTAGGGTCAATATTTTGGAGAAAAAGTATTTTCTTAATAGTATTTTTCTCTTTTAAACCTTGAAAAGATTTCTTGGTGTTACATAAAAAAAATATGTTTTTTTCCCACAAAATCATTGTATTTGACAAAAAAAAAACACGATCGCTGCAGTAATTGACAGTTTATAACTTGTCTAATTGTGTTTTATTATTTTAAGATGAAAACCCATTATTTTGCAAGTATTAAATTGAATAAGGATCTTCTGTCGAAAGCAGGGACTAAGAACGAAAAAAAATCCGTTCGTTTCTGTTCGGAACGAAAACGAAATATATCGTTGTCGTTCTTTTCGTTCTAACCGAAAAAATTATTTTTTCGTTTTCGTGAACCGAAATAATAACGGTTAAAACCGGTTTTACAATATTTTTTTGTCGTCAAAAAATCAATGTTTTTTCTAGTTACCACAACCCTCTATAAATACGATAACAATATTTGCGTCTCAACTAAAATATAAACGATGACGATGGGGTTTGATGCTCACCGACAGCATATTTTAGACTAGCGAACCATCGCCATATAAATTTACCAAATCGTTAAACACATTAACATTTAACCATTTTATTAAGTTTAACACCCGTAAGGTGCAAAAACACAACGTGATTAGGTTAAATTAGACACACGATCTTTATCTAAAAATATGAAAATATAGCAAGTGCTGTTTTAAATTTGTTTTAGTACTAAAAATCTATGCATTTGAATTAAATAAGATCCTGCTGTAATTATTTAAAAAGACAAAAGAATGAATTCAAGTGGATAATTTACTAAATGTAGTAAATAAAAAAGATATTTAAAAAAAACTTATTTTAACTTGAAATACATCTACTTTAACTTTATAGTTTATACATACCATACATACATCTTCACATTCCGTTAAATCTTACTAGCAACACATCTTCCAATAAATCTTCTTTCACATTAGTCCTTTTCCAAGTAAGAATAAATTTTACGATTATTATGTCTAAACGTAAATAAAACGTACACATTGATAATACATATACCTATATCCAATCAAGTGTATATTCTATATTGATGATCTAAAAAACAAATCAGAAATAGAGAATATCTGTACCGTTAATTGTGTTACACGAAATTGCAAGTACCTATAAACAATAAAGTTGTTAATACATATTCACGTAAATATATGGAGAAAAGTGTAGCTCACTTATTTCAAGTGAGATTTTTTACTGCCTCGTGGAGTCTCCCCAGCACAGAAGGTAAATTCGCGTTTGTGTTTAACAAATAAAATTGAAACAGCGACAAAACCGGTTAAAACCGGTTAAAACCGGTTAAAACCGGTTAAAACCGGTTTTGGAAAATATTTATTTCGTTTTCGTTCTTGAACGAAAAATAATAATTTTGTTTTCGGTTTCGTTTTCGTTCTTTAAAAAAAAATCGGTTAATTTCGTTTAACGTTTTCGTTTTCGTTCCGTTCTCAGTCCCTGGTCGAAAGTGTATTTAAGGCGTTTCAATTTAATGCTCACAAAATAATGATTTTTTTAATTTTAAAGTATTCATGATGAACAAACAGCAGGTATGTGTTTCAGTAAGAAACAAATAAACTAATTTCGATCCAGATGGACTTGTCCCACTTTTAAAATAAACATCTTTGCAATACCGTTAATCAGAACTTCCCTCGCCAAATTATTAGAGATTTTGATTTATTGGACTATACCTACATTGTTTACAGATTATTATATTAAGTTGTATCTATTGTTATCAATAACTTAATTTTTTTTTAATGTTCCTCTCTGACACAAAATAAACGGCTCAAATATACTTAGGTATAAACTTCTATATTTACTTTTATTACCAACCCATGTAAGTAAATTATAACGTTTTTTGATATTCTCACAGCATCCTTCTCGTAAATATTTTATAGCCATTCGTAAATCACCAAGTTTTAATTTACAATTTACACCGTACCCCAGGAAGATCACATGTTCAGATTCGAAACGAAATTACTGTTTTGTTATATAGAAGTTCCATCTGAATTGAATGTTTACTTTCTTCATTGTGCAACGTCTACTGGAATGGTCTTTTTAATTAAAATCATGTTACGCACTTTCATTATTATTACAACACAAGATTTTAAGTTTATTAACCTACATAAACATTACTGCTTAATTAAATACGTTGTCTTATTTTGAGTACAAGCATAAACATACTCTATACTAGTTTGAAGGGTGGATAAAAAATCCATGCCTGCCTTATAAATTTGCCTTAATTCACGATTTTGTTATTTTAAGTATAAAAGTAAAACAAAAATATGATTCATCCTTTAAAATTAATTCAATTATTTTTAAACAGTAAAACTATTCATACCAGAAATTCAACCTACATTCAAAATTTTAATATGCTATAGGCACTAATTGCAACAATAGTTGGCCATGAAGAGGCACTTATTATTATTAATATTATTTATTAGCCAATTAAACCTGTAGCTATGTAGCTATAATTTATTTATTTTTAATGTAATTTTGCCAATCCTATTCAGAATTATACGAATGTGCTTAAATGCCTTCATCATATCTTTGATTATGTTTGCGAAATATTGGAACGTCGATACCTAATCACAATGTCTTAAAAGATATACGCGAATGTGGAGAGTTTGAAAAACACTGGCTTAAATAATTGATAAATGTAACGTAATATATTACAAAAATTATATGCCAGAAAAACAATAATTATAAAGTTTACTTTATTGCAGCGTTTGCCTAACTATGGTCGGCGGCCCGGTACTGATCCGCAGGAAAAAATACCGGCTCCCAGAAAATATTAAAATAATTGTCCTATAAAATATAAAAATATCAAAAAGCTTGTAGATGTAGATGGTTTACTTATGCGACATATTTTGTGTCCTAAACAATTAAAATTTAAATTTGCAAGAGCACCAACAAAGTATTTTCAAAGTCCCTGGAAACGTGGAATCAACAATTATAAAATATACTTTGTGGAAACAACAGATTCTGAAAAAAAATGTAAGGCCTTTAAAAAACAAATATAAATGCATAGAAAATCACTCAGAAATCAATTTACAATTAGCTGCACTTTCTGCGTCAATTCAAGAAAAGTCTTGAGGTTATTAAAAAATTTAAATGAATACGTTTCGCCAATATATGCCAAACAATTTCGATAAGAGATCAAAATAAAAATAATAAAATCAGTTAAAATGATCTGAAGAAAATAGTTTGTTTATTGTTTAAACTTTCGTGCGTATCTGCTCTCCTTAATGGGTGTGGGTCATATTCCCGAAAGCCAACTTCCCGACGGTCAACTTCCCCACAGACTAACTTGCCGACAGCCAAACTTCCCGAAACCAACTTCCCGACAGCCAAGTCCCGAAAAAATTAAATGTATTGGTTTGACCCCAAAAAACAAATCAGCTTAATTTTATTGATTTTTTCATTAGAAGAACATACGAGAGATGCATACCATATACAAAATAAAAATTTATAACTGAATTTTACATCTTTTTATTAAAAAATATATGTATCTACATTGTATTCAATAATTATTATAAATAATAATTACTACGCCAACTAAACCAGCTATATTCTAAATAGAAACGCTGTGTGCAACACCGCGAAGTTAGTCCATTATAGATCTATTATCACGATCTTTAACAACAGTCAATATTCTATTTTCTCGATCGTTTGTTGCCTTCTTGCGCTTCAGACCGGGTTCACCGCGAAGTATACATTCCACTTGATTTTCTACTTGCTGTTGCTCTTTCTGAAATTCTTCTATCATTCTGTAGACGCCAATGTGTGTTCCTCCAACTACATTTTTCCATCTCCTATGCCAAGCATCGAATTACACAACAGTACTATAAAATAGATTATAGCTCCTCTCATACTAAAGAATAATTCATCTAATTTAAGCAAACCTGTATCTTTCATGATAAGCGAAATCCCCATACTGGTAATGTTATGGGGGATTTTCAAAAAATGCCTTTTAATAACAAAAAAAAACGACACAGGCGGCCAGTGCATACAAACATTACGCGACAGTGAAAGGGTTAAAGTGCTTAAAATTAAGTGTTTGTTTCTTTGCATTCGAACCCCATAACACAACTGTAATGCCCCAATTTATAACGTCCCTTTGCTGTCAATTTTCATTTTCTATTGACTTGGAGATCGAACGAAGCGCAATGTCTCGGCGAAACTACCCGATCCTATATTGACTTTTCGACTATAGGTAGGGCTGAGCATTAACGCTATACAAAATTTACCTATACATAATATGGGGCATCAGGTATAACCCGCCTATAGGCGGGCAGGGGAGTTAGTCTTTTCTTATATTTAACATTATAAACTGTTTAAGGAAGAAAACATCAAAATATTTTATTTATTTGTTCGTACATTATCAAATTCATTTTAGTTTTCCCAGATTTTGGGCTGTAGGGGAGTTGGAATGTCGGCAAGTTGGATTTCGGGAAGTTCGTCTGTCGGGAAGTCGGTTTCGGGAAGTTTGACTGTCGGGAAGTTCGTATGTCGGGAAGTTGGCGATCGGGTAGATGACCGTCGGGAAGTTGGCTTTCGGGAATTCGTCCGGCACCCCTCCTTAATTATATTTGGTTGAGTTGTGGAATGGAGTGGACCGCGTATAAATATTACGGAAAATACTTGCCCGCTGTCAAAAAAAAGTTTGGGAAACGCTACTTTGTTGCATTAAGTTAATCCATCATATTTATTCGGCTGAAGATGTTAACAAAAGTTGTTTTTAATGAGGTTTTAAATGTGCAAAAATCTTGTCATTTGGTTCAAAGCATTTCATATTACTCTGTATGTATCGACAATCATAGGCCATATTATTAGAGACAATACAATTACGTATGCATCATGGACTAGTTGGATGCAATTTGATTAATTATGAATCAATATAAACCAATACGGTTTATGATTGAATCAGGCATTTCCAATGCGTAATGTGTAATGACAATTCTACCGATAATTGTGATTGGTAAATAATAAAGCGTATTTTGTATGTTGTAGGCTACCACAAATCACGACATATTTTGTTATTTTGGCAACCATTGGCTAATACTAACACAATTAAGTTTTTATGTCATTCAGTCAGCAAATATCAAGGGTTTAAGTTGCATACATAAAATGAAGGTTATAAAATAAAAATGTTTTAATGACAGTTATTTACCGCTAACGAGTCGACGGTAAGTGCCGGTAATAAAGTTTAATGGTTATGAACTAGTTGATATAAATATACAGAAAATAATTGTTTAGTTTATCGCGATAGATGTGTGTGTTTTAATAACAATTATCAGCGCTGCATGATATTAAGTGGATGTAATTAAGTTGTTAGTGAAATGTATAAAACCGAATATCAAATAAATTTTAAACTTAACTTTTAAAATGATAACTAATAATTAATAAATGAAGAAAATTACCCTTAAAACCATAAATAAACCTAACTAAACCTAACTTAGAGATCTTCTCTCTTAGATTAAATGATGCGTCTCTTTTTTCAGAATATATTAATATTGAAATATTAAAGACCAAAACGAAGATGAGAAAATTTCTATTGAATTTAATCCTTCGTTAGACGCAATGTACCTGTGAGATAAATTGCACAAAGATTTGTAAGTAACTCATTTATCGATTTCTGCCCTCTTTGTACCTAACTGACTTGTCAGAATAATTTCGACTGTTATAGCTTACGCATCTCTTACTGTATGAATGCACATATACAGGGTGGTCCACATAGAAGGGCCATTTTTGGAATCTCGTAAACGGTAAGAGCTACACATAAGTTTAAATAAAAAAACATTGTTCTCCTTTCTGAAACATATTCAGTGATGCTTTAATGTTTTAAAAAAGTTCCATGGTACCCTAAATAATAAACAAAACTTAAATAGGGTATTTTTTAAAACCTAAATAACTTAATGGTACAAAAATTATTTTTGGAAAAAAATTCAAGATTTTTTTACTTGCTGTAAAATGAAATTAAAATATTAGGAGGTTAAATTAATGTATTTATCTTAATATTTAGGCTCAATCAAAACAAATAAAATCAATCAAACAGTCCCTATGAAGCTGTTTAATATTTGAACAATATTAAAACAAATAAATATGTTCATTTTACAGTGCGTAAAAAAATCTACAACTTTTTCACCAAACATTCTTTTGTACCATCAAGTATTACCGACATATTAACGATTTAAAAAAAATCCATTTTGATTTTTGTTTATTATCTAGCCTAGCTTGCCATGGAACTTTTTTAAAACATTAAAGGATCACTAAATAGGTCTAAAAAAGGGGAACAATTTGTCTAACTTAAACTTCTTTGTTGCTCTCTTACCGTTTACGATATCCCAATAGTGACCCTTCTATGTGGACCACCCTGTATATCAGATATTATATTCTTGCCGACTTCGTTATAAATATTTTTGCTTGGAACATGCATTTATGGTCTGTAAAACCTGCTTCGATGGTAAAATAATTGGTTATGAAGCTGGTGAGTATGAATATGAATAAATTTCAATTTTTCAATATTTTTTGGACAAATTTTTGTTATTTATAGAATTTTATAACATGATTCCCATTTGAATGATTTTTAATAGTGTGTTTAATGGTTTTTTTAGAGTTTTTAAAAGATAATTAAAATGCATTCCAACAAAAACATTAATGTTAATGTACCACTACCATTCCGTTCAAAAAAATGACTCGCACTCAATAAAAAAAAATTGTTTAAGGTTATAAACATCATACAAAATAGTGCAGTTATATTCAAAATTGCTTCCTGTTTCCAAAAATATAAAAATATACATGGTGTTACATTTGAAATAACAAACTTAAAGTCGTTTCCGGCGAGACCGGAAGTGAAACAATAGTGTACACATGTTCAAATAATCGGGTTTTTCACACATATCAGATATCTAAAATTTCATTTCAAAAGGGGCTGTCCAGAGCTCAGTTACATGCGAATAGGGTTTTAAATGTTGTTATGATTTAGGTCCAATGGATTACAAACTATACTGATAATCATAAAAATTTTCAAGTAAAAAGTGTTTTTTTATTAAACGTCTTTCTAATTAGGTATGCAATAAAAACCGGACGATTCCATTTAAGTTTTTAAATTTACTTCCGGATTTGACCGCTTCCGGTTTAATCACGAAAACCGCGATAGCGTCAGTCAATTCTGCATATGCACTTTTGTGTAATTTTTTTTCCCCTTATCTTTGTTAGACGTCGCATTTTCGAATAATAGTACGGGTGGTCTGAAAAATCCTGCATACCTATTGATCATCTTTTTAAAACGATATAATGCGCAATATATCTATACATTGCGCCCGTAATCATTTAACTATTGCACCTAACGGAGGCTTAAGACGCATAATTACCTATTTTTAAACAAAAAACATTCAAATATTTCGGCTGCAATAAATCCTAGAATACCGAATCCTGGCACCACCTAGCAAAAATCGATGGTCTAAGAACCAAAACGAACTGATTTAAACGTTATCTATGGTGTAAGTTCTCGCAATTTTTATTCTTTTTAGTGAACGATTATTAATCGTAATGTAACGACTTAAAAAAGTACGGAGTTTTCTCCAATAATTTTCAATCAATGTAGCGTTTTCCTGAGGTTGAATAAAAACCGTTAGAACATCTTAAATAACACAGTAAATAACTATTATCTATTTTATCCGCTAGAAACGAAGATCGCATGAATCTTGGTCTGAAAAACTATTGGCCACTAGCCATCTACTTATAGTAGGTAATAGTTATGTCTACTAAGTATCAAACGCCGTATATGTGAAATTTTGCACACTATATTGCTGTGAACTTGGCTCCATCGATTTTAAAAGAGTAAATTATATATAATCACAAACTATTACTCCCATAATATCTCAGTCATTAATTTTTACATCCCCTCGTAATACTTTAAGAACTGTTTATAGTTCATAAACCTACATATCTTTTCCAACACCATTAAAAAATACATTTTTCGCCTCAAGCTGCTTACAACTTGAAAGACCATTAATCATCACGTTTAAATTATGAACGTAAGGTTATACCAAGTCTTCGTGTATGCAGATAAACTCACATCTACACACTGATACCTTCCAACAGAGTCCAGCTTTGCACTATACTCAGTGGCGTTTCTAGCGTACGACTCGTTCTCTGGGCGCCACGCCAATTTACGCTTTCCTGTTAGTTTCCGTTGGTTACAAAAAAGCGTCCTGTGCTGTGTCGCTTTACACGCGTCATACGCGTCTCAATTTGCGCCTAGCCTGACGCACCTTAATTTCAGTACCACAAACAGAAAAAAACACATGTCTGCTAATATAGGACGTCTTCGATTCCAAGACGCATCCCGTATTTTGACACTTTTATATATAAAAAAGTGCGTCTTAAAATCTACGAAATACGGTACATTAACGTTTATGATAATATATAACGCTTTCGGTGTGCATTTGATTTCCCTTAAGACTAAATACTTAGTTAAAAATATAGTAAAGTACTCAGTAATATTTGTTGTCAATTAAATTTATTTTTACACTCTGATGTACATACAATAGGTGCGTTCGGGACGTACGCTCTTTTTGCTATATTTGCTTTTTTTTGCTCCACAGCGTTCGGGACGCGACTTTGGAGTAAAAAAGATCGCTCCGAAGGGCGTTCGGGACTGCATAAGTGGAGTAAATAAATCTACTCTAATTTGCACCACCTCTGAAGCTGGGGCAAGCTGAGCTCGCGAAAGAAGACATGCGCATTACGGATTGTCTACGTTTGAATTCTTTGAATTGCCAGGTACAGCATAAGAATAAGATACAGTTAACATCCAGGCTTCGTGTTATTGTGTTGCATTAGTTAACAACAATTTCTTGTGGACAGTAATTAACTTTCGATGTAATTCCCTATTATTAAAACAAAATTTTGGGAAGTTAAATGGTTTCATATCATGACATTTTACATCAATTTTATAACCAAATAATCTAACAAATTCGAAGCAATACAATTTGTTCCTTGTTTTACGTACAATGATGTCTGATTAGACCGGTCTGGACCGGTCTACAACAAAATAGTGAGGTTACCTTTATATTTGAAATATCCGCTGATTTTCTGCACCTTCACGTCCCGAACGCAGAAGATTTACTCGTGGAGGCTCTGAGACCACGTGATTACAATCTTACTCCAATCCTGTCCAATCCACTCCACTCTGGGAGCGTGCGTCCCGAACGCACCTAATAGTATAATGCCTAATTTACATTGGTATAGTAGCTAATGCAAGTAACTAAATCAAGTAACTAAATTTAGCTACTTGCACTGTGTAGACAGTTTTGTTTAGTACTTGCGCAAGTAAACAATTTAGTGACTTTTTGAGTAAAGTAAATAGAAATCATTACTATTTACTTGAAGACGATACTTCATTTATTGTCAAATACTAAACAATTTCCTTAAATTGGGTGTAGACCACGTATATATATTGTGTAAACACTCACTAAACCAAAATTTTGACAAGTTTTGCTACTTGATTAGTGACTTGCTTTAGCTACTTGATTTAGTAACTTGCTTTAGCTACTATACCAATATAAATTCGGCATTAGATACAATAATATTACATGAAAAATATAGTTTTGCCTGTTGGTGATGGCCAATTGGTTATTAATAATCTCTTATCAATCAGTGAAGCAGATGCACCTGCCTCTGATACAGAACCCAAAAACAATTATTTACAGTTTCGGTAAATACGATATCGGTTTATTATTAATTGATACAATATATCTTATTGGAATTTTTAAAAAGAGATACGATTATTTAAAATGACCCTATAAATCACCTGTCATATAGGTACGCATTTCCTGCTGATATAATATCATGTAAAGCCCAGGGAGTGTTACATTCAAGTTTTAATTAAAGTATTCTTGCGACTATTATCACGTAAAAATAAACATCTCAGTTGTTGTGGTTCACTTTTACTTGGCAAATTTATAGAAAAAGTTCTTGTTGTGTTCAATTAAGTACAGCTAGGTTATTTATGTGATCTTGTTTTTTTTTTCAATTACCACTTGGATTAAACTTAATAAATATAATAATATTGTTACAACTTATTTCTATAGATAAACCTAACCATACATCAATAAAACAAGAAAAAAATGTCTTTTTAATGCCCTCAGCCAACTATGGTTACCATTTAAAAAAAGTCAAGTTTGGCTTATCTGTCAAAAATCGAGTTTGCCATGTTTACATTTTTTATCTTCTAACTCTACGTAAAAATATATACAGGAATCATTTCATATTTTGGTCTTAGCACAGGTGGATATGGAATTATTTACCACTAAAAAATTGGTGTTTTTAATATTTTTTAAGTATTTAAAAAAATTAAAGGTGTAGGTCAAATGTCAAAATGGTATTAAGTTTGTCTTCTGCCCTACTTTGTTAATTTAATCGACTATGTAACTCTTATAACAACAAAGTTACCCATACAAAACATGTAGATTATTGTCACCCTCTATCTACCGCAATCAAAACCTAAAACACATATTGTTAAATATTTCACGATAATTATGATAAATGTTTAGATTCTTTAGTCAGTTGTATATTATATTAGCTCTAATGAAATTTTGTTCAACTGACTGAAATAAGATAAATATTACAATAATAATTTATTGTACAAAACAACAATGTATTACGCACACGGATGAAGTCGGTAATAGTGTCGTATTTGAAAATAATGTCATATTTATATTATTAATGAGATGGTTGAGTTTGATGTTTAAATAAGTTTAAAATGTTTGGTTCAAAACAACTTAAAATTATTGGTATATCTTCGCTCTTTGGTATAGGTATTTAATCTACTTTTACTTTTTTTAAATAATTATTCAGATGCCTAGAACCGGTCTTTACTAAATAGGAGTTTGGAAACGCTAACAATAGAGCTCAAAAATATGTTTTAATCCTTGGCATTATTGCCGAATGTTTTTTCAATCCAAAATTTTGCATATCCATTCGTTTTGAGCAAAACTTTTGGGTGAAAATGATCTCTAATTTCAATTAATTTTTCTAGTAAAGAACTGTATAACTTACCTGCTGCACAAAAACAACAAACGAGAATTTGGAACATTACGAAAGTTTTAAAATAAATGAATTTTAGTTAAGAAAATTAGTTAAAAAAATTCAATATCATAACACAACATAGTTCTTATTTAATCGACCCCTAGCCGATCCTTAAAGATTCATCGATCCCTCTCAAGTTTTCATCGACCCTGTTGGGAACTACTGTTTTAAACGATGGAACTCACAATAAGCGATAGAAGGGTTCTTAAGCCGGATCCACATCAATAAAAATGTGCGTTATGCGTTGTATTTGACACAAATTTGCTCATGTTCGTCGAAATTTTTGTTGGTGTGGACTGTGCGCCGCATAGAAATGCACACAAATAATTTCGTGACGAACAACGCACGCTATCCATCGTGCTGTCGGTTTTTAGCCAACATCAAAGAGATTTGCGGCGCACAGTAGTGTCAATGTGGACTTGATTCTGAGTGCATCTGTAGTTTGTTTCATTTTACTACGTAAACACCTATATTTGGGTGATTGATCATGTCTCATTTTTTAATGTACCTGTTACTGTTCCGATAGTTTTTTCCCTTTACTCTTCTCCCTTCTGAAAGACCCCAACAAGCTTGACAATTTACTTTTTATTTCTTCTACTTCAATACCGCCACATGCTTCAGATATTTTCTGCCACGCATCAGCTTTTTCAATCTTATTATAATGCTTACTGTGTTTGCGATTCCATAATAAGTTATGGTCTGCATACTCTTGAATGAGGTGCAACGAATCTTCATTACTCCACTCCAACAACAGGCTCTCTAGCAGCAAACTGTTGCGCTCTGCATAAACAAACCTGCACAAGCGGATTCGGCCGTACAACACACAAGATAACTATTTACGTGGTAAAATACTTAACCAGATTTAAATTTGCGCCGCAAATATTTTTTCGGAATTTCAAAATACAAAATACAACATAAATTTTTATTGATGTGGATCCGGTTTAAGCTGAAAACACGCAGGCTGATAAAAATGATAAAAAGTAAAAACACTCTTTCCTATAATAATATTAGCAGGATTGTAAACTACATAAGAAATCTCATCACACATTTTCGCTTCCCTTATTTGCAGACTGTTCCATAATCAGTCTCTTATTAACTCCCTGTATTACATTGAATTAATGAACTGCGCGAGGAAGCAGTCTCCTTAACGAAATCTCGTCCAACAAAGACAGTAATTTGTGCTTTTTACGTCTTTATTATAAAAATTTGTATGAAAGTAGAATCTTCAGAAACATTATCCTCATTCGCTGTGTTATCTAATTCGTAAACTGTGGGCGAATTTGTTGGATAATGAATTGAGTAAAAAAACTTTTGGAGTTACTCCACATTCTCGTAATTTTAGGGGACAACAGGCTCGTTCAAATTAAGTGTAAATGATACAACCGTATCTTTCTACGACTGTAAATTCATTAACAGAGAAGATGAATTTCCAGTTTCAGCGGAAATTGAATTGTAAATTGAAAAAAGTTTGATCATAAAACATACACAATTTAAAACGTTTTCAGCCGATTTCAATCACATTTTTCATTCATGATTTTAATAATCTACAAATATTTGCCTGACGTGAAAGAAAATAATAAACTAGAAAAAATATATTTTTTGTACATTGATTTTTATTTGCCACCCCTGCTGTAAACTTAATGAAAAATAGATTCGTATCTGCGTAAAGAAACATCATTACTGTGAATAATACAAGCTTTTAAAAATATTTATAATGGAATAGATGTTAACAGATACTTTTTATTCGTTACAGAATAGATACAATCTTTCACGTATAAATATAAGCGTTGACTATTTAATACAACAGAATGAGAAGCCAAGCAAGTGATTCTCAACCTGCGGGACCCGTTCCCACAGAGGGGTGAGAAATATTTAAAGGCGAGTTGAAGAAATGTGAAAATTAAAAGCAAAACTATTAAAAACAATTAACGAATTAACAAAAAGCAATAACATAAAATACATACTGAATATGATAGCAGTGACATATATGATGGGTTGTTAGTAAGTGTTTCCAATTTTAATGTATTTCTAAATTTACATTAGCTAAAAACGTATCAACAAAAATACTAATTTTAAATATGATATACTCAGCCAAAAGACCACTGAGAAAAAATACGAAGAAAGTGTTTTGGTAGGACAAAAGAATTGAAAGGGAGGCGCAATAAAAGTTGAAATGAAAAAGGGGTACGCAATAAAATATAGAATAGGGAAGCACAAATACAAGAAGGTTGAGAAACACTGATTCTAAGCAGTAAAATTATAGACCTGTAGCGTCTATAATATTGAAGTTTTATAGATAGATAATCATAGCGACGAATAAACAAAAATGCACAGACTGAAACACAAAACAGGCTTAGACAAAACCGTTTTTTGTCAACAAACATTATTTGCCTTGTACAGCATGAGCCACATATTATGTATATTGGGCGCTGTTAGGATCTCGTAAACCAGGCATGATGAACTATGGCACGTACGAAAATGTTGCTGGCACGTGAACGATTTAAAGGTGATGTCATTTTATATGCTAACAAATTATTCAAATTTTCTTTTTAATTGTTACAATTTACAAGCAAAATTTTGTTTTTGCACAGAAAAGAGTAACCACAAACGATTTTCTTGCGTCAGTCAGCACCGGCTCGCATTCTGCACTCTCCTTTTGCTGGCTCGGACGTCAATCGACTACGTATAAACGGTTAGAGAAATTCGGTTAAAATAGACAAAATGTTTGTTCCTATTTTAAAAAGCTACTGCAAGATTCTTTAATTTTTTGAAAACAAGTTATGAAACGCTAGATACAAAATAAAAACTGAAATTATAATTTTCTTTAAATCTGAACTATTTCTGTTGTTTAAGAAAAAAAGTTGTACATTCTTTTACATATAATAGAATGGTGAAATTAAATTTTTATAGTTTATTCAAATAATTAAGTAAGTTGTATTTTAATTATTGTAAATAATATTAAAAAATTTTAGTGTACCTACCTACCTTTAATCTATCAATTATATTTATCAAGCCCAGTGGTGTGTTATTTGTAAAAACCTCATATCAAAATTATAAATACGCTCATCCATCAACAAAAATACATTTTTATCTGCCCTGATGACTATCCGATTAAATCCAAATAAAACGCGTGAATTAACAGTATTTTTTAATAAATTGCTTTATTGAAATCATCTAACAAGCAATGTATTTGTCATCCAAGAATACGTTTGCTTGTGAATCAAATTTTATAATCAAACTTAGAAATAAACTTAAAAAATAAACAAAGTGTGAGAATATGTAATATAAGTTATAATAAATAATTAATTTTCAGTTTAAATAACCAAAGTTTGGAACTTTATTATTTGTGAGGTCCAAAATCATTTTTCCCAATGACACTATACAGATCATATTCTTGCTTGCTTTGTTAAGAAGCCATATGACGCTGTCGCATAAAGAAATCGGGAGAGATTTCTTTTAGAACGAGGAGTAAAAATAATCACATTTTCATTAAGGAAGTGAATCGAGCATCCAAGCCAAGGTTTCTGTGACTGACACAGATTAATTGATTTCTAGTGTTGCCTTTACTTTCATCTTCGTTATTTTGATTTAAAAAATACTTTTTCCATGACTGTTTGATCTATCCACCATTAAGATTTAAAACATTTTTACGTGAACGTTCTTTTCCACTTGTTTAAGTAAGTTTGCTGCGTAAAATTAGAAACGCTCTTCAAACATAGTTAATATAAAAAGCGATAGTGGACAAAATGAGGATGCATTTTTCTTATGCACCATCAAACTTTAAATGTCGCGTGAATTATGTTATATTTTATGAAAACTATCGAACTGTTTGTTTAATAAATCATACTTTAAAAATATATCTAGTTTTTATTTACGATAAAATAAGCAACAGTATGAAAAATATTTAAGTAAATCTCAATATGGGTGTCGCAAACACCAATAGATATAAAAACACATCTTTGTTTGTTTTGTTGACTATGAAAAGGTTTAATAAAATAGAGCATGAGAAACTCTAAGATATTACTACTATTTGAAACAGAATTAGATGGCAAGGACCTTATTATAATTAGAAACTTCTTACAATTAATATATGATAAATCTACAATAGACTTTAAACGAGCAGTACGCCATTGTTATTTAACGTCTACGCAAAATTAGGGTTGCCAATTGGTATCTTTTAGAAAAACACGTTTTTTTTACATGATGATACGGTGATAATGGTGAAAAATAAGAAAGATTTACAAATATCGACGTTAAAAGTTTACAAAACTTTGAAATATGGTGATACAGAAGGGTAGCAAAAATGGATTTTTTTCTTTATATTAAAATGTTGTTACTAGTCCACTACTACTAACTACCACTAACCTACAATTTTATTCCAAAATTCTTAAATACCAAGTATTTTTCCAAGATGTCCCCATTGGTGTTTCTTAGTTTCTAACATAAAACATAAGTTTGTCGTGTTACACACAGTTTCACTATGCTCTGCTTTAGCAATGTATCGCGATATACACTACACCAGTTGAAAAGGTTTGGTCCTCTTGAGCCTTCTTTTCAAACCAGCATTATCTAGGAGCTGCAGCACCTTGGTGTTGCGATGGGAGTGAAGTCTTCTCTCGTGCTTTTCTGCGAATTTTGTGATCTCTTCTCTAACGGTTGGAATCTTCATATCTCTGTGTAGGTAGTCATTACGATTGTACCATGGAGCATCAACAATACCTCGGAGCATTCTATTTTGAAAGACGTGGATCTTATCTATGTTGCTTTTGGCTGCACATCCTCAGAGCTGAAGTCCAGACTGGCTTAAGGATTTGTTTGTATAGTAGTAACGTATTATGCACAGAAAATTGTGATTTTCTTACAATCAGAAAGTACATTTTTTTGTATTTAAGATCAAGTTTTTTTCCTTTTTTCTTTATGTGTTCTTTTGATCGAAGACGAATATCCAGATTCATTCCCAAGTATTTTGCTGTATCGCAATGTGGGAATTTGGCATTGTTTATTCACATCGAGAATCGTTCGTTTTGCTTGTAGGCAAAGTCAATATGCACTGATTTACTCTCGTTGATTCTTACTCTCCAACTCTAAGTCCAATCGGTTACTCTGTTGCATGCTTCTTGAAGTTTAGCAGCTAATTCTACATTGTCATCACCAGTTGCCAAGATTGCTGTATCGTCAGCAAAAGTTGCATTTGTGACGTTTTGAATCTGTAGAATGTCGCAAGTGTACAGCAAGTATTAAATAGGTCCCAAAACACTGCCTTGGGGTACTCCTGCATTTGTTTTTCCTATGTTCGAGTAATCTCTCTCTTGCTTGACACGAAACATTTGATCGGATATGTAAGATTTTAATGTTTTGGCACAATATTCTTCAGCTTATTCTTTAGTCCTGGAATGGAAATAATTTGAAAGCAGCATCAATGGTATATACATTCGTCAAATCACGCAAAATCAGTTACTTGGGACATCTGTTGAGATACAAAGAATAAGAACTACTTCAAAATATGTTTGTAGTAAGGTAAAATAGAAGGAGAAAGAGGCATAGGAAGTAAAAAAAAATGTTGTCTACGAAATATAAGTGAATTTGAAAAAAATGCTTCCACATGATTTCATATAGCAGCCCAAGCGTACATTGTAATAACCGCCAACCTCAATTTAGAAGGCACTTCAAAGGAAGGAATGATAATATTTATAACAAAATACCAACACTCATAAAACAAAGTATATCTGCTCCAATTACAAATTGTTTTGGATGTATGTCATGAAAAAGGTCAAAGTTTAACAACATACTCTTAGCTTTAATACCTCTTTCACTTTTTACCGAGTTTTTAGATATTTTCTGACATCTTTCATAACTTAATAAACCTGATGTTTTATCTCTGAAATTACACTCCAGGTAAGTCATCCATCAAATGTAAACTGAAACTGACTCTTCTCTGGAGATTTAACTACGGTCGTATACTGATATATTGTATTCATTATTCCATAAAATGGATTTAATGAGCTTCACAAAAGAATTCGACATAAAAAGAACTTTCCGTATTTCACCGGCCTCCTGTTAGCTGAACAGAAGCGATCTATCATAAATTCGCAAAAAAAAAAACTATTTTGCGAGCCCAACAAGTTTATTTCGTTGCAATTTACTCAGTTGATTTCGTAAACAACTACAATATTGCAAGAAAATAAAATCTTTGGCGCTTCAATTGTTGAACAGGTAGCAAATTTATTAGTATTTAAAAACTTTTTGATCATGTAATAGTTAATTCCTTCGTCTGACGTGTGCCACCAATTGCATTATGAATAATTATTTTTGTTAAAATAACTCGTTCTTACCTATGAAATGATCAATTTAAAATTAACAAAACAAATAATAAATCAACAAACGTATAGCCATGGAACGACTGCTGTGACACATTATCGATCTAGGTGACCCGATACGCTCACTAATATTGCATTCTACTTACCTGTATTTGCTAAAAATAGTTATTCATCCTATTTTCGTACGTAGGAACCCAATTAATAAATAAAATATTCAGTTAATTTCCACTTATGTAAAGGATAAAATTGAATAACTTCAGTTTAAAAAATTGTAATACACAACTCAATGCTTTTTAAGTGTGCCCTATTTTACAAATTTTTATAACGATGCACTAAAATTCATTTCCTTCATGAGGCTTAAGGCATTTTTCACGTTAAATTTCATAAAATACCTATTAACCGAACGCTTTCCGTCTTGCTTCAGGGCAGCTTTAAAAGTATTTAACGCTGCAGTAATTTTAGACGTTGTTTTAATTCAGTTACAAGAATTGTATTTGTAGCCGTTGCGAAAAAAAGATGAAAAAACGTTAGATTAGTAATTCAACCTGTAAAAGTTAATGGTAAAGATTAACAACCCATCTCAACCTACAACAAAACTTTCGACATGGGAAGACAAAAAAACAAGATGTAATTTTGATTCTTTAATGTAATACAATAATAGTAACACCATAAAAATAATAAACAATATGTTAATAGATGTTTAGAGAACATGTAAACAAGCATCTTTTCGCCATATTACTATAAACACTTTTATATCGTAGTTTCGCCAGTAAGGATTGATAAAGATAACAGTCTGTTCGAAATTACTTGACCGCCATGAAAAGCTTAATATTATACACTAAGAGTTCGTGAAATTTTAAGCTAGTTTCAAAAATGTTTTCAAATTTTAGATCCTCGTTTCGTGAATCGACGAAAAAAACAAAATTTATTTTTATATTGTTTTAAGCAGTGATATAAGGATGATGGACATCTTTATGTTTGGGAATTTAAATGACATTTAAATAAGTCCCCTTTTTTCAGATCTTAAAAAGTAAATTAAGTTTCAAGACTCTTCTAGACTCTTTCACCGTTCCAGTCTTATTTATTTAAGTCGAAAGTCTTTACACTTCTATTGCATTTGGACAACAGATATCAATTTTAAAAATATTCAAAATGTATCTAGGCCTATTGAATACTAATTACAATGTAAAGTTACAAAAAACACAAATTAATTCGTTTTAAAATCCTCAAAAATATACTACATATAATAGTGAAATTGTATTTTTTGGGTTTTAAGGTGGAAAAAAACACTAGATTCTTGTTTTCTGCTACGTTTCGGTGCGGTTTTGCACCTTTGTCAAGCTGTTTTTTATATTTTCGCAGTGAACATTATTACAAGTTATTATAAAACATATTGCAATTGTTTCTTGCTTAAACTACTTCTTGACCTATAAGAAAAAATGAAGTTATGAGTAATATCTCGAAAATAGTAAGTGATAAAAATCGAAAATAACAGTTACATCCTTCATTAAAATGTACCCCAAGAAAGTACTAATAAAATTGATTTTATGATTAAGACAACAAAGTAATGAGAAAAAAAAAGAAATTCAACATTTTCATAATTTTTGCTATAACATCTGAAGTACGAGGAATTTTGTACTTTTAAATTGATTGTAGCTCCTCTCATACTTGGGATTATTTCATTTAATTTAAACAAACCTGTATCTCTTATAATAAGGGTGATCCCCATGCTGAAAATGTAATCTGGGACAACCTGTAACAATAACTGTAACTATAACAAATAAACGAAAAAGTCAAAAATATACCAAAATACGATCAAATTAATTATTTTTTTTATTTGAGGAAAATTCTGCACCACAATTTTAAAACTTTCTTCATGTAATGAAAATAATAAATATTTTTAAGTCATTCATTTTAAATTTACTATAAATTCAATAAGGTATAAATCAAACCATTTTTGAAAATCTAGCCTAATCGTCACTAGCTTTGAAATTATCAGTAATAATTAATGATTAATTAAGTCTGTGCTATTTTGTGAATGCTAAGAAAATGATTGTAACATGTATAATATAACAACGATTCATTTTAAATGTAATATAAATAAGCATATTTAAAAATTACTCATCATATTATCTGTAAAGAATATCTATTGCAGCTAGAGCAAGCAATCTCGGAACTTTCGTCTCTCCATCACTAGCTTTTTTAAATTATTGAATAACATTAATAATTAATTTTTATTATTATTAATTATAAAAACTGTTAATGAAAAGACAGGATTCTTGAATCTGGTATAGTTTTTCTGCAATATAGATTTTTCATATACAGGCTGTCACACAAAAAACGCCGCAAGCTGTAACTCCGTTATTTGTGGTCCGATTTTGGTGAACAAAAAACTAAATGAAATGTCTCCTCAAATACTATAAACTGAATTGGATTTCAATTTTTTTCAAGGTCAACTTAAATGTCAAACGATCAATTTTTTTCCCAAATGGCACCATCTATTTTTTTTTACTAAATCTGGTAGACATTATTTTTCTGAATTCATTGATGTAATCATAAATTAATTTTAGTGTAAAACTGATAAGAAATAAAAAATAAAAGTTTAACTAAAATAGGTTAGGTTTCACAAAATTTTCAAGCGTGCCGTGGAATACAAAAAAATCTTAATCAACAAATATCATTTAAATACCACACTGATGGTATTTAAATGATATTTGTTGATTAAGATTTTTTTGTTTTCCACGGCACGCTTGAAAATTTTGTGAAACCTAACCTATTTTAGTTAAACTTTTATTTTTTATTTCTTATCAGTTTTGCACTAAAATTAACTTATGATTACATCATTGAATTCAGAAAAATAATGTCTACGAGATTTAGTAAAAAAAAATAGATGGTGCCATTTGGGAAAAAAAATTGACTATCGTTTGACATTTAAGTTGACCTTGAAAAAAATTGAAATCCAATTCAGTTTATAGTATTTGAGGAGACATTTCATTTAGGTTTTGGTTCACCAAAATCGGACCACAAATAACGGAGACAGCTTGCGGCGTTTTTTGTGTGACAGCCTGTATAATAAAATGAATGATTTTTAAGTATAGATACTATTAATATTGCATGATGATAAAATAGATTTTTTCTCTTTTAGGGCACAAAAAGTGATTGCTTTAAAAAAAAAACTACATAAGCATTTCTTACGCTACATAAATCAGAGAAATATAATTCGGTCCGGGCACTTGTTGAGCATCATGGAACCTGTTGCTCGTAGCCTCCTACAGCTACAGGACAAATAACAACGATTACTTATTTTGTGGTTCTAAAACATTCTAACCACTAAAGTTACCGTAGTTACATAAACAAAACCTACGTTCGTGTGGCGTGTTCTTCAGTCATGATAATCATTTACTTTATTCTTGAATTTTTCATACGCATGTCCCGAATGTACACTAAATATCATGCAACTGTATCCGGTTTTCCTAGCTGTATTGATTTTGTTCTGTGGCTTGATTGACGGGTAGCAGGAGCAGGACTCTTCTACCCTCTGAAGTGGTCGTTCTATAGCTTTCAACGCGTCATTAAAGCCAGTTAATTTGACAGCAATAATATGCTTGAGCGAACTCACATTCATTCTGCCTCAGTGTACCGTATAAACGTGTTTAGTAAAAAACGTTTGGTCAGACCATACTTCACTGATTACAAATTATTCTAGCAAAGTTTGGAAATGTATTTCATTGTTTGCATCCAGCATTGTTTAAGCATTTATAATATTACAGCTAGCGAACAGTTTCTGGACACTTTCAACACATTAAATTAAAACAAAAAATTCCAAACTCATTAGAATGAAATTTGTTCGCAACAGAATACGTTTAAGCTGTGAGTTGATAAGGGTCACCAATATGCAATATCCTAGGGCGGTTTAAATGGATGCCTTCGGGGTCTAACATAGTTAATAGCGCTTTGGCTGTCAGCTAGACAAATGTTATAGATTTTAAATAAGTTTCTAAATTCTAACACCGAAGCACTATTTATTAGTCAAACACGTCCACCATTTCATCATAGGTACCTAGTAAATTGTACTATTCTTCTTCTTATAGTATACAGGGTGTTTTATAAATATTGCGATAAAATTCAGGTGGTGATTCTTTATCGAAAATTAAAGGGGGTCTTTCATCTAAAATTTTTTTCTTAGACGTCTCCTTTCTGAGTTACACCCCCCTAAAGGGGAGTAGTAAAATTAGGTTTTTATTTTATTTCTCAAATTTGGATAAATGTAGAAGAATGATATTTGGTAGATGTTTTATACTTAATAAAAGGTTTCCCATAGTAATATTTTCAATCATCTTCCACCTTCACAGCGGCTGAAAAGTGCGACCCCTGTTGGTTTTTTTATCAGAACTTTTTCGTGTGCTAAAATTTTGCAATGTTGCAATTTGCAATTTTGCAATTTTTATTTTCTTTTTGTGTTCTTTAGTTGTTCTCGTAAAACCTACCGTTTTTAAGTAAAAAATAAAACAAGTCAACAAGACCCATAAAAAAAAAGAGTTTTTTCGGCCGCTACAGCGTACGAAAAAAATCATTTGCATTAAGCAGAACGGAAAGCGCATATGCGTGTCTGAATATAAGTTCTCTGAGATTATGGCTTGCCCGCTAAGGGTAGTGACGTAGTGGTCTTAAGGTTGTTAAATGTCAGGTAGTTTATAACCTAATATTTTCGTGTTGATACTGTTACTGAATACTGAATAAAAAATTAGTGTTGATTTACGTTATGGTACACGTTATGTAATTAATAATTAATCAATGTTTAAATTTATGAATAAAACATTACAATCGCACAAAAAAAGGTTATATAAATTATGTACAGAATTATGCAAGTACGTTTCCACCGCTAACAGCATACGCCGTCATCTGTCAGTGACAGAATGTCACGTAGTTTCTAACCTATATTTTTGAAAAAACTAAACATTTAAATTAATTGTTTTAAATTCGATCGCACAAAAAATGTAATATGCACCTTGGCCAAAACGTACTTTTTCGTCCTTGCCAAACCAGACGCGGCCGAAAAAGTCGCACGTTTTGGCCGTGATACATAAATAACTATTTTATCTATAGGTAAAAATAATAGGAGTTTTAAAATTTGCGACATATTAACGCTTTAAAGCAGACCTGAGAAAAGAAAGCGAGAATGTATGCAACATTCTCGCTATACACCAAGAGTAATCATGTTTGGTTAAACAACGACAAAATGAAATAAAATATCTTCAACTAAAAAATTAAAAATGATTCTTACCAATATAAACCAAAGGCAGTGGTGCATCCAGGGTGTCTTATCTTATACTATTGAATTAGAAGTGCTTTTTTGGCCTTCGTAGGCCTATATAAAGTATAAAGATCGTTCACTAATATTTTCACTTTCACTTCATAAAGCTCACTGAGTTATTTTTCTTGAGCTCCGCGTTAGATATCTACGACTCTATTTCAAAAATCCCCCTATAATTTTTGTACGGAGTTTTGTAGCTTCCTTGTTAAGATTTGCCACTTTTTTTAATTCTACCATACTTTTATTATTTTCCAAGATACGTCAGTCATCCGTGACAAAAACAAAGATTACTTAAAGGAAAAAGTTTAAAATTTACGGTTTTTTTCGACTATACTGCGTTTTCCAATGTAAAATTCCAAGGGTATTTGAGATTCACTAAAGTATGTGTGCAAACAGATACTAAAAGCAAGAGCGTGCTTTGTGTCAGCATTTTCAATGATCACGTTTAGCTTATCCAGAATTATCATATTAAGGCCTTAGCCTGACAGATTTTATAGAGTAATCATATATGATTAGGAGAATAAAAATGCATTTTAGTTTCCACCTGAATTATTTTTACATAATTCTATTTACATTTGCATTCATATCTCGTCGCTTGCACATAGAAATTATATTTTTTTTTATGTTTAAATTAATAACAATGTTATTATGCATCGCATCATATAATGAATATAATATATATAAGGAAAATCGCATTTTGTGGTTAACAGAGCATGAAATGTGATTCTTATGAAGCTGTCGAGGAATTCAAAACAGTTACATCGTGTTTTTGATTTTATTCATTACACATCCAAGCCCCACAAGTGCTACTGCAAAATAAAATTTTCCCAACAAACAATGTTTAATTAAATCCGTATTGTTTTCGGGGAATACAAATAACAAAAAAGCAATTAATTTTAAACAAAAAATATTTGTAAGTTTCTCGGTACAGAAGTATCTTTTTCAAGTTTTTATTCGTAAAGGATAGTTTTTCTGCATATAAAAATGTTTTTTTAAATTCCCAATTTATTGTTAAAATTCGGATTCTAAGTTACAATTTCTAAAGCCGGATCCACATCAATAAAAATTTATGTTGTACTTTGTATTTCAAATTCAACAAAAATATTTGCGGTGCAAATTTAAATCTGGTTAAGTATTTTACCACGTAAATAGTTATCTTGTGTGTTGTACGTTGTACGGCCGAATCCGCTTGTGCACGTTTGTTTATGCAGAGCGCAACAGTTTGCTGCTAGAGAGCCTGTTGTTATAAAATGGAGTGGAGTTTTCACTTTCTTTGTGCGATGTAAATAATCCGATGTAATTATGAACAATGCACATTTCTTTTTTAAAAAATGAGACATGATCAATCACCCAAACACAGGTATTTACGTAATAAAATGAAACAAAACTACAGATGCACTCAGAATCAAGTCCACATTGACACGACTGTGCGCCGCAAATCTCTTTGAAGCACGACGGATAGCGTGCGTTGTTCGTCACGAAATTATTTGTGTGCATTTTTATGCGGCGCACAGTCCACAGTCCACACCAACAAAAATTTCGACGAACACGAGCAAATTTGTGTCAAATACAGCGCACAACGCACATTTTTATTGATGTGGATCCAGCTTAACATGTTTCAAGCATTCTTCATTCATTACATAATAATCTGCTAAACATTTTTTTGTAGATAATTTACTATTATCGCAATTAATAATGTATTTTTGATTTCAGGTAAATATAAACACAATTTGGAAGCAAATAAGTGGATTTTTAACTTGGATTCCTTGCAACAAACGGATAGTTAGAAACGTCACACTTAAAGGACTTTTTAAAATTAAGATTAGCGAAACACAAATCAAAACTACTCCAAATGGTTGAGTACAAAATGGATCTAGCTAGGAAGAAGTAAAATGCTACAAATATCTAAATGGACAGGAAAATAAACGAAAAAAATAGGTTTAGCAACAAGACTGTTTAAGGCAATAAAATAAACGTTATTGGAAAAGGAAATAATCTAATATGCAAATTAATAATCTCATTTTATCCTACGAATGCAATATGGGCAAAAAATCATACTGTCAAATTACAAGTGTGGAAATGAAATGTTTAGGTAAAACTGAGGATAACAAAAGTAGTGACGGAATAAGGGCACAACAACCAAGAGCCACCGTTAAAATTATAAGGAGGACCCCCCAGAAAACCCAATAAATCACGAGTTTAGGAAAAAGTTAAAGAGAAGACGAAGAGTAGAAAGATGACGTAAAAGTAACTGCCACGAACAGAGAGCTCGAATGGAATTGGGCATTTTATTATTGTTAATCCATAAGTACTCTAAAACAGTAAGAGTGTACAATACATATTAGGGTGGCAACTATTGGCAACCCAGTGGTCTCGTGAAAAGTAAGCTTCTACGGCAAACGCTCGCTGCTCTCTTGTCCAAAGCATTTTAAGACTTAGGAGGGTTGAAGCATAAATTTCCCTAATACCGCTCTCCTTTGAGACCATCCCCGCCCCACCACTACCTCACCTCGCTGCACCCCTGCCGCACCCTGTATTTCTTACATTAAGCAAGATTCATATAGTGGCCTAAATAAAGTGGTACACCCTGTATATAGGTTGATTATGGTCCTATAATAATTTTTAAAATTTTACCATAGATTACAAATCATTAACATCCACTTCCGGCTAACAAAAAAAAAATAGTTGAGGATTCCACTGAACTGTCCATTAATTTCCAAACTAAACCAATTAAAATCAATTCACTTATCTGCGATGTAACTAAACACAGCGTAGAATGAAAGTGATTTAACTGTGAGCATAATTACATTTGCCATGGATCTAATGTAAAAAAATGTTGTGTATATTTGTGGATGTTGCGAGATACGTCGATCCCTTATTATTTTATGATACTAATTTTGCTACAATGTACGATAAGTTTAGTCATTAAATTGTACAATAGGTAGTAAAACCATCAAAACTGGAATTATCGCCATAAAGGTACATATATCAGCACCCATAAATCAAAAATTTTGAAATTACCAGCGCAACAACCAAATTAAAAATAAACGAGACAAAGTACACGTATTTTGTGTATCACTTATTAAACTATTTTGTTAGATTCAACGTAAGACTGGCATAAATAAATTAATTTTATACCGTTTTTACTAGTGTGCAGAGCTGGGTATGAATACCGAAAAATTATTTAAATACTGAATACTGAATACTTCTGAAAAAGTATTCAAATACTGAATACTAAATATCCGAAAATAATCAACCAATTTTGAATACTGAATACCAACTAAAAAAAGTATTCGGTAAAGTATTCAATACTATTTTCTGAATACTGAATACCAACTAAAAAAAGTATTCGGTAAAGTATTCAATACTATTTTCTGAATATTGAATACTGAATACCAAAGTAAAAAAAACATTTCTAAATTGGTTATATTTAAACAACAAACAAAACATATTTACTAGTAGCTACATACCTATAACAAAAATTTGATTACACTATCTGGCTTATACAATTATTAGGAAATTAAAAATGAATACATGAAGAGAAAGCTATGGCAAAAATTTAAAACTAGCTGGAGACATTCTGCAACTAATAGGTTAATCAAGATTTATTGTAACAAAAAAAAATAAAGTAAAAGTAAATGAATTTAAATAAATAAATAAAAAATATATAATTGGTTAGAGGTACATATATAAATAAATCTATAATTCTTTGTAAAGAGCCTTGCAATATGTAATATACCTACATAACATTTTTAATGAGTTCTCCAAACCTAAAAAAGTAAACAATATTTTACTCAAACAAAATCAATTTTGGATTCATAAATACTAAAAGTATTCATGGTTACCGGTATTCATGAATACTTTCGGTATTCATGAATACTTTCGGTATAATAATAAAAAAGTATTGAATAGTGAATACTAATAAAGTATTCAAGATTTTGAATAAAGAATACTCAAAAAAAAAGTATTCGATTACTGAATACTGAATACTGAAAAAGTATTTTGAATACTATTCAAAATACTAAGTATTCGAGTAATACCCAGATCTGCTAGTGTGTTATTTTTTCCTCTGCTAAATCAATTTTTTTTTACATCTTGGAGCTACAATAGGTAAAATAACGAACAAACATCTTGATATTCTTTGTAACTGCCTCGTTGAACAAAGACATCTTTGATTTTGTCTTTGGGGCGCTGTTCTTTGATTAATACAAATTGAAAAGTACGATGTTTGTAATGACGATGGTAGCTTACGGTTCATAGGTAAAACTCTCATTTACCGCGATGCCTTTCAAATTATTCAAAAGTAAATGATATTTTTTGACACATGTGTTAGTTGTCATTTGCATGTCAAGGCGTAAAGACGTGATTTTAATTGATAAAAAGTGCTATAGTTCTTTAGGCTTTTCTACATTTTATTAAAAATGTTTTATGGTCTTCACTTTTTGTTAAACGATCTTGTTCCTTGATTAACTTCTTAAGTTGTGATGTGGCCATAAAACATTTTTAATAAAATGTAGAAAACATCAGCCCTGAGGATGCTCAAAAAACTAGTGAGCGAAACGTAGGATCAATAGACGTAAAAAAATAAAGTATACCGTCCAGTAATTCCAGAGTTTTATTTCTTCGTATTTCAACTAATATACAACGGACGTTCATATATTCATTAAAAAGTACTCTAAGAAAGTATTAATAAAATTGTCTAATATTTAAAACAAAAAAGTTAGACGAGAAAAAAAAAATATTTTCATATTTTTTGCTATAACAACTGAAGTATGAGAAATTTTGTACTTTAAAAATTGATTGTAGCTCCTTTTATATAGGATTAATTCATCTAATTTAAGCAAACTTGTATATCTCTTGCTAAGTTCAAAATCAAAACGATTTTATACTACTAAAATTTTATTGAATTCACTAGTCTGTCTGTCCTTCCCACAATACATTCTACTGGTCTTAAAAAATGACAGCATTAGGTTTTTTCTGTACTAAAAACTAAGCTATATAAAGGCAGTTACAATAATCTTACTGAACATATACCAAGATTTTTATAATTCATACTTTAATACAATACAGGTCATTGATCATTAAAATTTTATATCAATGAACTCTCGACGAAATGTATCCATTTCAATGTGACTTAATAAGGTTATACAACAAAAAAAAAAAAACTTCTTTTGTGACGTTAAAATACCTAACCTATTGATTTTTAAATATAAATTATATTTAATTAGGCTCTTTAAATTCGATTCGGTTCCGGTACGCATGCAGCTGACAAGTTGAAGTTAAATCCAAACAAGGTTTGTTTGCTGAAATCGAATGCAAAACCAATTTAATTGCTAAATCGGCAAATCTTATTACTACTTTCGACTGTTTTCTGTTGAAACAAAGTTGTAATTACAAAACTTGATTATAGCACAACAGTAAAGTTAACACTGCAACTCGTGGCACCTTGACAAATTAAGTGAAATCGTATTTTTAAAGAATAGATTAAAGATTTTAAATTTGCAGTTACACATGCTTTTTTATTTAATGAAGTAATAAACTAGATAATAAATGGCTTTATAGATAAGGTATAAAGAGATATCGGTAACGTACTACGTGAATTACGCCACACTAACTATTATCGTAAAGTGAAAATATCCGGTAAGGATTTTAAAGCAATTCAAGCATCAGTTAAAAACGAGTTTAACAAAGCAGCACAAAAATTTAAATATTTAATAAAAATAAACTGCATTAGATTTAAGCTAATAAGATGGTAATAAATAAATGTGACGCGAATTAAACGTTTGGAAATAGGAAAACAAACTTAAGGTTTGTTCCAGCGGACCAAAATTTACTAGTTCAAGGACTAATACATGAATTGGTTTATGCACATGCGTCGCTGCTGGAACGCTTTACGACATCCTTAACTGTAAATGACATTTGTAGGTATTGGGTTCATAAAAATTAGCGCACCGCAAGCGTCAATATTTCAAGAAACCAATACTACATGGGGTTGAGAGGGCGATGCATAGCTAGCAGAGACCACGTTAGTTGTAAACAGCGCATGCGTGTAATAATACCAGCGCTAGTTCATGTTTTAATCCATGTACTGTTTTGACCGTCCGAAAACGAATCAAAAAGTAGTCAGAGTGCAGCTGGAACAGCCGACCAACCGTCCAATGAACTATCAAAAACGCTGCTGGAACGCAATATCGATACTGCGCAGAATTCTGTTAGTTCATGGGATAGTACATAGAGCTGCTGGAACAAAGCTTATATAATCTCAGATCGAGTATAAATAAACATAAAAAATGTTTGTAGTGCAGTAAATTCGTTTAAAAAACGCTTACAAAAATGTTTTCAGCAGGAAGGACACAATTTTGAACATTTATTACACTAGTTTAGTGTTTACCGTTGTAACCTAACTAACTTTCTTTTTAAATTTTTACCGTTTGGTATCGTTTTCAAAGCCTACTAATGTAAAATTTTTAATAAAGTACGCTTTTAAAACAGGTTTGATAAAAAAATTGTTCTTTTGCGATTTTCTTAAAAATTCTGTTATGTTAGGGTATAAAAGTCTAAGTCGTTGAAAAGAGAAAGAAAATGTCTTTCAAACCGTATAAAAAAATATGTATGGTGCTGATTTAAAAAAAGCAAATATTCTGTCGTAACTCCTAAAAAACAAAAGAAAACAAAAATTTGACATGAAAATATTTTGGGAAATACTGTATCAAACAACTTTTATTTGAAACTTTTTTTGATCATTATTTCCAATAAGAAAATAAGTGGGGGTGTCATAAGTGGTGCCTCACCCTGTATGTAGATGTAAACAAAAAAATATATTAATGTTTAACAAAACAAAATGTATTAAAATATCATAAATTTTTACGTAATTTATATTTATTAGTTAGAAAATTTGAATCTATAGTTTTTATTTTAATGTCAGATGTGGTTCCTCTTTTTCGTCTAGAAGAATCAAAAATCCAACTCGCACAGATATGACCCTGCAAATGGAAAAATGAACCTTATAGCTTTATCTGTTAATTCAGGAACGTCACATTCTGTATTTGCAGCCAAAATGTGATAACGTATTCTCGTTGTATTTATTTCTTAAGCAACTAACAAAGGTAGTTTTAAAAGTTGCTTTGACAAAGATTTTTTGATATTCAAAGGGTACCTATAATTATCTCTTTCACTTAATATTAATGTTCAATTCAGAGATACACTCGTACTTTTTCAGTATCACTTGTAAGCAGGGTGGATAAAAATCATGATTTTTTTAAAAAAATAAAAAAAATCGATTTTTTTGATTTAAATCAAATGTACCATATTATCGAATTTAGTGACATATTCACATGCTATTTCTGTTTTGTGCTAATATATTTAATAACCAATATATTTAATTCAATGGTGAATTTTTGTCAAAATGAAAAATTAAATATAATGATTAAGAATTTTGAAAAAATCAGTGCTAAATGGTGATGTTTAATTAATTATATACAGGGTGAGTCATAAGTGCGTGATCGGTCGATTGTGGCTAAACGGCTTGAGATATGAAGTTGATTCAAATGCTATTTTATACAGTTTTTTCTAAACGCAATAAAAATATTTTCAAATATACAGGGTGAGTCACCTTTCTGGAACTAATAGCAACTTTTATATTTCAAATACAACACCCAATTTTTTATTTAATATTTTTGACCGCCTTAATTTCAGCTTTGCATCAATATAAAGTACTACAGGTTTTTATACGGTGTTGTAAAAAAAAAATTATTTTCTAAATTATTTAAGGTTTTAAGTCTTTGTTTAAAAAATTCTCCTGAAGTTATTTTGAAATACAGAGTTGTAATTTGGTATGGACATGCAGAAAAAATTTCTCTGTTCGCTCGATATGAAAAAATTTGATCACACATACAGGGGTGTTTATAAATAGGTGGCAACTTCCATGAGTTTCAAAAGCTCGTAACTCGATTTTTTCAAATGCAAACCCCTGTATTTTTTTATGTCATCGAATTCGTCTTTAAAAGAGCTTCATATTTTGTTAAGTATGTCCTATACCCAAAACTCATACTTTTCGAGATATTAGACATTTTTTTTCAAATCGTTATTGAAGCAATAGAGTGCCGTGGAAATTGAAAAAACTGACTGTTCACTACGCTAACGTCAAAAACTTGTCATTTATATTTTGAATTATTGCATTTCCACAATGAATATTACTTTACAAGAGCAAATTGATATGGTTTATTCACCATTTCGTGTATTTAATTACTAATAGTAATACAATTTTGTTTTATTATAAATTAATATTATATTGTACTCACATAATCCGTGATTTAAATTGATAATTTTTTTTTAAAAATCACTTGATTTAAATCAATGATTTTTTTTTAAAAATCACTTGATTTAAATCATGATTTAAATCGTGATTTAAATCAATTGATTTAAATCTGCTCAACCCTGCTTGTAAGCTTTATGAATACTATATGGCAGTAATTTTCACATCATCTAAGGCACTTAAAATTATGTAAATGTTTTTTCAATAAAAATGTAATCAAGAAAAACTTCTAGTTCATTCCAAAGTACGAATTAAAAAGTAAGAACTCTTGCATGAAAAGCCAACGAACATAGTGATGGAAAAGAAATTGTGTATGATTTCTTTTCAATTCATTACAAAGTTGAAAGAAAAGCCTGGCATAATAGCCTTTAATATAATTTGTGATTTTTATAGAACTAGTCTTATGTCTGAGGACAATATTAAACAATTTATTGGGAAATATATAGACCTATACGTTAATTTTTTTTTTATAACAATGATTTCATGCGTTAATAACGCATTGCCGAAAATTGCCATCTTCCTCCTAAAGATTTTTCACTTACCCCCTCAGCGGTACGCGTACCACACAGAGAAACAATGCCCCATAACAAATCTTAAAGAAGAAAATGATGTAAAAGTACCTACATAGAACACTACAACAACCAAAAGATTAAGCATAACAAACAGTAATGTAAAAAAAAGTTATATTAATGCTGATAAAATAAATAAGAATAATTGAAGTATATTAAAGACCTAAAGAAGCAGCAATAAAGCTAAAAATAAAGAAGAAAAGCACAAACAGGACAGAACAAAACGTAATTTAAGTTTTGTTTAATTAGAAGAGTATAATTTTTGTTACATTAATTAGCGATAAAACCCAACACAATTAAACAAAGTATAAAATAAATGCTAAGAAAACAAATACATCCGCTACAAAATATTGTTGTTGAACATTAAACACAATTAGAGACATAGGTATTGTGACGGCTGCATTAGTAATATAAATAATTTTAAATAAAATCAATATTTTCAAGTTATGCACCTTCAATAATTGTTCTGGCTTCCAAAACTATCGTGGGAATATTAAAATTAAAGAATATTTTTAAACTTAAGTTTGTTTAGTCTGTATCTTATCAACTATTTCTTAAAAAACATTAGCTTAGCCATGGTCGGGTTACGTTATTAAATACGTAAATAATACACTCAAAAATAAGGTCAGGGTGTTTGGGGTTGTTTCGTGGGCATATGGCCTGACTAATAGTAAATGACATCGTAAATTATCGGTACTTGGACCGATGGTATGCTAGCTAGGTCGGCTAAAGAAAGTATGGAATGACTTGATGATTGAAATATTGTATGTGAACCACAAACTCAATGAACATTCCTAAGGGAACACCTGTTAGTTTATTAAAAGGGCCATGACCTCTTTCAGTGTATGTAATTTGTATCGTTTTTAATGACAATGTTTATTCTTGTAAAATATTAGCATAGATGTAATTTTATTATTATTTGATGTAACTTGAATGCAGTTTAACATATTTTAGCGTGTACAACTTTATTTAGGAATTTTGGTGGGGTGAAAACAGGAATCAGTTTTGGTTAGATAATCTAGTTTTGGAGGGGCACAGTCAGTAACAAACTAAAACATCCGGATTGCACCCCCTCTGTGCACACAACTAAATAACGAATTAACAAACGACTAAACTTTGTTTTACGCCTTTTTTATTCAATACTAGGATTGTAATTAGTTCAGAGCGACTAATAGGCGTAGTTTAGCTATTTTTCACCCCACGCTTCCAAAAACATGTATAAAAAGATGTGTATGTCAAAATAAAGGGGTTCAACACAGAACCACACGACACAATCATACACATTCCACCTGATATACAGAGCCAGCTTCTGCGGCGAGTTTTCGCTAGATTCTGAAGCTCCTGTTATCTTGTAACCCTTTGGGCCATTGCACGTGCAGTTTGGGCGAGTTTTCGCTACGAGAGCACACGGCTCAATTATTTTTATGGACTTTAGAGCGAGGTCTGCGGGCGAATTATCGCTTATCGATCGACCCCATAAAGTCTTCCTACCAACTCCAACAAAGAGGTCTGATGGGCGAGCTTTCGCTATTCGACAGACCTAGTTGGAGTTTAAACAGATACACACATACACAAACACAATATTTACACCTACACCAACATTTAATTGTACACATAAAACACATAATTTCATACAGACACCAACATTCGATTGCACACACAATCACACGTAATTTCATACATACGCATCCACACACATACTCACGAATCTACGTTAAAACTCCAACTACAAAATATTGAACAAAATATGAATAATAAACAACGATCACAAAGTAAATGTTGTTTAATTTCGCCCACCTCACTACCTTACAGCTACTCTAGACCTGGTGCACTACGCTAAACGACGTGAAGGAGTCCTCCAGAGCATCCGACGACACGAGCCACATCAAAAGCAACAAAACCTTTAAGTAAATAACGACGTTGCATAAGCGCACGTCACAGTATGTTGACTGGATGCTCTATAAATAACATTTACAAGGCAAGTAAAAGCTGCAAATTTAAATTAAATTACTAGAAATGTACAGGATAACCGGTAAATTCCTCGAAGGCAATTGCTCAAAATCTGTTGCTCGAATATCAGTTTCTCGAATCTGGTTATTTAAGATTATATTCATCAGGTTCGTTAACATATTATCACACAGGTTGTGAGACTTCTAACTGCACCCTGACCCTTTTCTTATGTTTCGCTGTCTTTATTTCTCAAATTACTCTTAAGTTCCTCTAAAAGTAATGGGGTCTAATGGGACTATTATGACATGTTCGCCACCTTTGTTATGAAATTGTATTAATACGTTAAGACTCAAAATTTATTTATTTATTTTAAAAAGAATTTGATTAGCGAATTTATTATTTTTTAATGAATATCGCAAAAACTGTTGATTCTTTTCGAGTTTTTTCATAGAATAGTTGCTCTTAAATCATAGATCATTTTGACTCATTTAATTAACTCTGTATCTCTTACCGTTTACGAGATACCCATGCAGTTCACGATAACTGAGACGCTCTGTATAGCAGGAATTATAAAAAATTATATTAAATAAGTAAATAAATCATAACTTTGATTTTTTTTTCTCGAGCAATTTACATTCGAGGAATTCGCTTCGACTTCTTTTGGAAATGAAAAACTATTCACTTACAAAAATAGAGCATTTTAGATATATTCCTAGTCGCATTCGTGAACGCAAATGAGTTAAGCTGGATCCACATCAATAAAAATGTATGTTGTATTTTGTATTTCAAATTCAACACAAACATTTGCGGCGCAAATTTAAATCTGGTTAAGTATTTTACCACGTAAATAGTTATCTTGTGCGTTGAACGGCCGAATCTGCTTGTGCACGTTTGTTTATGCAGAACAATGCACTCAAAATCAAGTCCACATTGACACGACTGTGCGGCGCAAATCTCTTTGAAGTTGGCTAAAAACCGACATCGACAGCACGATGGATAGCGTGCGTTGTTCGTCACGAAATTATTTGCGTGCATTTCTATGCGGCGCACAGTCCACACTAACAAAAATTTCGATGCACACGAGCAAATTTGTGCCAAATACAACGCACAACGCAAATTTTTATTAATGTGGATCCAGCTTTAGACCTGTATCGTGTATGCTGCACCAAACCGATCGCGAACCTCGAATTGCGAGTGAGTAGATAACAAACACGTTATTATACCGCTATTACTAATTCTATAACACTGTAGATACAACATTAACCAAATAATAGTAGTTAAAATAAACCACATTACTTCGCCCATGCGGCGAAATATAATCCAGGATTATGTCACCTCCAAAGCGTAATTTTGATCACATCACCTCCGATTAACGAAGTACAAAAACGTTATCGGTGGAATCCACAATCCATATTAGCACAAAACAAATATTTCTTACCAACACATTTGGAACCCAGTCAATCAGGCTGTGAATATCCTAAACCTATTGAACCCTCTAAAAAAAGAATACCAACTGTTTTTTTGCATGTATCTCACAATCATAAAGAAATTGTCGCTGACATTAAGACACTTACCTACACAAGATGAATTTATACCTAACGTTGATAATGAAATCAATCCAACCTCTCCAAAAGAACTGCCTTCAGTTATCTGTAAGTTTGCAACAAAAAAAAGCACCAGGATATGACCAAATATCCAACATCATCCTTAAACACTCAACAAAAAAAAAACTTCTGGCATATCTTGCAACACTGCTCAATGCCTAAGGCTAACCTACTTTCCAATAACCTGGGAACTTGTTCATATCCTGATGTTTCCAAAACCGGGCACAAACAAGAAATGCCTAACGAGCTACAGACCAATCAGCCTGCTACCCACGATGTCAAAACTCCTAGAAAAAGTTATTCAGTCGCGACTATCTAAAGAAATGGATCGAATCAACTTGCTACCACATTTCCAGTTCGGCTTTAGAAGTTGACATTCGTCATGTTACCAACTGCAACGAATAACTGAAATTATCGAAATTGGATATGAAAGGAAGCAATACACAACGGCGGCCTTACTTGATATCGAACAAGCTTTCGACAGGGTATGGACAAACGGCCTCAAATATAAAATACTACTTGATGTTCCTGGTTACCTCAAAAAAATGCTGTGTTCGTTCTTAGAAAATTGCACATTCAAAGTAATAGTTCATTCATCAATATCCCCACTCAAAAAAAACATTCAAACAGGAGTCCCACAGGGTAGCGTCTTGGGACCAACGTTATTCAACATCTATACACACGACATACCTCAAGCTCAAGCAGAACAAGCTCTTTTCGCAGATGATACAGCCCTAATCACGCAAAACGATAATTTACACCAAGCAGTGGAGCAACTGCAATTGGCAGTTAGCTCAATCGGTAGATGGCTGCAACGGTGGAACCTAACTATTAACTACCAAAAATGTGCAGCCAAAATAATTTCCCTAAGAAGATTCAAGAATCCTGCTGAAATTCAGTTGAACCAACACACAATTCAATGGAACGGAAATTCCGAATCAATTAAATACCTTGGTAGCCCCACATTGTCAATAAGTTAAACCAAGGATACATACGACTGGCCCAAATTTTCCCACTAATCAACAGAAAATCAGCTCTTCTAAATATTAAGTGTTCTTTATTATTATATAAGGCTCTCATAAGACCGTTAGTCATGTACGCCTGCGTAGTGTGGGGTAACACATGCAAATCAAACTTAAAACATATCCAAGTCCTGCAAAATAAAGTTCTTAGAATTGCAGTCAATGCTGAGTGGTACGTAAGCAATGCTCAACTCCACAAGGAACTCGGTATTCTAACAATAACCGAATATACTAAAAAGTTAACAGTTAAGTTCCACTTCAACTTGCAGCACTGCGAAGGTGCCCACCATTATTTGCTAGGTCGCAAAGACATTCACTCTCGCCTAAAGCGAAGACTGCCCCAAGACCTATACACGTAGTGAATTTGTTGTGAAATGTTCAACCAAGTGTCCTAAGTGTGAGGAATAAGATCCTCTTCGATAAATAAAGCCAATAAACGTCTTACAGCTCCGTTATGAATAACGACTAATGTCGTTGAACTGACGAATATATATTTTAAAAAAAATATATTTATCCTGTATTTCCTAAGTCCTTTATTGATAAAAATTACATACAGTCTTTTTTACCAAACAATTAAATCATCATTGCAAGCGCTGCTTTAATGCAAGTGTGTATAACATTTGTAACTTTATGGTTAACGCTGTACTGAAAACAGACGTAGTAAAATGTAAATGGGAATATCCCATTACCGATTCTAATTACATACATGCCTTTCATCCTCACCTAAAACTACAAAACTGGCACAGAGTAGAAACAAATACTAGTGCAGAGCAGATTACAACACCATTACTAACAAAATCAACAGTTCAAATACATAGTGCTAGATATTCTAATTTTTCTTGTTACAATACAATTAATTTTGTATGAAATATGTGCAATTTAGACGTGTTGGTTTGGCGACAATATCTGTAATATGAGTACTACAGAGATTTAACAAATAGGCTATTTGCTTAAAGTAAAAATAAAAAGCCAAATTAAAGATTATTTTTGGGCTTATGTAAATTCTGATAAATATTTATTAAACATTGTAGAAAAATATTTAATTGGTTATCAGACTTTTATATAGCTCAAATTTTTCTAAGTTTCCTCGCACAGTCACATATTTTGTTTATTTTTTAAACATTTCTGACTTAACAAGTACCTACATTAAGATGTAAAATGCATTGCTCCCAAGTTGTACGAACAATAATTAGTGAACTAAGAATCTTCTGCGTAATGCCGGTGTTCATTAATTTGTTCTTAAGTTTGTCTATTTTAACTTGAAACTGGCGAATGTTTCAGATGACTCAAAATGTTTTAAATTTTTTGGTTGAAAGTTTAAAGTGCTTTATGGTGCATAATTATGCCGATTAATATTTCATTAAAAGCATTTAAACAAAGAACAAAAGTTTAGGACATTATGTAACCGTCAAAATATACAGGGTGATTGATTGGGACCGGGCATTAAAAATACATGAAGAATGAAAAACGGTATTGATCTGAAATTTTGGTTATGACCATCTGATCTGTTTCATGAAAATATTTTCATGATGGCGACACTTCCGGAAATACCGGAAGTTGACGTCTACTTTCTTATTTCAAATACGGTCTATTTTTTATTGCATTTTTGGATTTAACGCGTTATTTTAGAGAGACTTTTAATAGCATTACCTATACCTAAGTGCAGTCGCTTTAGATTTTTTGACTTTTTTGATTTTCATCGTGATGCTACCGCCGCCATTAAATTTAGACTATGTATAGAAGAAACCTTGGAGTTCATGCTGGAATTTTTGCAATCGATGCATTACTTACAGAGTGTCCTAAATTTCATTTAATATAACTTCAGATCAGTAACTCGATTTTTTCGAATACAATGCCCAATTTATTTTCTTTCATTTTCTAATGCAAAATTAAATTCTGCATCAATCTGTATGCTCGTTTCCTATACCTATCTGCAATAATTTTCGAGTTATTAAGATTTTTTTATAAAGTTAAAATAAATTGCAACATTTTTAAATATTAGGCCTTAGAAATGACAACAAATGCCAATAATAATAGCTGTCAATCACTTTTATCGCGTTTGTCTAAAGTATCCATGAAAATGGAAAATCAAGAGTAATCAAACACATAGTCAAAAAATCTAAAAAACGACTACACTTAGGAAGGTACCTATAGGGAATGCTATCAATAGTCCCTCTAAAATAACGTGTTAAATCCAAATATGCAATAAAAAATGGAATATTTAAAATAAGAAAGTAGACGTCAACTTCCGGCATTTCCGGAAGTGTCGCCACCTTGAAAATATTTTCATTAAACAGATCAGATGCCATTATGGTGATAACCAAAATTTCAGATCAATAGGTTTTTTATTCTTCATATATTTTTAATGCCCGGTTCCAATCAATAATAATGTCAATATTACATGTAACACCTAGGTTTTTTATAAAATACCGGTTCTCGGTAGTTAACCTATAAAATATTTATATAATTTCATACATTAACCAGTTATTGCACAAAATAAAGTATGAAATAAATAAAGGGTGTTTCAACAACTAAAGTAGGATTTGTTTTTTTTAAACAAATTCAAAGAATTTCGATAATCAATTTTTTTAATTTTTTTTAGAATAGAGACATACAGATTATGCAAAAAATAGCACATCATGCAAATAACCGCCTCGGCTCTTTTTACGGATCGCCACCCTTTTCTTGAAGTTTTGGGTCATTTTTTCGCTCTATCTCAGCATTAGCGGCTTCGACGTAAGCACAAATAATTTATTATTAGTTTTAAAATTAAATCGAAATCGAAAATGTTTTTCTCCTGATACTACGAATACACGTGATAAATAAATACGCAATACAATGGCAATATTTGGAAACGTATCGGTAAATCTGTTTTCATTTATGTAATTTAATACATCCTGAGGAGAACACTCTTTTTTAATAAATCTTGGCAAGGTTTTCAATTCCTCAAATAAAGTCTTGCCATCAATATCGCGATTATTAGAATCTTGTGTGTCGCTTAATTATGCAAATAGCATTGCGCGTAGAAAATATTGGCAAATTTATTTCATTTTTCATATAAAAAAAGGCGCACATCATATTCAGGCGTCCTTGTGCGGTGCACAATCTGCACAATCGCACGGCGCGGCCCTTATTAACCCCCTTTTACTGACCAAATGAATGAGGAGCTTCAACTTAGGTTGATTTAAGCTTTTTTATTGATGAAAAAAACTGTTGGTTTATTTTCATTATTTGTTTAACTAAGACCTTTAACCTAACTCTCTATAACTGGTGTAAACAGAATTATACATATTAGGTATTTATGAACGTAGCATTCGTTTTTTACGCGATAAATTTTTCATTCCACACTTCTCACAGACCGCAGGAGCATCCTTTAAAATAACGAGATAAAGTATAAAATAGCAAACTATTTCATAGTTTAAAGATTTCTAGCAGATCTTATAATATGAAATAAGCAGTTATTTCATAACAAACGGAGTATACGCTTTAGCGATAACATATCCTGCATTTAAATATTAAATATTAAGGCCATTGCCTTCCTACCAATACAAAACTTTAAATTTATATTATAAATAATAAGAAAACTATTGTTAAAACATATGAATAAAATTTTTCATCTTTTTCAGGAAACATTTTGTTAGATCCGATTGTTACTAATTACGTAATAACATTATACTTTTATACGTTACCCATCCTTCTATCTTTAAAAGTTGGTGAGATTCGCATGTTGTTTACTTTAAAACATAAACCCTGTATATTTCTGCACTGATTTATAGTTTGACATTTCTTTAAAAAGATAGTATACGTAAATTATGAAACAGTTACCAAATATCTTGGCTTATAATATTACTCTATTATTTCGTAAACTAAATGTTTTGTTTGTTAGCGCACAATATCTTTATTTTGGTGGTAATATTAAGAAGGTATCTGTAGTATAAAACGTCCACTACATGTATAGTTGTATACAAAGAAAGGATTAAGTAGAAAATGAACTTTAAAACTAAATAGAAAGCCTAATTGAAACAAACTATCATCAACGTCTAATAAAACTTCTGCATTTGGCGTGTATGTTTTAGTTTTGTAATAAAAGAAGCGATGTGTCGTCGAATGCAATTTATAAACAGCAACGAATTAGAAACAAATGCTCTAGCGCGCGTATACCGCTAATTGAAACAAATGTAAAACAGCGTCGTATATAGTTAGGAACTTTGTATGAATCGAAAAGTTTCCTTATTTCAAAACAAATAAAACACACGAGTAGGTACGCTGGTGAATGTTTTGTACATTGGCAGATATTTTTAACTCAAACATTTAAAATGTATTTGGATGTTCATTAAATTTGGATTGTTTACTTAGATCATATTATGAAATTGGGGGGCATTCTATGTCTAGTTGGATTACCCAATAATTTGTTTTCGTATAAAGTTGATAAGCCAAACAAAGCAGAGTCTGTGCCTAAATAAAGCTTAGTAAAATGTTTTTTGTTTTTTAAACTAAATAAAGTAGTTTTTGTGCGATCGTACTAGAAAGAGCTGTTTGACGGACGCGTTAGCAACCATAAAGTACTGCATTACCGGCCCTATCCTTAGCAACGGCCGTAAAAGTTACTTTTCAGGCCGTTGCTAAGGAGAGGACCGGTAATGTAGTACATACGCCGTCATCTGTCAGTGACAGAATGTCACGTAGTTTCTAACCTATAATTTTGAAAATTACTAAAAATTTAAATTGTTTTTAATTCGATCGCACAAAAAATGTAATATGCACCTCGGCCAAAACGTACTTTTTGGCCTTGATACATAAATAACTATTATTAAGAACAGCTTTTAGATTTTACCTCGATTTGTTGCTACAGAATACTCTAACTATATGTATGTAAAATAAACGAAAAAGTTTCTGGTTTTTAAACAGGTTTATTACGTTGCAATTTTTAAAAAGATCCTACATGTTTCGCAGATGTAATTTTATCTGCATCCTCAGGGATATTTCTAAAATTGTTGAAAATTGCTGAAATATTGTTGAAAAATGTTGAATAAGTTAAAATACCATGTTGAAATTGTGAAAAATTGAAATATCAGTTGCTTTTTTAAAAACGTTGAGAAGTAAACTTGAAATTATTCTTATATTGTATTACGAAGATTAGCTTAGGTATTCTTAATTTTAAAACATATTAAAAATTGTTCTTAACTAAATTTTGGACGATACTTTTTAACAAAACACAAAATGACGGCACAAACACGTTAAAATGTACTGTTAAATTTCATTAAAATGTACTGTTAAATTTCATTTAACAGTACATTTTAACGTGTTTGTGCCGTCATTTTGTGTTTTGTTAAAAACATGTAGGATCTTTTTAAAAATTGCAACGTAATAAACCTGTTTAAAAACCAGAAACTTTTTCGTTTATTTAACCTATAATCAAAAACAGGAGAAACCAACTTTATATATGTATGTATGTATGTTTGTGTCCGAAAAGCGTTTCTGTAAATTTACTTGACATTTAGGTTACTTTAGTCGGCTTTGAAGGTTACAGAATCGGTTTTTTGACAGAAAGTAAATTTTCTTAAATGGAATAGTAGTGGTCCATGCGGTTATTTAAGTAGAGTATTTTCTGACGAATGTAACAATATCGATAACTTATATATATATATATATATATGTTGGAAGGCTGCTTCGCAGACTTAAACTATTATAAAATTGTATTTAGATGTCCTATTAATCGTAGTATACGGTGGTTCATTGCGACTACTTATTCCCAAAATTTTTGGATTTTTTAATTTAATAACTATAGTAGTTGAACTTAAAAGAACGATACTTAATCTTAATATTTTTTCATAATATTTTATGTCTGTGAAGCAGCCTTCCAACACAAATATGTTATTGATATTGTTAAATTCGTCAGAAAATATTCTAATTAAATAACCGCTTGTACCACTAACATTCCATTTAAAAATATTGACTTTTTGTCAATAAATCGATTCTGCAGCCTTTAAAGCCGATTAAAGTAAACGATTCCAAATATTTTTTAAAGATCAATCAATTATCAATAAGAAAATGTCAAAATATAGAGTGTGTTCCATTTAAAACTATTGACTTATGCATGTTTAAAGTTTAGCCAATTGGACCGGGCATAAAAAACACCCTGTGTATTATTTTAAAAATTTTACGAGCCAGCAATCACTACGACCCTATTGTCAACTAAAGCATCAATCTATTATTGCTAATTTGTGAAATATGAATAGTTTTTTTAGAGTCCTGTTCCTGTCAATATTTCCATGAAAAATTAAATAACTCAAAAACGATTAATTTAAGGTTTTTCAAACCTTACACATTATTGAAAGAGAATTTAATTTTTGCTCCTAAAAAATTTAAAATATACAGGGTGTTCTATTTAAGAAAACAAAGTTACGTATCAGTGCGCAAAAACAAAAAACTGTTTATAGTTAAAAACAATTTAAGGCCATGTAGTAAATGACTACAATCAACTTTCATTCGAATTTTTTTGGTAAAGTTATCGCAAGACGAGATACCGACGCGTTACGTTACTTTACACACTGTATAATAATGTATGAAACCACATTTTCTCCGTGTAACACCAGGTGACCAATAACGTGATTCTAAAAGGTATTCCTGGAGGTGATCCTTGGGTGTTCGTGGTCGGAACTCTGTAGGTGTAAATTGCTTAAACTTAATATTCTAACATTCTTTGGAGTTTCTGACAGTTCATCTTGGATCACACAGAGTTTCAAACAATTTTAGAGGGCTAGTGATTCGCCTACATAACTGTACGGAAATATTTTTTTTTTAAGATTGTGTTTCTTTTAAATACACATCTTATTATGTTATTACTTATCAATAAACTTTAATTACCAACAATACATTACAAAACGCCACACCAATCCAATGCAATGTGGATATAACTGTCACTAAAAGCAATTCCGTGTAGGGGTAGTTTATGTCAGCAACATAACATGATTTAGTTTACTGCTCCGAGCAATATGTTTACCATCTTTACCTAAATTTGATATAAATTAAGCAGTTGGGATACTCCACCAAATTGGTAATATTCTTAGCTAGCTATAAAAATGTTAGCTGCAAATAAATTAAATGCCAATATCAGGTAGTTTATTTACAAAAATGTCATTACGAGTAGACAAACGTTGCAGAACGTATCAGTTTCAGCGGTATTAAAGTTTCGTTACCGTTGCAAAAAAAAAAAACTACATACGTCAGTTGCAGCATGCCATACAACTTGTACAGATTTATTTATTTAGTAATGATACAGGATATGGACAATGTCATTTCATATCTACAGCAAAACTGATAAGAACTTTAAATAAATCTCATACAGCTTGTAATAAGGTTGCCTGCGACGAACAACGCCAAAAACTCGATGAACCGAAGCAAACAGCATTAAAACTTTTTCATCTAGGGGCCTAAAATGATAAAACGCAATTCCACTCGATAATAAGTAAATGGATGCGCTTTTAAAAGTGGTTAAAGAAGGTGCACAGTTATGAAATGAAGAGTACCACTGCTTATTATTTGTGCCTTTCATGGATGGATTACGTGAAAACCTTTAGGCCGTTTTCACACACGACGGCAATACCGCTGCCGTTGCCGCCAGCGGTAGCGGCATCAGAAGTCCGAGTCTTTCACACACGACGGCATTACCGCTGCCGCTGAATAGTTTGTTTTTAGTTGTGACGATAGAAAGATGTATGCTGCTGTCAACACACGTTATCTCCTTGGGCTAATTTACCTTAGGAAGTGCAGATGTAATAAAAATAAAAGAAAATACTGGGTTCATCCCCTTTTAAGCATGCGATATTTGGAAGGAAGTTTTTATAGTTTGTTTAAAAAACTTAGAGAAGATCAATCAAAATTCTTTAATTACTTTCGAATGAGTGCCAATACGTTTGATATTTTGGTGCAATTAGGTATTACAAACAAGTATTAAGCACCAGGATACTAGAATTGAAGGTGTCGTTTGTTAATGTGGCTATTTTCCAGCCTAGGGGAAATCTTACGATAAACAAACAGTTCTTGTAAAGGGGGTTTTAAAAGTATTTCGTAATTTTTAATTTTACCAAAAATATTTAGAAGAATGTTTAATAGACCCCAACATATATGTACATTGTACATGGTGGCCTATTTTCGATGCCCATACCTCGGTAATTATCAGAGATAGAAAAAAAAACTATGTACGTGGTCTAGATTTCTTTTTTTGACACGAATTCATTGCCGTAAACAGATTTTTGATATCTTTTTTAATTTTCGAAATATAGCCAAAAACCGATTTTCGACAATTTTCAAAAATGGTAAATATCTCGCTTAAACAAAAAGATAGAGAAAAAATCTAAAGATATTTTTGGCATGGTTTTTTGTCCTTAATAAGATAGCGATGTTCAATTGTTTTTTACTCATACTAATATTGATTTATTACACCTAACTTTGTTATTTTAAATGGCAACCACAAGCAAATTATATATTTTTGAAAAGTGCAAAAAATAAGCTTTCGATTTATGTCACAGCCAACTATGGTTGCCATTTAAAATAATAAAGTTAGGTGTAATATATCAACATTCGTATGAGCAAAAAAAAAATTAAACATCGCCATCTTATTAAGGACAAAAAACTATGCCAAAAATGTCTCTAAAGTTTTCCTCCATCTTTTCGTTTAAGCGAGATATTTAACATTTTTGAAAATTGACGAAAATCGGTTTTTGGCTATATTTCGAAAATTAAAAAAGATATCAAAAATCTGTTCACAAAATATAGGCCACCCTGTACTTATATATTATATAACATACATGTGAGACTACAATTTTACATAAACAAATAATTTTTATCTATTACAGTTTTCTATATTTGTCATTTAAAACACCCTAGATTAGTTTTTATTTGAAAAAAACAGTTCTCATATGGAAACACTGAATGAGAACAAGTACGGCGGCATCCGAAATTGTCGAGATCACCGACGGCTGCACAAACCGCTGCCGTCGACGGCGACGGCAATTTGCCGTCCCGCGCCTGTGTGTGAAAGCACCCATTTGATTACATTGAAGTCGGCAGCGCTGACGCCGACGGCAGCGGTTTTGCCGTCGTGTGTGAAAACGGCCTTACGATTCATCATGAGAAGTTTACATTTCCAAAGTAAGATGTTTTATAGCTACATTATTCAAAATGTTTACATTATTATTAAATCTGAGAATGTTTTTGTAAAGTTTATCAGACAATGGGAATCCCCAGTTTGGGATTTTACATAGACAGTAGATCCCGATCTAGTCGATGAGTGGTTAATTAGGACCGACAATTATAAGAGGCAAATCCCAAACAATAAAAAAAATACATAGTATGACAATCAAGTTTCCCAATGATTTTGTCCTGTTGGTAATAATGGCGCGTTTTGTCTATGAATAATAGAAATACCAATGATGATGTTGAACTATAAGGCGTACTAATTTAAGTCAAATCCTTTGAGTTGTTTGAGACTGATGCTGTTTTGTGCGTTTAAAACATTTGTCGTTTCTCAATTTTCATGATGAAGCAAAAAACCGCGATTAAGTTGTAAGGTAAATTAAAAAATGTTGCAACAGAAACATTCCAAATGATAAAAAAGCTAAGAAGTCGTTTGTTTATCAAGAAACTGTTCAATAGCACAAGCGGCTTAAATATAAAAAGAGTCGCTTGAAATCAAGGAAAAAGGCAGGCGCTGTTTTTTTAACATCAAAGGACTAATTCATCACGTATTTCTACCCAAGAGGCAAATAGTGCATGGCAAATTTTATGCAAAGACCACGGGTAGCTAATTTTTTAAAAAAATCTAGTTTGGTCTTAACTTGACGAGAACACGTCGTGGTTTCTACGGGTGATATCGATTAACGAGATCGATAAATATAGGATATCGATATTTCGGTATCGACATACTGATATCCGATAGTTCTTGATATCGATTAAAAAAATGAGAGCCGAGCACTTTTCGATATCGCCCACCCCTAGTGGTTCCTACTGCACTTGTGTCGTACTTTTTGACGAAGAAGAAGTTGGCCGTAGTATAATACTTTCCTTACTCACCTGAATCGACACCTGCGAGCTTTTTTTGTCTTCAAAACTAGAATTAAAGTTGCATAATAAAAGATTCGATAATGTACCAATCACTCAAAAAAGAGTGAGAATCAAATTGATGACTGACTCAACACAAAAATCTTGAGAAATTTCTAATTACAAAATGAAAGATGTAAAGCATACAGGGTGCGCCAATAGTGCAATATAGTCCATTATTGCCCTTAATGTCAACTTATTAAAAAAAAGTTTTTAATGAAACTTGTAAAATTTCTAGACGTGCATGTTTTAAAATTAGTTTCAAGTATACAGGGTGTTTCATAAAAGTGGGGCGGTACTAAAGGTTGTTTTTTTTAATTGAACACCCAGTATATTTTTGCAATATCGAATTCAGCAAGTCTAAATACATCAAAATTCATTTATATTATACAGGGTGCTTTTTATAGATGTGCCAACTTCTTAATTTTCAAACATCAATAACTTTATTTTTTCAATTAGAAATATTATAAGTTTCATTAAAAACTTTTTTTTGATAAGTTAACATTAAGGGCAATAATGGACTTCACCGCACTATTGGCGCACCCTCTATGATCGAGGATGATATTATGTTGAAGATTCACATTAATACCATTTTAGTCACACGAAGGGTACCTTTTTTATTTTAGTAATCCATACACTTTGTGGTTACACTGTGTATAACCCAAAAGTTTGGAGTTTTATTGGGTCACATGACCATTATACTAACCCTTAACTACGGAGGTAAAAAAAACTTACACTTCTACCTATGTAGGTCCACTTTAAAGGATAAAAATGTTATCTTTAAGAAATTAAACAACTTTTAACTTACAAGTTACTTACGTGCATTTTACAAATAAAATGCATTATAAAAATTACTTAATAATGCTTATTTTTAGTAGTGCTTATCGATGTTACTAATATAACTGATAATGGAACATGCGTTTTTTTAATAAGAAAAAAATAAAATAAACAAGAATCTAAATTTTTTTTTCAAACTAAAAACTTATAAAATAATAATTTGTGTACTTTCCTCATGCAGCCAGTACCTATTGGTTTAGATTAGAGCATTGGATACCAATCGGCCTTTTGCACTCAATACAGATATGCTGAATTTTTCTGAATTTTCTTGATGGACGAACATAGCATAATTTACGATTGGATCTTTCAAAATTTGGTCAGAATCGATCTTTAGAAAAATTAAAAACAACTACCGGTGTTGGTCCCCAGGACCAACAAATAAAATTAAAATCGCTGTGCTTACTGTTGCACGTTCCACTTACATGTGGTGTGCAATTATGCCCTCCGGGCACTTATCACTGACCGGTGGAAAGGTACCAGACCGACCGCCGCCGCCGGCTAATGTGAATATGCTCAAGAATAATAACAATTCAAAACGTCGGTAGTTAAGGGTTAACCATGTGTCACTATCTTACCCAGAGTTAATCAAAATCTAACCTGAGTTTCCCTATCTTGCCCAAACTACCTTTGTGAGTAGGTACTTATGTGACGAGCGCAACCATTTTTTTTAGTAAATCTCTACAAAAATAACATAAATTTTGCTAACACAATCGCCATGTCTAATCTTATTAAGAGCCAATCGCTTAACACAAGTTACTCATAAAATGGAAACTTATAATATGTTATTTGCATATAACTTTAAAAATAGTGTAATTTTTTAATTTAAATCTTAATATCTATCATATACAAATAAATATACATGCTGCAAATTTGGGAACATATTTATTTTACAATCTATTTACGGTCCTGCTAACTCATTTATTCATGAACCTGTCAAAGTACTGTTAGTTTCATATAAATCACTAAACGTATGCTTTATCAACTTGCACATGCTCGATTTTGCATGTAGTGTTTGTCGATAAATACTGAAGGTTTATCCTTGTCTAAAGCATTACAGAATGAAGATCGAATACGTCTTTTGTCTTAGGTATAGATTTTATCAAGCAGATGAAAGATATTCTTGAAATTTTGATTTGTTATCAACAGAATTTCACACATAACACATAACTGTCAACATCACAATGTTTAAATAACTACTAATTTCATTCAACACAGCTGGTGTTTCGGTTTTTATATTAAAAAATAAAATATTTTCTGGATTTTAAAATTTAATCAAGTTGTTCATTGGTAGGAGACTTCAAAATAAATTCAGAAAAACATATTTTCGATTATATTATTTATGTCTAATTATCACAAAACGTTTTACTTTTGGAAAATACATTAATCGATATTTATCTTTTAAAATACTAATTTAAAATTTATAAACACTCCATTAACTTTTCAAAAGCATTAATGGTTCCCAAGTGGTTAGAGAGCTTACCAACAGCATTAAATTTCAAACTGTATGCGAAATGTGGTCCTGTTTCATCTCTGATAATAGCTATCCAATCACTGTATGGCTTGTCCCACGATACCTGCTCTTATTGCCAATTCACTTTCGCTTTGCTGTAAAGAGATTGGCAAATTAATGGAACTGGCAATTCTCTTAATTGTTTAGGTAAAATAAATTTGAAATCATTAAACGTTTTTGTTTACCTTTAAGTGATTCTAACAATTTTCAAATTAAAATTTAAGAAAGTCGAATAAGTCAAACTTAAAATTTATTTTATACGCCGACAATCTCTTTCAATAGATTAAGATTGGAAGTAAAATGCACCAGGTTGCGATTTTTCACATTAAAACATATATAATTTTATAAACGGTCGATCGCCATAATCACCACAAACTTTTGAATCAGCGAGTGCGAGTATACAAAAGCGAATTATGGCGGCTATTTCTGAAGAGAAAATTTTGGAGAATGTTTCCCAAAATTACCGAAACACTTCAAAATATACGTACTTTTGTATTCATATTCTAAAATTTTGTGGTTTTTGACCTCGGTACCTTCATAATTTTTTTAATTGTATGCAGTCAAACATGCACTTCTTTCGGAAAGGTATAGTTATTTTTTAATTATGCTTTCCACTTTTTTCTATCTTTATTTGCTTCCCCTTTCTTTTTATTTTTGCCTCACTTTGTTTTCTGTTTGTCCTTTTTCTCCCCACTTCGTTTTCCTTCAATCTTCATTACCTAATTTCTTCCATTTCGCAGATCTACTTTTTATCATTAGATGTTTCAGCAAACTTTTTCTTTGTATCTTTTAGGCTCCTTCTTTATTTTTATCATACCTGATCTCATCAATAAGATCATACTATTATTCTTAAAAAATTATCTTCCTGGTGTGTAATCCTTGTTTTTGCTTTTAATGTGTAATATTGCGTTCGTGTCGTTAAATACACAGTCTGACAATTAAGTTCATAGACCGTAAAATGAAAATAAACAACTTTATTCAGTTTTTAAATTTCATTTATTCGAAATAATCTCTTTTCAATTCATTGCACCTGTGACGTCTATCTAATAGTGCAGTGTTTTTCAACCTCTGTCGCGGAAAATAAAATCATAAATATTTAAATAGTTTTTGCAAAAACGCTACGTTTGAGATTCGAGTTTAAACATAGAGATCTCGCTTATAATAATTGCTAGACTATGGGTTTAAATTCGGCAAAGTTGCAAAATTCGGTGCTTATTAATAATCTTCTTAAAAATCGTCAATCTATAACACCTTTGGATTATGAAATATATCAAATGTCTGAAACATTGCCTAAGCAATGTTTTAAGAATAAGTTTAATCACTTATTTATTCTAGGTCATTCGTTTTTGTTTAACGGCAATCAACTTTAATTTTTTCTTTAGGCGCAATTTTTGCCATTTACTAATGTAGAAGTAAAATACCATGTGTGATAAATCAATGAATAGAAATAGAAATGGCCGCACTTGTAAGCAGGGACTAAAAACGAAAAAAATTCCGTTCGTTTCTGTTCGGAACGAAAACGAAATATATCGTTTTCGTTCTTTTCGCTCTAACCGAAAAAATTCTTTCTTCGTTTTCGTGAACCGAAATAATAACGGTTAAAACCGGTTTTACAATATTTTTTTGTCGTCAAAAAATCAATTTTTTTTTCAAGTCACTACAACGCTCTATAAATACGGTAACAATATTTGCGTCTCAACTAAAATATAAACGATGAAGATGGGGTTTGATGCTCACGGACAGCATATTTTAGACTGGCGAACCATCGCCATATTAAATTTACCAAATCGTTAAACACATTAACATTTAATCATTTTATTAAGTATAACACCCGTAAGGTGCAAAAACACAACGTGATTAGGTTAAATTAGACACACGATATTTATCTAAAAATATGAAAATATAGCAAGTGCTGTTTTAAATTTGTTTTAGTACTAAAAGTCCATGCATTTGAATTAAATAAGATCCTGCTGCAATTATTTAAAAAGACAAAAGAATGAATTTAAGTGGATAATTTACTAAATGTTATAAATAAAAAAGATATTTAAAAAAAGCTTGAAATATACTTTAACTTTATAGTTTGTACATACCATACAATATGCATTTTCACGTTCCGTTAAATCTTACTAGCAACACATCTTCCAACAAATCTTCTTTTACATTAGTCCTTTTCGAAGTAAGAATAAATTTTACTATTATTATGTCTAAACGCAAATAAAATATACACATTGATAATATATATCCAATCAAGTGTATATTTTATATTGATAATCTAAAAAACAAATTAGAAATAGAGAATATCTGTACCGTTAATTGTGTTACACGAAATTGCAAGTATAAACAATAAAGTTGTTAATACATATTCACGTAAATATATGGAAAAAAGTGAAGCTCACTTATTTCAAGAGATTTTTTACTGCCTCGTGGAGTCTCCCCAGCACGGAAGGTACATTCGCGTTTGTGTTTAACAAATAAAATTGACATAGCGACAAAACCGGTTAAAACCGGTTTTGGAAAATATTTATTTCGTTTTCGTTCTTGAACGAAAAATAATAATTTCGTTTTCGGTTTCGTTTTCGTTCTTAAAAAAATTTCGGTTAATTTCGTTTAACGTTTTCGTTTTCGTTCCGTTCTCAGTCCCTGCTTGTAAGTGCAGCAACGAATGTTAGAGCAACTAATCATTTTGAAGTCGCTATATTCGGGAATAGATTTGTCCCATAAACAAGGATATTGTTAATAATACTTTGAAAATCGTTAGAACATCTATTGAGGACATGATCAATTGGAAATCGATGACAAACAAATGTATATTATTTGTCTATTATGACAAATACGCGCTGTCAAAATATAAAAGTATGGTCAAGTACCGCATTTTTATTATCAAAAGTTGGCAGGTGATGTCAGTGTCACGACATCGCTAGTGTCACGGCACTAGCGTCATGAGTGACATCGTGGCATCGCGACATCAGGCTGTTCAGACAACGGCACTATACATTTGATGCCACGGCATCCAGTGTCACCATGTGAACGAGGCTTTACATATCAAACATTTTTGGTGGTATTGAAAAATGTTGTCGGAGCGTTTATTTGTTATTTAGATTTTCTTCCAGTTTGCAATCTTTTGCAATTATTGTTCCTAAATATTTAAAACTTGCTACCTTTTCCATGCTCTCGCTTTTTTTTTGTTCTTATGTAAATGTAACCGTTGAATGGTTTTTTCACTGAACCATTTTAATTGCCGTTGTTACGTAAAATTTAAGAAATATTCATGCAAATATCGTTCAAACTGTTCTAAAATAATCTACTATCGAACAATTACTGTTTAACATTTTACTTTGGTGGACCTTAAAAATAATATTAAAAATGCATGGCGTCCTATCACACGTCCAGGGGCAGTTGCTTCCTTCCGCCTGTCCACCTTTCTTCTTCGCCAAAATCAAATTACATTCAAACTTATTTAAAAAATGCAGATATGTTATTTACCCCATACGCTGATTTTCTGTTTTAAAGAAATATATTAACAGTACAATGTACCTCTTAATTACTGTATTGTTGTAGTAATAACCTTAGGTTAGGCGTTCACCTAAAACGTCAGATCGATTAAGGTATTTAACTGTCTAGTAAATTCCATTATGTTGCGTTATTGTTTACTATAATTGGTTGGCTTTGTCTTCAAAAATTGAAAACTTTTAACTTGCATTTTCTTGAAATTTGTTAAACCATACGTTTTCTCTTATCTTGCAAATAAAAATTGTTATTTTTTAAATCTACGATTTCTTTAAAATATTAAGACAAAAAAATATTTATTATAAGGCGCCGTTTAATTATCTTTAGCAAAATTTAAACATATAAAAGTATCTAGATGCTTTAACCCTAAAAATTTTGAATGATAAACGCATTTTAATTAATGGATTTCCTTTTAAAAAATCGTTCGATATGTTATTAATTATTTAGTAAAGGTATACTAATAATGAAACCACTTCCCATAGGTTTGTTGGATTAATTCTCATCAAATAAATGTGCTCTACTGTGGTAGCTTCACTATCAAATACTACCTGTTAACTCGATCAATTGTCGGAAGTTTGTTATTGCTAGTTTGAATTTAAGTGAACTATTTTATTCAAAGGTTCAACCACCTTAAAAAATTGTACATGATCCCTTTCGCTACGACGATCCTATCTGCTACGACGTCTCCGCTAGTTAAACAGAGAGCGCAAAAATCGTATTTTTCTTTTACCTGAACTAGATTGCAAACTAAATATCAAAAGGGCTGTTGTTTACGATGAATAATAGCGATAGCAGTGTATTCTGAAAATTCTGCCATGTTCTTTGAATACCACAGTTACATTTTACCTTATTTATTATTTGTCTCAAATACGTTTGTCGATGTACAGTAGTTTTGAACACTGCAATAAATAATAGCAAAATTAATTTGTGTTCCTGGATGTGAAACGCCGTAATACCTTCGCCCAGATGGTCAAACATATGTCCTTCTTTGAAATTTTGATAATTCGTGTTAATATTTCAGTGACTGATAATTTATAAAACTTTGCTTCAAAAATCACTTTTAAATAGATTTTAAGAATTTTTACCTGATGACATGTGCAATATATGACAATTTATCAAAACCGCAAGTTAAAAATAAGTTTACCGAGTTTTGCGGAGGTCGCCCGTCTCAGCGAAAGGCTTAAACGCAAAAAACTATCAAACAATGCCATAATTTTTCAGTAATTATCAAAAACTTACCAGATCTTGTACTAAAAATTAAGGAGGTTAACCCTTAAATATTACTACCTGCGTCCGAAAATATGGTATACATTAAGAAAAAAAAGTGGGCATAACAAAAGTAATACTATATTGGTCTTTTTTGTTTTTGTTACTAAATAGGTGGTTGTTAGGCAACTAATAAACAAATGGCACGCAAATAGTTTGGCATATGTCAAAAATAATTCACAGGAAAAAAAATCGCGTATTTTAGACAAATTAAGTGACACCTGCTGTTCTAACAAAATGGCGAATTTTGATCAAAATTGTGTTGAATTGAAAAGAAGAAGTTCCACATCAAAGCAACTGGCACTTAACCAGCGTAATATCTAGTATACTCTAAAAAAAAAAAAAAAAAAAAACCATAAGTCACAAGCACAAACCAATTTACGTACAACAAGATAACGCGAAACCCCATTCCTCCGATGATGATGATGAAGATATTGTAGCAGAAGGCTTTAGAGATGGCTGGTCTATTCGACTTAAATCACAACCGCCAAATAGTCCAGATTCTTATCTATTGGATCTTGGATTTTTCAATTCTATATACAACCTTACAACATACAGCTTCACCGAATACAATCGACGAATTGATTGAATGCATACAAAATGCATTTAATGCAATAAACATTCAAACCCTTGATAATGTTTTTCTAACATTGCAAACTTGTCTAGAAGCAACCATGTTAGCAAAAGGAGGGAATTCCTATAAGATTCCGCACATCAATAAGGCAAAACTTCATCGTGGGGGCCATAACAAACATTATCATGTCCCATAGAAGCTGTGGAAACAGCCACGTCTTTGTTAAATTATAACTTTTTGTATTATTCTTTGTTTTACTGGATATTTGTAACTATTTCATAAATAAATTCATTCTAATTAATTAAAATTGTAAATGTATATCATATTTTCGGACAAGAAAAAAATCAAAATGTATACCATATTTTCGGACGGAGGGAGTATTTAAATTGGGGAATATATACGAGGGGGTACCCAAAAATAACCGGAATAGCATTGCCGTGGGCGGAGCTTGTGTAGCACGCATTTCTGCCGCTAGGAGTGTATAGCGCAACTCATTGCCAGTTCAGTGCCACCTGTGTTGTCGACCTGGCTTGTTCTGTTCATCTGCAGTGATTGTTTTTGCTAGCGCTGTTTTGTTCTTTTTTCGTTTTTGTTTGTTCCCCCAGGTCAGACCGTCAATAAAACCTTTTATTTGGAGGTTTTAAGAAGATTACGCAACAGTATCCGTCAAAAAAGACCCGAATTGTGGCAGACAGGAGACTGGTTCTTCCACCACGACAATGCACCTGCACACACAGCCATCTCTGTTAGACAGTTTTTGGCTAAAAATGGCATGGTTCCGCTGCCCCACGCACCTTACTCACCTGACCTGGCTCCGTGCGACTTTTTCATATTTCCACGCATGAAAAGGGGCATGAAAGGACACCGATTTGACAACATCGAAGAGGTCAAGAAAAAAACGAGGGAGGAGCTCTCAGCCATTTCTAAAGATTTTAAAAAATGTTTCGAACAGTGGAAGCACCGGTGGGACAAATAATGTATTAGTTGTAATGGAGAGTATTTTGAAGGGGATAACGTTGTTTTGTAAAAAATTTGATAATATGTAGCTTTAAAAAAATAATTCCGGTTATTTTTGGGTACCCCCTCGTATGATACAAATAAACAGGGTGTTCGAAATTCTACAGTCAACATGACAAAATGCTATCAGACTATAAGATTAAAAATTTTTCGCCGTATTTAAAAAAATGAAGTTGATGGGTCTGAAGAGACGAAACGTTGTTGGAAATTCTATGTTATCTCAAAATATAAAGCGTAAGAAGTTGCCATGGAGAAGTGCTTCCAGATTGTCGATATCTTAAAAAATGTAGGAAATGGGGCAAAAAAAAGAAAATCAATTTTTTCAGTTTTTCTTGAATAACTTTTGAACTAAAACAGCTATGAAAATTTTCTTTGCAGATATTTGTTGAGCATCTAATTTCGCAACTTTGCCCTAATTTAACCGACCTCGTAGCTCTTAAGATAAGCGAGATCCCCATGCATTTACTCGAATTTGGGACACCCTGTATATATTCTAGAATATTATTGATGTTACAGTTTTAATCATTATGTAATAATTACAAACGTGTGTCTTATAATTGTGAGTTAAATAGACTGGATGTATTTAATTAAAATAAAATCGTTTCTTGCAGCACTCTTTAACTTACAAATTGTAATTAAATACTGGAAGTTGATAATTACCATATATTTGGGTTGGGTGTACACAGTGGTGAGCTGTAGGGGGCTCGCGGAGGCTCGCGAGAGCCCTTTGTTAAATTATTCCTTAATTTGCGAGCCCCTTGTTCTTCTTGTTAACCATTTTCTCAAGAAAAAATATATCTTAAAATCATTGTCATTACATACATTTGTAAAGCGACGAAGTCATGCCTATCAAGCAAAGACGATTAAATTTAGAATAACCCGTCGCACATTAGAATTTTTTGAATTATGTACAATCACTCGATTATTCACGTTTGAATTTAAAATGCCATTTTTTTTTCCAACATATAATTAACATTATTTTTTTGTTTTTATTTAACTATGAGCGAGCCCTTTGTTAAAAATTTCATAGCTCACCACTGGGTGTACAATCATTTGTGTTATAGAGTCTTTAATTACAACAGTCAAACTGTGTATTACCAACCACCTCGGCCTGTCTAAACATTATGTTTAACACAAAAGGCCAGTTTTATGAAACATCTTTTGCATCAGGTGTTATTACTTTTTATTTTATTAACAAATTACCAGTTGTCGTGGATAAAACCAACACTGTATGTAATGATCTTAGTAGTATCTAATATAATCATGTATTTTGTTTTAGGATGCTTGCTGGAGTGGCAAGTCGGCACATGTCTACTCGGCGCCGGGGCTCATCACCGATGGTGCGCGTCGCCGAGGATATGCCGCTGCCGCAGGGTAGCCGGTATGCAAGACGCCGCCGAGCCGTCACCACCTCCGATCACAAATCATGCGCTCTTATTCAGACGCGCCTCAAACTCGGAGATATCATGTAAGTGCAATGAAAATGTATGACCATCGGATTCTCAGTGCCCCAAAACATCGTATTTTGCTTATTTACAAAGCCATTCAGATAGAAATGGGTTTCATCGTCCATCGTCCATGATTAGATTGTGAATAAGATTGTGGTCTTTTCTAGCTATCTTTTAAATATGTACCGCATAATTTTGCTGTTGCTGATAATCTATCGGTTTAAATTTGTTTGCCTTTTGAACCTGAAATGGGTTAATGTGCAACGAAGTCCGTTAGATTCTAAGCTCGCGAAAACGTCTTCGAGTGCACGTTCCTAGTTTTTTTCTGAATACTATACTGCACATGTTTAATATTTTCCTGCGTAGATACTAAACATGGTCCGGCTCGTATCACTGACAGACCTATGTTGCTGGAAATGTTGAAGCAAGTGAAATATCGCTAGTTGCGTGGGCGTCTTCTTGACATGAAAAAAGCGTGTTTGTTCTTTGCGTTAAAACAATACCATGATCTTAAAATTTGTATGGGTAGCCCTTAGTAAAACTTCTGAAATAAAAATATATATTAACAAAGAAACTTACCGAATTTTTAAATGGTAATGCGATTTATCGGTTACACCGTATTATCAGTCCAATGAAAATTAACAAGAGAAACTTTTATACAGGGCCGGTCAAGTGGGGGCTGCAGTGGGTGCAATTCACCCGGGCCTTCGACTTAGGGGGCCCCAAAATGGCATGTATAAATAGATTTTGTAAATTTTGTGCCACCGAAAAGAAATTATTTATCAAGTGTAATAAAATGAGGACTTTCAAAATAAAAAAAAGGCTAACGTAAAGTAAAATTTGCTTAAAACAGTGAATAAAAAGGGCTGAAACAGAAGATGTAACGCAAGAAATACACAAGAAGATAATAATAAACTATTAACTTCAAATACATGACACTAGAATCAGCTTTTTTACTTATAAGATCATTTTAACACGTACCTTAACATTACAAATACTGATTTTGAAAAATTATTAAAAGTAAAGTTAAACAATTGTTCAAGAATTAGGAGTTAATGCGGAGGTTCCTACCCATCGTGTCTATAAAAAATAAAAAAGTTTTTTTAATGAGATAGGTAGTACTAATGAAACTTTGGATGACCCTGTAGAAATTATAAGATTTTTTGTTTTATTCCTTTATCGAAATTTTGGTTTCTCAAATAGACGAACGATTTATATCAGTTTCTTAAATTTTGGAATATTATAAAATATTGAATTTTTTCGTCAAAGAAAATTGCTCTCATGGACTGTTAAAAGAATATGTAAACAAACTTTGTGAAAAACTTTTGGATGTTCTAGTTGAAGATAAAGCATTTATAAACGAAGTTATTTAATATAAAATGTAATAGAATAAAAATCCCCGTTCAAAATCAAACCATTAACCTGATTAAATGTATCCTATAAAATGATTATTATAAAATTTTCCCCAATATTTACATTGCACTTAGAACACTTCCGGTAACTGTGGCCAGTGCAGAACGCTCGTCTAATAGATTAAAGTTATTTGAAAATACCTCAGATATACGATTTGTCAACTCTCAAGAGAGACTTAATTCTTTAGCAATATTATCCGCCGAAAATACAGAAGATGAAATGACAGACTTTGAAGATATAATTAAAAAATTGACTGTTTAATGCCAAGCATAAAATAATAAAACTCTTGCAGAATAAAACAAATAATTTATTAGTGTGGTTTTGTTGTGTTGTAGTAAAGTTCATTATGTTGTGCAGTAATTATCAACCCGAAATATTGGATATTAGAATAACTCTGTGAGATTTTTATCCTAATTTATTACAATTTTATATTAGTTACGTATTCATTTAATAGCTCAAATTTTATTAATTCTATGTAATTATTTTCCAAATAAATTTTTTATAGGGGGCCCCAATAACGTTGTTGCACCCGGGCCCCGATATATAGATGACCAGCCCTGCTTTTATAGTACAATTGTCTTTTGTCTTCTTTTTGATAAACAGTCACAAAAGAATCTCGGCAGATAGTTTATTGAAGTTGTTTGTCAATAAATCTAAAACCATAAGTTGAAAATACTGAAAAGCTTGAAAATATCCAATTGAGATATTTTTTAAAGGTGGAAATGTATTAATATTTAATTTTGTTTTAATAGATGTTATTTTTGTTATAATTCGTTGTTTCTAAGTGACTGTAACCAGAAGATAAACGTTTAAGGTTCATTTAAAACCGGTAAACTTTCGCCACCTGTAGGAGCGTCTCGTAACATCCACGCGGTGTGCACAGTTAGCCGTTTTGAAACAGCGTCGCGACGCCTATATACATTACGAAGACCTACAGTACAAACAACTTCCACTAGATAGCGATGAATGTTCGAATTCGTTTTTGAAATTTAGCAGAGACAAAAACTTTTCGTCCTACGATTCCATCCTAGCAAAATTAATATTAAGAAGGCCAAAATGTTGTTTAAATTATAGTGTATGTCCCAAGTGTACTAGTCTGAAAGGCAGTTACATTAGTAACGCTGTGAGACTGTTGTTGCAACTTGGCTGAAAGTGATTTTTGGGGGTAAATTTCGTTCAAATAGCGTTAGAAAATACCTTAACTGCATTACGCCAAGTGGGTCTAAGTCCGGACCGGCGCCGGACTCCGGTTTACCTACATTGCGGAAAGCAGAGCGCAGGATCACGCCACGTCAAGAATCGGCCGTGTCGAAGGGTTCGTATACTATACTGCAGCAAGTTTGGTGTGAACGAAGCAATACGAAGAGATCTGAAAAGTTTTTGACCCTGAAAGAGTACGGGTGCGGACTGACACCAGCAACGTTGTGTAAAAGACAAAAATACGTGAAAATGTGGTGTTGTGTGCCGACGCTGGGGTGTTAAGTGTTATCGGTGCTGGGAAGTGTCGTTGGCGCGAAGGATGACGCTGGTCAGTGTCTTCCGGAACAGCGACTACTTCAACAGTTCACTCCGCACTCGCACACAGTAACACAAAATGGAGGCATGCTGCTGTAAGAGCACTCGGAAAAATCAGGTTAGTTTAAGCATTGATCAGGACGCCTAACAGTCCAACAAAGAAACCATTTAAATATTGCACGAGGAGACGGGAATCAATGCCTGTAAAAGTCGCATTCGGGGGGTGGCGATGCGGAATTCTGCAAGCTCGGTGTCCTGCAGCTGAGTGTTTTTTACATTGATCTCTGTGACCCATATAATAAATGACACGGGGCGGACTCTTAACCGTCGATTACATTCCTTGCCGTTTACACTACGATATTACCGACTAAATAGATTTACCTAGAAAGACTTAATAAACTATTTCATGACCTCAATATAACGGAAATACCGCAAACCGAACATTCATGAATGAATTTCCAAACCGCTTAAAGCTTGCAGCGTCTATTTGATCTTATGCACCTACACATTTTTCTGTTACCCAATTTCTTTTTATCTAGACTACATTATCTATAAGTTCTGTATTATCACGGGCGCTTTACAACGATAATCGATTTAATCATGACATTTTACACCATCGTACTGTTACACGTGGCAAGAACATATATTTCATCGTCGAATCGATTCGGTCCCTAGACTTACTTTTGCTGTGTAAAAATGATTTAGATTGTTATTTTATCAATATTTTTTGCATACCAACAGCGTTGTGTACCACGTACTATCTTTTTTGTATTTAGCTAAAAAGTTATATATGTAGGCATAAGAACGTTCTCGAAGAGATACAGTAGAGAGAAACAAATTTACACCATAAACAAATTTTTAAAAGACTTTTTGGATTCTTTTATTTATAGAATGCAAATAATGAAGCCATCTAGAAACTCAGATAGTATAATTTAACTACATATAAATATATCATAGTTTACCCGATTGCACATAGATTTGCTGTATCAAAATGGAACATTATTACATGTTGTTTTGGTCTAAAATTTCCAAAATTAAATAAACATAATAAGTACTTATAATACAAGAAAAACTCCCCAGCCGTATAAATTATTAATTATAAGAGAAAGAGCTTTCGTGTATGTTAAATTAGGTTTTACAAAACATATATTTAATTGTTTTTCAAAAAATAATCTTTTTATTTTTATTCCGTTAAATGTTTTTACAAAAGGGTCCATTGTTTCAAATACATTAATTCAATGTTCTTTAAATATCTTACACATAATGTGTGCCCTCACTTTTTTTTGCGGGAAATGAAAACAAACCTTAAATCATTCAAAGAAGTCTGAAAAATTATGCAATGTCAGAAAGCATTTAAAAGGTTAGTAAAAATATTGAATAAACTTTTTACGATGCAAATAATGTACAGATAAACAGAAGAAATTCGATTTTGCTGATATTTTTTTAAATTTTTATATGGAAGCCCTTTAAATTACCCATCATATGATAGATAATTAAACTTTCTCTTGCGAGAAACTTCTGTGTGAAAATAGTAAAAATTTGATCCCTAAAAATAGTCTGTGAATAAAATAATAAACCGAGGGTAATAAAATAGTTATTTATGTATCAAGGCCAAAAAGTACGTTTTGGCCGAGGTGCCTATTACATTTTTTGTGCGATCGAATTAAAAACAATTTAAATTTTTAGTAATTTTCAAAATTATAGGTTAGAAACTACGTATTCTGTCACTGACAGATGACGGCGTATGTACTGCATTACCGGCCCTCTCCTTAGCAACGGCCGTAAAAGTTACTTTTTCGGCCGTTGCTAAGGGTAACGGCCTGAAAAGTAACTTTTACGGCCGTTGCTAAGGATAGGGCCGGTAATGCAGTACTTTATGGTTGCTAACGCGTCCGTCAAACAGCTGTTTCTAGTACGATCGCACAAAAAATATTTTTTATCATTTACCCTAGCATATAATATTTTGCACTGAAAGATTTAGCCTAAAAACTCATTAGCACGTCAAAAATATATTTGAATCTGTTATGTAATCTAGTGAATATTTTTTAACTATTTTACATTTGGGAATGTGTGATCAACGTACAAATAGGTACATATACTTTTCAACAGATATCGCTTATTCATTGTCATAAAACTGATGTACTCCATAATAGGTAACTGTTCTATATTAGGGCACTTTACTGTACCTATAAAAAAAGAATTTATAAAACAAGAAAATAAATTACTAAAAATAATATAATATAATTTAATAAGTTTATCGAAAAAAAGTCAAAAAGTTTCTATTGATTGGAAAATTACTCCTTTTTCTTCTTTATTTTTCCCGTAGGCCCTGAAACGTTGGGTCCTCTATACATTTAGGAGCTGGTCACGATCAGCAGCCATATACTTGACTTGTCTTACGTCTTTCCTTCTACCTTTTATTCTTCTTTCCAAGCATTCCTCGTATGTTTCTCGCGGCCTTCCTCTACTTCGTTTCCCTTCTGGTCTTGCTTCCAGCACTCGTGTAGGTATCTATTTCCATGCATTCTCAATACATGCCCGTACCATTTCAATTATCTTTTCTCCACTTTATGTAATAATGGTTCTATGTCTGCAACTTTTTTATTGTTGTGTTTCTTACGCGGTTTCTTCTAGTTATTCTTGCCTCAAAAATTTTGATAGCTGTTAATTTGCTTCTGGTTCAAGTCAAACTTTCTGATCCATCTGTTAAGGTGGGTACGTAAGTATTCTTTTATCCGATCAGCTCTGTTTGCATTCTTTATTCCTTCTTTCAGATTCATTAATGAACTGCATAGTATACTTTACTTGCTTTAGTAATTCTCTTTAGAATTTTTTGCTCGATTATTATATATCTACTATTATAATCGCTAAGTGTGCACAATTATTGACCAATTTTACCGCAATATTCTCGTGTCTTCTTAAGTTCTTTGTTATCCCTAATACTTGCTCTTCCACGTTTTTTTTTTTATTTTTCGCCTTTCGATAACTTTTTTCCATTAATCGATTATCTGTTGAATTTTTGTATTTAATTCTGCTAATACATAGTACTATGTCGTCTGCATATGCAAGACTTTTAAGCTTTATCTAGATTTCAATTTCTCCTGTAACGTTAAGTTTAGTTTTTTCAACGTCTTGCAAAATCTGATTGATTAGTTATAAACTTTTGTCTATTAGAAACTGCACGACTATTTTATTGCAAAAAAAAGTGATAAGCAAATGAAATACATTTTTGATTGTATAGATCCAAAGCACAATCAGAGGGTTAAACTGTTATATCTTTTTCATTTTAAACACATTAATTTTAGTTGCTTTTATATGCCATTAGTGAAATGAGCATTCAACAAAAACAACCAAATTGATCGTATACAAAAACAAATTTTGACTAGAGGTTACATTTAAATTTCTATGCGACAATATTTAAGCGGCATGTGACACAACAGGACATGAAAGAGGACGATAACGCTGCCCTACATTGAAACCCCACACCAACCATGTTGTGGAATATCACGCTTGGAAACCTACCGCTCGTATTTAATCTAATTTAACATAGCCAGTCGTTGTTCACTTGCAGACGTACAATACAGCTGTTGTACTAAAAACTAGCCAAACGTGCAACCACGGGGACAATACTGACTGTTCATAACTGCAATAATTGAATATGCTGCAAACAAACAATGGCATAATCGAAAACGACTCGCTCCAAATCCTGCAAGGTTAATTTGATATAGGTCAACATTTTCAAAGCCTTACTGACTTTGAAAACAAATTGAACAGGATATTTATGTCATCATAAAGAGAATGGAGATTTAAAAATTTGTTAGGAGTAAAAGGATGGTTAAGTAAGCAAAAAAATGTGTTTTTATGTGCATAGATAGAATCTAAAAAAAAACAAAGGCGCATTCCACATCTTTTTCCATGTATGGAACTCAACCCAGAACTTAAAGAAACCCAAACTATCAATCTTGTAACTCCAAAATTAAAGCAGTGCCTTTCTACGGAAGCAAAACATAGCTCGTTACCAAAGCTCTAAGCGAAAAAACACAAGTTTTTATGAACAGATAATGCCTAAGTCGTATCACGAGAGTCAGATGGCTACAATTTATTTACAATACACAGCTATGGAAACTGGCAAAGATATACAGTTGAACAAATATTGAAAAAGGGAATCATGGAAAATGAGACGCCCAAAAATCACGTGGTGACGGATTGTCCTAAATGAAGGCAAGGAGTCAGGCAAGATGTGGCGAGAACTAAACCCCGTAGCCAAATGTAAGACATAATAAAAAGGTATTGTGAAAGCCATGCCTTTAACAAGGTTAAAAGAACTGTGGATGGCATGGGACGTTACTACATATTTTTTTAATGTAGAAGACTAATACATCTTCCCTTGAAACTAGTTTAGTTGTTTAATTAAAAAAATCTCTTTCATATAAAGTCATGGTCAACCAGAGCTTCTATTTAAAAAATATATAAATTTATTTCATATCTCGAAAGTCAAGGTCCCTTAAACCATTTAATTTTGTTTTTAAATTAAGCATAGAAATCTGTATAAAAATCTTCATAACATTTGGTTCTATTTTAATAAATAATGAAGTTATAGTAAATTTTCAAAAGTGATGAAATTTCATTTTTCGTCTATTGTGCCAAAATAGAAAGCAATATAAAAAATCTGATTACATAGGCGTTCTTTACTCAAAAAATTAGCCCAAGGGACCGATATGAGATTTTCACTAACTATTACGGTAACAGAGATATCCCGTAAAACATTTGAATTCAGTCCACCCTGTATATTGACGTTTGCTATAAACTTTCGCTACAAGCATGTATTTGTACAGAGGCGAGTTTAATTACTACATGTATCAGTAAATTTATCTCCACGTTATCAGATCATGCAGCATTTATTTAACAAAAAACTATAAACGAAATTAATAGCAACCCCTCTCATTCCGCTCATTACACTTTACGGGTTCAGTCTGTTCACGTGGAAATTCACAGTAACCCAGAGGACGGATTTTACAGGTGAAAGCTCACATAAATGGCACATTCATCGATAAACATAACTTTTTTGAGCTTTGGCATTACTGTTTAGAAGAAGACTTGGATAGTAATTTAATACATTATAGTCGCCAACTATAAACTACTATAAAGTAAACTATGTAAGCATTGTATAAAATGAAATAACATCCTGTTGGTTGTTTTAATATTAATTGCTAAAGGATGCAAAAAAATCACAGAAACCTACATAATCGATTTACTGGAGATAACTTTGTTAATCACTTGATAAAATCGGTATACAGTAATCAGTTTAAAGTGTTACATACCGCTTTAGTAAATGCTTTATGTAGATATTAGATAATATAGTTTTCAATCATAATAAACGCTTATTTTAAGTGTTAGACAAATACAATATTCACATGATAAACATTATCTAAACAAAAATAGCCCCTTTGAACATGCTCTTAATGATTACGATTAAATATTACTTCAAAATCGAATCTGCATTATTAAGATGATAATTTATTTCATATTAGTAAGTTTGAGGACTAAAATCAAGCTAAGCTTAAATTGTTGCTGATGCAGGTAAACTGTATGTTGCTTGTGGCACATAATTTAAATAATAGTTCAACTGGAAGTCGACTACTTTCCATTAAAACTATAATTTGGATTAAACTTTTGACGAAAACTACTAATTAGTTAGTTTCACTTCAAACTTCAAAGTGTTACTAATTATCTTTTTAATGGCTGATTAGTCCTCTTTTGTGACACTGAAAATTAGGTTTACGTTAATTTGTTTTTGCGGATCATTATTGCAATAAAATTAACAAATTTTGTAGCTACTGTTGTTTATTTGTTAGGTCTTAATTTTTCAAAATGCAATTTAAAAAAAGGACATGTTTTAAATTAAACAAACTGGAAAAAAACTTAGCATTTTAAGAGCATGTTTAAATATTTGTTATTAACAGCAAACAAATACATTGAACAAACGCATGTTCCAATAGTAAAGGATCGCCTCTATTAGCTACTGTCAACTGAAACTAAATATTTGTAGAAAAAGGCTCCAAAACAAGTCAAATTGTTGGTATTTAATAGATACGTGACTTAAGCCCCAAAAGTTTGCAAACCTCTGCTTAAATGATACGTTCTCTTTACGCTTAAAAGCATTTTGTTTTACTTTGATTCATTATCATATTCCGAACTTATTAATAGATACATTTTAAAAACTGTGTAATTGTAAGATAGTTAACCCTTTTCCCTTTGTATCATAAATCTACTTTGTCTTATTGTTCTAAAACAGGGTTTGTACTAATAAAGCGTTATCATTCGTGATAAAATGTTTAGTCTAATTAATTTTAATTAGCAAACCCAATTATACACAGCAAAACACCTGTCGTCGATCTCATTGACAAAAACGCGTCTATATCTTTGTTTACGAGCTCATGTAAAATTATGATCCAGTACAGTTTTCGTTTTTGTCGAGTGTAAGCGTTTGACTGTATGTGTGCATGCAAACAGTTGATACATCAACTGTAAGTGCTACTTAATCAGTAAAATGAGGTGTGAAAGTGGAATTATTTACACGAGTGTCAGGTATGATAAAAAAATACATTATGTATAATGTATGTAGATGAGATATTTCCACCATTCTTGCTGGATTGAAAACGGTATCTCTTCTAACAGTGCCTACACAGCTTTTTTATTATTCAAACATATCCGATAGAGCAGCGCAGTGCTTTGTGGTATTTTAGAAAATCACAGCATGAATTTTACACAATGGACGGAAGGGAATAATTACGCGGGCTAGTTACTGACATGCAACGACTTTTAAAGGAATTTTTCCTGGAATTCGTAGGGTTGATCCTTTATCATTAGACTGTTAGTATTTTTACTGGTCAAAAGACGTAAATTCTAGTTATTTTATGCGCTAATAAGATCGGGGGCTAGTTATTTGTTCATTAATAAAACTGTTGCACAGCGGCTGCGTGTTTAATTTATTGTAAAGTATTATCAAAGTGACTGTATTCACAAATTGAAATTTGTATCTCGGTACAAACCATAAATTTTGGGACATTTTAAGTCTATAATGGTGATTCATATAGAAGGGCCAGTATTGGGATCTCATAAACGGTAAAAGCTACGAAAAAGTTTGAATTAGACAAATTTTTCCCTATTCTGAAACCTCCTTATTGATGCTTTAATGTTTTAAGAAAGTACCATGGCACGCTAGATAATAAACTAGGATCATAATAGGCATGTTTTTTTAAATCGTTAATAACTCGGTTATTCTTGATGGTACAGAAATATTTTTGGGGACTTTTTGATAAATTTTATTTTTTTTGCCTAAATATCAAAATAAATACATTAACCTTATACTGTAAAAAAGAGTGGAAAAAATGCTTTTTCATTAGGTCATAGCCAACTATGGTTGCCATTTAAAAAAAAAATACAAGTTGTATTTCATTTAACAATTTAAACAATATTGAAACAAATTTTACAGTGCGTAGAAAAAAATGTTTTCCAAAAATATTTTTGTACCATCAATTATAACTAAATGAGTTTATTATTAACGATTTATAAAAAAATGCCCATTTTGATTTTTTATTTATTATTTAGCGTGCCGTGGAACGTTTTTAAAACATTAAAGCATCATTGAATAGGTCTAAGAAAGAAGAACAATTTGTGTAATTTAAACTTTATTGTAGCCCTTACCGTTTACGAGATCCCAATAGTAGCCTTTTCATGTGGACTACCCTGCATATTCAGTTTTACCGCATTCTAACATCGCACCTCTAACATCGTAATCTCTGAAAATAAACAAATAGCTTTCAAAGACGTCATAACATAGTGTTTTTTTCTTTTTTTTACGACCTCTTCTGTAACTGACTATTACTGTATAGTGTACAACGTTCCTGCATAAATAGAAGTTCCTTACGCACGGTAAACAAAAGGCACAGTTTTCTAGAATTTATCAAAGTAGGCTCACTTTTTTCTTTTTTTTACGACCTCTTCTGTAAATGACTATTACTGTATAGTGTACAACCCTCCTGCATAAATAGAAGTTCCTTACGCACGGTAAACAAAAGGCACAGTTTTCTAGAATTTATCAAAGTAGGCTCACTTCAAACCCAACTTGCATGCATAGTAAGTGGGCCCTTACACACGGCAAGCAAAAAGCACAGTTTTCTAGAAATGATTAAAGTACACTTAGTCAAAATTGATCATTTACAGCGTGCGTATAAGTGGGTTAACTATTAGCCAAAACGCCAATTAATTCGTATATATTATGTGATCGTAGAAAAAGTATAGTACAAAACTCGAGTGTAAAGCAATTAAGCACTCGTGGAAATACGGACTCCCCACTATGCGGCTCGATGCTCGATTTTTCTACTCTTGCGTAATATGCTTCTTACAACTCTTGTTGTGTAATATACATTTAACTCTTAACACTGCAGAAAACAATTTTGGACACAACAATTAAACCTGATACTTGTAATAAATTTTCTTGGGAAAATCGTGTCCAAGCCACATATATTTGTCATATATGTAGAACTAAAGAATGTAATTCAGATAAAGTTATTTGTTTTTAAAGATGCTAGAAACCAAATACGCCACGCGGCCGGTCGGGTAAAAATAAGGGGTGCGCCCGCTCGAGAGTTAATTGTAATCCGACAGTGTAAAAAGGCTGACAAATGTTGTTTTTTAAATAAATTTGACGAAAGTAGTATGCTTAAGTACTAAAACTTACGAGAGATTGGCAAATACTATTTTGAAAAATTCAAATAACTAATTTAAAAATAATTACTTTTTGTCAAAAACTGTTAAGAATCAAAATTGATTTATTATAAAAATAAAAAATTTACATATTTCACTGAATAGCATAACATAAATTACGTAGACAGACAATTTAACATTTTTTGTCAAAATATATCAAGATTCTGCCCTTAACGATAAGACAAAGTTCATTGAATTATTACGGTTAGTTAAAAATAAAACCTTCAGGTGTAAGTAAAAATAAAACGATCGATAGCGTATCAGGTGTGTAGGTATCTATGCGTGTGTGTTTCACACAACAATTAACGTAGAATAGCACACTTGGTGTAATCACAAAGTTCTAAAATCAAATTATAGTATTTAAAATATGACTAGTTTGCTATACATTCAAGTAAAAATTCTTAAGAGAAGTCTTCATCACAGTTTTATGAAATAGCAAATAGTTTCCTTGTCGCGTCCCGCAATTACAAATCTGCATTCTTTGTATCAGATAAGTCTATAATAAATACAAACCCATTATTCGTCGCCAATAATAACAAAAGTATGGCAAAATTAGCCTAGCGTTGTCACGTTGATTAAGATGCTAACATACTTTATAATAGGCAGTTCCAAAAAAAACTAAATTGTAAAAGTTCTAACCCCAAATCCTACATAACATGAGAGAATAATAAATTTTGTTTAAAAATAATATAAAGAAGGTAAATTATTTGTAATTTACCTTTGTTTCGAAGGATCTTTAGTCAAAATGCTAAACCAGTTTCAAGACTCTCGTCTCTTCATAAGTTTCAATCTTAATCAAAAAGATGTAGCCTCGGATGTAGCATTCCAACGAGAGATACTTAAAAAAGAAGATAAATGATTTATAATTCATCTTACGTTGATAAGTGCATCAATTAAATAAGTCTAGCATTTATCGTATATTCTTGACTAATTTGCGAGCAACAAGGACCGATCCATTGGTCCATGAATTTGAATGATGGCCAGAAAAACGACCATCGCAAGTTGAGTTATTTTCCATCTTCTTTTAATCCCGCTGATCGTTGAAAAGTCTTCAAAATTACATTGTTTTAAAAAGTTATTTTTTTTTAATTTATTAGCATTCGTTGCAACTAACTCTTTTGATGGAAACAAAATTTAAGTTTAATTTGTTGCTCATTTAAACTTTGCTTTTACGAATAAGACATACTAATGAAACTGTATAGTGGGCCCTCGCTTAACGAGGACAATTGATTTTTTTATGGATATTTTTGTTTACCGAATATATACAGGGTGCACCACGACCCTGAGATTCTTCGATAGCTCCTTTATTAATGAAAATACCAAAAAATGTTTAATACAAATATTGTGCGAACCTATTTTCTACATAAACTAAAATTATTTTCAAATATACAGGGTGTTTCGTTTGACCGGCACATATCAAAATTTAATTTTTTTAAATAGAACACCCTGTATATTTTTACATTTTTGGATTCCTCTTAAAATTTACTTTAAAAAATGTTTAAGGTGGTATGGGTCTTAAGTTAACCGTTTTCGTAAAATTTATATTTTTGTGAAAATTTTGAGCGATAGAGCACTTTCAATTTTTTTTTACATTAAAGTTATTTAAAAAAGCGGCAAAATTTCGTTTTAAATTGAGATTGACAATAGATTAATTAACACTTTGCGCTAGCTACATTTAAAAAATATTATACAGGGTGTTTTTTACGCTTGGTCAAACTTGTGAAACTTTAAACATCGATAAGTCATTTTTCTTAAATGCAACACCCTGTATATTTTTACATTTTCTTGTAGAGAATTTAATTGTCTTTCGAAATTATTAAGCATGTCCTATACCTAAAGTTAATATTTCTCGAGCTATCTCGATTTTTATTAGTATTACTAAGGCAATTAAAATATTTTAAAGTGGGCCATGGACGTGTCGTAATTTTTCAAAGAATTTTTAAACAAAAGAATAAAAAGAGCTCCAACTTTAACTTTAGTCCGATAATGTACCCCTTTTCCCCGAAATTTATCGTATAAATTGTTTAAAATTATATCCTTGTTCATGTTCTACGCACAGCCGTAGATGTTGTTTCAAAGACTCTAACACTCTTGATAACATTTCGGGGGTTATACCATTAAAAGCAACACAGCAAGTACTGCAGTTGCCGAACACAAAATATCCTAATAGATGGATAGGGCGATGTATACCAATCTTCTAGCCACCTAGGTCACCTGATCTTACCCCTATAGATTTATTTTTGTGGGGACCCATAAAACAAGTGTATCAAGACCCCCCACAACTGCTGAAGATGTGCAGAACAGGATTCGTGTTGCTTTTGATGGTATAACCCCCGAAATGTTATAAAGGGAGCTAGAGTCTTTCATACAAGGTCTACGGCTGTGCGTAGAACAAGGACATAATCTTGAACAATTTATACGATAAATTTCGGTAAAATGGGGTACATTTTTAGCCTAAAATCAAAGTTGCAGCTCTTTTTATTCTTTTGCTTAAAAATTCTTTGAAAAATTACGACACGTCCATGGCCCACTTTAAAATATTTTAATTGCCTTAGTAATACTAATAAAAATCGAGATAGCTCGAAAAATATTAACTTTAGGTATAGGACATGCTTAATAATTTCGAAAGACAATTAAATTCTCTACAAGAAAATGTAAAAATATACAGGGTGTTGCATTTAAGAAAAATTACTTATCGATGTTTAAAGTTTCACAAGTTTGACCAAGCGTAAAAAACACCCTGTATAATATTTTTTAAATGTAGCTAGCGCAAAGTGTTAATTAATCTATTGTCAATCTCAATTTTAAACGAAATTTTGCCGCTTTTTTAAATAACTTTAATGTAAAAAAAAATTGAAAGTGCTCTATCGCTCAAAATGTTCATAAAAATATAAATTTTACGAAAACGGTTAACTTAAGACCCATACAACCTTAAACATTTTTTAAAGTAAATTTTAAGAGGAATCCAAAAATGTAAAAATATACAGGGTGTTCTATTTAAAAAAATTAAATTTTTATATGTGCCGGTCAAACGAAACACACTGTATATTTGAAAATAATTTTAGTTTATGTAGAAAATAGGTTCGCACAATATTTGTATTAAACATTTTTTGATATTTTCATTAATAAAGGAGCTATCAAAGAATCTCAGGGTCGTGGTGCACCCTGTATGTATATACAGGTGTCCCAAATTCGAGTAAATGCATGGGGATCTCGCTTATCTTAAGAGCTACGAGGTCGGTTAAATTAGGGCAAAGTTGCGAAATTAGATGCTCATCAAATATCTGCAAACAAAATTTTCATAGCTGTCTTAGTTCAAAAGTTATTTAAGAAAAACTGAAAAATTTCATTTTCGTTTTTTGGCCCTATTTCCGACACTTTTTAAGATATCAACAATCTGGAAGCACTTCTTCACAGCAACTTCTTACGCTTTATATTTTGAGATAACATAGAATTTCCAACAACGTTTCGTCTCTTCAGAACCATCATCAACTTCATTTTTTTAAATACGGCCAAAAAATTCCAATCTCATAATCGGATAGCATTTTGTTTTCTGATTTCAATGATATATGACACTTAATATCTTAAATAATATTTTACCACAAAAATTTGAGAAAAACTCATTGTGTCTAATTTTTGGATCAAATTATCTTGTACAAAAAAAAAGCAAAATAAAAAACAAAATATTTTTTTTTTGTTTTCTTGTTGTTCTGTTAAAACTGTCACTTTGACATTAATATGATCTTGATTAATTGTATAATTTGCAACCAGCTAGAAACTGTTTGATATTTGTGGTTTGTTCGCAATTTTTATTTTCACTATGTTCTGGTAGTACATTTTTAAATTATTTATTTATTCGCTATCCCTTCGTGTATTGCGAAGTATTGTTAAAATAATTTTCGTCAATTATGGAAAATAAAATGTGATACAAATGTATTATTGCAATTGATTTTAATGAAGTATTGAATAAACTGTTGAAAATAAAAAAGCATGCCATGAGAAAACAAAATTTTGTGTATATTATGACATTTCTCGAATTCCTTAAAAAGTGTTGATTGCCATATTTAATTTAAAAAAAGCACAAATTCAAAGATTTTCTTGCTGGTTGCAAATTATACAATTAATCACGATCATATTAATGTCAAAGTGACAGTTTTAACACAAGAATTAGAAAACAAAAAAAATATTTTGTTTTTTATTTTGCTTTTTTTTTGTATAAGATCATTTGATCCAAAAATTAGACACAATGAGTTTTTCTTAAATTTTTGTGGTAAAATATAATTTTAGATATTAAGTGTCATATATCATTGAAATCAGAAGACAAAATGCTATCCGACTATGAGATTAGATTTTTTTCGCCGTATTTAAAAAAATGAAGTTGATGATGGTTCTGAAGAGACAAAACATTGTTGGAAATTCTATGTTATCTCAAAATATAAAGCGTAAGAAGTTGCCTTGAAGAAGTGCTTCCAGATTGTCGATATCTTAAAAAGTGTCGGAAATAGAGCCAAAAAACGAAAATCAATTTTTTCAGTTTCTCTTGAATAACTTTTGAACTAAGACAGCTATCAGATATTTGATGAGCATCTAATTTCGCAACTTTGCCCTAATTTAACCGACCTCGTAGCTCTTAAGATAAGCGAGATCCCCATGCATTTACTCGAATTTGGGACACCCTGTATATATTACTGTTAAATATTAGTCGCATGACTTGAATACGCCAAAAGGTAACTGTCAGAGAACCAGTTAAGTCCTTACAGAACACGTTATTCGCTAATAACAATATTTTTAACAGGACCGTTCGCCACAAAAGTTTATATTTAAAAAACATTGGTTTTGACTTGGCTGTAGATAAACAGGTTATCTATGCACAATTTTTATCCGGCCAGCGAGACCTAAAGATTAAATTTTTAAAACTAAATTAATTTTATGGCAATATTATGTAGAAACAGGAAACTTATTTTATTTTCCGACACTGTCAAATCATCTTAAATTCTGAATTTAATTACCTATTCCAAGATTTTGAGAAGAAAGCGTCCCTTTCGATTTATTTTCTTCGCGGTTTTAATCACTAATATCGAAAACGTACCAGAAAAGTTTCAGATGGTGCTTTTAGATGAAGGGGCCAGATATAAAAAAAAAAATTGAGCATGGCATCTTTATACGACTTTTATAAAAAAAATCTTAATGCGGAGGAATTTCCGGGTTTAATTGAACATACAAAAATTGTGTATTCTTTATTCGATTCAACATATATACATGTGAACAAATGTTCTCAAAAATGAAGTTCCTCAAATCAAAATACCGAGTAGAATAACTGATGTGCATTTGGAAAACAACTTTCGTTAAAATACAATAGAAATTCAACCAGACATCAACTTTTTGTACAAATGTCGCATAATATGAAATTTTCTTATTTTTTTATTTTTCGTTACGATATCTATGGTGCAGTGTCGAGAGCTAGTCTAAATTAGTGTTTTTTTTTATAGTTTTCTTCATTTTACTGTTTAATTATTCGCCAAAGGAAAATAATAATCTTTGTAATTATGACAAAAATTTTAATTTATTACATTTAAAAAGTTTCTCAAAAATTTAACAAATAAAATAAAAAATTACGCAGTTTATCAAAACTTTCAAGCATTATGAAAATGATATTTAACCAACGTGGCCCACAGACGAAACATGGAATTTATTCTAACCCCTGACTTTGCCCAGCCCTGAACCGCAACATCTAGATCATTGGTAATTCGCAAGTAAATACTTGCTTTTTCAGGTAAATTTTCAATCAAACTCTACGAGCATTGATAAATCAGCAACTTTATACTTGTATGTACAAGCGATCTAAATTAAACACAAACGATTTTAGGTTAGGTTTTAAAAATATACGGGATAACAACATACACAAAAGTTTTAATATATTAATGTTTCTGTAAGACTGTAAGACATATTTAGACATTAAACAAATTCTAAAAATTTCTTAATATTTAACTTCCTTTCAAAAATTTAAAAGTGTTGATAAAAACTATATACCTACGAAACAAATCTTGCGGTACCCATACAAGTTCTATTTCAATCATTTGTATATTGTTCCTGTATAATTTGGCCCAACTATTTATATTAATTTTTTTTAGTAACCAATATATCAGTCTCCCCCCACTTAAAATCAATCAGCCGCCCACTATTTTATTATCAGTGGTATAGTTCTAAAAATACATCTACCCACACTATGATATCAAACCGCCCATACATTCAAAGCTTGAGTTACAATGATAACTTGATAACTATCTTTTTTATACTTCAGCATTGAGTTTTCCTCGAAAATTTAACAAAGTAGATAGTCATTTTAATATGCAATAAACAACAAAAATCAACAAAATTGTTGTAACAACATATTACACTCGTATTAATTGTAGACGTTCTTTAACCACAAACACAAAATTTCTTATGAACCTAATTAGTTTAAAAAGAATTAAAATTTTAAATTATTAAGTACATAGTTGGTCAATGACTTTTATTTATTTTTTATATAAACAAGTTATATTTTTGTTGTTTTGATAATGATTAAAATACGTTTCCGTTGTTATAGGTGTTAAGGATAGTACGAAACTTTCAGACATAGTTAACGGTCAGAGACAAATAATTGATCAAATGAAACAATATTGAAGTGCTCTTATTTAATGCCAAAATTTTCTATTGCTTTTGTTTTAAATTTTTGGTTTAACACAATCTAACCATAATTTTTTTAATTTATAAATTGCTTGCAAAAGTTACGTTCAGTTCGGGAGATTTTTAACACACTTGCTACATAATGTACCTACAAGCAAAAATCGATTTACTTTGATGCATACTTTAATCAAAAAGTAGTAAAAAAAACATTTTTTAATTAATATTACTGTACTTTTTTAATATATAAAAAATATAAGATGATTTTAAAGTAGATAAGTTAGTTTTACGTTGTTTTACTTTCAAATCATCAACTGTAGATTTAAATTTTAACATTAAATTTCGATAAATTCTAAAAATTTTGGATAATTGCTTGCATTATTAAAGTGATTTATAAATTTACATTTGATATATTTTTTAAATAATGCTATTGACGATGATATGAGAGCCTGGTTAAGCATTTCTACAAGATATTCTTCATATAACAAGTTATTTGTAATTAAACTTATTTACATTATATGTTTGTATTTAAACAATTATAATATATAAAAATTAGTTACAGAACCAATTAGTGTCTAAATTCGTCTAATATAATCAGCAATATGAACGAAATAACGTCAATGAACGAATTATTGATTAATTGTACCATAAAAGTTATCGTTGTAAATGCATTTAATTAAAATACATACAGTCTGTACAAAAGGTAACGTAACAGATCAATATCTCGTCTTGTGAAATTTAAAAAACAAAAAGTTTTAATAAAAGTTGTTTGTGGTCATTTAGATTATTTTCAACTATACACAGCGTTTTGTTTTTGTGCACCGATACGTAACTTTCTTTCTTTAAACAAAACACCCTGTATATTCTATAAGTTGTAGATGTAAAATTGAATTCTCATTAAAAAATAAATAGGTTTTTGTATCTAAAATCAGTCGTTTTAAAATTATTTAAGTTATTATAAAAATATTGACAGAAACAGGAGTCTAAAAAAATAATGATATTTCACAACTTGGCTATGTCAGAACGAATTCCTTTAAAACTTTGTAGGGCAACAATAATAATAATAAAACTTTAAAATAATACATAGGGTACATTTAGTCAAACTTCAAACACGAATAAGTCAGTTTATTAAATTGTGTTTGTATCCGTAAATTATCACAAAACCGCAATAACTCGAGATATAAATACTTATTTTAAACATAATTGCCCTTCAAAAGTTTTGAAGATAATTACGATATTATTAAGAAAATTTAAAAATATACAGGTAATTTCAGTTAAAAAACTGACTTATTCGTGTTTGACTAAACACTTAAATAACTCAAAAACGGCTGCTTTTAAATACATAAAACCTATACAGGGATGCACAAAAGTATGGAAACAGACAAATATCTAGAATACTATTGCAGATATAACAATAAAAGGTTGTATCTGAGGTATTGGTATTTTTCGGATTCGATGAAAATATTAAGGTTGCAATGAGACTTCCGATCCAACCGGAAACGTACTCAAACTTAATAATTTTAAATAGAACTCTCTGTTTATTTTTACATTTTTGGATTCCACTTAAAATTTACTTTTAAAAATGTAAAAGGTTGTATGGGTCTAAAGTGAACAGTTTTCGTTAAATTCACATATTTATGAACATTTTGAGCGATACAGCACTTTCATTTTTTTTATCATTTAAATTATTTAAAAAGGCAGTTGACTTTAGTTTGAAAATTGGATTGGCAATAGATTATTTAACACTTTGCGCTAGCTACATTTTTAAAATATTATACAGGGTGTTTTTTACGCTTTGACAAACTCATGAAACTTTAAACATCGATCACTCGTTTTTCTTAAATACAACACCCTATATGTTTTTACATAGTCTTGTAGAAAATTTGAATGTTTTAAAAAAATATTCACCATGTTTCATCCCTAAAACTGATATTTTACGAGATATCGCGATTTTATTGTAAATTATTAAGACAAAGTAATATTTTCGAATAGGCTAGAAAGAAGACAGCGGTAATTTTGAAACAATTGAAAGATAAAAACAAGAAAGTTGTAATCTATCTTTTCCTCACATATTTTCGAAATTTTTTATACTTAATGTAGATGTACTTTTACCAATCTTACGTTTATATCTAGGTTTCTTATCAGGGCCACAATATTTTTCATATAATTGATTTTGATCGTTTGCAGTTTCTTAAAAACCGACTGATAATATATTGAGTAAACGAAAAAAACGCTGATTAAACAAAAGTCACTAACCAGTCTAACCAGTTTAACCGAAAACTATACTGTAGTAACACAAAAAAAATTAGTTTATAGGATTTAGTAATTGTCCCATCACACTGGTCCAATGAATAAATATATAATTTTAAGAAACCTCGATTTAAACGTAAAAATGGTAAAATTACATCTAAAATATTAGAAATGTCAAAAATAACTGAGGAAAAGATAATATTATAACTTTCTTTTTTTTATCTTTCAATTGTTTCAAAATTACCGCTGTCTACCATCCTTAGCCTACTCGAAAATATTACGTTGCCCGAATTATTTACAATAAAATCGCGACATCTCGAAAAATGTTAGTTTTAGGTATGAAACATGGTTTATGTCTTTGAAAGTCAATCAAATTTCCTACAATATTATGTATACACATATCGGGCGTTGTATTTAAGAAAAATTAGTTATCAATGTTTAAAGTTTCACGAGTTTGACAAAGCGTAAAAAACACCCTTTATAATATTTTAAAAATGTAGCTAGTTCAAAATGTTAAATAATCTATTGTCAATTTAATTTTTAAACGAAATTCTACTGCCTTTTTAAATAACTTAAATGTTAAAAATAAATAAAGTGCTGTATCGCTCAAATCTTTCATAAAAATGTAAGTAAATTTTACGAAGAATTCAAATATATAAAGTTATACAGGGTGGTCCATTTAAAATGTTAAAATTTTAGTCCGTTTTCGGTTGAACCGGAAGTCGTATTGCAACGTTAATATTTTCATGGAATCCAAAATATACCATAACGGTGAGATACAAAATTTCATTGTTATATCTGCAATTATATTCTGGATATTAGTCTGTTTCCATACTTTTGCGCAACCCTGTATATTATTGAAAGAGAATTCAATTTTATATCTAAAAATTACAAAATATAATGAGTGTTTTATTTTTAAAAAAAGTTACATATCGGTGCGCAAAAACAAAACTCTGTAATAGTTGAAAATAATTTAAGGTTATATAATTTGTATGAATACAAACAACTTTTATTGAAAACTTGTTTTTGTAAAGTTGTCACAAGCGAAGATATTGATCCCTTATGTTACATTTGTACACACTGTATTTAAGAAATGCCACATTTATTAAAATGCACTATTGGGCTTTTGCAAAAAACTTTTCGTTTAATCAGAAAATAGAGCTTTTTTCAAAGTTTTATAAAAATATATTGGTGGAGGCGCAGGTTTGTTCTGGCTAAATGAAAATTATTTTTTTGTCGAAACTGTCCTAGATGGAAATTTCAGTGCCTCTAAATGGACTTCAATAGATTTTTTGAATATAATACTAAGTTGAAAAAGTTTTACGAGAAAAACAAAAGTTATACGTTATTATAATTTTATTGGCTAAATCTGTTTGTTTATATGTTTGTAAATACCACATACTTAATATTGAAGGTTTATCGCTTGAAACGTTGCATTGCAGTAAAGTCTCCGGTTTTTATCATTTTATGAAATTAACATAATATATAATCATTTGTTTATTCATGTAGTAATTAAATCAACAATTCAATTATAATTTTCCTGTAGTTATTTTTACTGTATGTTTCCAATAATGTTAATTTCGAGACAAGGTCTTATCTAAAAAACTGCAGCAGGCCATGAACTTTTTTTCGTTTCCCGTGCGTTTCTTGAGTATTATGAACTATTCTCAACTACCGAAACTATTTACCCAGCCTACACTACCATGCAGTTGTTTTTTTATGATCGCGTGAGTTCAATTTAATTCTGCGATGTAGTGCACCAAAGCCGTCATCGTTCCCTAGATTCCTGATATCGATTGGGGTTTCTTTATCAAAAACAATTTGATACGTACTCAATTAATTCATCCTGAGCACTGCAGTCTCACAATATCGATCGTTGTACCGCGCTTACGTCATGCGTCAATATGGCGGCCGTGACGTCATCTTGCAGTTGCGTCATTTTAAACACGTGTTTTTCCTGTTTCTGAATCTCCTAAATCTGGGTTCAGGGATAATAATTGTCCGTGGGACGTTGTTAAACAAAAACTTTGCCTTGACTTATTATTCGTAATAAAAAATATTGCATATTAGTTAATAAAATAAAAATGATTCGCTAATTTTATCAATTTTCTTTGACATAATATGGTCATCTTAAAAACCAAATGAGCAAATTACTTAAATAAGCATGCAAAAATCTTACTAACAGTCCAAAGCCAGAATTATCAACGCCACTTCTTAAATAATTAAGTGTTGTATGGTTACTGTGAATATTGCCAATAATTTGTACATTTTTTACAGTACGTCTATGTTTGTGATTTTCCTCCAATTTATTCTTAATCAGTCTTTCAAGGCATTTCATAAAGCTGGATGATAAGCAGGAAGTATTAAACTGCCATCTCTTATACAAGAGTTCATTTTAGTCGCACCTTTGATATCTCATAATTTCTCTAGAAAAAAATCGATTATAAATACACCTTTAGCTAAAAGCTAGTGCGCAATTAATTTACCTAGTTGATTCAATTTACAAATACCGGTAATTTCTTGGAGATGTTTTCTAGAAAAAATTGAATTTTAGAATTTAAATTAAGTTTGGTCACTATACTAGTGACTCACTAGTGATATACATAATTACTAATTAGTTTATTTATCATTTTACAAAATCATGACTGTCATATGAAAAATCAAATCTTTAAATATTTGTTAAAAATCATGAACTACATTTTGTAAACAAATTTGATACAGTATTTTAATTTCAAATAAACACGATGGCTCTTATCTACTGCGTTACAAAATAATTTTGTTATTATAACAGTTTGAATTAAAAAAGGATGACATAATTGCAAATTGATTTTAATGACATACGATTTTGTGTTAGTAATGACTTTACTTATATAAGAGACAATTGGGTAAATCTTCAAAGCAAAATATAAAGCTTAAAGAAAATTATAAATTAAGGCTACAGGGTTGGCTACACCAAGATAAATGAATTGTTTAGCTTCTTTTAATTTAAAAAAAAAAAACAGTATAGTTAGCTTATTATGATAAAACACGGCAGTATAAAAAGATGTCATCTTCTCTTCATTAAACATGTCATTTTTTGCATGTACTCAGACATCATTGAACGAAGGTTGAAATGTAATTTGGCAAAGAAATGCAAATGTTTATTAAAATTGTATTATTGTTAATAAGTACAGTACCTCTACTTTTATTTCTTTTAATTGAAAAATACTCACGGTACATAACAACCAATATATTAACAAATTAGAAAAAAACGACTTTTTTATATAAGACTACGGCTTAATACGGTAGCAACTAAAAACATTTTACTTTGGCCTAAATCCCGATATTCTTTTAACTAAAAAAATATTAGTGTCTGTTTTGCAATAAACGCAAAATTGTCTATTACTGCCTTATACACCCATTTTATTTGTCTTAATCAAAAACATGTTTATCTATCTGTATGCGAGTTAGATTACGGTTGTCGCCGTCTTTTGCTTCCTAGTTTCCATTTGTGCCTGTCTATCCAATCATCTTCACTTAAGATTCTTGGCAAGCTCTTGCAACCATTGTTTCCTTTACTTCGTGGCCGCAATTTCTTCTTGGTGGGCCTCTTGTTTTTATATATTGCGGCACGCACTTCCATATTTTTTTGGGCCATCTGTCTTCAATCATTTTTTGTATTTTCCCATACCATCTGAGCCTTTTGAGTCCTAGTGACTCTATCATAATGTCTACATCTACACCCATTTCATCTCGTATATTTTTATTTCTCTTCTTCTCTGTTCTTGTATAGCCACAGCATTATCGCCAGTAGTCCATCTCCATCGCCTTGATCCTTGACTTCTCCGACTAACGTATTTCCATAATTCTGATCCGCATATACTGACACTTTCGACTATTGTTTTGTTTTACGTTATTTTTTTTGTCCCATAATATGCCATGCAGTTATCTAATTATGAGTTTTCCTTGTCCCATTTGGTTCCTAATTTCCTGGTTGCTCTTTGCATTGTTCGTTACTTCAATTCCCAGGTATTTGTACTTATGTACATTTAAAATCATGTTAGTGTCGAGGTGCAAACGTTGATTGTGTCCACGCACAACGATATATTCTCTTAGGATATTTATCGTCAGTCCCCATTTGTTATATTCATCGTTTCGTTTTCTTAGCACATAATTTATATCGTCTTTGTCTTCGACTAATATAATTTGATCATCGACAAAATGGAGTGTGAATAGCCGCCTATCATTTCCCATGGGCAAATCCATACTACGACACGTCCTTCTCCAATTTGCAATGGCCCCATTTTAATATAACTTAAAGTGTGGGTGCTATGCACCACCCTTGTCTAAGCCTGTTTTTTTTTTAAGTTTGTATCTAAATATTTTATTGGTTTCCAGTTTTTCACAGCTTTATCAAAATTGTAACGCAATAGATAACTTTTGCTTTGTGCATGATATTAAAAAACCTATCATATCTAGTTTATTTTGAGTTTAAAAGCGAAATAATGTACTGTTCGTATTTCAACAATCAAAATCCTTGCCTGAACAACCAATAAAGAAGACACCAAACTTGCACCCAACTAAATAAGAAAAACATAATTAAGTAACTGGTTTATTTTAAAACGCTGAATCATTTCAAGTCATTTATCGTGGATACTATTACAAATTCATTAACCAATCAGAAACAGACCGTTTGTTTCATGAATCAAAAAGCGTGTAACAAGTTTTTTTGATGAGTCAGTGGATGGGGCGCCACTTCTTTGGCTTATTTTATAGATTTTAAGTTACTGGGTGTTCGAACTATTTTAAACCTCACAAACACTATTAATGTATTATAAATATTTCAATATTTAAATGAAATTATCATCTATTTATTGGATACGTAGTAATTTTTATTTACAATATCGGTGTTTTCTTATTAATATTTTTTGTATAAATAACATCAATTCACCCAGGTTGAGTTACATTCATGTTTGAATCGAGTTTAACTACACCGCATTTATTGATTTATGACAAACCGTTATTGCATTATTGCATATCGTGTTCTGTGGTTGGTGGCTGTTTATATTTTATAACATTCCACCCGAAAATCTAACAGTCGGCAATAAAGTTTATGAACATCCAGCAATCAAAAAACAAAATATGTAATAACGTAATGTTGCTATTATAAGCAGTTGTGTCACTTTAAGTTTTTTTAAAGTTTAAATAGCTCAGGGTTGTACGGTTTTTGCCCAATAACGATTAATTTTAAAGTTATAAGGTTTTCATTAATTTTTTTGTATAGTTTGAATAAGGTATTGTTAAATTTAAATTGCATCTGACTAATTATTATTGAACAGGTAATTAATTATTATAGTGTAATCGCTAGCTCATAAATTTGATAAATTTTTAATAAGGTGTGTCATAGAGACCATTATCACCTGCATTGTCTTATTTGTTTGTAGAAATATCTCCAACAAGCGCATATAATAAACAATAATAAATCTGTTCGACTGTGTTTTTCAACCTGTGTTCCGCAGCACACTAGTGTGCCGCGCGCATCCTTCAGGTGCGCCGCGGAAAATATAATCAAATATAAACAAGCAGTTTTGGCAACGACGCAATGTTTGAGATTTGAGTTTATACATAGGAATCTCGCTTATTATAATTGCTAGAGTAGGTATAGGTTTAAATTTGGCAAAGCTGCTATTCGACTTAAAAAAAATAGTGACTATCATTCGATTCGGCTTATAAAGTTGTTTAGGCAATGGAAATGTTTTTTTTTTTGTCAAAGGCGCTGTAGACGATTTTCAAAAACCATATTTTCAGGTTTTTTAATGAGCACCAAATTTAGCAACTTTGACAAGTTTAAATCTGTTACTCTATCTACTATAATGAGCTTAAACTCGAATTTCAAACAAATATAGTGTACCGCGAAATTTTTGCGTTGTTAAAAGTGTGCCGCGACAATGAAAAGGTTAAAAACACTACTGTGCGCAATGACTAAAAACTGTCTTAGAAATTTTAAGCAATTATTTGACTCTTTTCCAATTGCACTAATAAAGTTTTTGGTTGCAATCAGATAGTTAATATTTTTATTTTTAAAGGCACATTTACATTGTAATTCTTGTAATGATAATTTTTCTGAGTACCGCTTTGCCAGTAACATATTTTTTCCAAATTACAAAACGCGTTTTGACAAAAATCTATAGTACCTTGGAATTATGCTCTAACAACTGCCCATATGTACAAATAATACTTATTTGCAAGCCCAGTACTAAGTTGGACGCCCAATAAATATTATAAAACGTTTGAGTGTAACTTATTGTATACTTGTTTACTTATTATTATTATCATAATTGGTATAATTTACAAGAATTATTTCGTATTTTCTCGTAACTTCTTTAATAATAATTTGATGTAGTATACATTATACTTGTATACTTCTGAATAAACCACTAATGGTCAGCTTAATCAAGTGATTTATTTATTAATATAAATAACTTTAATTAAACTGTAAACGTTTTTTATGTGGAGAATCTCTTGTAGAAATGCCAGATCAATTTCAAGAATCTCGTCTCTTCTTCAATGGTAACCTTATTTATTTATCTATTTATACACACGCAACTGTTATTGAAACGACATCCATGGAAACGGAGTTTAGCTAAAACTATGTTGATTTACTTGAATGAAAACGTCGTCCAAATGTTGTCTAAAACGTAGACCTTCTCCCTTTTAATATAAGAATTTTTGTGTTTAACATTTCTACTAGTTGTTTAAACCTTCTTTTTTAATAATTCTTTTATTTATTTAATTTTTTACCAACGATTAAATGTTTTGTGTTGTGCGAATGTACCACCAGTGCCAATAGTTTATTTGGTTTAATTTTCTTTATATAATGTGTTCTTTTACACCAGTTTTAATATCTCGTTTGATTTGTCCTATGTTACACAAACCACAAATACAATTAATTTTATAAATTCCTTTACATTCGAAAGGAACTTTATCCTTGATGCTATTTATAAAATGATGTGAAGTTTTAGGTAGTTGTTTTATATAATCTTTCTATATTATTTAATACTATTTTTATTTTATCTGTTATAACTTCGTTATTATGTGAAAACCATCTTTCATTGTATATGTTTGTGTTATTTTCACAATTTTTTTAAGTCCTGGTACTAGTAGGTATTAACTTTGTTTACATTTTTTCATTTAGTTGTGTAGCATTGTTATTCAAAAAAAAACGTTAATTTAGAATTTCACATAATTCCACTGACTAATGATTTGTTGATTAATGTTTTTTTTTGTAATGGACCATGATTGGAGTTCGCATATTATGTGTTGATTTCCTAGAATCGTATGTCCTAAACTATCGTTTTATTTTTGTAAACTAAAAGTCTATCAAAAGGGCAATTGGTTGTTCTTTTTTACTTCTACTGTAAATTTTATACAATTTGAGTAAATGTGACTCATACAAGAGATCCTTCGACAGTGATTTTAAATTAAAATTTACTATTTTAAATTTCAAATATTTCCTTAAAATGATATAAATCTTTAAAAAAAATAATGATCTGTAAAAATTAAAATAATAATATCCCAACTGGTATACTGAAATTATTTTAATAAATTAACCCGTACGTATAACTTAAATATTTTGCGCTTGGTATATTCTCAAGCTTTTAAAAGTTATTGACGTCGCCTTACAAAATAGAACTAAAGGTCGACTGTAGGTCTAAGATGCCGACTAACACATATATCGCCGGCCGCGGCTCCGTGGCGACGTCGTCTGGCGCCGATTGGGCAGTCATGGTTCGGCAATCTCTGTGTACCTCGTGTCTGGAGTTTCCGCCGGACTTGCTTACCGAATGGACATGCAAATTTTCTGTTGATGACGCTATATACACGCTGGTGGAGTGGACCATTATCTCAGCCACATGTTTAATTCACTCAAGTAGTGCTTTCACAAAAGCTCAATGTACGTAAATATGTTGTATTAACAATGTAATCAGCGTTGCTGCGCTTTTAAAGTTTTCATTGTACATATTTTCCATTTTGCGTTAGCCGCCTACGATTCTTAAATGTTCGTAGTTTTATCGCTGCTTCAGACAAGTACGCAATATTCATAAAACAATTGAAAGTTTTATGTCAACAACTTCACTCTCGCTGCTTATTATTCGGCATATTTATTGAACAAGATTATAAACTACAATCGTAAATAACAAACGAATGAGATTTTCTGAAAATTACAAATGAAACAAATTTTTATTTTACCATTTAAATATCTAGCAACATCAGTAACTAAATGTCGTATGTTTCGTATAAATTGAGAACTATTGAAATTATACTTCCGATATCATTTTTATACAGAGTGTAAACAAAATCGGGCTTGCCATCTTTTTTATTTATTTATAAATTTAAATAAAATAAGTTTTAATCCTATAATATGAGCATATAAAGTGAATGTCTGTGTGAACAAAATTTATATTTATTAAGTTGTATTTGACCTTTATACATTTAACTAGCGTAGTTACCCGGCTTCGCTCGGTGAATTTTTTTATCAATCACAGACTACTCGCGCTTCGCGCCCGGTGGACGTTTTTATTTAAATCGAAAGTGGGATTGTTTGGTACGTACTTGTCGGGAAGAGCGAGACGATTCCGAATCGGTACGACACATGTGCGAAAAGGTCGAATCGGAGAAGGTTCGAGCGTTTAAACGTTACGTCAAATTGTCAAATTGTCAAATATTGACGAAATTCTCGCTCCAGACGACCCGATTTAAATGTTGCGTGTAAGATTTTGGCATGTTTTCCTCAATATCTTTTCCGGACGATTTTTTTGGGAATTCTTATACATACATATAGCCTATCTTTTTCCCATGGTCCTATAGATTGTCTGTGCCAAATTTGGTCAGGATCGGATGAATGGTATAGGAATGCATAAAGGACAAACAAACATACATACATTCATTTTTATATACAGGGTGTCCCAGCCAAGACGAATTATTTGATAGCTCTGTTATTAGTGATAATATTAAAAAAAGTTAAATATAAAAGTTGTTTGTTATCATTTACTACATAACCTAAAATTATTTTTAACTATACACAGTGTTTTGTTTTTGCGCTCTGATACTAAACATTGTTTTTTTATATGGAACACCCTGTATATTTTGCAATTTTTGGATGTAAAATTAAATTCTCTTTTAATAATATTATAAATTGTTTATGTCTACATAGAACCGTTTTTGAGTTATAACCGTTTTTCGGAAAATTTTGACAGATGCAGACCTTTATAAAAATATTTATATTTATTAACATAAGAACACCAGAGCAATTTACTCTGGTAATTTATTAGACAATAGTGTCATAGTGATTGTTGACTAGTTACATTTTTAAAATAATATACAGGGCGTTCGTTATACTCGGTCCATTTCACTAAACTTTAAACGCAGGTAAGTCATTTTTTTTTAAATAGTACACCCTATATATTTTCACATTTTCTTGTAGAAAATTTAATTATCTTTCAAAGTTGTTAAGCATGTTTTATGTCTAAATATAATACTTTTGAAGTTTTTTCGTTTCTTATGATTTTTTGAGAGTATTTTACCTAAAATATCGGTAGTAGCCTTTGAAAATTCAAAACAATTTGTTTGAACTGTCAACCAGAACAGTTAATCGACATAATTTCCACTATTATGCCACTAAAAATCTATATTTTTTAAGAACTGTAGATACACAGCATTCTGGTATTATTTGCTGCCATTTATGCTGTGTATCTACAGTTCTTAAAAAATACGGATTTTTGGTGGCATAATAGTGGAAATTTTGCCGATTAACTGTTTTGGTTGACAGTTTATACAAATTGTTTTGAATTTTCAAAGGCTAATACCGATATTTTAGGTAAAATACTCGCAAATAATCATAAGAAACGAAATAACTTCAAAAATATTATATTTAGACATAAAACATGCTTAACAACTTTGAAAGATAATTAAATTTTCTACGAGAAAATTTAAAAATATATAGGGTGTTCCATTTAAAAAAAATGACTTACATGCGTTTAAAGTTTATTGAAATGGACCGAGTATAACGAACGCCCTGTATATTATTTTAAAAATGTAACTAGTTAACAATCACTACGACACTATTGTCTAATAAATTACCAGAGTAAATTGCTCTGGTGTTCTTATGTTAATAAATATAAATATTTTTATAAAGGTCTGCATCTGTCAAAATTTTCAAAAAAACGTTAATAACTCAAAAACGGTTCATTTTAGACATAAACAACCTATAATATTTTTAAAAGAAAATTTAATTTTACATCCAAAAATTGCAAAATATACAGAGTGTTCTATGTAAAAAAACAAAGTTTGGTATCAGAGCGCAAAAACAAAACACTGTGTATAGTTGAAAATAATTTTAGGTTATGTAGTAAATGATAACAAACAACTTTTATATTTAACTTTTTTTAATATTATCACTAATAACAGAGCTATCGAATAATTCGTCTAGGCTGGGACACCCTGTATACAGGGTGTGTAAAAATTGGCGGAAGGGCTACACGGAGCGATGTTCTTCGTAAAATTCTAAGTCGAAAATCTTGATACGAAAATGTTGTACCATGCTTCCTATGGCCTCAGGAACCATTTAAAGAAAAAAAAATTGGCAACATTGCATACAATGATTTGCGTTTGGACATTTTTTTATCAGCAATAATTTTTACTTACGTATTTACATTTTTTGTTCGAACTGAAAGCCTTCAGTTCGTAAACATAGCTGCAAACGTTTGGGTATCGTAAAACACAAACAAGAAATAATTACGAGAAAAACAGAGATGACAGCTAAGGACAATGTTGCCATATGTATTACTGTCATTAAAATCAGTGATTTACATATTTTCAACACCAATTTTTGAAAGGAAAAACACAATATCTAGGAAAAAATACTATTCGAAATCTATTTTTATTCCAAATTGCAGCTTTTTCATTTGCAAGTATTAAATAATAACTAAATGTCAAAGCTTTGAGGACCTCTTGCAGACACAGCAAGCGTGGTACAACATTTTCGTATTAAGATTTTCGACTTGGAATTTTACGAAGAACATCGCCCCGTGTAGCCCTTCCGCCAATTTTTACACACCCTGTATATAGATTTTAATGTGTCGATATTATTTGTTATTTGCCCTAATATCATTTTTGTAAATTTTAATAAACGTCTTAGTTACTTTAATCAGCCAGGCGTCGACATGCAATTAATCAATTCTGCAACAGTTTGATTCGCGAATGCGCAAGCGCACATGCAACTAAATTGGTTTGTTTCAACATGGTGTGTGCTCTTGAGATGATAAGGAGGTCAAAATTCAAACCTATACGACAAAAAACAACTGTACGAAGTCACACAATCGTTGCCGATATTTCAGTTGTACCTAGATACATCAGTTGCTTTAGGCGCGTTGTCATATAAACCAATGGCAATTACTCCTCCAACCAGTTGCACAACTGATAATTACATGTCGGGGCCTAGCCTAGTGTTGCGAAATAGTTTTAAAGACAAAAATGTCATCTTTTTTAAATGGAATGATAGTGGTTAATTTAAATGGCACATTTTCTTACGAATCCAAGTTAGTTAAGTTGGAAGTTTTGTATTTATAAATTTACAAAATAATTGTATTAACTAGGAATAATGTACATCAACATATGTAAATATTTAAAAACCTTTTTTTGCCAATGTCTTAGTAAAGCGGGCTTCAGACGATCAATATACCGGGTGTAAATAAAGTGCGGTACACCCCGTTTTTATCTTTAGTTTTGATTTTAGATAAATGAAATTTTAGACATATGATATGTGCAAAAAAACGGGCTTTTTGAGCACATGCACACATTTGTTTCACTTCCGGTTTCGCCGGAAATGACCCCAACTTTGTTGTTTTAGATGAAACACCCTGTATATTTTTACATTTTTGGAAAGAGAAAGCGATTTTGGATACAATTGGTCTATTTTGGTTAATTTTTATACCCTCAAAGAAATTTTGAAACAAAATTTAATTTTGACCTGCATAAATTGAATGTTGTTATGTCAACATTTGTCCAAAAAAACGTTTTTGTAAATTTTAAATGACATTTAGGTTACTTTAATCCAGGGTTGAGCAAATTTAAATCAATTGATTTAAATCACGATTTAAATCATGATTTAAATCAAGTGATGTTTTTAAAAAAATCATTGATTTAAATCAAGTGATTTTTTTTTTTTAATTATCAATTTAAATCACAGATTATATGAGTAGATACAATATAATATTTATAATAAAACAAAATTGTATTACTATTAGTAATTAAATACTCGAAATGGTGAATAAACCATATCAATTTGCTCTTGTAAAGTAATATTCATTGTGGAAATGCAATAATTCAAAAAATAAATGACAAGTTTTTGAGGTTAGCGAAGTGAACAGTCAGTTTTTTCAATTTCCACGGCACTCTATTGCTTCAATAACGATTTGAAGAAAAATGTCGAATATCTCGAAAAGTATGTTTTGGGTATAGGACATACTTAACAAAATATGAAGCTCTTTTAAAAGACGAATTCGATGACATAAAAAAATACAGGGGTTCGCATTTGAAAAAATCGAGTTACGAGCTTTTGAAAATCATGGAAGTTGCCACCTATTTATAAACACTCCTGTATGTGTGATTCAAATTTTTTCATATCGAGCGAACAGAGAATTTTTTTCTGCATGTCCATACCAAATTAAAACTCTGTACTTCAAAATAACTTCAGGAGAATTTTTTAAATAAAGACTTAAAACCTTGATTAATTTAGAATTTTTTTTTTTTTTATAACACCGTATAAAAACCTGTAGTATTTTATATTGATGCAAAGCTAAAAAATTAAGGCGGTCAAAAATATTAAATAAAAAATTGGGTGTTACATTTGAAATATAAAAGTTGCTATTAGTTCCAGAAAGGTGACTCACCCTGTATATTTGAAAATATTTTTATTGTGTTGTTTAGAAAAAACTGTATAAAATAGCATTTGATTCAACTTCATATCTCAAGCCGTTTAGCCACAATCGACCGATCCCGCACTAGTGACTCACCCTGTATATAATTAATTAAACATCAACATTTAGCACTGATTTTTTCAAAATTCTTAAACATTATATTTCATTTTTCATTTTGACAAAAATTCACCAATGAATTAAATATATTGGTTATTAAATATATTAGCACAAAACAGAAATAGCATGTGAAGATGTCACTAAATTAGATAATATGGTACATTTGATTTAAACCAAAAAAATCTGATTTAAATCAAAAAAATCTGATTTAAATCAAAAAAATCTAATTTAAATCAAAAAAATCGATTTTTTTTATTTTTTTAAAAAGTCTTTTTTTTTTAATGGAACTGTGGTGGAACAAGCGGTTATCAATAACTTGTATTTTTATTAAGAGTCTGCTTCAAAAACTTTAAATTATTGTGAAGATTTATTAAGAGATCCTTTTAATCGCAGTAATCTAATTATGTAAAAATGATTACCAAAATTGTTAGACTTTTTAATAAAATGACTAGAGTAGTTAAACATGAAACAACGATAATTTGTTTTGTTGCAGTTATGCACAGTGTACTGCGATTAACAGGATCTCTTAATAAATCTTCACAATAATTTGAAGTTTTTGAAGCAGACTCTTAATAAAAATACAACTTATTGGCATCGATGGATTCGTTAGAACATGCTCAATTTAAATAACCGCTTGTACCACCATAGTTCCATTTAAAAAAATTGACTTTTTGTAAAAAAAACTGATTCCGCAACCTTCAAAGCCGATTTAAGTAACCTAAATGTCATTTAAATTTTACAAAAACGTTTTTTGGACAAATGTTGACACAACAAAATTCAATTTAAGCAGGTCACGACACCCTTAATAAGAAATTAAATTTTGTTTCAAAAATTTTTTGGTGTTATAAAAATTAACCAAAATAGTGCAGTTGTATCCAAAATCGCTTCTTCTTTCCAAAAATGTAAAAATATACAGGGTGTTTCATTTAAAATAATAAAGTTGGGGTCATTTCCGGCGAAACCGGAAGTGAAACAAATGTGTGCATATGCTCAAAAAGCCCGATTTTTTGCACATACTATATGTCTAAAATTTCATTTATCTAAAATCAAAACTAAAGAAAAAAAAGGGGGTGTACCACACTTCATTTACACCCGGTATATTGTCAATACTTATATTATACATATATTATATATTATATTATACTTATATTAATACAATATTTATTGACAATACATTTAGTTTAAGTTTGACAGTCAACGATTTCGTGTCAAAAAAAAGCTTGTGTTGCTATTATGGTGGTGATCGGTAAAAACCCAAACAAAATTATGAGCAAAGGAATAGTTAAATGAAGTTCGTACTACCACCCCAAAAGATTTTCAAAATTATTTTCGCATGACTAGCACGTCTTTTAAGTAACTAGTCATTATTCATTAGCTTACTTTACACACAAAATGATTTGATCAAAAATCTCAGGTAGATATACCTAAAATAACTTTGAATAAAATATACAAGGTCACAATTATACGATTTAGTATAAAAATTGTTTGTTTAGTAGGTACAAATGATGAAAATGCTCAAAGATAATCTAAAACATTTCTGAGCTCAGTTTTATAAAAATTTTAAGGATGAATAAATTTCTACTTCAAAAATTACTTTTAACTATTTTAATTAACTAAACGTACTTGAACTGATTGTAAACTCGAGTCAATTTTATGCAAAGAAGCTGAAACAATAGCCTTTGTTGCCTATCAAAGCATTTACAGCTCTCACAGTTGACCCAATTTTAGTTTTAGCTTTTCGCTTTTTTTTACTGACCCTGCAAGACAACGAATATTTTATTTAAGGAAAAATTCCTAATTGAGATCAAGGTCGAGCCTCCATGAGTGCTGCGCGAGGTGCTGCGTTATCAGTAAAAATGAACGCCAGTGTTTTTGCAAACAATTACAAAAAGAAATACCAAAGATATTTTAACACGTTCACTGCCACTGACTCGAGGTTTGAGTCATGGCGGTCGTTCATTAGGAGCCAATGACTAGACATTTGAGTCACGGACATATCTGTACTAAATGTTCCAGTATTTTGTTGGCCTTTGTGAGCCTACTTTACGATTTTACTGGCTTGTAGGGAAAGGTGAACCTCAACTTTTCCTGGTGTCGGTTTTTAAAATTTGTTTTGGTAAGCAGTTACAGTTTTAATAAAATATACTAAACATTAAATATTTCAATAAAACGCGTTGGCCTCTGAGGGTCGGCACAAAATTTTGGTTGGCAGTGAACGTGTTGAGAAAATTCGTTAACAGATAATTTAACATTTTATAGGAATACAAGTTGTTTATAAATACATACCTAACGTAGTAAGAATTACAAAATTGTGATCTGATTATAGAAAAATGTTAGATTTGTAATGATTTTAGAAGGAATATGAAACTAAGAAGTCCGTGAACAAAGCGATGTCATTGCCAGTTGAAGAATTTTTTTTCTGATAAATCAAAAGTCAGTATTCGCAAAATTGTCTGTGTATGAAAGTTTATCCCCCAAAATCAGACTAATACCGATTCAAAATAGCGTAAATTCAAAAACTGGTGTCTTATAAAACTGTATCTATGAAACAACTTTTTGTGTCGCATCTCAGACGAACTATGTACATTTTTTTTTTAATTGTTGGTTTAAGGAAGCTTTAGCTACTCTGGCCATTAGCGTCCGTTGGTTGGAGGGGGCGGGGAACAAGGGTAGGGTGGGTAAGGTAAGAGTAGGTGGAACTACTGTCACAGCATTTGCCTATAGTAGGTAGGGGAAACCATCTGCAACCCTTACGATGACAGTCGGCCACGGGATTCGAACCCACGACCTCCCGATTACTTGCTAGGCTATTTTACTATGTAGGTACATTTGACGAAATCAAAAAGTAATAATCCCAAAATAATGTAAACAGCTGTGTTTGTAACATTTCTATTTCGTGCAACCTATTCGTTTAAGGTAAATGTAAGTGATTTAGTTTAATAATTTAAATTAACGTTATTTTAGTAATTTTTTTATCGATAATAATTTTCAAATGTCAATTTACGACATAAGACGTGTTGTAACGTGGTTGTAACTTGGCAACAGCTGTACAATCTAGTATAAAATTTCTTGAACAAGAAATTGTACAAGAAATTGTATAATGTAACGAATATTATGCACGGTGTACTGCGATTAACAGGTTCTCTTAATAAATCTTAACAATAATTTGAAGTTTTTAAAGCAGACTCTTAATAAAAATACAACTTATTGGCATCGATGGATTCGTTAGAACATGCTCAATTTAAATAACCTCTTGTACCACCATAGTTCCATTTAAAAAACTTGACTTTTTGTCAAAAAACCGATTCCGCAACTTTCAAAGCCGATTAAAGTAACCTAAATGTCAATTAAAATTTACAAAAACGTTTTTTGGGCAATGGTTGACAATAAAATTCAATTTATGCAGGTCACGGCACACTTATTAAATAAATTAATTTTGTTTCAAAAATTGTTTAAGGTTATAAAAATTAACCAAAATAGTGCAGTTGTATCCAAAATCGCTTCCTCTTTCCAAAAATGTAAGAATATACAGGGTGTTCCATTTAAAATAAAGTCATTTCCGGCGAAACCGGAAGTGAAACAATTGTGTGCATGTGCTCAAAAACCCGTTGTTTGCACATATCGCATGTCTTAAATTTCATTTATATAAAATCAAAACTAAAGAAAAAAAGGGGGTGTACCACACTTTATTTACACCCGGTATGTAAGTACTTTTAAAACATCGAAACGTAAATGATATTAAGCGATTGTAAAAACCTTTACAGGTGTGTTTAAATGTGTAAAGCTGGATCCCCACCAGTAGCGTGCGGTCCATGGATGCGGCGCATCTAAAATTCACGTCAAGAATATTTTTATACCGTATCATATTTGAATTTCGTATAGCTTTATTTCACTTTGACTTATTTTTGGTAATGTGATTATGATATTTATTATATACGATATCCATCGAGCAGCTGACTACTGACGATATGCGTGCAATGCGGAGCGCTAGCACGTGAGCATGAGTGGGATTCAGATTCGGAATTGCTTCCTTGGCGCATGCGCACTGCGATGCAGTCTAAAGGTTTGTTCCAACGAGCAGTTTAAAACCGATCCTTGGATGAATTCATGAACTGTTTTATTCGCAGGCGTGAACTATGTACTACGAAATGTAACTGCACAGTATAGTCGTTGTTGGAACGCTTTTACGACTGGCCTAACTGTAAATGACATTTGCGTCTATTGGGTTCATAGAAATGTGCGCATCGCTAAGGTAAACATCTTAAGAATCTAGTACTAAGTAGGTGGGGAGAGCGATGCATAGCTACCTGAGCCATGTTAGTTACGAACAGCGCAAGCGTCTAAAAATCCCGACAACAATTCGTCTTTCAGTCCATGTACTGTTCTGATCGTCCGCAAACCCGTACACGACTTGATTTGAGATGTGTTGGAACGGATTACTGACCGTCCCGTGAACTATCAGAGCCTGTGTTGGAACGCGATATTGATACTGCGCAAACTCAAATCGTTTACTGTACCGTGCAAATAGCTGTTGGAACAAACCTAATGTCTATTAGCCCGCGTCGTTACTCGCTTAACTTTACGCTGGATGCGGTTCCCCGTTTGCTTCCAATAGGGTACCTCTATACAGGGTGGTCTACATAGAAGGGCCACTATTGAGATCTTGTAAACGGTAAGAGCTACAAAAAAGTTTAAATTAGACAAATTGTTCCATTTTCGGAGACCTATTCAATGATGCTTTAATGTTTTTAAAAATTTCCATGGTACGCTAGATAATCCACAAAAATCAAAATAGGCATTTTTTAATCGTTAATAACTCGGTTATACTTGATGGAACAAAATATTTTTGGGGAAAAATTTGTAGATTTTTTTATGCAGTATAAAATGAAAACATTCATTTGTTTCAATATTGTTTAAATTCTTAGATAAATTACAAACTTGCATTTTTTTAAATGGAAACCATAGTAGGCTATGACCATAAAAAAGCATTTTTTTTCCTCTTTTCAATGATATAAAGTTTAATATATTTATTTTGATATTTAAGCTCAAAACAAATAAAATTCATTAAAAAGTCCCTATGAAGCTAAAGAGTGCCGTGAAACAAAAGACAATTTAGTTTTGTCATTTAACGCAAATTTTAACTAATGTAAAAGTAAAACATTAAATCAAAAATAAACCAAAATTTATTAATTTTTAAAAAACAGCTTTTCGTTTAATGCTCATGAAACAGCTTTTTTTATTTACTAGACAGACTATCGCAGCCTAGTCGCAAGCGAAACTCGACCGTATATACACCTCAGCCAATAGATAGTTGTCCAGCGCCTGTCCCTACCCTGTTTATCAAGGGTACATAGCTTCCACTATGGACAATTCGTTTGGAAGGCGCACTGGATTGATATTTTTGCACGCTACGCCCTGTTATTTACCAAGGAGTTGGCTAGTTCACTCATTTATACAAAAATAATTATTTCCGTTGTAAGTTGATTTTATTAATTGTATGATGTAGTTATCGACGAATTTTGTAAAAAAGAGCGAAGAATAAAATTAGATTTAAAAAAGTTAATAGTTCGTTTTTTTTGGACAGCATCCCCTGGTTGAAAAGTCACCGCACGCCACTGATTCCCACATCCACACCAAGCGAGCGAGCAAGAGCGAACGATGTTTTCTGCGAATGCTCAGGCAGTGTGGACGCCTTTGTTAGCGAGCGAATGTATGATCGCTCGCGCTCAGAGCGGAGAAAGCTCGTGCACTTGCTCGTTCAGTTTGGACGAGATTTTCGATGGTGACAAAATTAAATCAGTGAAACATGTCGGTTTTATGAAAAATAAGAAACATTAAAAACCTGTTTAAATACCACTTAAAAGTCTTTGATACAATAAAAACTTGAATATTTAAAAAAAAAACAGGAGTAACCCAAATTATAGCATTAGATTATAGTTATAACATGTTATGTGTGTTAATTATTTACTCAACCATCAAAATAACTTGTTCAAAACATTCCTTTTCAACTAAAACTACAACATAAGCAAAAGTATTTATCATCCACTTTTAGTTTTATTGCCATAACGAACCAATCAAATTAATTTAGAGGTATAACTTTAGCAGTACATTCAATTTAAATTAAATGTTGTTTAAGACGTTAAAAGTTACATGTGCAACATTGTTTTCTATTTTCTTTCATATTTTTTTCTAAAAATCTCATTCGCCCATGCAAGGGTACCGTCGAAAAAAGATAGGTGATTTCTAAATGAACTAATATGTGTGAATCAAGTTTCCAGTTTTTTAAGATACAAACTTCTAAACTGCACTAACATAACATTTGTAGGCAACAAAGATAATTCTACGATCGGCCACAGAACTCGTAAACTAACGTATGTAAGTTTATTATTTAGCCGTAAATAGCAAAATCAGGGACGTCTTATCGCTTAATTCTAGTTAGAATATCAGATAAGTGCATAAAGTAAGGATCATTTACATATTTTAGAAACTAATTTCATTCTGCTCGAGTATAAACATGTCTCAAGGATCAATGCCACCTTAAAAATATGGTTCATTTACCCCACTAAACCGTCTAAGTCTCTAAGTTAATAAATGGCAAAAAAACATCACAGAATAGCATACACCATACATAATTTGAAAATTTTATTTATCTTTAAGACAGTTTTCGACTTTTTTTGTTTATTTGGCACTAATATGTATTTTACTCAAAATCAAATAATCAATATTCGTGTTAATTTTTTTCTAAATGACTTTTCTAGAAAAAAAATCAAATTGTAGCCATTAGACAATCTCATAGCATAAGTAAGAATTAATAACGGTTTTAAAAGTTTATTGTTATCTACAGTGGCGTATACAGGATGTTTTCATGGAGGGGGGGTTAATTAAAAAAACGATATCTATAATATGAACCGATTTATATAAATTAAAAGAAACCATTAAACCAAGAAAAAATTAAATTTAAAAACAAAAATTACTGAAAATAAATTAAAACAGTATTTTAGGAATGGTTATACATATACACATATACCGGGTGATTCAGTTTGACTGTCGCACCCCTATAACTTTGTAAGTATTAAAAATAACCCCAACAACCCTTATACAGGGTGACAATAATCTACATGTGTTGTATGGGTAACTTTGTTATTACAAGAGTAACAAAGTCGGTTAAATTAGCAAAGTTGGGCAGAATTTCAAGACGAATTTAATGCCATTTTGACATTTGGTCTACACCTTCAACTTTTTTAAATATTTTGAAAAAACCAAAAACAGACGATTTTTTCAATGGTAAATAATTCCACAGCCACCTATGTTAAAACCAAAGTGTGAATTGATTCCTTTAGATATTTTTACGTAGAATTAGAAAAAAATATTTAAAAAGTCATAGCTCACTCGATTTTCGAGATATAAGCCAAACTTGACTTTTTTTAAATGGCAACCATAGTTGGCTATGGGTTCATTAAATAGCTTATTTTCTTCTGATTTCAAAAATGTATGGGTTGTCATATCTATTTCCATTAGTTTTCTTACAATTTGCAAAAACCGAAATTATTACTAAATAGTATGTGAGTGCCTTGGAACTGGAGAGCATTTTTTGTTTTTTTTAAATTAGTTGTCAAACTAAGTTCTGTTTTGCTGCTAATTACTGATGTGAATGTGTTAAGTAATTGTGATAAAAGTTTAAAAAAATAAAAAATATGGCTTATTCGAGTGAAGAAAAAAATGATATGTTATTTTGCTACTACAGTTGTAATCGTGATGTAAACGCAGCATCGGAATTATATCTACTAACATACATGGAAAGAAGGCAGCCAGATAAAAGATTGTTTGCAAAACTCGAAGCTAATTTAAAACAGTATGGATCATTTTCTAAACCAAAAGATGCCAAAATAAATTTTAATGAAGATACAGAGGTACTTGTTTTGGCATACAATACTTTTAAACCAATTGCATCTGTACGAGAAATCGGACTTGAGTGTAACGTATCCAGAGAACAAGCAAGAATAATTTTAAAACAAAATAATTTTAATCCTTATCATCATCATATTGGAAATACGTTGTACCCAACAGATTTGGATAGAAGATTAAACTATGCTACATGGTTCGTAGAAGAAAGTCGAAGACACGAACTCTTTTCTCAATCAATTTTATTTACTGACGAGGCAAAATTTACAAACAATGGATTATTTAATAGAAAAAATCATATTTACTGGGCGAGGGAAAATCCACACTTAACGGTTGAAAGACGTGATCAACATGTTTTTAGTATCAATGTTTGGTGTGCCATTCTTGGTACAAAAATACTCGGTCCTTATTTTTATGAGGAAAATTTAAATTCAGAGCGCTATTTGTTATTTTTACAAAATCAATTAGAAGAAATGTTGGACGATCTTCCATTGAACTTGATTCAAAATTTGAATTACTTTCAGCATGATGGAGCACCAGCTCACAATGCACAAATAGTATCAAACTATTTATTAGAAAAATTTCCTAACTGGATAGGTAACAGAGGTCCCATTGCATGGCCTCCCAGGTCTCCGGACCTAACGCCTCTTGATTTTTTTCTATGGGGAACTATTAAAGATAAAGTTTATAAAGAAAAGCCCCATAGTGTTGATCACCTGAAAACCAACATAAGAGCAGCTGTAGCAGAAATCAGACATAATACTTTACTAAAAGTGCAAAGTGAAATATTAAAACGGTGTCAACTGTGTGTTCAAGAAAATGGTGGCCACTTTGAAGCATTATTATAATTTTTAATTTAATTTTAGTCATTAATTATTATGTTAGTAGTTTATTAATATTAGCTACGAAGTATTTTATTTGTTATTGTTCAATTAAATTATTTTACTAGTAATTTCAATTGTTTCTGATGATTAGATATAAAGCAAGAAAACATGACATTCTTGTCCAATTCCAAGGCACCCTTATACTATTTAGTAATAATTTCGGTTTTTGCAAATTGTAAGAAAACTAATGGAAATAGATATGACAACCCATACATTTTTGAAATCAGAAGAAAATAAGCTATTTAATGAACCCATAGCCAACTATGGTTGCCATTTAAAAAAAGTCAAGTTTGGCTTATATCTCGAAAATCGAGTGAGCTATGACTTTTTAAATATTTTTTTCTAATTCTACGTAAAAATATCTAAAGGAATCAATTCACACTTTGGTTTTAACATAGGTGGCTGTGGAATTATTTACCATTGAAAAAATCGTCTGTTTTTGGTTTTTTCAAAATATTTAAAAAAGTTGAAGGTGTAGACCAAATGTCAAAATGGCATTAAATTCGTCTTGAAATTCTGCCCAACTTTGCTAATTTAACCGACTTTGTTACTCTTGTAATAACAAAGTTACCCATACAACACATATAGATTATTGTCACCCTGTATATTTGAAATCAGCGAGAAATTCTCTATTGAGTGATGTGTTTTTGTTACCTCTACGATGACGTATGTCAAATGCGTGATAGGCAACTGTACTCAAAAAGTAGGCATACATAAGAAAATTTTCGAGAAAAATCAGTTTAAAGTTTATTCAAATTATAGCAAACAGGCTATTTAACATAACAAAAAACGATCTAATCTTAAAAATTATACGGTAACTATCAAAGAAAATGTATTAAAAATTAATTTTTAATAAAAATAAAAACAAATAATAAACGCCGACATAAAAAATTAGATTTTAATGTATTCAAAATGGCCGCCACTGCTGATTTTTCTCGAATTTTTTTAAATGTATGCCTACTTTTTGAGTACATGGTCGGATTCAGAATTAAATTCTCTATCCGAATCAACAAAAAAATGTATACTATGTAATTTAAAAAAAAACAGTTGCCTATCGCGGATTTGACATACGTCATCGTAGAGGTAACAAAAACACATCACTTAATAGCAGGGACTAAAAACGAAAAAAAATCCGTTCGTTTCTGTTCGGAACGAAAACGAAATATATCGTTTTCGTTCTTTTCGTTCTAACCGAAAAAATTCTTTTTTCGTTTTCGTGAACCGAAATGATAACGGTTAAAACCGGTTTTACAATATTTTTTTTGTCGTCAAAAAAACAATTTTTTTTTTAAGTCACTTCAACCCTCTATAAATACGATAACAATATTTGCGTCTCAACTAAAATATAAACGATGACGATAGGGTTTGATGCTAACGGACAGCATATTTTAGACTGGCGAACCATCGCCATATTAAATTTACCAAATCGTTAAACACATTAACATTTAACCATTTTATTAAGTTTAACACCCGTAAGGTGCAAAAACACAACGTGATTAGGTTAAATTAGACACACGATCTTTATCTAAAAATTTGAAAATATAGCAAGTGCTTTTAAATTTGTTTTAGTACTAAAAATCTATGCATTTGAATTAAATAAGATCCTGCTGTAATTATTTAAAAAGACAAAAAAATGAATTCAAGTGGATAATTTACTAAATGTTATAAATAAAAAACATATTTAACAAAAATTTATATTAACTTGAAATATACTTTAACTTTATAGTTTGTACATACCATACAATATACATTTTCACATTCCGTTAAATCTTACTAGCAACACATCTTCAAATAAATCTTCTTTTACATTAGTCCTTTTCCAAGTAAGAATAAATTTTACGATTATTATGTCTAAACGCAAATAAAACATACACATTGATAATATATATCCAATCAAGTGTATATTCTATATTGATGATCTACAAAACAAATTAGAAATAGAGAATATCTGTACCGTTAATTGTGTTACACGAAATTGCAAGTATAAACAATAAAGTTGTTAATACATATGCACGTAAATATATGGAGAAAAGTGAAGCTCACTTATTTCAAGTGAGATTTTTTACTGCCTCGTGGAGTCTCCCCAGCACAGAAGGTAAATTCGCGTTCGTTTAACAAATAAAATTGAAAAATTGAAATTGCGACAAAACCGGTTAAAACCGGTTAAAACCGGTTTTGGAAAATATTTATTTCGTTTTCGTTCTTGAACGAAAAATAATAATTTCGTTTTCGTTTTCGTTCTTAAAAAAAATTCGGTTAATTTCGTTTAACGTTTTCGTTTTCGTTCCGTTCTCAGTCCCTGCTTAATAGAGAATTTCTCGCTGATTTCAAATATATAAGGGTTATTGGGGTTATTCTCAATACTTACAAAGTTATAGGGGTTGCGACAGTCAAACTGAATCACCCGGTATAGGTAGGTACAGTATTTATTTTGTAAAGATTTTGTGAAAAAAATAATATTTAAATGGTTGAAAACAGAAAACTGAAGTAAAAAAAAAAGTTTGGTTGCCATTTAAAATATATGACGATCGCATGTCAGTTGCACACGGTAGGTCGAAAAAACAATTGAAGTACGTCAAAATTTGCCATAAAGTTTTTGGTAACAGGACAATCACCCCCTGGACAATCACCCCCCGGACAATAACCCCCGGACAATAACCCCCGCACAAATAACCTCCCATGTAAAAAAAACCCAGACAATTAACCCCCCGTGCAGAAATAAACAACGACTAATTTGAAATAACAGTAGATTATAATTGCCGCAATGTAAAGTGTTAAAGTTGCAAAAAAAAAAGAAATTAAGGCAGATTAACAATTCAATCTTCTTCGGGTGTTACCTTTGAACGCACAATTTTTCACTGTTATGGCCATCATGCAGCGATTTGGAATTATGTTAACATCATAGGATTAGGATTAAAATTAGTAAACTTGTAAACTTTAGGGTTTATTTAAATAAACTTACATTTGTAAAGTATTTTACAGGGAAATAAATATTGTTAATAATGTATTAAAATGTTATTCTGCCTTTAATTTTTTTATTTGCAACTTTAACACTTTACATTACGACCATCATAATTTACCGATATTTCAAGTTAGTCGTTGTTTTTTTTTGCATGGGGGGTTAATTGTCTGGGGGGCTTTTTACACGGGGGGTTATTTGTGCGTGGGTTATTGTCGGGGGTGATTGTTCAGGGGGTAATTGTCCTAGAACCAAACTTTTTATATAAATTATTTTCCACAAAACTTGTATTTACGCCGTTACAGCAGCGTTTTCATACTTCTGGACTATCCTGTATAAGTATACAGCGTCATTCAAAAAGTGTACAACGAATGAAAAGGTTTTTTTATTATTGATTTCTCAGGAAATTGTATTCTTAATAAAAGTTGATGCACAACATAAAACTAATTATAAGATAAAAAAGTTCAATAAAAATTTATGGCACACTATATTTTAGCGATTTTAAAAATATTCGCAAGAGTAAAGTGCCCTTATTTTAACAAGTACAAAAAAAAAGTTGATAGGAAAAACTTGTTAAGAAATACAATTATTTCTAATTACAAAATTTGGTAGTAAAATTCCAATTCTTATTTTTTAGTAATTTTAAGATACAAAAATGAAAACGTTTTTTTATTATCGATTTCACGAAAAATTTTATTCCTGATAAACAATGGTGCATAACCTAAAATTAATTTTGTGGTAAAAAAATCACTAAAAATTCATAGCACACTAGATTTTAGCGATTTTAGAATTATTTGCAAGAGTAGTGCCTTTATTTTAAGAATAAAAATAAAAATTGGAAATTCGCCATAAAATTTTGTAAGCTTTTTCTATACCTGATAAAATACGGGCACTTTACTCTTACGAATACTTCTAAAATAGCTAATATCTAGTGTGCTATGAATTTTTATTAAACTTTTTTTTACCTCAAAATTAGTCTTAGGCCATGCACCAAGTTTAACCAGGAATAAAATTTTCTGAGAAATCGAGAATAAGAAAATTCCATTTATTGCATACTCTTTGGTTGTTAAAATTACTAAAAAATAAAAATTTGAAATAATTGGTCATCAAATTTCGTATGTAGAATTAATTGTATTTCATAACAACTTTTTCTTATGAACTTGTTTTATACCTGTTAAAATAAGGATACTTTACTTCTGCAAATATTTCTAAAATCGCTAAAAGCTATAAATGTTTCGTGAACTTTTTTTTATTTTAAAATTAGTTTTATGTTGTGCACCAACTTTTATCAGGAATAAAATTTTCTGAGAAATCGATAATAAAAAACGTTTCCATTCGTTGCATACTTTTTGAATTACGCTGTATACTTATACAGGTTAATCCAGAAGTATGAATTTTATTGAACTTTTTTTATTTTAAAAGTTAGTTTAGGCCATGCACCAACTTTTATTAAAAATAAAAGTTTTTGAGAAATCGTAATAAAAAACTTTTCCATTCGGTGCATACCTTTTGAATGACGCTGTAGATGCAAATTTGTTACAGCAATTGTCATTTTTCGCGGCCTAGTTTCTATTCCTTGCGGTCCATCCAGTCATCTATTGTGTGAGGCCTTTACTCCTTCCACCTCGATTTTCATGTTCTTCTTGGTTTTCCTTTCTTTCTGCAATTTGGTGGATGCCACTTCAATATTTTACTTGGCCATTATGTTTCATCCATTCTCTGGACTGATCGATAACATTACTATCTTTTGGTTTCAACGGTTTCTATTACATCAATATCAATTCCCGTTTTTTTTTTCTAATTTCAGTATTTCTTACCTTATCGTTTCTAGTGAGTCGACAACATTTTCTCCGATAGTTCATTTCTATCGCCTGTATCTTACAAACTTCATTTTTATTAAATATCGGATAAAGATACGTATAGCAATATTTTCTAGAAAAGTTTTATATATCTTATTTTTGTGTTTCTAGTTATGTTGTTATTCTAGATCAGCGTTTTTCAAACTTTTAAACACGCGACCCAAAAAATTTTTTAGAAATGAGAGAAGTAGGGATTGTAATCGCAAGAAATGCTCTTCAAATTTTACCGGTAATTTGCCAGTTTTTTACCGGTAATTCCGGTAATTTTACAATATCTTTCTAATCATGATACAAATCTAAATCAAATAATCGAAAAAAATTGACGTATTTTCAAAGAGAAAAAAAGGGGAAATCATACAAATGGCATATGATTGTTTGATTGTTTACTCACTACACGACTAGGGATTGTAATAAATCGCAAAAAATGCTCTTCAAATTTAACCGGTAATTTGCCAGTTTTTTACCGGTAATTCCGGTAATTTTACAATGTCTTTCTAATCATGATAAAAATCTAAATCAAATAATCGAAAAACAATTGACATATTTTCAAAGAGAAAAAATAAGGGGCAATTAGGAGACGATAGTTAAGATAAATTATATTTTCTACGTGGTTATTTTTTAAGAAAAGTTTAAAATAAAAAATATTGTTAATAGTTTGACAACATAGGTATATTATGTTAAATCATTTTATATTTTATGTTCAGAATAGTTTTATTTTCATGTGTTTTTTGTAATGCTGAATTATATTTTTTGTAATATTTTTATTTTATAGGAGTATATTATATATTGTCATTTTATATTGTGATATATTAATATTACATAAAAATATATTAGATATGTTAATGGCTGTTAACTAATATATTGTATGAAACTAATTGGGATAGTTTAGGCTTCAACTATCCCAATCAGTTCCATAATAAATAAATGTATATAAATATATTTATTTTTAATATGGTTTTCGGAGTTTATCCGGGTAATATTTAAATTGGCTCGACGTTTCGGCAAGCTCTCACTATAGGGGAGACGCGGATAAACTCCGAAAACTACATTAAAAATGTTAGTAACCGCAAAAAATCTAAAAAGAAACAATATAATATAAATATATATATGATTTACCGGTAAATTACCGGTAAACCGGTTTTGATTGACAGTTTTACCGAATTACCGGTAATTCAAAAAGTCGGTAAATTTACAATCCCTAGAGAGAAGTACCCATAGGGGAGAGGCTCTCCATCCCCGCAAAAGAATTTTTTTGGAAATGTCATTTTAAAGCATTTTAAAACAGAAATTTAAATTTGTATTTTTTGTTTTTTGTTTTTATTTTTCTTTGTATTTTTATCAAAACAGTTCCGTTTCGCGACCCAATAAAAATTTAACGCGACCCATAGTTTGAGAAACGCTGTTCTAGAGTATCAAGAGCAGCGGTTGGCAAACCGCGGCCCCCGGGCCGCATACGGCCCTTGATAGTTGTACATGCGGCCCTCCATGAATTACTATAGTAGTAAAAACTTACCTTTACTCATTGGCGTAGTTAGGGGGGACCAGGGGGTGCTAAGCCCCCCTGAGCTCTCATTAGCCCCCCCTGGCCAAAAAACACAAAACATTTAAACAAAACACCAAACGTAATTGAAACCGTATTCTGTTAAATAAACAGAAAGATGAATTTCGACCTATGGATTAGCACCAATCTAGCATTATTTTTTAAATTGTCTTAATATTTAAGCAGTATTGGGCCCGGATTCAACAAAAGTTCAAAAGCGAGGACCTTTTTCTTTTTTTTTTAGCTCACATCCTCAGTCACCTGGGGCTGCAGCCCCCCCTGGACCTCGGGGCTAACTACGCCAATGCTTACTGCAGCCAATAAAAAAATTTAAATCATGTATAGCTTTTTTATACCTTAATTTTTTTGTCGCTCCCAACTTACACATAATTAATAAGTTGTTATTATTATAATTTGTTCACCTTTTTTTTAAGTGCGGCCCTTTTAGACACACTATTTGCGCAAACTGGCCCTCTTCAAAAAAAGTTTGCCTACCGCTAATTTAGAGTATACCATGCAGCTGTCGTTTGGCCGCCTTAATTTTACTTTTAAAATATTTTTTACGAATAAGTACTTCTTTCGTGGTTTTACATTTGCCTTTGTGTGACTTTTTTGTGTTTTTTATGCTGCTTTATAACAAAACTAATAATCAAGAGATTTTAAAATATTTAAGTGATTCTGAAAGATTTTAAATATAATATCGTTATATCCTATTGTTTGACTGCTGAAAGAGATATACGCACATGTTAATGTCATTCTGACTGTCACGCAATGTTTCAGTAAATACCCTATACACGATGGCGTGCGTCTTATCTTGAAATAACTGTAAAGATTACCGCTCGCAATCGTTTTTTTTTTCTTTCTTTTACTGGATATTTGTTGCAAGTTAAAATTACACTTATAGCTATCATCAATAAAACCGAACGACCACATAAATCATTTGGTTCGAATAAGCTCAAAAAAAAAACTAATGTGTATATAAATGCAATCTATATAGAGAAACAGAATGAGTAGGTACTTATGAAACATAATTTTTGAAGAAAAAAAAACAATAAACGTTAAAGCTAACAAAAAATTCTTTTATTTACGTTATTTAAATAACATAGTGACTAATAAGTGATCGTGATACACGAAGATTTTTTTATGTACATAGCTTTGAAAAAGTCACCTTGAGAAGCTCTTAACAGTTTATTATTTTATACAACTACCTTTTATAGCTAGGCACTAATTTTATCTCTTCTCCGATTGATCTATTTTGTTTAAGAATTGCTGTTTTTCGATATGCCGTGCATTTATTACAAAACAAAACCCCAATCCATAGATTCACAATTTCACACAATTTCATCGGCGCCCGAAAGAATAGTTTCCACTGTTTTTTTTCTTAGAATATTATCTTTTGGCAATCTTTGGTAGTGAAAAATTTTTTGGAACCCATTTCATAAACATTTGTTTTCACAAAATCCCAGCGAAAGTACCCAAGTGACGATTAGGGAAAAAATCTTTTCACTGATCTGTAAAAAGGAAAATAAAACTAACCCTGATAGGCGCAAGTCTCTTGAACAGTGAGCGTATATACTTTTTCTTGGACAATTTTAGGACCATTGCTGTCTTTGACACGAATTAGATTACCCGTCTGTCTTCAAATCTAGTATCACTCATTTTGACAACAAAAACGAAGCGCTCAAGTTCTTATAAACCATACAGTTAAAACAGAACTTTGCAAATAGACTCCTACATGTCGCAACTAAGCGTCAAAAACATTTGACTTTGAAGGTCTTTTGTTTCATGGTTATATAAATAACGAAATATCCCTTAAAAGTAGTCTTGGTTACAAAGCTCTACAAAGACCAATCCATACTCTTTTTGAATATGACAGATTTCCTAAGTTAACAATTTTTATTTTTACATAAAAAGTCAACCATAGATTATAGTTTTTACTCCTATTTTGCGTTGTGCTGACGTCAAAGGTTTTGGAATAATATTACTAGTAAAGAGATCGAGCCACCTGAAATAGATATTATAACTTTAGCTTTATACACATATTATTGTTCAAATACAATAACTAATTATTTTAATCAATAATACGCATAGGCGTCAAAAATATCAATAGATTAAAGCATTATATGATCCAGTAGAACTCTTTCGAACCGGTTCAATTCTATTTGCGGTTCCATACATTTTTAAATTAAAGATTCATGAAAAAAAGCAAGGTTCGTTTCGGTTTGGAATCCATATCCGGTTACATTCATTTCGCTAATTAAAAATTAATAAAGAAAATCATTAAACTCATGGAACAATTACCTATATGAAGCGTGAAGTGTTGATTAATTTTGAAGACTATTTATGAATCAAAATTTTTTCTCATTATGAAGTAGGTGCACCAGGAGATGTAAATTAATGCGGAAATCGATTTTACTACTTGTACCGGTATATCCTAACACAACTTGATGTTCCCAATTATATTGAAAAATGTTGGTTAATAGTCTAAATACTAAAATTGTTTTTTTTTCAGGTTGGCCGCAGCGCAAGAGGCGGCGGCTCAGGCGGTGCAGCAGCAAAAGGCGGGGGCGGGCGCAGCTGATAGAATGGGGGGCGCGAACACGGCGGGGGGACAGGGGCCCACCTCGCTGTTTCTCCTCTCTGAGGAGAACATCATCCGTAGATACACGCGCTTCATCATCGAGTGGCCATATCCTTTTTTTACACAAGAATCTTACTAACAAAAGCAAATATAATATTAACATAAACGGGACCTTTGTCAGGTGAGATGAATGTAGCAAAAAAATCCATAAAAGGTAACTAACACAATTTTTTTCATAAAAGTTGTTGCTCTTATAGACAGGGAATTTGGCTAAATTACCATATAAGCACTCCACTCGTTCAGTTTTTAGATGATATAGTTAGTCAAAAATCTTTTTTATTAATTATAACCTGATTTTCGCAGCTTTATAATACCAACAAATCGCTTGTGACCCGTTTAAAAGAATGTTTTAAAAATTTATTTTGCTGAATACATACGTAAAAAAATTTAAGGTATGCTTTTGTGCAATTATTTAATAACATAAGTTGGATTACTCTTTTGTTCGTTTTCGTCCATGTCACACGATTTTTTCTACACTTTTTGTGTTATTTCATTCGCTTACGTTGCAAACTAACACTATTTTATGAAATAAACCTAATCGGCAGACGAAAATAACTCGTGTTTGTTGCAAACAAAATTCGATTCAACTTATTTAATTTCTGCTACATAAATATACAGAAAAAACTTCCCTTATCTTTGTATCGCTAATAAATAATTTGGTTTGATCAGAGCAAAGTTCAGTCTAAATATTCCATTTAAACCATGTTAAAAGTTTTTGCCTAGACGATCCTCCCACATTGTTACCGACAGCTGTAATAAATCATTGCATGTTAAATTAACTATACTCCAGGGTTGCTCAACACGTAGTATATGTACCACCCATAACACATCCGCTACTCAAAATATTGCACATTATCAAACCTTTTTAATTGATTGGTCATTAGTTAATAAAAACAGTAATATTCTTCTTCTTAAGGGAATCGTCTTGTAGCTTTTAGTGTCGAGTTAGTTTTCCTAGTTCTTGATTATGTTTCTCCGCCTTTTTCTATCGTTGCGTAACTATAGCACATCTCTCCAGCTTTTTCATATTTCATCTATTTTTTGCCTCACTTCGTATTTCCATTTTGTTCTTGGTCTTCTACTTCTTTTTCCAAGCTATATTTTTTATGCCGTAATGAACTTCTCAGCCATCTTAGTTGATTTCAATTCATCTTCTTCTTTATCTCTTTCACTCCTACGATTATCTAATTTTATCGTTGCTGTTATCAATTAGTCTACATCCCTCAATTAATATGTGTACTCTATCAACTTCTACAATCCTCTTCACTTTTTCTGTCCCAGCTATGCTAGTAGGTTTAAGTTCATATTTTTCTTTATATGTTCTACTCCTAATCAATTTTCGATAAAATTTATTTTTTCGACAATATATCGAAAATTATGTAGTAGTTGTCAAATAAATTTATTTATTCTACTATTTAAAGACAAAATCATAATTATAATTAAATACTTAAGGAAATGATACTTCCGTGTAATAGTTTAGATAAGAGTAAAATGTTTAGGGTTCATCTCGAAATAGCGTTGCAAAACTACTTTTAGTTCAAGATTTACGGAATAAATGTATATTAACCTTTAAGTATTATTGTACAATATTTTCCTTAATAATACTTACTCCGTTTGAGTATGCAGTGCTTTTGACAATCATAGCCAACTGTGTGGTACTGGCGCTCGAAGAGCACCTGCCCAACCATGATAAAACTATGCTAGCACAAAAACTAGTAAGTAATTTAATTTTTGTCTTGGTTATGTTTTGTAAAATAACAAACATATTTTTTCAGGAAAAAACAGAGCCAGTTTTTTTAGGAATATTCTGTGTTGAAGCTTCGTTGAAGATTTTAGCTTTAGGTTTTGTTTTGCATAAAGGATCATATCTTAGAAATATTTGGAACATTATGGATTTTTTTGTTGTGCTCACAGGGTAAGTTCATAGAAAGTAGACCAGTGTTTAGCATTTTAAGAGAAACGTCCTGAAATATGAATTGTCTCTAAGAAAATGACGCTATATCTTAGTTGTTATGATGTTTATATATTTCAGGACACGATTTCATTGAATATTTTTGTCAGTATCTAAATTTGTTAGGTCTATGACAATTTTTGCTGAAGCAAACGTAGACGTTGATCTGCGGATGTTGCGGTCCTTTCGCGTCTTACGTCCTCTGAAGTTGGTGTCTCGGATCCCAAGTAAGGGCGTCACTGCTTCCTCTTATATAGCTCTTGAAGTTCCAGCCTGCAGTAGAGCAGATCGTTAGTCCAACTTAGATAGACTTAGAATATCTCAGACAATTTCTTATTAAATGTTGTAATTTAGGTTAGATTATTACACAGCTGGACGTTTTAAATGTTAAATAACTGGAGCAAGGCTACAGAGTATGGGTATCACGTGATCGATTTCATATAGGCGCATTGGTAGACCGCCATCTAGTGTCATTATATGAAATCACGTGCCCTTGCTCTGCGCTAGGGGTTCTTAACTGTTCCGCACACCCTAAAGCGATCCTCGACAACCGTCGCCTCCACCAAAAATTCTTCCTATACTCTATATAAAGTCAAAGAAATAATTGTAAATGAAAGTTGTGTTCTAATGACAATTATATTTTAAAGTGCCCCAATTATTTCTTTACTATTTAATTCCTTAATTTATTGTACAAACCATCAAAAAATTGAGAATATCACTTACTTCGTTTATTTACATTTTGAACTAAAATCATTAAGAGATTTTGCCTTTGCTGTTTTTATTTTAAATTTTGAACCAAATTATTTTTCGAAGTAGAAATGTCCACACTTAGAAATGCGCTTTTTACCATGCAATAGCATCTCACATCAAGATGAACCCCTAGTTTTAAAATCTAGAATCTAAAATGTATAATTTTTTGTTTTTTACTTGAACAGATTATATAGGTATCTAATATCTATGCCAATTGGAATTTTTTCACCTCAAATCTTTAACCCCAGAATGCATAACTGATAGGTACAATATCGGCATTTACATAATCCGGGCTTCGAAGATCCTGCCTATAAAATCATATTAAGTTGCAATAAAAACAAATGTATTGAAGTAAAATTATACATATATGCTATAAATTTGAGATTAAACACGAAAGTAAACATTATTATTGTAAAAAAAAATGTATTGACTTGAGTAGCAAATAGTGCACACTCCAATACTACGCTCATTAAAAGTATTATTTTAACATTATAGTAGTACTACATATTATGCTTTTGCGGTCAATGTTTAAAGAGCATATTAAAGTTTTTTTCTTAATCGTTGCACTGGTTTGGGCAGTTGGCGGATCAGAAATACCAACAAAATATTTGTATAAACTCCAGAATACTACGCCGCATATTAGGGTTAGTCGATCTTCTTTACATATGTTATCACTAGTTGCTCTGTTAACTCTTTCAAAAATACCCTGCCTTGGTGAGTTACACCTTATGTTGTAATTTAGATGTTCCTTGGTAAAACTATAAATGCATTTAATACTGCAACATCAATGACGTTAAAGAAAAATATCATAGGTCATCATTTACTTGTATGTCAACACCATATGATCCATAATGTCGACGCCCGCCCTTTGTTTTATTAGAATGTAAAATAATTTCGAGCATAAACATGCAGATTACCTACCGTACATCAATTGTGTGACAAGTTATAAAAATTCTAAGCTAGCTATAATCAAGTTGAGACGTGTTTCATACGAAAAATTTGTCGACAAGTTTGGAAGGCCCGATCTGTGTATAGCAGGATCGTAATTTAAGAAAAGTTTTTTTCAAATTCTAAAAAAAAATAGCTTTTGAATCAAGAGAGTTAATTAAAAACGTGTTTAAAGAATACCTAAACGCTCAATTCAGTTGAAAATAGTTTTAGCAAACTTTAAATACCTGAATATATGTATATCCGAGCTTAAGAGGCCCGGTTTGTGCATCCTAGAGTTAATTAGCAAATCTTAAAGGCTTAGTTGACTGAAGAGGTACATAGCGAAAAGTTGGATTTAACTATTGAGAATCATTAGCCAAATAATAATCACAAATATGCCCAACAAATGAAAACAAATTAACGTATTTTTTTGTAATTTTAAAGTGAAATTTCCATGGCACTCCTTTCTAGATTTTCCTACACCCTCTTTTCCAGATACTGGAAGTACCTTTGAATACCCGTTCTAGTATTTAATAATTTATGACGGCCACAAATTTTAGGGTAGGTAGTGGGGCTCATCATTCAGTTTTGGTAAAGGTGTAATAATGAATTTGTGTGTATTAAAGCGTGCATGAATGTTTTGTAGGTAGACAGTGCTCGACCGTATTTTTATTTGTAGTTTAGGTAAAGATTTCACAATTTGGTAGTAGAAATTGAATCTCTAAATGTTGGTATTCTTCTTTAGGACAAGCTTTTATTTGCTATGGTCTTTAAATTAATATACAATAAATAATTTTGGTAATACAAGTATAATATAATTTTTAAAATTATAGTTTCGAGCATTGTTTATCAAAGAGTGTTAGATATGTTTCTCCCAAATATGTAACCGTTTAATTTGATACATATATAAACTGTTTTTACTTATAAAGTACGTTCGTTTTGTTTTATAGCTGCCATATAAACACAAGAATTATTTCGATGTCGATTTCTCTTAGCAGTTATTGTAGTTTTCTGCGAATCTATGATAATATGGCCTTTTGGATTAACTTAGTTTTTAGTATAAAACTGTAGTGTGATGACAGTAGTGCTAGAGGCTAGTGTTTTGCAGGTTTTTGACGATATTTACTGCGAATGTGGAAGCTGTGGACCTGCGCACCTTGCGCGCTATACGAGTGCTAAGACCTCTCAAGCTAGTCTCTGGCATCCCTAGTAAGTAGATGACTGTAGAAGCGATTTTACCTTAGTATCTATATAGCACAACTCGACGTTATCTTCTTGTCCTTATACATTATACCCCTGTTAAGGTAAACATTTTAAAGCAACTGAATTTTTTTTTTCTAATTGAAATGTAGGCAGTGGCGTAGCTAGGGGCAGGGGGGCGCGGTCCGCCGCGGGCGGCACTTTTAGTCTACCCAAATGGGGTAAAAATTAGAATTTCGGGGTTATGAAGGAATAGTACTTAGATATACTAATCAGCGCTGGCACTAGCGCTAGTCCCAATGAAAAATGCACACAAAAAAAAAGAATTCTTATCGAAGTTAGAAGGTAAAACGGACTTGTCCACCTGGCTACAATGAAAAGTCGCCCCCCTTTAACGACAGAAATCCCAAGTCATAAAATTTATAGAGTAGATACGAACCATTCAATGAAATTATGTAATATTTGATTTATTTTAGGCATTAAATTCCATGCAGTTTTTTAAACTCTATTGTAAAAGGGATTTCTCAATTCCGTTCTGTTGCAAACATTTGGTTTGAGGTATAAATTTCTTTCTATATTAACCAATCGTCGCATAGCAATAACATTCGTCTAATTATTTTTTAATTGAGATTTACAAGAGTTTTGAACAATATGGTCAACTCACACCGGCGCGATCTCGACGCGGGCGCGGTCACGATAATAAGTTACCTTGGTTACCAATTATCGTGACCGCGACCGCGTCGAGATCGCGCCGGTGTGTGTGGACCTTTATGGTAAGAGAACTTCCAAATCATAAGGCACCACAAACAGTGTGTAATGACGATTTTTCATTACCCGTATGTGACTACAATTATTGTTGGGAGGTTTTTAAGTAGGTACATGATAACAATATTGGTCGTGCGCGACTGGTCTAAGTGGGTGATAATTAGTGCAATTTTTTGACAGGTATATAAAATCCTTTATCATTTATATTATATTTGTGGTAGTGCCTAGGTAAGGCACAGTAATATACACTTTTTGTTCATGAAAACAATCAACAAAAATATAAATTTAAAGCATCCGTTTTCTTTTTTTTTTCTTTTTTTAAATTTTAGGCTGAAATATGGTGTTACTTTTTTGGAATGTAGGTACCTATGTCAATTTAATGTTTATATTAATATTATTACTTTCTTGTAATTTTGCTAAATATAATATGTATGTGTTTCTTTACCTTAATGGAAACTATTAGTGAAAGTTTTTACCTTAATAAAATTAATGTCGTGGGGATGGAAACTGATTTAAAAAAAATAAAAATCAGGGTATATTCTGCCATAAAACTGTAATTTTGGATGATGGTACTCTACATTATCTAACTTTGCATTAAAACACGATTGAACATCTAAAATTCAAAACAAATCGCGGCGCATTTTGTCTTTCCCCCCATTTTTTTGTGTCGATCTCTGTTTGCTTTTGGAAAAATTAAGAGTTGGCAACCCTTACTGAGAGGGGCGACAAACTTAGGAACCGTCTCGGGCGGCGCAAACTCCAACTACGCCACTGAACGTAGGGTATCAAAAACAGAATGTACACAAGTTCTATCTTCTTAAACACCAAGTAATTGCAATTTTTTACTACTTTATGCCATACGCTTTTTAAAACATCATTAAAAATGAAAAAAAAACAAGATGATTACTAAAAAATTTTCAACAATTCGCCTAAGAACTGAGTAATGGGTTTTCAAACACAACTAGAGGTTGAAAACACTTTGAAACCATCCAAAACTGAAAGACCAGCAACGGTTATAAAGAAAAGTAAACAAAACTATTAATTACAGGAAGACCAAAGACACAGTAACATTTTAAATTTATAATTTTTTGTTGGCTTATAAAACGCAGGAAATATTAATCTAATTGCTACTGGGTAGTTCAACAATAACGTTTTTAAAATAAAAAAAGTGCGAATCATGCGAAAAAAGTATTTAATTTCAGAGAGAATACTTTTGTATGTTAGTGGGATTTTTAAAGTGATGCTACAACATGTTTCAAAACAACACAACGCGCCCCAAGCTATCACTTAAAATTTAAGAACTTTTCGATTATATGGTTTACTGTAAATCATCAACTGTTTGACATGGTTCTCTGGATGTTGTATTTTACCGTAAAAGATAACATTACTAGTTTGATGTTTGAGAGCTTCATCTTGCACGCATGTACCAATACTTTTGTACCAAATTAGACGCTTGAGTAGTTGATATAAATTCAAAATTGCATTAGTTGTGGACTACCCAATAGCTTTTAATCCTTCGCAATTAATTTTTTTTTGAAACTTCAAAGAACCATTCAAAGTAACCTATTTTCGTAAAAAAATGTTTAACCATGTTTTCTTGTCAGTTGAAAATTCAGGAATTAAAAACTTCAAGAAAACTAAATTTTAAACACTGCACGATTAAATTTTAAAGTAATGCATGGGGAAAAAATTAAAATCCCTAGCAAAATTAGACGCTAAAATATTTATTATGTAGCTAATTTTAGCAAATGACCAATAAAACTTAGTTTAAAAGCAAAAATTAATCTTAAAATACTGTTGTCGATTTTATAAAGAAAAATACATTTTACATTTTTGCACACACCACGTTTCCTCTGAAAAATGTTTCGACAAAAAGGCACAATTTTAAACAAAACAAAAACTTGATCTATTTCACTGAAAAATTTATAAAATACGATCGAAATAAAACAAGAATATGAAAAAACGCCATAAAAAAACAAAGCAAGCTCAATTTGAAAACCACATTACTTCATTGACGACAACATAGTAACTAAATATTTTAATTTTTTAATACGATTTGAGAAAAAGAAAAATTAGTTAGTTTACTTTCAGCTATGGTTAGATTTAGTTTTATTTGTTAGGTTATACCAAAAATTGTTGGTTGTGCCGTATAGTAAAACCTTAGCGTTTATGTTAATATCACGCTTGTAAAGTAAATGTGTAGCTACTACTTATACATAGATTAGAGCTTCACTTATCTGAAAGCATATAAAATTTAATTACCCATTTTTATATTAATGTTATTTAAATAAAAACTTAATATTCGATTATTGAAAATAGAATTTTAAAAAGTAGTAGAAAAACTAAATTAAAATTTCAGTGCATGCTGTTAAAAACTTTATATTTTCTTAATACAAAATTAAACGTATTTTTTGTTTAAACTATAGGCCTGCAGGTTGTGCTGAAATCCATCATCAAAGCCATGGCTCCACTGCTGCAAATCGGTCTGTTGGTTTTGTTTGCTATTGTCATCTTTGCAATCATCGGACTGGAGTTCTACTCGGGAGCGCTGCACAGAACCTGTTACAGCCTTTACGATATAGGTGAGGAATTATATTTTAACATGCATTTTTTAAGCTCATTTTTAACAGAATACTGCAATATATTATAACGGGCAACCTGTATATTAGCTTATTTTTTTGGGGAAAGATTACTTATGTTTGTGGTATTTATTATTCTTTAATTGTGTCTTGTAATGGTCTTTATAGAGTGGGTGAATCCTCAGACGTTATTTTACAAAGTACACAAATAATCATCAAATAAGAGATATAGAGATAACACAACTATCACAAAGTTGTTTCGTGCTGAACAACTATTTACTGTCCACTATTCTTAAAGTTTGGCGTGGGTGCCATCCTTTGCATGTGACGTCCTTGTAAATCTTTTCTGTAAGACTTATTTCACCAGTAAGTTGTTTCAGTCAAAATGTATAAACTATCAAGATATCATTTGTTGGACAAAACCTAAACACTGCCGTTGTGCACCTCAAGTGATGACTTAATATTGGGTTGATCAAAAAGTCATATCGAAATTGAGACACCGATCTTTTTTATTAAAATGGAGCTTTATTAAACAATATGGATACCATCATTGTGTAAGACTAGTTCATATCAAAAGGTGTTTTGTATACCGTTTGTATAAAACGTCTTTTAAACTTATGAGTAAAAATCGAAACCGTAGCATTGCAAAGGTGTGACAAAACTTCCAAGCCAAACTCAAACTGCTTTTACCTAGTGACCAAGGATGTATAGGGTCTAGCTTTGCCGTGATTAAACGCAACACTTTTTCTTTCTGCTAATTGTTGTCGTTTTTCTGCGATAGATTTCTTTGGGTTATTCAGTTGAGAGCAGCACTTCTACTTATTGATGGCTTGGTTCCTACGCAATTGCCTACAAATACAGAGCATAACTACTCGTGACTGTGGACTGACTTTTATTGTGCCAACGGTAATTCATTTTGTTTTCCCCGTGATGCATTTAATTACACTTAATTGTACAAAACCTATTGTGCGCCAACGATTTCTATCTTCAGGAGTTAATTGCAAAAAGTTTCTTCTTCTTCTTCCTTCCTTTTTTCTTTATGTCCTAAAGCATCGGGTGCTCTACCCATTTTCGGAAATGGCCACTATCAGCAGCCATTCGTTTGTCTTGTCTTGGGTTTTTTTCCTCTACTTTCTAATCTTCTTTCCAGGCAGTAGATATGCGAGCAGTTTAATGTGTCTCGGTTAGTTTTTGTAGTAACCTAACATCGTAACGAAAAACACATCCCAGATTTCTTTTCTTTGTGCTATCGTAGAGCAGTGTGGGTTATTGTTAATTAATACCACAATTTGTCATTAATTGAGAAGGTCTTCCAGATGTTGACGGATATTCTGAGGCAAAATCTCCTACACGTAATTTTAAAAACCTTTTTTGATTTGTCCGTGAGTACATCAACAGCACAACAGCAGCATCTCCTTAAACACCACAAATATTGTTTCGTTAAGATATGGAACTTTTGGCAAATAAAACATGAGGTGTTTAAGTTGTAACTCGTAGTTATCCATTTTAAAAACTTTAATGTACTTTCAAACATCAACGGTCAAAAATGCATAAACTTTTTCGGTTTAGAATAAAGATGATACTAATGACTAAATCATTAGCAAAAAAACGAACGGGCTTATTGATTAACCCAATATTTTAACGTTGGTTTGTTTTACTTAAGCTAAAATTCCCATAGACTGATCCGGTAAAAGTGTAAAAAATTTTAGTAAATGATACTTCGTTGTATATTTCATGTTGTTAATTTTTTAAAGGGATATCTAATAACTTTGAAGTAAAATATGAGTAATTAATGTTAAGCGAGGCGTCATAATATCCAAAAGTAAGTGAAAAAATTAAATTATGTTTTTTTCTAATCAGGTTTCTCTGAAAAATTGGCACGAGCCTAAAGACCAGTTTGATATGTGTTTTATCTATTTATGTTTACTGTTGGTGTGCTAGTGTTTCATATATAAATTTGTATAACTAACTATTGTTGTATGTGTGGGTTAATTGTTAGTGTCGAATTGCAGATATAATAGTAAAAGATGGTGAAAATGCTGCGCCTTGTAATACCGATAACGAGACGCAAGCAAGCAAGCAAGGCAGTAATTGGTGTAGAGAAAACTCTGTGTGCCTCGAACGATGGGATGGCCCAAACAACGGCATCACGTCTTTTGATAACATCGGCTTTGCTATGCTTACAGTATTTCAATGTATCACCATGGAAGGTTGGACAGCTATTTTATACTGGGTATGTAAACAAAATCATATGTGTTAATAATAAGGCATTTCCATATGTCGATATATCGTCGCACACAAATAGTTATATCAGGCTAATAGCTTTTGCCCGGGTAAATGGCTTTTGCCCAAGCAAACAGCTTGTGCCCAGGCAAATAGCTTTTATTCAGGCAAATAGCTTTGTTAAGCTAATTTCTATTTTAACGTTATTTGAATAGAAACAAATGCTACGTTCAAAGCCGGTCATTGAGTTTGCGGGACTGAGTGCGAAAATAAATTCGGGACTGAAAAAGTAAACTTTTTTTAACTCATTAAAGATATAACTTAAATTTTTAAATTACTTTAAAAAACATGGCCCGACCGGGCCGAACTACCGGCGGGGCCGTGCGCAGTGAACGCCCTGCATCCCCTATCGCCGACACTGGTAAAAGTTAACGAAATAACTTACCTAGCCGAATCAAAAGCCAGCTATCGCCTTTGTCCAACATCGTTTACATTATCATTCTTTTTGTTTTTCTTCCTCTACAAATAATAAATTTTAAACTAATTGATATTCTTGAATATTTTAGATGAACGATGCTGTAGGAAGCCACTGGAACTGGATGTATTTCGTGCCACTGATTGTACTGGGTTCTTTCTTCATGCTCAATTTAGTTTTGGGTGTCCTTAGCGGGTGAGTACAACGTTTAGATCTTTTTCTCGACTCTCAAATTTTTATTTACTTAATTAGTGAGTTTTCCAATGAGCGTTTGCGTGTTGAACGCAGAGCCAACTTTTATAAATCCCGCTCAAAGCAGGTCTTCAACGAAACATTTGGTTGTTACCTTAATTGGATCTCTAAAGCAGGTGACTAGAACCTGTGCTAGTAATCCATTAGATTTCATACTACGACATATCCGAATCGTTTTATACTTTGCTGCTTTAAAAAAATCCATTTGCTAAGAATTTATAATAATAGGCTCTATTCTGTAAGCTAGTTTTACCCTTACTTAAAGCTTTTGTAATATTTAGAGAGTTTGCCAAGGAAAGAGAAAAGGTTGAAAACAGACAAGAATTTTTAAAATTAAGAAGAGCAGCGCAGTTAGAAAGAGAACTTAATGGGTACGTCCAATGGATTTGCAAAGCTGGTAAGTAATGCGATAAAAATTAAATTAATTTATAGCAGCGTTGTCGATAGGTACCTGTTTGTTGTAAGATATAATAAAATCAACAAAACCCACCACTGACGATTTTATTTGAGAACTGCATCTCACAAATAGTTGCTAAACCTTTGTAGGACTTTGAAAGCATTTCATTTCAGAAATGTTAATTCAATCAGCTGTTTGATTACATTTTTAATAATTCACCTAATTGTGCTCTGAAGGCAAGATTCTTAATCTTTTATAAACACAGTGCGAATGAAAACTAGCCGAACTTTTTCAATAAAAAATCAAATGAAAATAAGACCCAAATTCGTTTATTTGATTCAAATTATTTTCCTTCAGCATCAATATAAAGTTTGGCGCGATCTAACAATGGATGGAACTTCATATAGGTCCTCATGGGATCGCTATCGGCACCCTCGTCTTTGCTATCATAATAAGTCTCTTTTATCAAAATTTTTAGTTTAGGGGACGGACAATATTCTCACGAAACCAAATCAGGTGAATAAGGTAGTGGTCAAGCACATACACCATACACTTTGGAAGACCAAAAACTAGTCTGGCAAAAGGACACATTATCGTGCAATATCTATTGTTTCGCGTACTTCTCCAGCCGTATCGGCTGTGGCGGTCGTTGTAAGACGCACTGATCATAGATGTCTTTCCAGTCACCCTATCAACAGCCCATACCACGTTAGAGTTACTGTACATTTAAAAAAATTACTCCCATACATTTTCTGCATCAATTCCAGCATGTTGACAGCTTTAAACTGAAGTTTAATATTCGCTCTTTGTTCAATGCTCATTTTAATCACAAACCCGCGTCTTAGGAATCTTCTGGTATGCGTGAAAATATTAAACAAAAAGTTAAGGATCATTGCTGCAGAGTGCTTTAATTTAATACTTATTATTAAATCTTTATTATAATTTGTAGAGGAAGTAATATTGGCTGAAGAAAGAACAACAGAGGAAGAAAAACTACACATCATGGAGGCCAGAAGACGCGCTGCAAAAAAGAAGAAACTGAAAAAAATGGGTAAAAGTAAAAGCACCGACACGGAAGAAGAGGAACAAGAAGAAGATATGGCAGATGATGGTGAGGATCTTATCTTTTTATCATGTCCAGTAAGAGTCATCCATGCTTGCACTTTGCACATCATTTTCGTCACTTTTCGATCCCTGTACCCAAAATTAACACGTTACTTATTGTATAGATGTTCTTATATGTCAAAGACACCCAAATTACACGATTGAAAATAAAATTCCTCGCGGTAACTTTTATACTGCATGAAAAAGATGGAAAAGCACCACGATTTTGATGTAAACATTGAATAATGAAGTCATTCCCTCCCAGTAATGTTCCCCAGATAATCTGTGTAGAAATAGTTTACTTGTGCAGTGGCAAAAATTTATAAATGTAATAAATTTTAAAAATTTGTTGTTATTATTGTTACTAATACTTGTTGTTTGTTGCTATATGAACTGTTTTAAAAACATTTACTGATTACATGTTTTAATCCACAGTATTTCTTACAGAATCTAAGAAAAAACTGAAAGGTATGACAATTGGTGGACACCATGCTATGTAAATTGATAGAATTTTTTAGCTAATAACTTTACTATCACATCTGTGTAGCAGCTACTGTGGATATTGTACCTGCGCTTTTGTTTCATTTGTTTATAATATGTAATGCAGTTAGATTAATCTGTAAGATTATTTACAGAAAGCTTTTTAATGTATTCTGCATAGTTAGAGCATCTACAGCAGTAATTAAATCTGTCTTTAATTTTTTTATAATACAACTGATAATCCCATCGAGCTATCTCTCTAAAAAATTATCGCTTAAACAAATTGAAACATTTTTGATCTCCCAAAAAAAGTTGTATACATTCTGACTAAAAATGCCGAAAAGATTTTGATATCATTACAGGATTTTTTTAACATTTTTACCTTTCATTTTCACTTCTGCTGCTTTATTTACGATTCATCACCGCACGCTTTTTTATTTGCCAATAAATGTACATGATTCATATTATACCATTGACTTTTTTCTCATAACTCAACAAATAAGTACAGGTATAGACATTACATAAACCTTTTTGTAAATATGTACATATATATTTTTGGTACTTCAATTTTGATAAAAGTATGTTTTCAATCGGATTAATTTTAAACTGTTTAATTTCGTTTTTGTCCGCCTTTTTGCAAAAGATTTTTATTCTATAAAGCGTGATTTACAAAAGTTTGTCATAAAATCACAATAATAGATTCTTCACTATGAAGAACTTCTAAAACTTCAATTAGTCTCTAATGTTCTGTAAATCCAAATCTATCCATTTTTTCTACAAAGATATCAGGTGCGACGAATTTAATCCCGTTCCAATTCTTAATGGTTTTAAGGAATAACGTTTTTTAGTTTTAGAATATAATTAAAATAAAGATTAATTTTGCTTCCGGTTAAGCTAAAAAATATATTACCTTTGGTTTTTTATTAGCACTGTATATATTTTAATTCTTTATCAATTTACGAATACATCACAAATGGGTATTATTTCTTTATTTCCGCGGAGGTGGTCCCCTTTCGGGTTCCTGTACTGCGACCTATTGGTCTATTGTACCCTCTGGTGATAGCCCCTTAAAGAAATCCTGTGTTTTTGAAAAACTCCAGGATTTTCTTTAAGGGTGTTTTTCTTAGCTCATCTTGGTTAGCTTTTTCCATCCCTAGAAGTCTGCGCCGATAGAGTGTGAATCCTTCACACTAGCATATTACGTGAAGAGGAGTTTCTTCTTCACCACATCCTCTACATATATCGGTCTCGGAGAGCCCTGTGCCCTGTGCCCTGTGACAAGTCCTGTGGCTGCTCTGATGTTTGCTCTGCTCATCCTGAGCATTTCTTGTGCCTTCTCTTTGGAGACCATTGACAGGTTAGCCTTGGAATGGGCTTGTCCTGCAACTTTTTTCCAATGAGCATTATGCCCTTGTATTAGTATGTCATTAAGACACCGCTTGGCTGTTCCATAGGATGTACCAACTGCGGGTTCTGGTCCGAAGAAAGGTGTCTCGCTGCCAATTTTGGCTAGGCGATCCTCCTTCTCGTTCCCTGATATATTAGTGTGCCCTGGGCACCATACCAGTTTAACATTATTCCTGCTTCCTAGCATGTTGAGTGCTTGTATGCAGTTCAGAACAAGTCCTGAGTTTACTTCTGACGAGCCAAGAGCTTTTAAAGCTGCTTGGCTGTCGGACACTATGAAGATTCTTTTATTATCAAAATCTCTTTCTAATAGTGTTTCTGCACATAAGTGCATAGCATACACCTCAGCTTGAAATATGGTTGCACACTGTCCAAGGCTTACAGATTTGCCTTGTCTCAGTTGTGCTGCTCCCCATATTCCGCAGCCTGTTCCATTTTGCGTTTTTGACCCGTCCGTCTACCAGACCAGGCCATTAAGCTCTATTTCATGACGCTCTCATTGGTCCCGTGTTGGAATTATGATTCCAAAGGTTTTCTCAATGGCTAGCGTCCTGTTTATTCTATCCGAGATCATATTTAATGTCGGATGCGTGTCGATCTCGTTGAGAATAGCTAAGTGCCCTTCTCTACGTCTCCCCTCTTTGGAGGTGATTTTAGTCGGTACCCCCCTCTTAGTGCTTGTGATTTGACCACAAGGTAAAGAGGAGGTAAGTTCAGCAGCACTTCCATTGCTGCCGTAGGCGTTGTTGTCATCGCCCCGGCAATACTTAGGCAAGCCAGTCGCTGTAGCTTGTCTAATTTATTTCTGCAGTCCTTTATCTGTGTTCTGGTCCACCAGATCAGACTTGCATAAGTTACGATGGGTATGACCATCTTGGTGTATATCCAATATATCATCCTAGGTGTTAACCCCCAGTTTTTCCCAAACATCACAAATGGGTATGTGCTATAATCAATCACATGAAAGTAGAAACCCCAAAAAAACATAAGATCAAAATCATAAATTTTAAAGTAATGGACCTTTTACTGGAGGTAATAAAAACTGAGTTCCCATTTGAAGATTTAGATTTGTTTTTACGAGTAAATTAGGTTTATATGTATACATATTACCAGTTTTATCACGAATAAACTTTATTAATATGACGTAATATGTAATCATAATCGACGATTACTGCACAAATTATCTGAAAAAAAATTCAAAGTCTCGCTTGGGTTACCGATTTTTCAAAATTATGACGTTAAATTTTTAAACCTATCATTGTAACAAAAATTTGGTAAAGAATGCAAAAATACTATTAGGATACTTAAAACTTAAAATAAAATATGCCTTCCGGTTAAAAAGGAATTGAAATTTTACCCACAAACGGGTAAAATATGCGTTTTTTTATACATACATTTGATTTTTAAAGACAATAAATTGCAACGGGACTAAAACGTTGACTCCTAGTAAGTAAATAATATTTTTATATTGAATGTAACAGAAACCCTAAAAGACAATGAAAAAATAACAAAAAAGAAATTATTATTTTCAATTTTTATTATTTAAAAGTAGATACAACAAAAATATATATATATTTTTTTTATTTTAAACATTTTTTAGTTGCAAGTACACAAATTTTATATTAGAAATTTCTAAGACTTGGTACATTCGAACACAAAAATATGGTTCATTTTCACTTGTTCTGTTCAAACTGTTCAAACAAAAACAAAAAATTTTAAAAATTATAGTTATAGAAAGTTTGTAAATTAGTTTAAAATATACTTAATTTTATTAATTAGGAACTTCTTCAATTTTGTCTTGAGAACAAAATCCAAAACAACTACCTTTGCAAAGTTAACCAACATTATATCTATTTGCAGCAAGAAATCTACTACCATAACTTTTTTTAGAACATTCCTTATTTTTTGTGTTTGAAGGTATATCACTATTTTTAGGGGAAAAGATATGCACGCAGGTAACCCAGACTTTTGACTGGTTTTTGTATATACACCTAAAATAATCTACTACTACTAAAAAAACTATTCTATTATCATACACCAAATTTTTACAGTAATTGATTTAAACGAATATATCATATATTTTCAAATGATAAATAATCTCTCCTTAAATGTAAATTTGCTGTTTAACCTAACGTTCTATTTATGCTTGACCTAAACAATAATATATTTTTAGTAATTAACTGTTTTTACTGTATAAATATCTGAAACATAGTGAATTTTGGCTGATATTTGTAATGTCCTATAACCCTTTCGCTTATTCAAAAGTACTGTACATCATCTAAATTTTTTTTTTCATAATTAAAATTAATTAAAAAGGTCATCAAATACTTAATTCGATTACACCATCAATAATTTTTCTTTAGTAGCATGCAGTGTTTTTGCAACAAAGTTTTTATCTACTTTAGGAGAAGACAAATTTGAAATAATTAATGTAAACCTAAACAACATGTTAAAGATTAGCTTTTATGGGTTATCTTCATATTTTACATAGAATATTCTAAATTAGTCTATCTGTCTGTTACATTTTTCCATTTCTATAGAGCATAGAGCTACCCCTACGAATTTGCTTGAATGTAGTGAGTAATAAAGAAATAGGTACAAAAGAACTTTTTATTATGAAGTCCATAATTTAATGCTACATTACTTTTGAATTACCGTAGTAGTAAAAATATCTTCTAAACTCTTTGTAGTTAATAGAAGTAGATTAAAATCTAGTAGTACGTAGAACTGTGCATTACACTTGAGTTACGATTTCGATAGAACGTAATTTTTTATAGAGTAATAGATTAGTTAAGCATTATAAATTCAATTCAATTAGAGGTAGTGCTTTCCTATAGCATTTTTATGAATCATATGACAATATATGATAATTTTTATAACAAAAAAGTTCGTGAGTAGCTGCATGATGAAAGTAGTTTTGTTGACAGGTTTTGGAAGAGCTGGCTACTTGAAGTCCCGAGTCAGAGAAAGAGGAGGTTGTGTGAGATTTTGGAGGGCAGAAAAACAGCTTCGTTTTTCCATTAGGCACGTGGTGAAAGCGCAATGGTTTTATTGGTTCGTCATTGTATTGGTATTTTTCAATACTGTATGTGTAGCTGTTGAGTTCCATGGACAGCCTTCTTGGCTTACCGATTTTCTTTGTGAGTATCTTTGAGTTCATAATTTATTTTTATATCGCGCAAGCAGCATAGAACTTCCAAATAAGTTTTTAACCAGAACTTTAGGCCTTTCGAATCTTGTGGGGTTTGAAAATACATTTCAGTGTTTAGTCGGAATTGCGTTCAGACAAATTATTAAAAAATAGCAGAGTTGAATCAAAATACTTAAAGATTTCAATAATATACTTAAAAATTTCAATGTTATTCTAAAAAATTTCAATAATATACAGTCAAAATTTTAACCCCTTTGTGAATACAATTTTTAAATGAATTTCTACTCTGGGATCCAAGTAGTTCAACTTCAAATTACATTCTCACTTTGATAACCCTGAGGAAGGATTAAAATAAATCCGAAATATTGGTGATCAACAAAGAGTTTTCTTTATGCCCCACTGAAGACTTCAGTAAGACCAATAAACCCATTAAAGTTATTTACCAAATTTTTATATATATGTACTCTGTACTGTAAAGCAGAGATGAGCAACCTTTTTTTATTACGGGCCAACTACAAAATTAAAAATGTTGTGTGGGCCGTATATAAGAAACGTATTAAAATATGAACACTAGATGATAAACACAAATAATCTCTTTATTAGCAAAATGAACAAAATAACAACCCTATATATTTATAAGGTCAAAACGTAAAGCTTTGACGGGCCGCACAAAAAAGTGAACCGGGCCGCAGGTTGCTCATCTCTGCTGTAAAGTATAACAGTAACCCCAGTTGTAAATTAGAGTTCAGTTATTAGTTCAGCTATTAATACATTCAACATATTCTGAACATGCACAATTTAGCAAACATAAACGTAAAAAGGGAAATGAATATAATATTGGCACCAGTTGTGATGTTTTCTAGGTAAGAATACTATCTTTATTTGCAGATTACACCGAATATGTGTTCCTTGGCTTGTTCATGTTTGAAATGGTTGTCAAGATGTATGCATTAGGACCTCGGATATACTTTGAGTCAGCATTTAACCGATTTGATTGCGTTGTCATCTCTGGATCAATTTTCGAAGTGATTTGGTCAGAAGTAAAAGGTGGTTCATTCGGATTGTCGGTGTTAAGAGCTCTTCGTCTCTTACGAATTTTCAAAGTCACAAAATATTGGTCGTCACTTCGAAATCTCGTCATCTCTTTGCTCAACTCCATGCGCTCCATCATTTCCCTTCTATTCTTGCTCTTCTTGTTCATTCTTATCTTTGCCCTTTTGGGTATGCAGTTGTTTGGTGGGCAGTTCAATTTTGATGGTGGAACACCAGAAACCAACTTCAATACGTTTCCTATTGCTCTTTTAACAGTATTTCAGGTAAGTTTTAATTTAAAAAATCAAGTACCTTATGTAATTGTTTACATTGAACTTTAGATACTAACTGGTGAAGACTGGAATGAAGTTATGTATGCTGGTATTGATGCATCAAGAGGGGCAAATGGAGGGAGTGGAATGATTTATTCACTGTATTTCATTGTTCTTATGTTATTTGGTAATTACACACTGCTCAATGTATTCTTGGCTATCGCTGTAGACAACTTAGCCAATGCCCAAGAACTTACTGCAGCTGAAGAAGAACAGGCAGAAGTCGATAAAGAAAAACAGGCACTTGAACTAGAAAAGGAGATGGAAGCTCTTCAAATGGAAGGTAATATAAGCTTAATATTTTTGTGGAAGATAAATTAAAAAAATTATTTAGGGTCACCACCACAACTACAAGTTTGTCCACCAAGTCCTACTGCTCGACGAAAAAAGAAAGATGAGAAGCCACCACCGGAAGAAGAAGAAGAGATTGTTGGACCCAAACCTATGCTGCCGTATTCTAGCATGTTCGTATTCTCACCCACTAATTTGTAAGTTCTTATATTATCATCATAATTTAATTATAACTAATTTATTGTTCATTTCAGCATCAGACGAGGTGCGCACTGGGTGGTGAACTTACGTTATTTCGATTTTTTTATTATGATAGTAATCTGTCTTAGTTCGATAGCTTTAGCGTGTGAAAATCCGGTTGAAGAAAAAGATGATTTAAACAACATTTTAGACAATTTTGATTATGCATTCACTGGTGTATTTGCCGTGGAGATGTTGCTCAAGATCATTGACTTGGGGATCATACTTCATCCTGGCTCCTATTTAAGGGAGTTCTGGAACATTATGGATGCTGTAGTTGTTATTTGTGCCCTTGTCTCCATGGCGTTCGACTGCATGTAAGAATTTATTGCGAGGTGATAATTTTATAATTAATGTTGATTTTGTTTTACAGGGGCTCCGCTAGTCATAATTTATCAACTATAAAATCTCTGCGAGTGCTACGGGTGCTTAGACCATTAAAAACAATTAAAAGAGTGCCCAAACTAAAAGCAGTGTTTGACTGTCTAGTGAACTCTTTAAAAAATGTGATAAACATTCTTATAGTGTACATTCTATTCCAGTTTATATTTGCTGTGATTGCCGTTCAGTTGTTCAACGGAAAATTTTATTTCTGCACAGATCGCAGTAAATTTACAAGAGAAACTTGTCAGTAAGTATAAAATTTATGTAGGATATAGCATAGCAGGTGTTTAATTTTATGATTCAAAGTATGTCTATAGGTGTATGCATTTTACTGGCATATGAAATGCATATTTTAATTTAATGCCATTATATGCAGCTTTTTTCCTCTTAATAACATTTCTAAACGCAAATGAGATAGGCCAGCGTTTCAAAACGTTTTTAAATTTGTGCCCTCCTTATCCATATCAATTTTTCGTTGCATTCCCTTTCAATCCTTTTATGAAGAGGCGACTAATGCAAAAAAAGGCCTCGAATTTTTTTAAAACCTGTATCCTGTTTCACACCAGTGACTGAGAAAAAGAACAGGTCCTCCAATTATTTTGGAAAATTCATCCCCATTTAAAATTGGTGACAAAAAAAAAAAGAAACATCCTCCAATTGTTTTTAAGTCTGTACCATTTTATACTGGTGACTTGTTTCAATAAATAGTTTTGCCTCTCATTTTTTCGCACCGCCCTTCAGATATTTGGCGCCCCCGTTCAAATATTTTGCGCCTCCCGTAGGGGCGGGCCTCTCAAGTTGAGATCCACTGCTGTAGGCCATCATGTATTGTAAGAAATAAGTTTACTTATTTGTAGGCCTACCATACGTACCGGTTTGGCCGAGACAGTCTCGGTTTAGAGGTTATGTCCCGGTGTCCCGATCAGTTTCGCGTTTGTCCCGGTTTCTGAAAAAAAAAAACCGCGCCGATTTTTTTGTGAAATCTGTCCGCACGGGTAACAAAAAGCGAGAGGAGCTAAGAAAAACTTGTTTCAGTCATTTTGTTGTGAAACGTCTTTGCGCGGGTGTTATAGGGTTGCCAATTGCACGCTTTTGGAGCAGACATACGCGTTTTCGTGGCAAAATATTAATGTGTATGCTGTACGCTGTACGCATGCCATTGAAGATATTCATCGTAATGTACGCTTTTTGTTATAAACTTTTGAGCTATTTGAACAAGCAAAAATAAAATAAATTTAAAGCACAAGCTTATGTTTTTACGTGTTTTTAAAATTTTTGACTGAAAAGTGTTGCTTTTTTAAATTCATATTAATATTATGTTTATATTTCCTGTACCTAAATAGAAATTATTAGTGAGAGTTTTTACGTTTATTACGAATAATTTTGTAGGTGGGGGCAATCTCAAAAAACAATCGCAAAAGATTCTGCCATAAATCTGTAATTTTGAATTATGGTAAAGTACTCTCACTTTCCATTAAAACAACTGTGACCTTTTTAAATTCAAAAAAATCGCTTGCGGCGCATTTTGTACCCTACCATTTTTTTGTCTATCTCTTATGATTAAAAAAAAAGGTCGTCGTGTCCCGGTTTGACTTTACGAAAATATGGTAGGCCTACTTATTTGTAGATAGCTAAATTTTACAAATATGTATTTAGAAGGTTCACATAGTACATTTTTAGGTAACGCTAAATGATAATTTGAATAAAATATTCTAACAATTCCAGTTTGAATTTTTGACTGGTGGACTGTCGTTATTTAGTATTTATAACGGGCATACAAATTAAACGTTTAACAAAGCAACATTAATCATTCTTGTGACCAAAATAAATTTTATTTATCCTGGCCTCTTGATTAAGATTATTTCTATAATAACATAACAATTTGCCAATATTTCATTTTCTGTATCTTTTTTTTTCTCAATCAAAACTTTTTTTAAGTGATTTTCCCAAATTTTATCTGCAGCGTACTTATAGTCAATGTACTAATGTTATTTGTAAATTTTAGGGGGCAGTATTTTGTATTCGAAGAAGATAGTGATGTGCCCCGTGTAGATAGCCGAGAGTGGAAATTACAAGATTTTCATTATGATGATGTGGCGATGGCCATGCTGACACTCTTTGCTGTGCAAACAGGAGAAGGCTGGCCTCAGTAAGTTAACTAGTTTTGCTAAATAAACAAAAAATACTAAACGGTAAAATAAAAGCTAGGTTAGAAACAACGTAAATATTAACAGATAACAGAAGTAAAGAATATTTAAGTGGAAGGGTTTTTTCTTATTAAACACTTTTTTTTATCAACATATCCAACCATTTTAAAGTAACTGGAACTACTAAACAGGGTCCCTATTAGGGATAACGTCCTTAAAGTGTTCATAAACAAAGAAATATTTTTTTTGAACTTTTTTACTTTTAGTTTGTGTTAATTTAAAACTTTTAAATTGAAATGCTATAACATTCAACAAAAACATAATTAAAAACCAAAAGACTGCACTCGCAGTTAGTAAATAGTATTTATATTTTACAACAAGAGATGAAAGTCCAGTTTTTTTCCTGAGGTGAGATTTATTCACGAGCCGCGAAGGCACTCTTCGAAAAATCAAAAAAATCAAAATTTTGGCCAAAAATGTGAATTCAACAATGACATGTGATACATCGTTGTAATCAGAAAAAAAGATCTTTATTCAAAAATTTGAAAATCCAATATGGCGCCCATAAAACAAAAAACAGTTAAAAATCGTATCTCTGCCATTTTGAAAGATAGAAGAAAGATATTGACAGATTTGAATTCTTCTTAATAAAGAACCTTGAAAATGTCTGGATTAGAAAAAACTAGCTTCGTTGGTTTTTGAATTAAAAGATAACAAAAATCACAAATTCTCGTTTTTTTTCGATATCTTAAAAACTAAAAATGATAAGGCAATTATCTCTTAAGACTATTGCTCAGCATGAAAATGCGCAACTTTTGTCTAATTTAACCGACTTTGTATGTCTAAAGATAAGCGAGATACCCATGCTTAGCCTCGAAAAACGGGACACCCTGTACATCAATAAATTTTTAAGAATTGTATTTAACTTTTAATTTTTAATTTTTGAATTAACAAAACTATGTTGAATGTTTCAGGGTCCTTCAAAATTCCATGTCTGCCACTTTCGAGGATAGAGGGCCTATACAAAATTTTCGTATAGAAATGTCGATTTTCTACATTGTATATTTTGTGGTATTTCCATTCTTCTTTGTAAATATATTTGTAGCCTTGATCATTATAACATTTCAAGAACAGGGTGAAGCAGAGTTGCAAAGTGGTGAAATCGATAAAAATCAAGTGAGTTGCATGATGGTTGTACAAAATTATATGTGCTTAATTAATTTTTCTGTGCAGAAATCATGTATTGATTTTACAATACAAGCACGTCCATTGGAAAGGTACATGCCAAATAAACGGAATAGCTTGAAGTATAAAATATGGCGAATAGTAGTCTCTACACCGTTCGAATACTTTATCATGATGCTTATCGTATTCAATACTTTGTTGCTTATGATGAAGGTATGTGTGGCTGTTCTTATTTTTTTACAATATTCATACCATCGTGCTTCAAAACCTATTTTGCACCGAGCAATATAGGTTTCTAAATTGATTAATCTTATTATAAACTAATTCACCATTTGTTTCTGAGTTCTTTAAAATCTGTAAGGCAGTATAATACTTTTAAATCTGCGGTATTAATAAGAAAAAATAATTTACATTAATTTTCATCTGTACAGTTCAAATACCATATAAATGCATAATAGTTATTTACGTTACAAGACCGGAAAGTGGCACTTTACTGGACGGGTAGGCAGTTTTTAAACGAGCCGTAGGCGAGTCCTGAAAGCACACGAGTCCAGTAAAGACACTTTACGAGTATTTTACGTACAATATTTTTTCTGCGTCCGCCACTGACACCAAAATCACTATCGTCGCCATCCATAATTAAACCATAACTTAACAAACTACAGGTGAAAACTCGCTTGGTGGTATAATGATGCTTGTTTGACAGCGCAAATCAACAAAACAACTCATCGCCATGGCAACCAGCTACTTTCCGACCTAGGCCGGTAAAAACAACTCATTACCATGGCAACCAGTTACTTTCTGACCTAGACCAGTAAAGATGTATTTTTCAGCCAATAAATTGATTGGAAACAACTGATTTTCTGGACAGACGCAGAAAAAATACATTACATTCAGAAACTTTTTTTAAAACATTTATCAAGTTTTTTACCATATAAATAATATTACTGGGTAATAATGACAATAATATTTTTAAACAAAATTTCCATTCAAAGCTTATTTTGAAAATCATGAACAACATTATTAGAAACATATATTTTTGTTGGATATTCATGATTTGACAAGAAGTATTATAACTGCTTTGCACACTTAATTTCATAGAAATTTCAAAGTTAATTAAAAAGTCGGCAGCAAATATACTAATGACATCTAGCACTATTGGTGACAATCGCACTTATGTAGGTACATAGCAGTTACACACGTACCAACATACTACACTCTGAATGGCAACTGCAAAACGTGCACTATTATGATTATGTCCGTACATGCATTCAACATGTGCATCTTGTCTTTTTCGTAATGTGTGTTTGGCTGTTTCAACATTGCTTTAAAACAATGATCATTAATCAACGGTTACTTGACTTTTTAAGACAATATTAGTCCCAAGAAACAATAGAATAAACTTTTTAAAATAGTTTAGAGCTAGGATTACATAAATTGGTGTTTAGAAAACTCCTCAAAAATGAAGTACTGGATAATCCAAATTCGATAGGATTACATTTCTACCTCGCTTATTATTGAAGATAAAAAAATGGTTCAATACCAAAATTGTATCGTTTTTCGAGACAAATTCAGAATTATGTACAAAAACATTTTGCCATTTTCAGTTTGTAAGCTAAGTTTAAAAAAATATTTATTGGCCATGTTTAACATCATTGTTATTATTGTAGATATCAAAATAATTTATTAAGGTTTTTTGTTATTTCATGCAGAATCTAATGACATCAATTAAAATTAAAGTTATGATGCACACTAGTGTCATTTTAAATGACTTGCAATATAAGCACCTAATGACTGCCCATTCCAATTCTGAAAGTTGCTTATATGATAGAAATATCCACAGCTCTTAGGAAATTGCACAACTCACTAACTTTCACACCATCTTCTATTTTCTTCAATACTTCATATTTGCGTTTAATACTAAGAAGACTTTCTTGCTTTGACCATTGTAAATCCCACTGGATTGCGCAGCACTCTGCACAAAAGTATGAAAACAGACAAATATCTAGAAAAATAAAAAACTTGTAGGGAAAAGATAAAATTATAACTTCTTGTTTATTTCTTTCAATTTTTCCAAAATTACCGCTGCCTACCTTTATAGCCTACTTGAAAATATTACGTTGCCCTGATAATTAACAATAAAATCGCGGTATAAAACAAGCTTTATATTTTTGAAATACCAATAACATTTTCCATAAGACTATGTAAACAATATAGGGTGTTGTATTTAGGAAAATGAGTTACATATTATGTTTAAAGTTTTACAAGTTTGACCAAGCGTAAAAAACGCCGTCTATAATATTTTTAAAATGTAGTCGTTGCAAATTGTTAATTAGCTCATTATCAACGTGAATTTCAAAAACAAATTTGCTTGTCTTTTCAAAGTTTTTAAATGTTGAAAATGTTTGAGTGCTACTTATATCGCTGAAAGTTTTCATAAAAATCTAAATTTCACGAAAACGGTTGACTTTGGACCCATGCAACTATAAACATTTTTTATATTAAATTTAAAGAAGAATCCAAAAATTTAAAAATATGTAGGGTGTTCTAGTTAAAACTTAAAATTTTAAAGTTTGAGTCCGTTTCTGGTTGAAATCTTATTGCAACCCCAATATTTTCATCAAATCTAGAACATACAATAATGGTCAGATACCAAATTTAATTGTAATATATTTAATAGTGTTCCATATATTTTCTGCTTCCATACTTTTGCGCAGCACTGTATATGGGTGAAGAAGAACATATTTTTAACTGGCACATTAACAGCACAACTAACAGTTGTTTATATCGCATATTCTGATCAAATAGTTGTTCATATCAAGTGGTGCTTATAACAAGAGTTGCTTATGTCGTGGGTTGCTTATAATACAAGCTGAGTGCATTTTAGCAATAAAAATATAAATTATTCACTTCTTTTGATTGTGATTGTAATTCTTGGTGTAGGTCATATAATACTTCTTTGTTTAAATTTTTTATTGTGTACAATGTACACATTTGATTTCTTCATTTCTAAATATCACTAAATTTTAATATATTTTAAATGAAATGTCATAAAACAGTTGAGTGGACATGAGTTTGTTTATTTAAGAGATTTTAATTGGACATTGGACCGTATTCCTTGGTGCCCTATCCAACTGTTTAATGTTGATTTAAAATTTTACTCAGAATCTTACTTTATAAGTTCAAAACTGGCAAAAAACAACTATCACTGACTTCCTTATACTTTGCATTAAAAGAATACATAAAATCTTTAATACATTACTTTGATATTTTTAATAATAACAAAGATTTAGTGCATTAATAAAATGATAAAAAATACTTTTTTGACAATAACTTAAAAACCGGAAATAGGAAGTATTTGTAAATAGTTCTGAATTTGTCTTGATATACTGCATTTGTTTTTTGTTTAACTGTTTTTCTATCTTTAATAATAAGCGAAAAATCCACATAGTTTTATCGAATTTGGACCACCCTGTATAGGTCATGTGCCCAGAGGACAGTCCTAGAAATAGTGAAAGAGCATTTGTGTCAGTATAGTAGAATAGATATTTATAATGTAAGGTAGGTAATAATTGTTTTCAACAACATTAGTGTCTCAAGTCATAGAATTAATTAAGTACCTATAGTCATTTATAAAAACTTTAGAAAGTACTTCCCAACTCTCAATCGTAAACTTATAAGGGAACACTAAATTTTCCCAAAAACTTTTTAGTCTTTGGCCTTCAGCAACAGTCATGCAGCAAAGTTTGATACATTTTTTTTTAAATTTTAATTATAGCTGACATATTACCAACATTCTTTTAAAAAAAAATTATTTTTCAATTCAGGGAAAATTTCTAGTAATAACTTTCTTATAATATTTTTAAAAAATGTCTACTGTGCTTTTTTATCATTCAACTTTAATTTGACAGCAATTGTTACCAGACACACTTTAAAAGTATTAATTAAAGAAAATTAAACATGCTTCAAAATTTTTCATTTTTGTGCTAAAAATATTTATCTCATTAATTTTCTTAATTAATATATATTTTTACAGTACTTAAAAACTTTTACCATTTATTTAACAAAACAAACAGACAACCATATACAGAGATCAAAAAATGGTATACATGTGTATGAGCATCTACACAATGATTTTTGTTTCTATCCGAAAATTGTTATCAAAATAGTTTTGACCAAAACAAAAAATATTGTGTACTCCACAATTTGTTTCACTCAAAATTTCATCAGCATGTACTACAAGGTACATAAGATTCTTGGTGTGTCTGCATGTATTAAATGTCTTCTATCTGTTTGTATGAATTATGGAAATTTCAAAGAGAGTGGTGCACTTTGAGAATGCAGTTGATCATGATATCATTGCAAAACTTAATAATAAAATACAAGTAAATGGCTGCAGTGCACCTGATTTCCAATCATTATAACTTTTCCTGCCTACCAATCCTATTTTAATATTCAGTTGTTATTTCATTTAGTGTTGCGATAAATAATAATAATTAACAGGTAGTAATAATAATGATAAAACAACAATTGATAAAATTGACATTTTTTTAATTTTAAAAATAAATTTATCGGATTTAACAGCAGCACAACAAGGAGAAAATGTTGCACCCTCCACCATTTGTATTAAAAAACAAAAGATGTAAGGCCTAGTTCATATCGAGGAATTTTGTCTTGCTTCGATGCTCGCCGAAGGGCGAGGTAAAAACAAATCCATACAAACTTATTGGTGCTTACATAGTGGAGCAGCGCACCTCGATGCGATGCTCGCCGCTTACCTCGATGCATCCTAGAAAACTAGTTTGTTTTCGGGGTGCAGATGCCTAAAACTAGCTCTCTCATTGGTTGAATTGTATTAAGTGAATTCCAGTCAAGACTAATAATTTGATATCTCTGTTATTAATAAGGATGTGCAAAAAAGTTTAATACTTAAGCATATATTTAGGTATACAAAAAGTGTTTTTTTTTTCAAAATGTTGCATTTTTAAGATCCAAAGTCAACGGTTTATGTAAATAAATATTTAATGGATAATGTATAGTTACGGACATATATAATTAGCACCTTCTTGATGAGATGTTACACAGTTTGGGGCAATGCAATGGCGGGATGCGAGTGGTGAGGTTCGATGCTCCGCTATGTTAAGGGTATGGCGAGTTGCGGGCATCGTGGCGAGACAAATGCCGCACCACTAACTAGGCCTTAGTTTATTGTAACTCAAAAACGCAAAGCGTAATGAACAACTGAGGACCGAGGGTTATACTTATTTTGGTTAAAAAAATTTACTTTTTTTTGTGTCTACGAATGAACACTTAAATTTCAAAAATATGTACTCCTCAGTTTTTGCCTTAATTGAGTCCAGATTTTTTCCAGAATATAGTTTATTGTGTATATGAGTAAATTTTACTCCAACATGGTACTACAGTTTTTGAGATCTCCAAGTATTTTGAACGCTCTGTATATTTTTTGCCAACTATAATCAAGACAAGTGAAGACAAGATTGTAAATTAATTTAAAAAATTCATTTACGTAGTAATAAAATTTGTAATTAAGATCGCATCACTCCACTTTTATTTATTGTAAGTAATCTAGACCCAACCCTGTTTTTTTATTTCTGTTTGCTAGTTGTATGGTTAACAGAATCTATATACTGCAGCTATTAAATAACTTTGTTGAATTGCTTGCTCGTTAATAAATGTATTTGGATCTGTGTAGATGTTTTTTCCAATAACATAACTTGCAAACAAACTGCTAACTTATATGTAGGTAAATATAAATATGTGGATAGACTATAACTTAGACAGATTGGCCACATTGTGTGTTAACAGCATGACAAGCAAGGCGAAACGTTCACCAACACGCTTAAATACCTCAACTGGTGCTTCACGGGCCTGTTCACTTTGGAGTGCTTCCTCAAGATTCTTGCCTTTGGCGTGAGGGTAAGAGCTTGTAACTTCTAATGTACAGTAGGTAATTGTTAAATACGTATTAAAAGTGCATGGTAAAGGACAGTTAGGTTGATTTATATTGATGAAAACTTGAACAGCCGTGCATTAAAAAACTTCTGTAAAATATGGAATCATGTAAAAGGATTTTTATTACTAGTTTTATTATGAATTCTATTATTTATAAAATGTTTTGCCTTAGATGTGATTGAAAATAGTATCTATTATATAGTTAAACTAAGCAAATTTTTCTTAACTATTTTATTTAAATTTGACCAAAAAAAATCCATTTGAACATTTCCCAACAACTTAATTTTCACCCCCAGGGGAGATTTAAACTATAATTACCCATAAGTAATGGGTATTTTTCTCAAAATAAATAAAAAATTTGTTTAATACATAACTTTCAAAAGTATTATCTAAACATTATTTTTCTTGTTGATTCTCTACCATTTTCTACAAATTCTTGGTTTGTGAAATTGTTTGTATATCTGGGTTATAAAATCAAATAAGTTTTGACTTTAAGAAATTTCATGAAGGTTAAAGGATTTAAAATTTGCTTTCACCCCCAAGGAAATCTTCCAATAATTACTTGGAACCACATCTGAGAAATATAGAATATAGGGGATGTGGCAAGAATTCCCAAGCAAGATCAAAATTATTTTAACAACTTTGGCATTATGTAATCTTGTGTTATCTGGTTCAATATAACCATTCAAAGAATTGTATTAAAGCCCTTTCGTATCAAACAATTACTACTACATTGTTATGATACAATCAAAAAATCCAACATCACATAATGTAAAGGCTTAGAATAACCCGTCGCACAATAGAATTTTTTGAATTATGTACAATCACTCGATTATTCACGTTTGAATTTAAAATGACATTTTTTTTCCAACATATAATTAACATTATTTTTTTGTTTTTATTTATCTATGAGCGAGCCCTTTGTTAAAAATTTCATAGCTCACCACTGTGTATAGTTGAAAATAATTTTAGGTTATGCAGTAAATGATTACAAACAACTTTTATATTTAACTTTTTTTAATATTATTACTAATAACAGAGTTATCGAATAATTCGTCTTGGCTGGGACACCCTGTATAATATCTTTGTAAAAAAAACTACACAATCTAATGGGTTTTTTCTAAATAGAACTCATTAACTTTTATAAAGGTTTGTTTTTGAATCACTATTTTTTTTTTCAAGATGAGGTTTTTGTTCAACAAGCAAACCATTTTATAAAAAATATATTTATTTTTAAACTGGTAATAAAAATGCAAAGCTCGTCATTTACAGACTTTAAACAATGTTCTTTAAACCATATTTTATTATTTAACAAATATGTTATTTTCTTTTTTTTATTAATCAAGGAATAATAATCAAACACTGATTTATTTCTATGTATATGTAATATGTATACACATACAAGTTTCTGTGCAATTTCTACTCAAAAAAATTGTTACATGTAACTTATTTCAACAAATTTGAAGTACAACTGCTAATTTTGATAAAAATTGTTACTTTGTTTAAGGAAAATACTGTTAACAATTTTTATTAATTTTAAAATAAGTTTTACATAAACTTTTACGTTAAAAAATTTGTACATGTATAGGCTAGTTTAGATTGCAGCTTCAGATACATAAAAAGATGTACAGGCAAAAAATCTGGGTATTTTATGATCTCTATGTTTTTTAAGGAAAATTGTTCTACTCAAAAAGGTTTAGTATTAAAACAGGGTAAAAAAAAACTCTTGTAAGATCAAGTGATCAAAACTTTTATTTAAACTGATGACTTGTCTTGTTTTAATGTTGGTTTTATTCTTTACCAATCCAATTTCCCGATCCTTATGGCACCGCTATGCTCTGCTTATGTGCATGACTGCAAGATAATCGTAGAGCATGATTTGCACAGTGATTTTGAGTATTTTGCAATATTATATTCACCAACACCTTGGACACTAATCATGTTTTATACGACACTGTATTTGCTATAGTTTAAGAAGTCCAACGTATACTGACTGAACTTGTTTAAAAGCAATGTTATGTATTGTGAGTTATCCAATTTAAACTGTAGCAAGTTTGAAGGAAGGTTTCTATGTAATTGTCAATGAACACGTTTTCATCTCATGTTGTGTTTTGTAAAGTTTTATAGAGGGTCTGCCGACTTTTTGAACAAATGTATTTCGACGGTTCAATTGAGATCAGGTAGGCAATGGCTTGTAGTGTAGTGCTACATCTGTAAGTTGTTGTAGTACCACGAGGCTCCACCTTTGCTCTCCGATATCCTGGCAGTTATGAATATTCTGTTTACTTTCCTCTTTCTTTGTGAGACTGTGCTCAAGCTCATCGCATTTGGAATTAAGGTAATATTTATCAGCATTACTTTCCAACGTTAATCTCAAATTATTTCACTGTAGTCATAGTTTTTACTTTTTATGCGAGCAAATTTTTTATAATCCATTGAAGTTTTTAAAATTATAGTATGCAGGTAGTAGCACTTAATATTTATGCAGCCTATCGTTTTTTAGTAGTGTTCGTCTACGCAATATCGTTTAGTTTTTGGTTTTTGTAGATTTTTATATATATATATAGTTCTAAGCACTTAAAACACTACTTAGACTAGTGAATTTAATCACTGGTAGTTACAACACTAAGTGAGTAACTGGTAGCGTTGCGTTAGCGTTGAGTAACTGATCTTTACAGACTAACGTCAGTTACACCCGCTTTCATAGTAGACTTGATGCATGGTAGAAGTCCAAATCCTTTCCAAAAGTGAAGTTTTTCTTTTAGTTTATTTCAAATAATTAGGAAATTAGCTAGGTTTGGTTAGGTTTAAATATCGATCGTAATTTCTTCCTTATAACTAAAATTATTTATTAGGTCACTATTAGTTTCGTTAGCTATAACAATAAATTAGAAAATAGACACTATGTTATTTGGTTTTAGAAAATATTCTTACAATTACAAATAACTTGACTCAAAAAGGCATTTACATTTTAAATATTTTTTTACATGTCTACATTATTTTAAATACCTGTAATAATCATTATTGCCTTATACTTGAATGTGAAATTTTTATTTTGTATATGATAAATTTTAGTTTTAATTAATTAATGAAATTTTTATTTATAATTACTTTTATTCATTTATACCTAATGTGCCAATTTAAAAATCCACACATTAATGCTAATGCACATTAGAATAGTAATAGAAAATATTGCACACATGCTGTATGGCTAATTTTGTTTTAATAATAATCAAAAACTGAAAGCCTTAACATGTGTAAGAATACCATACAAAATTTAAATATTAAAGCCCACCGCTAAAAAAATCTTAGCACCTAACGCAGAGCTGGGCAATGCTTGAATGCTTACTACTTGCAATAATTTTTTAAGCACTTTTAATGCTTCGAGCACAATGCTTGGAGCACTTTCTAAAACAGATGATGCTTAGAGCACCAAGCACTTTCTTGAACACTTGGTACTTATTGAGCACTTTAGAAAGGCAGTGCTTAATAAGCATTTTTTAAATTTATATATGCTTACTGCATAGTATTTACATAGTATGCTACAAGACTTTAAATTTTAAATTTCTCTTAAGCATTTCCAAAATGCTCAATGCTTGCTGCTTAATTTTTTTAAGCACGGGTCAGTGCTTGATGCTTTTAAGCATTTTTAAAAACCAAAGTACTTACTGCTTAATTAGATCAAGCACTTACACAAGTGCTTGAATGCTCGGTGCTTCAAGCACTTTGGGTCGGTGCTTTGCCCAGCTCTGCACCTAAGTAGTTTTTTTTGTAAATGTACAGGATATCCCAAATGATTTGTCTCGCCGTTTACAGTCATTTAAAACAAAATAAAGTTCCACAAATTCGTGTTCAATATTAATATAAAAATTAGATTTTCATACTTTTCTCAGTTTACAAATACTAAGAACTAAATACATTAATTTTAGTTTTTTCATTCAATTTCTTAATTTTTATAGAAATAAAAACACTAAAACTTCTTTGATATAAAATCTAATTAAAAAATAATTTAGTATACAAAAAGTTGCTTCGAAAATGCTTTTAGTTTTTTAATATCTCCAAAACTAATACGAAATTCAATTTTTTTAGCATTACTTTAATAACTTGAACTGATACAGCTATGATTTTTTTTTTTAGTTAATAAGGAGTATGAAATTGAACACCTTTTCACTTATTTAAACGACCCAATAGCTCTTAAAATAAGCGAGATATCAACAGTGGCACAATCTTTTTAGAGTACTCTTTTAGTAAAAGCTTAACTGATCCCTTTATTTTACATATTTAAATAACGGTTTTGGTACCAAGTTATTAGCAGGCTTACAGAAAACTATGATATTAAATGGGATTAAAAGTATTCAACTTATTTTTCATGTTAATATAATATGTGCATTGAATAAATGTATGCCTCTTTATTTTATTTGACTACCTACTTTTATATACGTATAATTATTTTCCAAAAATTGCATACATTTGCAAAATACTTTTATTGTCCTTTTATATTTTTAATAGCTGCAGCTTTGCTTAAGAAAATCAATTTTATTTTCAAATTTTGAAATTTCTGACAAATTTTAATGAAAAAATTTCACTAATGTAAATTATTTTTTGAGTCTGTATATCTGATTACTGTTGCTATTGTTTGGTGTTAATACAATTTTGTTTCACAGAATTTCTTCAAAGATCCTTGGAACACATTTGATTTTGTCACCGTTATTGGAAGTATCGTGGACGCCATGGTTGTGGAATTTGGTGTAAGTATTGTTGCAATAAAAGCAACTTCTTATTTAATAAATGAAAAACTATTACATTTACTCATATGTAATCATCACCATCTTTTTCACAGCAAACTAAAAAACTAATTTTAATGTATATAATAAATAAATGGTTCTCATGTATTTGCTTCCGAATATAGTTTTAAACATATACATTTTAACACATGTTAACTTTCTATACTTGAACACTATTGTAATCTGACACACTAAAGTTTTATTTTGTTTTATTTTACGTTCTCAATTTAAGGATAAAGCTGCAAAAGAATCCAAGGAAAGGGTGCGTACACTGTATTGTGTTAATTTTTCATGATATTCTTGTAATGCTTGGTAAGAACTATTAGTGAAATAGTAAGTCTAAAATTTCAAAAGCTAGGGTGATATGAATAACTTGCAGTTTCTTCATTTAGTTTTACAAGTGAGATTTAAATGAGTTAATTTTTTTTGTACTTAACTTTAAAACAAAATTATTGTTGATTATTTTATCCATCCTGTTCACTTAAAAAACTTGAATTTTTTAAACTTTTTTTATATTTGGCTTATACTCTCGAAAAATATACTTCAACCGTTTTTCAATATTTGTTTGACTATCAACAGTGGTTATACATACAACTTGTGACAACCAGGGCTGTAAAGTCCGAGTCAGAGTTGGAGTTTAGAAGGAATTTCTGGTCAGTGGAGTCGGAAAAACTGTACCGACTCCGAGTACAACAAAAAATTGCGAGGTGGTCCTTTGCCACAAAATTTAAACTTAAATTTTAAATAATTTCTTTATACTTTTTTTTATATTACACCATAAAATGTCTTAGTATTTAAATTTTGTCGGAGTCGTAGTCGAACTACTAAAATTATCAGGAGTCAGAGTCGAATTTTTTTTTACTGACTCCACAGACCTGGCTGACAACTATGTAGTAAATCAGGAAATACCCAGTCACACTTTATGTGGGAATCCCATGTTGAATCAAAAGCTGTTATTGCCTTCATTTGACACTTTAAATAAACCATTTTATTTAGAACATTGTGGTGTTTATTGTTTTCATTTGAGTTGGTTTTTTAATGAATTTTAATATGAAGAATCTCACTTGCAGAAAATAAAAATACTTTGTATCACCAGTAAGATGTAGTCTCTTCAATACTATATTAGCTGTCTGTGTTTTATACTTAGACATATAGGACCTATGTGGAAAGGTTAGTTTTCTAAGAGCATGTAATATTTGTAAATGCACTATGAAATGTGTAAAGTTTGATTTTTGATTTTGACCTAGCAGCCTGGACAAAAGTTGAACTGGTTTTATGCCTTATTTGCGGTTAGTTCTTTTTACCGCAAATAGTAAATAAAATTTGCTTTTTATAAGAGAATTGAATTTATTTCTTTTTCATACTTTTACCCAGTAAAGGATTAAAAAATCTTCACGAGCATGAATAATCACCGATAAATAAAAATGATGTGTTAATGCATGTTGTAAGTTCACAATTATAACTAAAAAAATGTGCACTTTCCGTCTTAAGCACAACCATATTTGTTTATGAAATAAAAAAAGCCAGTGTAAAGTTGTTTTAAATGGTAAGTAAGTGTGATACACAACCATTTTAACACACACAATATTAACACAACAATTTTCCACATACATATGTCATTTTTATGAACAATTTAACTTGCAGGATGCATTGTGAAACATTAATGATATTAGTTCTATAGAGTAAAGAGTATAGTTTAGCAGAATTTAAATTCTTTTATTATAATAGTTTGTAGATATGTTGTGGCGAGTAGATCTTATACTTTACATTAGTTAGTGGATAACCAGCTTCAAATATCATTAGATTTATTTCTGAAAGTTATCGTGTTCATGCTAATTACTTAAAAGTACAATTCGTTTTTAAATGTTTACAGGAGAACTTCATTAACGTTGGTTTTTTACGGTTATTCCGAGCAGCTAGATTAATAAAACTGCTGCGTCAAGGATACACCATACGAATACTTCTTTGGACATTCGTTCAGAGCTTTAAAGCTCTACCGTATGTCTGTCTTCTCATAGCCATGCTTTTCTTCATTTATGCTATAATTGGAATGCAAGTAAGTATGCTTTATTCTAGACACTTTTAATGTGCAGATTTTTCCATCACACTTTTTTCTCGCCCTGTTACATGTACTGTTTAAGTTAGTGCTAAACATGCCAATTTTTTTTTACCGTACTGACTGATCCAAATTTTTGGTAATTTAAACATTACTCTATACTCAATAATAAACAATATACTTATGTAATTCCGTCGAAATTGGACAGCACTTAATTCAGGTCACTGGAATGCTACTTAATATAAGGTATAGCAATAAATTACATATAATAAACTTTATATCTTGCAATATTGAACAGTTTTCAAAAATGCATATATAACTTGATAAAAGGAAACAAGGAAATTTTGCAATTTTTTGGAATTTAATCTTTTCTATTTTTGAAAATAAAAATCTAAATTTTTGTGTATACACAATACACATGCCTAAATTAGTTATGAAGATGCAGCAGTCGACGCCATATATAACCAAATCTCTAACTCTTATAGTAAGAGTGACCCCTATAGTAGTTCCAATTAAGTAGTGCACCCTGTACACATATCAACGAAACTTATCCAATCCTAAATTATGTAAATTGCAATTTAAACAATTATTTTGTTTGTTTAGGTATTTGGAAATATAGCATTCGATCCTGATCAATCGATAAATAGGCATAATAATTTTCGAGATTTTATTCAAGGTCTTATGCTACTTTTTAGGTAAGTTTTCAGCAAAAAAATCACAAACTTATAAATTAACACTCTGCATACACTCATACGTTTTAAAAAACTGTATTAAACTTTTTTCAAAAATTCTAACTTTTTTTATATTCTGCAGATGTGCAACGGGAGAAGCATGGCCCAGCATTATGCTGTCATGTCTCAAAAATAAAAAATGTGATGATAAATCTGGTAAACCACCTTACAGCTGTGGCTCTAACTTAGCTTACGCATATTTTGTATCGTTTATTTTCTTCTGTTCATTTCTTGTAAGTGTTCATTATTTCAATTTTGTAAACCTACTAATTTTTCAAAAACTTTTAGATGTTGAACTTGTTCGTGGCTGTCATCATGGACAATTTTGACTATTTAACAAGAGATCCTTCGATTCTAGGAGCACATCATTTAGACGAATTTGTACGCATTTGGGCAGAATATGATCCTAATGCTACGTAAGTGTATAAAAACTAATTAAAAATCATAGAAATGAACATTGAAAGAACTGCAAAAAGTTAAAAGTCTTATATAAAAGTATTGATGCTAAAGTTGCTGTTTATTTTGAGATTATATTTTTATACTTTTGAAATTTTTATTGCTTAACACATTGACGGACAAAACGGCTACAGCCGTCAAACAGAATTCAAAATGATGTGACACGACGGCTACAGCCGTCGTATATTTAAATTGGTTTTGCGACAAGACGGCTGCAGCAGTCGATTTGTCCGTTTAACAGTATGTTCTTCAACATATTGTGCCACGATACGAATCACCACCAGAATCCTTGTGTCACCCTACATCAATTTGCGGGGGATTTATTTTGCAGGTTACCATTTCAAAGCATATAACAAAAATATCACTGTGTCACAACACGAACCTCAACCACGTGTCGACTGTCCGTCAATGTGTTAATTATTACTACATAATAAAAATTTTTAAAAGTTGTTACTAATAAATTACTGTAAAGGTAAATAAAACTGAATAAGTTTATGAAATCAATTTCAGGGGGAAAATTTTATATCAAGAAATGTATGATATGTTAAAGAATATGGATCCACCATTAGGTTTTGGAAATAAGTGCCCCAATCGGCTAGCATATAAAAAATTAATTCGGATGAATATGCCTGTTGATGCAGATGGAAAAGTCGGTTTTACCACAACATTATTTGCTTTAATTCGCGAAAATCTCAACATTAAAATGAGATCAGGTAAAAAATTTGAATTTTATTAATATTTTTAACAGCAAAATTAAATATAGCCTACTTGATTTTCATATAGCGAGAAATTTATGTCTGTTAATTTTATGTAGCCGATGAGATGGATCTAGCAGATGAACAATTAAGAGAAACAATTAAAACAATTTGGCCATTACAAACCAAAAATATGATAGACATATTGGTTCCGCCAGGTGATCAACTGAATAATGGGAAACTGACTGTGGGAAAAATTTATGGAGGACTTTTAATATTGGAAAGTTGGCGTTCCACAAGATTTGGTCAAGTGGAACCCACCGGCCTTCCGGTACGTCATACTTTATTAACTTTATACAAGTTAAAGCTGTAAAATATGAAGTTAGTTAACTTGCAGTAATTTGTAATGACGAATAAATTTGTTAGGTCAGCTGGGGTTTAAATATTTTTGAAAAACTCAAAGCGCCCATTTGTTTAGTGAATGTTATGTTTTTTTGTTGTATAGCTGTGTCATTCGTTGTAGTATACTTCTATTATCAACCAATGTGTTAGATACCCGAAGGTGTTTCTCCTTATGGTGTTATTCCTTAATCAACTGAATTTATATAGTGATGTCCTTTTGCAAGACAGCCTGAAACATTCTATAAATCTATATTAGCATAGAACACCTGCGAGAATAGATTAGGCTAGTGCCCTATAATTTTTCTGTATTTTATTACAGGGTTGCAGAAATAGCCCCTCGGCCAATCACGCGGTAGTACATTTATCCCTCTAAATTTTTATTAGTTTTCGATTATAGTTGCTCGAAATATCTAGTTAACACGTTTTATAAACTCTCATTCATAGTATAGTCCTGTAGCTGAAACGTATTTGCCTTCTTGTTCGGCTCTCTATTTTTATCTTGGCTGTTACATGCACTGTCCTTACGTGTTTTTAACATTCGTATTTTAATACCTGCAGTTCAAATTTCCCATGTGGTTGGTTCATACTTTACTATTTATTAAACCTTTGTGATGCATGTTTTACTATCTTCTGTAGTGTCAGAAATAGATAACTACATAGTAAGACTAATAAACACAAAAAACAAATTTTAAATAAAATTGCAAACAAATTTAAAACAATTGTAAAGTAAAGTACTAAACCATAGATGAAAAAATAATTAATATATACCTAAGCAAAACTATTTTTTAATTTAAAGGGCATCCTTTTTATTTTTGTGCGTAATTATAATTTAAAACAGATGAATTTGGCCTAATTTTTTTTTATTGTTTAACTAGAATATTTTTATATCAATTATTACAGTATACAATTACCTTTAAATGTCTTACACTGCTAGTACTTATAATATACCAAGGAAATTAATATTAAACTTAATTTTTGTTATTAAATGTTCATCCGATTCAAATACACAAAAACAAATCTCTAGTCTTACTATATAGCTCTTTTATTATAACTTCATGTAACAATCAACTAAATATTATTTTACTTTTTTATTTTTACTACAAACCCTTTATTGGATACAGCTATATGTAAATATTAAGTTTTCTGTTACATGAACAAGTGGTTTACAATTTTCAAACTGCATTCACTTCTGTTGCATGTTCTTTTTGCATTTGGAATGTTTTTACTCTTTGAAGTGGATTCTTGCTCACACAGCACAGTACAATGTTTTCAATATTAGCAATAAAAACAAATCTTTTTGCACCTTAAAACAGTGATCGTCATAGTTCAGGCATTATTATTATCATCAGAGTTTAAAGCACAGTATGTTAGGCATGTGTAATATTTTGTTGATCTTAAATTCATTCATAAATCAGTAAGATGCATATATGTTACATTACGGTTAGGGTGCTGTAGTGGCAAAAGTACATGTTTACCACCATAGAAGGGCACATTTACCAGTACATATACCGGTAAATGTATACATTTACATGATAATCTACATTTATTGTATCATATTCATTAGCAATTTTAACAGTTGCTTTAAACCATTGGTTCTCAACCCCTCTCTAGATCATACGGGTTTCAAAACTCTTCAGTAAATATTTATTGTTTCAAGAATAACTTCAATTAAATCTCTCACGTATCATCTGTTGTAGCAAAAAGGGTCACAATGTTTAAGTTAACGTTATACCGTATCAGTATTTTCAAATCTTATTGTTTACTTCTGTTGTTTTTAACTGTCACATATTAGGTTTCCAGATAAGTGTGTTTAGAAATCTTAAGTCACTAGTAAAGAAAGCTGGGAACCACTGCTTTAAACAATTTTATTTTATTATACACAGGCTGTCCCAAATACGAGGATCAACATAGAAATCTCGCTTATCTTAAGAGTTACGAAATCTGTAAATTGGGGTACGGCTGTGTAATTCGTACTCTTAATTTAAAAGTTATTTGGGAAGTGCTTTAAAATATTTTTGTTTTGCTGAATTTCATTTAAGAGATATCAAAAATTAAAAACACTTTTTGGAAGAAACTTTTAATTCTCTCTATTCTGATCTAATTAAATTTTATAACAAACAGATAACCAAATCGGTACAACTAAAAATCAGGACATGACAACATAAAAGAAAAACAAATTCTTTCCATTGCCTTTGTTTTTCAACATTTACAAAATAGATTACTATGTCATCAAAAACTTATCTAAATTATTTATTAGGGACATTCTTCTCATACTTTTTTTAACTTACTTTGAACATTTGGAATTTCCAAAGTAAAAGGTGACTATTATTCTCTTTTCAGATTAATTAAACACCAAATTACGAAACTTTTTACTTCATTAACTGACTCTTAGCTCGTAATATAAATGAGATTTCCATGTTGAGCCTTGAATTTGTAAAACCAAACTAATCAACGGTTAAAATAAAATAAAAAATATATTTATATAAACTCATATAATACTGAAATTTAAAAAAATCATGTAAGACAAAACCATTTAAAATTAAGTACGTATATTGCAAACTATAAAATAGTGTAATAAAAAAATTATTAAAACCTTACTTGATCCCCAGATTTCCAATATTCGACAATACATTATCAGTTTTATATTACACAAATTTTGAAACATGAACATCCATCACATTGAATGTGAACGCTCTGAATGCAATCGTTAAAAATTAAAAAGAAATGATTTCAACAGAAAAAACCACATTCATTGGGTCAGTTTGAATTGAAATGTTGTTATTAATTATTTTTTCAATTATATATTTTTTGCTTGTGAAACATCAAATTACTTCCGCAATATTTTTTATTGTTGCAGTTCAAAATATAACTCTTATTTATTTAAAATAAAATAAGTTATAACCATAAGTTTATTAAACAATATATTGATGGTACTTTACTATGTATGGTATTAACTATTAATTTTGTCTGCGTATTATGGACATTTATTGGTATTATCGATGAAACAGAAGAATTTAAAAAATGTGAACCTCCAATGAACAGCTGTGTCAAGAATTTAATAAAAAAATAAATTCAAAATATGAACCTTTTGTAGGCCTCATTATTTTTATTTTAGGTGGCAAGTAACACAAATTAAAATGAGTGAAATAAATGGTAGCATGAAATAAAATAATGTTTATTTATTTATGATATTCAACTTGCAGTCATTGCTGAAGTTGTATTTTTTTCAAGGAGATCTACTTCAACATTTAAAAAAAGTTTTACATTAAATTTGAAAATATGAGTTTGCTCAAGCTATAAGCGCAAACAAAAAGGATCACGTTTCCAAATCAAATATGCAAAAGCTGTGCTGTGTGGGCAAAAAGCATTGTAATCCCATTTTTATTTGACTTTAATTAAAGTAATATTAGAACATAGTTAAATTCCGATTTTTGTTAATGTGATAAATTTTACGAAACTTGAAATTTTGGGGCGCTTTATAGAATACAATTGTGTTGCTCTTTAACATAGACTTCAAAGTGAGCTGTAGACATAGGTATGTAATATGTATCTGGACACAATCCATGCCTTAGTTTAGTTGAGGTTAAGTAAAAGTTATGTTGGATGACAGAAAGCATCGTTTTTTGACTGCCTGTTGGATATGGCGGGCCATTTGGGCGAGAGCCGAACCGGCTCTATAACTACGGAAGGTGCCCCCCTCATAGCGTGTCACGAATCCACAGACTCTCATCCACACCATGAAGAAAGCTCCCTTATTGCTCTTGCTCGACGAAATACAAAACGTACACGGTCATTCAGGTAATATTGCTACATCGTCACTAATTCAAACACAATTTTTTAATAATCTTTTTTCTGTTTCAGGAGTAAAAAGGTGAAAATAAGAATATTCTGTGGTAAATTGATGTGGTAGGATAGGTATAGATTTAAAAATTAGGTTCCAATCATTGTTAGGAGGTATATGGTATTACGACAGCATTAATATTTACAGATGCAGATGCTCATAATATAATTATGATAGAAGGTATTTTTTAATCAGTAGAATAGTTCAGATTTTTACGTATAGCAAATTTGCATCTTCAATATTTAGGAATGACCATATTTTTAAAAACCACTAGATATTAGATAGTGGGTCACATGTTTAATTTGTTACTTATTACTTTTAAAGTCCTAGTTTAGAAGAATGTTAACAAAACCCATCTGAATATACATTTTTAAGATGATAGTAAAATAAGGCCTAGTCTTTTTAAATATTTTACATTTTTAGAAACTAAAATTATGTTGTAATATCTTGCTCATATTTAGATTTTTATTTTTTATTGATCAGTATGAAAATTGTATATGCCGACTGTAAATAAAAAGTTGGCTGTTTTGTGGAAATATATCAAAAACAAATGCCACCATTCAATTGTTTTCATTAAATAACATTAATATGTTCATCTTTGTTAACTTATCTCTAAAAACAAAAGATATTAAAGAAAATAATAAAATGATTTTTTTGTTGTCTTCATTTATTTTTGGAACCGATCAAATTATCTAAAATTTTAAATCAGTTAAAAATTCTATACATTTTCGTCTATTGTAGTTTCTAAGATTCCAAGTTGTTTTGAACAGACTATTCAAAAATGTTAATTATAATTTTTTTAAGCCAAGTTCATTTAAAAATGTAATACTAAAAACAAGTTCACATAACCAACGATAAAAATTGGTAAAATTGTCATTTTTATGCGTTATTCAGATGGGTATCAAATCCAGTTTTAAATTAATGCTTGCCATCTGCATTTTATTATTGATAAAGTTAAATAATTTTTCATTGCACAATGAAACGAAAGCATTTTGGAAGTATTTCTAATATTTTAAATACCTATATTCATTGTTAAAACCTTAACAACTTTAAAATAATATAATTAAAATCATCTGTAAGTAACATTAATTTACTAAATTTAAAAATATAATTTAAAATTCTTTTACATCATCATTCTAACCAAGTATGTAAATTAAATATTATTCGAAATATTTATGTAATGAATTAAAAGTTAAAATGATTTAAATCGATTCGTTTTTGTGTAAATAGTTGAATATCAACTAATTAGTATCACAGTTGGTAGGTACTGGTGTGTCTTGTCCTGAAAGTGTTTTGTTTTAACAAGTTCTGCACGTTCGCATGTTTTACTAGTGCATGCTTTAGTGACTAGTCATTCTAAATGTAGCAACGGGACTTAGTATGAATGGGTTTACAAATTATTTAGTTCTTAAGGAGTGTAGTATAATATAAAATGTAATGTACTCTGTTGACGAGCTACAAAATGTTGTTTATTGAAATTCGTTTGTATTTAATGATTATCGATGCAGGTGATGGAATTACAAGAAGCACTAGGTTCTCGTCGACCATCATGTGATAGCTTAGTTGATCAGCAGCATCTACATCCCTCGTATTCAAATCCTCAGCGGAGATCTCCCAGTCTTCGGTATGTTAAGTTAATTGTAACTATAGAATTGTAACTGATTATTATATTTTACAGTCGTAATTCACCTTCTCTCGCTCGTAGCCCCTCTCCTCGTAGACGATATCAGCATCATCTACATCATGATATTGGTTTTTCTGATACAGTATCAAACGTAGTAGAAATAGTTAAACATGAACATCAGAGAGCTCAATCTCATAGGAGTAGATTTGTTAGAGGTAAAACAATTTTTTGCTAATAAATTTACCGAAAAGGTTAAAAAATGGTTTTTCTATTGAAACAATAATTTCAGCACTTGTATTATTTTATCTTTATTTTAACCAATTAAATAAATGTTTATATTTCATGTCTCTAATAAGCTTTTGTACAGGGTGGTCCAAATTCAATGGTAAAACACAGCTATCTTGCCTATCATTCAAGATAGAAAAATGGATAAATGCCCATAATGGTAGTTTTTGGGAAAAATTTTCATATTAATAATGTCATAATAATACATTATAAAACCAAATTTTTGGCAACTTAACTAAATTTCTATATTTAATAATAAATGAGATACCCATGTAATCCCATTGAATTTGGTTCACCCTTTACATCATACATTTGATCATAGAACTTCTAGTCTTTTGAAGTACATGAATAACTACGTAACTTTAGGATCATGGTCAGCATCTACTAGTCCAGCAAGGTCTCCCTCACCCACAGGAGGAAGATCCCACCACAATTCTCGACATGGATTACTTAAAACATCTCGCAGAGGCTACGGTACCACAAGTTTGTGCCAACGTTCACGTTCTCCTAGTCCTACACATCTCACTTCTCATCAACATGGCCCTGCTGCGATTGGTAAGCGTTTGACTACACAGAACACAAGCAAAATCACTCAACACACAAATACAACACCTAAAACAACCACTGGTAAGTTATAAATAGTTTATAGTAATATTTACAGAAAAAGTACTTTAAGTATTTAAATGGTACTAACTTAATTGAGATGAACAATATTGTTCAAAATTGCGTCTTTTGTTCTTTTAAATAAATCAAAAATAATTACACAAGTGTCAATAGCTGTTTTATGTGTATATTTATTGTGTTATTTTATATCCTAAATGTTTTTAGGCAGTAGTTAAGTATTCTGATTAATATGCCCTTAAAATGTGTAAGTAATTATTACTTAACATTTAAATAATTTTATACTTTTGGACAATGAAAACATGCAACTTTACTATATCTCAATAAAAACACTCCAGCCGTGTAGTTATTGTGTTTTAAATGTTAGAGATTTTGTATTTATTACGAAACTTTGATATACACGGTGATTTATAATGAGCGTAAAAAAATGTGATAGTTTGTTGGGGAGGCCATTTTGAGTAAAACATTTTATATGAACATAGGTCCTATTTAATTGGGTTACGGATAAACAAGAAGTCAATATTTTATAGCAGATACTTAATATAGGTAATTAATACCCAAAACAAAAGAATGTATTTTTTACATGTGCTTGAAATGTGCTTCTTCCATTTTGAAAGCAAAACAAATAACAAATGGCACTATAATGAGATTTTTTCTGATATGAAGTTCTTTTGTTTTACAATTTAATTAAAGTATTTAGGTACTTATTAATAAAACTTTGACTTCTTGTATATCTGTAACCAAATGAGATAGGACTTATTTTCATCCAACATTTTTTACTTAACTGACCTCCCTAATAAACCGTCACATTTTTTTACACCCATTAAAATGACCCTGTATGCAGGGTGTTTGAAATTCTAGTTTAAACATGGGGATATCTCGCTTATTACGAGTATAATAGCTAGAGCAGTGGTCTCCAACCTGTGGGGCGCGAGACTATTGCAAGGGGGACGCGCAGCTGTTACCAAAATATACTTTTGAATACAAACAAACAAAAAGAACTTTCTTTATACAGAATATGGTGTATTGTTTTATAGTCCATTAAATAATTCTTATTTATCAGAACAGTATTTATAAATTAGATTGTAACGAAAAGTGAGGAGGGCGCAAAAAAAAATTTATAAAAAAGGGGGCAGAGGAACAAAAAGGTTGGAAACCACTGAGCTAGAGTATAGATTTAAATTCGCAAAGTTGCTAAATTCGGTGCTGATTAATAATTCAAAGGGAAATTGGAAATATCTCAAACAGTATCCGAGAAAATTAGGAAAACTGGAAAACATGATTTTTGAAAATTACCTTTAATACCTATGGATTATAAAATATTTCAATTGTGTTAAAACATTGCCTAAATAACTTTTTAATCTAAATCGGATGGTAATCACATGGTTTTTCTAAGTCAATTCATTTTGTATTCTATTATGTAAATAGCAAAAATTGCACCCATAAGAAAAAATAATGTTAGTAATTATAAAACAAATCGACCTAGAAAAAAATTGTGATTACCATTTGATTCAGCTTAAAAATTTGCTTAGGCAATGTTTTTACACATTTGAAATATTTTACACCCTAAAGGAGTTAAAGATCTTCAAAAATCTTTTTTTCCTGTACTTCCTAGTTTTCGTGGATACCGTTAAGATATTTCCAATTTCTCCTCGGATTATTAATGAGAACCGAATTTTGCAACTTTGCCAAATTTAAAGCTCTATTCTAGCTATTATAATAAGCGGGTTCGTCACGTTTAAACTCGAATTTCAAAAACCTGTTTTCTTCTTTCATAAAAAAAATAATTTTAACTACTTCAATTGTATATCTTGTTATATGGAATTTCAAGATCTTCAAAAATATAAGTTGCAAAAAATAAAAAGATGCATGAAATGTTATAATTCTTTAAATATTTTGTAAGAAACGCAATAACTATATCTCTTAAAAGTCCTAAAATAAAAAATTCACAGAACTGGAGATTTCTTACTTCGGCACCCTGTATATCAAATGTTTTTAAATTATGTATTGTAAAAAATTTGTCGTTAATCTAGTCCAATCTTTTTAAATTAGTATTTTGCAGTTTTTAGACAGAATATTTATTTATTTAGGATGTAAAATTTCATAAATATAGTATAAGTTTAGTACCAAAAAAAACAGTCCAACATTAAACCTACAAATTTGACAATGCACATTACACTTTTCGCAGAATACCAATAGATTTTTAGAAAATAAATATATTACATATGAATTTATGTTTTATAGCTAGTGCTGTAATAGGTCTACCGATGCAGCAGTCTGCCGCACATCAGGGTAGTGTTCAACATAGTCATCCAGTTTTAGGACGACGTGGACAAGGAAGAAGGCTTCCACCCACACCATGTAAACCGTCCACTCTGCAGCTGCGACCAGGTCCTATCAATTTCCCAAAACTAAATGCCTCTCCCACACATGTTAGTATTAAAATGTTAAGGTGAAATTGTACATTTATAAAAACTAAACGGGTGTACGTTACAGGTTCAGACGCACTCAGCACACACAACACCCCATACTCTACCACACAACATGACCAGGGACAGAGAACCCCTGCGAGAGATCATACCCAGTTACGAAGGTTCACAAGCACCCCTAAGCTTTGAACAAGCTGTAGCACTAGGTCGTGGTGGTCGTATGCTGCCAAGTCCCGTACCAAATGGTTATAAACCAAAACCAACTAGGTCGAGGCATTCCGATTCCGACGACGATGACTGGTGCTAACATCAGCATAAAACTCAGTTAATTGGGTAATAAAAACCCTTAATTCGTATTTTGACCAAAATAAAGTGATTTACTTTACGTTCGTAAATAATACTCCGTTAAACTGGCTTTAAAATAATCTGTCAGTTAAAGTGCATTAAAACTAACAATTGTAAAAAGCTAACAGCCTTTCAGGAATTGAATAATGTGTATAACGTTGAACACACTGTTGTAACACAAACTTTCACCAATCTAAATCAAAGTATCTTACCTTACCTATGTAACTGAAAGTTTTTTTAAATACTGCCAATATTGTTTTATTAGTCCATGGTGTGTGCAATAGAACTATCGTTAAAAACAAATGTTCATTCGCTAATCTATGTCATTGCAATTTTTATCGAAAACAGGTGGCTATGGTTTCATGTAGCTGTTTGTTTTTTTTTGTATATTTTCAATTGTTTTCAAATAATTTATTGACATATGAAGTTAGTTTTATTTAATTTTGTAATATGGTTATTAAAAGTTTGGGTCTCTCGTAGTGAGTGAATTTATTGTATTGGCAACAATGCCTTCTGTTGTGAACCATTATCAGCAGATTTCGTGACAAATTAAAAACAAATTGCAATGATACGTATGTGTATGCAAATGATCTTGTAATTAACGAAAATTCATTTTATTTTAACACATAATTATAATTCTTCCCTAAAGTGCTTTAAAATCACTAAATTTACGAAACGTAATTGTTAATAGGAAATAAAATATAACTAAACTAAACTGTAACCGATTTATTGAGTTAAATTTATGTGTTTTAGTGTAATCTAATGAACAGATACATTGTTTCTGTGATATGAGCACTGCGAGCGCGGTGCTTAAGAATTAAGTTTAACAACTATAGTGACCCATTCTTATTGTTTCGTGCTTATGGACATACGGATATTTTATTAACTGTTTAAATAAATTGCATTGTTTCGGAGTTTAATTAAATATTTAATACACTATGGTTAATATTCTAGCTCGAACTAGTTTATTGCAAAATGATGCCTTATAAATCTAAACTGAGGTCTATAAGAACCATTAAGTTATAAGTATTTATCATCATTCCCAAATTCTTACAATGTAGTACCTAATTCAGATTAGTATTATCTCCCAGACATTTTTATAATAACCATTTATTTATTACCTACCAATATTTGCTGCCGATTTCAGTCGGTGCTCTAAGAGTACCACAATAATGGTAGTGTGATGCAGCTTTTCGATGAACGTGAGTGTTGATTTCAGTAATCATGTAAATATGGTTGAAATGATGGACTTCCAGGAAGCAGCACTTTAAAAATCCAAATGGCATCATCAAGCAGGTCTACGGGTTCATCGCTGGTTGCATATATACTGGCAATTGTTCTAATTTACTAAACTGTATATCCAGATTGTGGTTATCAGATAACAGCACTGTGTAATGTCTTTAAGACAGCCCTAAGTAATCATGGAGCCGTGCCGCTGAGCGTTCGTCTGTGGTTGGCTTCCATTTGCATCTATTTTAATATACCTATATTTAATGATTCTGCCAATTGAATTAAAATGCGGGTTTTAAATTCATTAAATACTTCTAAGGCTAGCTTAGACATGGAATGGATGCGTACTATTTATACCCGTGTGCATGTTACCTCGTTGTTTGTGTGCGCTTCATTCAACTGTTTACGCAGTGACAATTTTTATATGCAGATATTTCTTGGGAAATATTCCTGTCGAGGTTTTTGTGAACTTGTGTATAGTCCGTGTGTAAATTAGGTTTAATATGTCTTGTGCAGAATCTTAATTAAAAAATGTCTGTTAATATACATTGCCATTGCAATATTTCAAAAATGATGCTGGGTAGATGCCTATTAATCAAAGTATTAATGTTTCATTAATTGTATATTACATGTTTACCATCAGCAACATTTTTGAAGGCAGTTGATATAATATGTATAAAAATTTATACATCTTTTTCATATAATTACTGAGTTGTTGAATATTTATGTAATTACCTATGTCCATTAGACTTTGCATTAGTATTAATATCATTATCATTGCTTTCAAGCCCATTTTTTAATAAAATCGTAAATAAATAATATAGATACGTTTTGTATGTGCTTCCTTTATAAAACACCCAAACCTTCAATTAATTATTTTTTACAATACTGAGTTAATTAGTGCCAGAGCTGGGTACAATTTGGAATTTTAAATATTTTTACTTGCAAAAGTACTTCACATTATAAAAATAGAAGTACATATTTTAAATACTTTTAAGTAAGTACCTATACAGCGTCATTCAAAAAGTCTGCAACAAATGGGAACATTTTTATTATCGATTTTTCAGAAAATTTTATTCTTGATAAAAGTTGGTGCATGGTCTAAAACTAACTTTAAGATGAAGAAAAGTTCAATAAAAAGTCATAGGACACTAGATTTTAACGATTTTTGAAATATTCGCAGGAGTAAAGTGCCCTTATTTTAAGAGATTCAAAAAAATTGTATAAGAAAAAGTTATTTAGAATCTCAAAACAAGAGCAGATTTAAATTTTGACGGCCATATTCCAATTTTCATTTTTTAAGAAATTTTAACATTCAAAAAGTCTTCAACAAATGGAAAAGTTTTTTATTATCGATTTCTCATAAAATTTTATTCTTGATAAAAGTTGGTGCATGGTCTAAGTCTTTTGGAATGACGCTGTACCTATATTATTTAAAATTTAAATTTTACCACTAATATTCATTAATAAATTAAAAAGTATTTAAATACTTGTACCGACATTCGCAAATAATTTCATAACATTTAAATAAAGTAGAGTATTAAACACTTGAAAATATTTAAATTATTTCAAAATATTTTAATATCGGCAAAGTATTTTCACATTTTTGAACTAAATAGTTCGCATTTTTAAAATATTTCAAATTAAGGTGACCAGAATTCGCTTTGCCCAAAGTGGGCACTTATATATAGGATGTTTCAAAATAACTGAAGATAAAGATCATGAACAATTAGCAAATTTTTGAATTTTATACCTTGTTTAAAAATAGGAAACTACATGAAGTGTGTAATTAAAAAGAGGTGGCAAATTTCAATGACCTGGAAAGTTTGACCCGATTTGTTTTTCAAGGCTTTTTTAAAATCAACAGTATAATAAAATAAAGATAACAGAAAAATAGGCAGCTAGGTATGTTAAAGTTTGATAAAATATTTGAATTTGTGTCTTGCGATTAAGGGAAGACTTTTATATAAAATTTTTTCCTTAGACGTCTCCTTTCGGAGTTACACCCCCTAAAAGGAAGCGGTAAAATTAGGTTTTAATTTTATTTCTCAAATTTGGATATATGTAGAAGAATGATATTTGGTAGATGTTTTATGCTTATTGAAAGGTTTACCTTATCAATATTTTCAATCAATATCAATATTATTAGATTCTATGATACTCAAAAAAATATTTGACAATAGGGTGCAATACGAAAACAGTTGTATTTATTTAAATTATTTTAATTACCATAAGCCTGCCTGTCTGTTATATTATAAAAATTTAAAGAAGTTCCTATGGACTTAAAATTAATTTTGACTGTGGAAATTTAAAATATTTCGTGATAGGCATACTGTGATACTGATCAATTTTACAAAATTTATCGAAATTGTTCACTCCTAACGTAAACACATTTATGAGAACTCATAAGCGGAAAATTTCAAGTTAGAATAGCAAACTTGTTCAATTTCGAAGCATTTATTATTTTATACTTTTGCATTTGTATTCATATTACATACTTTACATTTTCTATTTTGTGTGCATGAGAATTATGCTCTTTGATAATTGTATGCAGCTGTGGTAGATGTAAGTGCTATCAGAAAATTAAATGATAAACCAATTGGTAAACATTTCTATTGATGTTTTGGAATAAATGCTTTCTATTTACATTTTAAATTCATGACTGTGTTACCAGTTAACTATCATTAAACTGTGATAAATAATTTAAGTGACAAAAATGGATGTATTCGGATTGTTATTTTTTTCTTGTGTTTCTATTTTATTTGGTGTGATATTAACTTTAGTGATGCAGTATTATGTGTTAATAAAATATTTTAACAAAAATCCTTCAGCTACACCACCAAAGAAGCCACATACCGAGGAGTACAGGCTGCCAGATGTAAGTATTTTTTTATGGACATGTTTTTAGGTAATAAAACTTTAAATTTCCACAGGAAATTAAAAAACATTTGGAAGATAAACAAATGAACAAAGGCAGTGAAGATTCCAATTTAGCAATTACTCTAATGCTACAGTTTTTGTTTCATGAACTACAACACGCTGATGCTATTAAAAGGTGGCTGTATAAAAAATTGTCCTTAGAATTGGATGAACTTATTGCCAAAACAACTACCGGCAAATTTTTCGATGGCGTAACGGTAATTATTTAATAAATTTTTTATTATATTCCACATAAGGGTTGTATTATTAGGAAAAAAACCATTAACTCACATATTAATGGAACTTCCTATATTAGCAATGTTAATAGCATATTCATAATAAATGAAAAACCTAAACAATAAATAAAATAACTTATTGCAACTTGTGTAAATTAAATTTAAAAAATATCAAATTTCTGTTGGAAGCAATGAATTTGTCTCGAAAAAGTAGCCAGAGAACACCTAATTGATTTTTTAATCTTCATTTTTAACAAGCTACCAAAATGCAACTAGGCGTGCTGAGAATTAAACAGATTTTGGTAAACACTTTTATTTGTGCCCAATGCAAAAGGTCTAGAAATTTGTAACAGCTTTCTTTTTCTCTTGCCAGCCCATATAGTGAATAATTACTTTAGTATTATATTAATTTGTGTTTATCCTCATTTTATAGATACGTGATATGCATTTAGGATCACAATTTCCATCCATAAAAAACATATCAGTGGAAACTGTGAAACTCGATTCCACTGAAAGTTATATCGACACCTTAAATTTATGTATGTATCTGGATTACAATGGGAGTTTTTTGTTATCTGTTGATGCTAAAATGAAGTTTGGTAAAACAGCTTATCTATCAATTATTGGTAAGTTTAAGGTTATAACTTTATTTTAATAATACAAAATTAAAATAAATATTGGGTATTTGTTTTTCATTAGTGACTCTATGGTGTTTTTGTAGTGAAACGTGTGAGTGGTTTGGCAAGATTACAATTTACTAGACTTCCATATACGCATTGGTCATTTAGCTTTTATAATGAGCCTGTGATAGACCTCGATGTAGAATCTCACTTTCAGGGACGACAGTTACAATCAAACATAACTAATTTAATTGTTAACCAAATTAAGAAAGCTATCCGAAGGAAGCACACTTTACCAAATTACAAAATTCGGTAAGAAATATTTTATATAACATTTAATTTAGATTTTTTCAGATAATATTTTTCGTATGATTTTATTTAACATATGTAGAGCACCATGACCTGGTATATTATTTGTAAGGTATTTTGTATTATAAGACAAATTAAATACAAGTTTTATTAAGTTTTGAACATCTTAACAGCAAAGTTTGAGTTGTGCAAAACAATTGCTTTGAAGTAAGCTTATGTTCATTGTAATATTAATAATGGGTTTTGTCCTTTACAATTTCACTTTTGTTTCTCCAAACTATTTCATAATTTTATTTCAGGTCTTATGCCTTTTATTTATAATTGTTTATTTTTAGTTCAGTTTTGAATCGGATCTCTGATTTTAAACCTTTTGTATTTGTTTGTATCCCATTGCATTCAGCCTCATGTAGTCATGTTATTGTTTTGTTTTTAGCTATAAACCGTTCTTTGTAAAAGCTGATCCTGGACAATTGGACATGGACGATAGTGAAGTTGTTCCTCAGGGACAGTTGGAAGTTATGTGTGTTGATGTTACAAGACTGGCTTCTACCATGGATATTCTGCAAGTTTATTGTACTTTTGCTGTTGGTGTGTATTAAATTTATTGTCTACCAGCATCTGTGAGTCCGTTACTTTTCTTGTTTTTGGAAACTGGTACTTTTTTTTAAGTCCTCAAAATTCCTGAGCTTGAAATTTATATTGTAAATATATGTGCTTAAAATGAAGTATGGATACATTTGCAAGCAAAACTTACATAATAATAATAGAGCTTAATATGTAGCAATATTCAAATGTTGTGAAAAATGCATAGTTAATTTGATAGAAGCAAAAAAATGTAAGATGTTTTTTATTTTAGTTTAAATATTTTTATTGACGTCAATACTGCTGTTTTTCTCAATCTACTTAATTTAGTATTGTATAAGGTGGAACAAATTCGAATGTTTTACAGGGTATCTCCGTCTCTGTTACCATAGGCCAGGCACAAAGCGCGTTTTCTGTCATGCGACCGAACAGTCGCTGTACATACACAAGCGCTTGTCACAATCTGATATTGGACTCTGGGTTATTTTTTTGAGATAAACACACCTTTGTTATCAGATTTTTTTATATCACTTTCCATTTTGGTGCTACAGACAAAAAATTATATTTCACAGATTTTGAAAATTTACTGCAACCCTTTTATTTATATACCGGGTGTAACAGAGTTCTGGTACACCAGCATTTTTTCTTTAGTTTTCTTTTTAATTAAATGATATTTTAAACATAAAAAACCGGATTATTTGAATATATGTGCACTATTATTTCACTTCCGGTTTCGCAGGAAAGGACCCTTACTTTGTTATTTCAAATGCAACACCATGTATATTTTTACATTTTTGGTAAGAGGAAGCAATTTTGAATACAACTCCACTATTTTGGTTAATTTTTATAACCTCAAATAATTTTTGTACAAAAATAAATTTTTTTATTAAGTGTGCCATGACCTGCATTAATTGAATTTTATTATGTCAACAAGTGTCCTAAAAACGTTTTTGTAGTGTTTTATAGACATTTAGGTTACTTTAATCAGCTTTGAATGTTAAAAAATCGTTTTTTTTTTGACAAAAAATCAATTTATTTAAATGGAATGGTGCTGGTACACGTGGTTGTTTAAAAAGACTGCTTAACAGACTTAAAATATAAAAACCTATTAAGATGTCCTATTAATCGCAGTACACTGCTTAATCGCAAGAAAACAAATTATCATTGTACAGTGAGCTCGCGTTATAAGCAACCCACGATATAAGCAACTCGCGTTATAAGCAACACTCGATATAAGCAACTATCGTATCAAAGTACACGATATAAGCAACTGTCAGTGTGACAGTTAAAAATACAAATATCTAAAATACTATTGCAGATATAACAATGAAATTTTGTATCTGAGCGTTATGGTATTTTTCGGATTCGATGGAAATATTAAGGTTGCAATACGACTTCCGGTTCAACCGGAAACGGACTCAAACTTTGAAATTTTTAATAGAACATCTGTATATTTTTACATTTTTGAATTCGTCTTAAAATTTACTTTAATAAATGTAAAAGGTTATATGGGTCTAAAGTCAACAGTTTTCAAAATATTTACATTTTTACGAAAATTTTGAGTGATATAGCACTTTCAGTTTTTTTTTAAACATTCAGGTTATTTAAAAGGGCAGTAAAATATCGTGTGAAATCTAGATTAACAATAGATTTTTTAACAATCATTTTATTTTTAGGAGATTATTAATATACAGCGTCATTCAAAAAGTCTGCAACGAATGGAAAAGTTTTTTATTATTTTTTTCTCAGAAAATTGTATTCTCGATAAAAGTTGGTGCATGGTCTAAAACAAATTTTAAGATGAAAAAAGTTCAATAAAAAATCATATGACACTAGATATTAGTGATTTTTGAAATATTTTAAGAGATACAAAAAAAAATATGGACAGAGTTTTTAAAAATTCCAAAATAAGGCTAGATTTAAATTTTGACGGTCAAATTTGAATTTTTATTTTTTAAGAAATTTTAACATTCAAAAAGTCTGCAACAAATGGAAAATTTAATTTTTATCGAAAAAAGTTATTAAGAATCTAAAAACCGAACTAGGTTTAAATTCTGAGGGTTAAATTCTAATTTTTATTTGTTACGAAATTTTAACATTCAAAAAATCAAAAACCATGAAAATCTAGTGTCATATGACTTTTTATTATTTTTTTTTCATCTTAAAATTAGATTTAGACCATATACCAACTTCATTAGGAATAAAATTTTCAGAAAAATCGATAATAAAAAACTTTTCCATTTGTTGCAGACTTTTTGAATGTTAAAATTTCTTAAAAAATAAAAATTTGAATTTGACCGTCAAAATTTAAATCTAGACTTATTTTTGGATTCTACATAACTTTTTCTTTAAGTACATTTTTTTTGTAACTCTTAAACTAAGGGCTCTTTACACTTGCAAATATTTCAAAAATCGGTAAAATCTAGTGTTCTATGACTTTTTATCAAACTTTTTTCCCCTTAAATTAATTTTAGACCATGCACTTTTATCAGGAATAAATTTTTTTGAGAAATTAATAATAAAAAAAATTTCCATTTCTTGCAGACTTTTTGAATGACGCTGTATAATAATGTAATAAACTCGTAGGTTAAATTACTAAAATTTTTAGCTTTATATAATTTACCAAAGACCATAAGTTCAATTTATGATTGTCGGTGGAATTTGCACACGGTATAATAGTACTTAACTCGTTGCTTAGATATTTTTCTCCCGGGAATATTTTTCTCACGTGTATGAACAAGAGTTTTGTCCGGTAAACACTTGTAAAATAAGGCCGTTTCATCCGCTCTGTATACTTGCCATGAAATCACATCATATTTTTTTATTTGAGAGATGTACAAGTACATAGATCACGACTAAAGGTACGTGGCACGCGCGTATTTCGTTTGACATAGGTACGTACAGATCACCATAGCAACGCGACCACGATCGCGTTGGTATAGTGTAAACTTTTATTTTTAGTTTTACTACTAAAAACAAGATTTATTTATGTTAAAAATCGAATCGTTTCTATTCCTATCATATAAGCAACTTTCACGTTATAAGCAACTTTTAGATCGGAATTGGCTGCCGTTAGTTGCTTATAACACGAGCTCACTGTATTACATTCAACAACTATAGTTATTTAATTAAAAAATCTAAAAATTTTAGTAATAACTAGTTGCAATTAACCACAGCATACTATCATTAATAAGATATCTTAATAGGTTTTTATAATGCTTTAAGTCTGTAAAACAGTCTTTAACACAAATATAAGTTATTGGTATCGTTAAATTAGTCAGAAAATATTCTTTTTAAACAACCACATGCACCATTCCATTTAAAATAATTGACTTTTTCAAAAAACCGATTCCGCAACCTTCAAAGCCGTTTAAAGTAACCTTAATTACAATTAAAAATTACAGAAACGTTTTTATACACTTGTTGACATAATAAAACTCAATTTATACAGATCATGGCACTCTTAATTAAAAGTAAGTGTTCGTCCAAAACTTATTTGAGGTCATAAAAATTAACCAAAATAGTGGAGTTGTATTTAAAATTGCTTCCTCTTACTATAAATCTAAAAATATACTGGGTGTTTCGTTTGAAATAACAAAGTTTGGGTCCTTTCCTGCGCAACAGGAAGTGAAATAATAGTGCACATATATTCAAATAATCTGTTTTTTTACACATAATTATTGTCTTAAATATCATTCCATTAAAAAAAAACTAAAGAAAAACGAGGGGGAGTACCAGAACTCAGTTACCCTCGGTATATAAAACTAAATCTTATACAGGTATACAGGTGTTTTATAAACATTTTTATGCTTTAATTTAAAAATGTTTTTAAATTTTTTTAAAGACCTTGATTTGAAATATGAAGTGAAAATATTTTTGTAAATGGAAGATATAGTAGACCAAGACTTTATAAAAAAGATTATTTTTGTAGCTATCCAAAAATATATAATTTTAAATATTTGTTGCAGAAAATAACCGAGATATGACTAATTTTCTGAAAATTTTATTATTTAAGTTTGCCATGATTTCATAAACAAGTGATGTTTACAATTAATAAACAAGTAAACGTCATATCCCAGTAAATTTTAAGTTACATTGTAAATGGTAAAAATGTAGCGGCTGCTGCAGAATTTAGTTATAAAGAACGTTTAGTTGTTTTTTAATATTGCAAACATTAATAACATTAATTGTTTACGAAATTATAGCAAACTTTGATAATAAAACTTTTATAAAATTGTACATATCATGGTTATTTTTTACAACAAATATATAAACTTTAAATTTTTGAAAGTTAAAAAAAAGCTTTATTATATGACCTACTAGACTTTCTATTTAAAAAAAAAAATAAGTTTATTCATATTTTAAAGGTCAAGGTCGTAAAAAAAAATTAATTTTTTTTTAATTAAGCATAAAAATGTATATAAAAGACCTGTAGAACATATAATCCTATTTTTGTTAATAAAGAAGCTGCAGTAAATTTTCAAAAGCAGTGAAATTTAATGTTTTGTCTGTAGCACCAAAATGGAAAGAGTTATAAAAAATCTCCTAACACAGGCGTGTTTATCCCAAAAAAAATTACCCAAGGGACCGATATCACATTTTCGCTAACTATTATGGTAACCGTAAAACCAGAGCTGGGCAATGCTTGAATGCTTACTACTTGCAATAATTTTTTAAGCACTTTTAATGCTTCGAGCACAATGCTTGGAGCACTTTCTAAAACAGATGCTCGATGCTTAGAGCACCAAGCACTTTCTTGAACACTTGGTACTTATTAAGCACTTTAGAAAGACAGTGCTTAATAAGCATTTTTTAAATTTATATATGCTTACTGCATAGTATTTAATCTTTAACATGTATGCTACAAGACTGTTTAAATTTTAAATTTCTCTTAAGCATTTCCAAAATGCTCAATGCTTGCTGCTTAATTTTTTTAAGCACTTGGGTCAGTGCTTGATGCTTTTAAGCATTTTTAAAAACCAAAGTACTTACTGCTTAATTAGATCAAGCACTTACACAAGTGCTTGAATGCTCGGTGCTTCAAGCACTTTGGGTCGGTGCTTTGCCCAGCTCTGCGTAAAACATTAGATTTTCATCCATCCTGTATAAAATACCAAAAGAAGTGTGTTTATTATTTACTGGTTATTAATAGTAAATACCTTTTATTTTGATATTATGCGTGTAAAAATTCAGTTTGAGATATGAATTGTTTTAGATACAATTCCCTGGATTTGTGTCTATCAAAAAGAAAATAGTATGTATATTGTGTTGGAATTAACATTAAAGAAAATACGGCTGCAACAGCTGGGTGTTGTATTTAAGCAAGAACAAAACTCTGTTGTAGTCGATTCCGTTACTCCGCAAACACCAGCAGATCGAGCTGGTCTTAAACGTGGAGACACATTATTAGTTGTCGACAGCAAATCTGTAAACAACGTTGCACAAGTCAGTAAAATAATAAAAACAGTATCGTGTGGTAATGTCAGTGTCCGGATTGCAAGAGATGCCAACAGCTACACATTAAGAGCTAAATACTCTGATAAGACTGATGATAAAACCCCAACTTTAAACACCAACAGTATTAGTGAAACAGATCTACCGCAGGTAGAAAAAGATAGCTTCGTGATGGTCGACGGAACGAAACTAAATCTTGCGGAGGAGGCCACTAGCATGAACAAGAAACCAAAGAGTATTCCTAGCTTAGAGAAAATAAAGAGTTGCGAAAAAATTCCTAAACTTATTACAAGTAGCAATGAAAACGTGTCAAAGTTTGCACAAACGATCGGCAATTTTAGTTTACGTAAAAGAAAACCGTCGGTTGAAAGGGCGTCCAGTGATAGTAGCAACCGCAGTACACCCACACCGTCTACCCCTAGCACACCACAACACACTGCACTTAAACAAACTCCTGTGCCAGTTCCTTCTGTGACTCTTCTTTCAGCCAAAAAAAGTTCCATTTCTGAAATCCCTGAAATAGTCAAAACTGACTCTTGCAGTATAGATTCAGATGCTTTACTAGATAGCAACGAATTTTATAAAGGACAAATTAAAGATCTAGCGGCAGTAATAAATTTCAACGATGAATTTTCGTTTAATTTGAGAGATACCGATAAATATTTGAATGTTAATGTGTGGGGTATTTCGACGTCTTATAAGGATTTGTTGCTTGGTTATATTAATATTCCTTTAGGCCAAATTTTGACTGAATGCTGTAACTCGATGCTGGGGCATTACATCAAAAGATATGCTTTTCTTCCTCCAACTAATACTCCTCCAACCAGGTAAATATTTTGTTGTAAATCTTTCAGATTTTTTCAATTGTTATGAAAAACTTGCATATAACTAAAATCTGTTTTATTTTTAACACATTGAGGGACACATGAGTCGGGTTAGAGATGTGTGGTGTGACACATGCAAAATATTAAATTTTAGGAATCCTTTAAAAGGCAGTTCTTAATAATTTTCTAGCACTAGGATTTTCGAATGTGGATGTGTCGTGACACAGGGAATTCAGTTACATGTTAAGTTAATACAAACCGCCACGTTCTAACATGCTGTGTCGAAATCCTGCTAAATGTTCACGGCCGTTCACAACGTCTCTACACGTTCTGTCGTATCATACTAAGCGGCAGACAACGTCTATATACGTTGTGTCCATCAGTGTGTTAATCAGCGTAAAATTTAGCATCTTTCCCAAATTTCGATGTATACTTAGTCTATCTTTAATAATAAGCGAGATCCCAATGATCACTTTCACATTTAAATCATCCTGTACAGGGTGTACCAAATTTGAATGTTTTACAGTGTTTCCATAATAGTTAATAAAAATCTGATATATGTCTCTCGAGTTATTTTTTTGAGATAAACACGCCTGTATTTTGTGTTAACAAATACTTTGTATCACTTTCCATTTTGGCACTACAGACAAAAAATGAAATTTCGTTTTTGAAAATTTACTGTAAATTCTTTATTTTTAAAAATAGAGCTAAATGTTGTATAGGTTTTTTATAAACATTTTTTAGCTTACTTTTAAAATGTTTTTAAATTTTTTACCGACCTTGACTTTAGAGATATGCAGTAAACTCATTTTTTTTTTAGCCGAAAATTTTATACGAATTATACAGGATGAGACATCACTTATGACATCCCCACTTATTTTGTTATTGGAAAGAATTATTAAAAAAAGTTTCAAATAGAAGTTGTTTGATACAGTAGGTATTTCCCAAAATATTGTCATGTCAAATTTTGTTTTTTTAGGAATTACGGCACCATGTTTTTTTTTTTAATGGCACTATACAAATATTTTTATACGGTTAGAAAGACATTTTCTTTCTCTTTTCAACGCACTAAAACTTTTATATCCTTACATAACAAAATTTTTAAGAAAATCGCAAAAGAACATTTTTGTTTTAAAAGCGTACTTTATTAATTAATTTACATTAGTAGGCTTAGAAAATAATACCAAATGGCAAAAGATTTTGAAAGAAGTTAATAAGGTTACAACGGTTAACACAAAACTACTGTAATACATTTTTTACCATTCTGTATCATTTTCAACGCCTACTAATGTAAATTAATTAATACCGTACGCTTCTAAAACAAAATTGTTCTTTTGCGATTTTCTTAAAAATTTTGTTATGTAAGGATATAAAAGTTTTAGTGCGTTGAAAAAAGAAAGAAAATGTCTTTCTAACCGTATAAAAAAATATGTATGGTGCCATTAAAAAAAAACAAAAGTAAACAAAAAATTGACATGACAATATTTTGGGAAATATTGTAACAAACAACTTTTATTTGAAACTTTTTTTGATAATTTTTCAAATAACAAAATAAGTGGGGGTGTCATAAGTGATGCCTCACACTGAATACCTACTTTATACGAAGTAACTTTTTTTTAGCTTAAAAAAATATTTAGTTTTATATATTTGTTGCAAAAATAACCGAAATATGATAATTTTGTGAAAATTTTATTATCAAAGTTTGCCATGATTTTGAAAACAAATGTTTGAAATTAAAAAAATATTTATTAATTTTAATAAATTTTGTGATACTTTTAAATATTTCATTTTTAGTCAAACCCATCCGCTGTTAGCACATTCCGGGTTTGAACATGTCTTTTGCTATGGAGATATTTTGCTCTCATTTATGTGGAATCATGATTCGATGACTGAAATACGAAGAAAACCGTCAACAGTTTCCCTCGAATCTGATATTAAACAAATTATTTCATCAACTAAACATGATTTTGTAAGGACGCAGTTCAACAGAACAACTCATTGTGATTTTTGCTCAAAGAAGGTGAGTTTTGATGGTAACATTCATATTTTTTTGACCATCTCTACAAAGAATTAATTTCATAATTTTCGTTACAGATATGGTTAAAAGATGCTGTACAGTGCATCAGCTGCAAATTATGTTGCCACAAAAAGTGTATGTCAAAATGTCAAGTTAGCATGCCTTGCATTCCACTGGATAAAATTGATTTGAAGAGTGATGGTGCGGAATTATTGCAACCGGAAATTACTATGACAGAACCTCATGATGATGATTTAAGAATGGAACTGTATCCATCTGATGGCAAACAAAACCTTCATGTGTTAAAACGAGTCAACAGTGCTAATAACCTTGCAATTCCTGGTATGTTTTCATGGGTGGAACAATTATAACCTCTTGTTAATATGTAAATTTTACATTTCAGGTTCTCATTTTTCTCCATGCCAATCTCGCAGTTTGCCACCTTCTCCACAGCATACTCCTGTACGAAAAAGGTCATTGGTAGTAACAAATCCGTTTATATTGTGTCCGACTTTATTGGATGAAGTATATCAAAGACCAGAGGAATCAACTGAAAGCATATCACGTTTATTAGACCAAGTATTATTGTACCCATCTGATGAGTCGCTAATGGATGCTGCCAAAGAAACAGGACGACAGCTTTATACTCATATGCCACATGACATCAAAATAGAGAAAATTAATGTGATGGTGTGTATACATTTTTTATTTCGTTTATGTATTTGTAATTAATTCACAACAGTTTTGATACATTTTTATTTTTCCTACATTAAAGTATTTCATACAGGGTTAGAATTGGATCATTTCAATGGTAAAATTTTAAAAGTTATATATTATCTCCCCTAATTATTTTAGAAAAAAAGTGCAATTAGGTTTTTTGTCGAGAAAAATTTTTTGTATCTACAAATGTAATCAATATTAATTATTAGTTTTCCAATAACTAAATATTAAGCAAATTACAAAACGCATTTTGACAAAAATCTGTAGAGCCTTGAAATTATGCTGTGACAACCACAGGCGACAACTGCTCATCCTAATAACGCTTATACTGTCACTTTGACGTAGTTTATTCTTAATTGTTATTTCTATTATTTCTTGGAATGAAAACAACTTATTGTATTAAAAAAATGTTTGATTTAACATTAACAATAATTAAGAATGAATTTTACGTTAAAGTGACAGTATAAGCGTTATTAGGATGGGCAGTTGTCAGAGCACAATTCCAAGGCACTACAGATTTTTGTCAAAACGGCGTTTTGCAATTTTCTCAATTTTCAGTTGCTAGAAAACTAAAGATCAATATTGATTACATATGTAGACACAGAATTTTTTACAAAAAATCTAATATACAACTTTTAAAATTTTGTCATTAAAATTACTATGTGATTCAATTCGACACCCTGTATATTAATTGCTTAACTTTTTTAAAATCAAATGTTTGTTTTATTATTCTGGTTTAAGTACGACAGATGTTCAGTTTTAGTAACTAAATTTTATAACTGTTGTGAAAAGGTCTGGTTGCTATGATAATTATGCTTTTGTCAAAATAACTTAAAAGTATCAAAATGGCAGTAGAATATCAGAACTAAAGCCTCGTTCTCATCAGTCAACGCTTGAATTCAAGTAACTTGACTTCAAGTTTGTATTCATGTTTTGACCAGTTTATTGAAGCCAGTAGATATTTAAAATGGTGTCGAAGCAGTTGGTGCATTCTTGTCGCCATATTTGTCATCTTTTTCATATATCACTTTCATATATCTTGAAGAATTGACTAACTTTTACGTTCCACTTACTCATTATGGACATTTCAATTGACTTTTCAAAAACGTTACTCAATTGTGTCATACAAGTCAAATTTGTTTGATAAAACAATCACATTATTCTAAAGTTGAAAGACTCTACTCTACTTCAAATTTAAAAGTCAGCTACAAGTCAACTAAATATCAGTTTCACGTTGGTCAAGTGCTTTCAATTTACTTGAATTCGATCGACTTAAATTCAAGTTACTTGACTAAAGCCTTGTTCTCATTAGTCAAGTAACTTGAAAGTACTTTACCAATGTGAACCTGATTTTTAGTTGATTTAAAGCTGACTTTCAAGTTCCTTTTAAATTTCAAGTGGAGTGGAGAGTCTTTCAACTTTTCACTAACAACTTGAGTAATGCAACTGTTTTATTATACAAATTTTACCTGAATTTGACACAACTGAGTGACGTTTTTGAAAAATGCATCGAAATGTTAATAATGAGTAAGTGGAACATGAAAAAAGTTAGTAAATTCCTAGAAATACATTAAAGTTATGATGTTCTGTGGAACAAAGATGACAAATATCACGATAAGAATGCACCACCTGCTTCGACTTTATTTTAAATGTCTACTGGCTCCAATAAACTTGTCAAAATATGAACATAAACTTGGGTAACTTGAATTCACGTAACTTGGCTGATGAGAATGAGGCTTCTCTACTTCACTTGAAACTTAAAAGTCAGTTTTAAGTCATTCAAATCCAATAAATATCAGCTTCACCTTGGTAAAGTGCTTTCAGGTTACTTGAATTCAAGTAATTTGACTAATGAGGATTAAAAGAAATTTAGTTTTTGTAACTATTTTTATGACTGCTGTGAAATAGTTGTTGTGGTGCTTTTGTCAAAATGACTTTTAAAACTATCAAAATGGCAGTAGAATGCCAGAACTAGTAGACCGTGGCCAGAACTAATACGTCTAACTTTAATTTTAATTTCTATATTTGGAATATGCGAAGATAGTTCTTTGATTGATTTTTAAAGTTTGTTTAAAATTAATTAACATGTCATTTGATGGCTACACCACAGAACATGCCACAACAACTAGTTTTATACGTGATCTGTGAATGGTAATTTTTTTGGATCAATTTCATAGATGACAGAATTGAAGAAAACATTAGATACACTTACAACCGAACATATGGAATTATCAAAAAATCTAGGTTCGGTCGAATCTGAAGTTGAAAAGGCCAAATTGGCCTTTTTAATCGGTCAAGCAGATGCTAAAGTCCATGGTCTTTCAGTCCTAATGCTTCACTATTGTTCAAGTTTACAACAGTCCCAGGAAAAAATAGTATAAATTATTGTCGTATTTAAGTATTGTACTTACAAACCAATTCAAAACAGCGAATAATCCATTATTGGATTTGTGTTTCATTTACTATCGATTATAAGAAATGCCTATCGAGTTTGTCAATATTTTAAAATGCATTTGACATTTGTGATATTTTATTATAGGTAATTGTTTTGCATTATTGTGCATATTTTATTTATTTAGCTACTTGTAGCATTAAGAGTAAGTTACAAAGTAGAAATGTAACGAGCACCAATTATCATATACATATAAACACAAACTTATTTTTTAACCTATCTAGTCAATTATAAGGATTAGATGTATAAAACTCTATTTTTAATATTTTTTGGAGTATTTTTTACTAGTTTATTTTAATATTGGATGCAGAACTTGAAAAAAGTTTCAAGAATGATAAAGTTTGGTATACAAGGTGAAAACAATTATTTTGAGTCCTAAGACTTCTCTCATTTGGGCAAAGAGTTGCCTCTAATTTTTTAATTATTTTAGAAAGTTACACCTAGTAAATTGTACCTTACATTTTGCTGAAAGAGTATTTTAATCTTCACAAATCTTTAATATGATGCACCATAGAAATGTAGTTTATTGTAAAAAAAAGCGCTTTAAGTGTTAAAAATTAGCAATGTATTAAATACGAATATTGTACTGATATAATTTATAAAAAAAAAAAAAATACATTTTAATAGAATTTTTTCAAAAATTGTGAATTTATTTTATATTTTGCTAAAATTAATAATAGAAGAGTGTTTTAAAAGTAGAATTAAAGTTGAAAATAATTACTGTAAAATAACGGATTAAAAAGTGACATTTCGTCCTTTTAATATTCGTTGAGTCGTAATATATTATTTATTAATTTATACAGTGTGTACAAAAAGTAACGTAATGGATCAATATCTCGTCTTGTGACAACTCTACATAAAAAAAAAACACAAAACTTGTTGCTGGTCATTTACTACATAAACTTAAATTATTTTCAACTATACACAGTGTTTTGTTTTTGCGAACCGATACGTAACTTTTTTTTTTTAAATAGAACACTTAGTATATTTTATAATTATTAGATGATAATTAAATTTTCTTTCAAAAATATGTGGGTTTTATGTATCTAAAATCAGTTGTTCTTGAGTTATTTAAGTTTTTATAAAAATATTGACAGAAACAGGACCCGAAAAAAATATTTGTATTTCAGAACGAATTCCTTTAAAATTTTGTGGGACAATGACAATAGTGTCATAGCGATTTTTCACTAGTTAAAATTTTAAAATAATACACAGCGTAAACCTTATGGCCGGTCCATTTGGTCAAACTTTAAACACGAATAAGTCAGTTTTTTTTATATGGAACACCCTAAATATTTTTACATTTTCCCGTTTCCCGTACACCACAACTTTCATTTTAATAAACGAAATTCAAATTAAAGAGCGGGAGTTAATAAAATCCACACATTTTTGCACATTTCAAAAAGAGAGGATATGTCCAGGACAAAGGACCTGTGGTAACCCTAAGTAACCTAACCTAACATAACATAATCGCTTTTGACACTTAATTTATCTTGCACAAACTCCTCCCCACTCCAGTTATCGTGGCCAATAAGCAGTTACACTGTTACAATGTTGCCAGACTAACAGATTTGTATAATTTGGCAACAGTGAAAGTACCGTACCATAGCTAACATTCGTTATTTTAAATATGTATAGGAAAATTATGAAAATCGGGGACAAGAATAATACGGGACTTGAGTTTTGTTTCGAGGACTGTCCCTGAAAATCGGGGATGAATGGTTACCCAATTATAGGAGCAGTAGATAGTTAATATTAATAATTTTCTAAATATTAGGTGTGCACTTCAGGTATATTTAAAAAAGTAATCATGCAATATGCGTTCTAAGCATGTATTTTTGTCATCTTAGCCTGAAAAATAAAACTCTTTTATGTAGATTAAACTTTAATTTTTCTGATCTTTTTTTTTTCATTAACTTATAATCTGAGAAATCTTTAAGTTTGAAGATCAAAATAATAATTGTATTTGACATTTAAAACAAATTTTCGATATATTTCCAAAGCCTACTAGTTTAATGCTATTAAATATTGTGTTTGTATCTGAAATTTATCATTAAAACCCAATAACTTGAGAAAACCTGATATTAGACATAATTGACCTTTAATAGTTTTTGAAGATAAATAATTAAACAATAAGAAAAAGTAAAAATATTTAGGGGGTTCCGTTTAATAAAACTGACTTATTCGTATTTGACGTTTGACTAAATGAACCGGGCATAAGGAACACCCTGTGTATTATTTAAAATTTTAACTAGTAAAAAAATTCTATGACACTATTGTCCTACAAAGTTTCAAAGGAATTCGTTCTGACGTAGCCAAGTTGTGAAATATGAATTTTTTTCGGGTCCTGTTTCTGTCTTTTTTTATTTTTTTTATACTAAAATAAACACATAATATATCCAGATAAACATAAAAACATAGTCATATGTAATATATCTATTTTTAATGTTATCTATATTTTGTGGTTTATTTATATTCACTTTATTATTATTTAATATAAAATAGTTAATAGAATTGAAAATTAACCAAGTTCTGCTTAAGGTGTTAGTTATTATGTAGTAGAACTTTTTAATTTGTTTTTAAAGATTGAATTTAAATGTTTTTTATTTTCTTGAAATAGTTGAAAAAGCAATGAACTATACAGGGTGTGTAAAAATTGGCGGAAGGGCTACACGGAGCGATGTTCTTCGTAAAATTCTAAGTCGAAAATCTTGATACGAAAATGTTGTACCATGCTTCCTATGGCCTCAGGAACCATTTAAAGAAAAAAAAAATGGCAACATTGCATACATTGATTTGCGTTTGGACATTTTTTTATCAGCAATTTTTACTTAGGTATTTACATTTTTTGTTCGAACTGAAAGCCTTCAGTTCGTAAACATAGCTGCAAACTTTTGGGTATCGTAAAACACAAACAAGAAATAATTACGAGAAAAACAGAGATGACAGCTAATGACAATGTTGCCATATGTATTACTGTCATTAAAATCAGTGATTTACATATTTTCAACACCAATTTTTGAAAGGAAGAACACAATATCTAGGAAAAAATACTATTCGAAATCTATTTTTATTCCAAATTGCAGCTTTTTCATTTGCAAGTATTAAATGATAACGCCTATTAAAGGACTAAATGTCAAAGCTTTGAGGACCTCTTGCAGACACAGCAAGCATGGTACAACATTTTCGTATTAAGATTTTCGACTTAGAATTTTACGAAGAACATCGCCCCGTGTAGCCCTTCCGCCAATTTTTACACACCCTGTATATTCAAAATTGTATGAACTTATCTCAAAAAGTTATTTACAATGAATAATTAGTGATATTAAATTTAGTATCATTTAAAACGCCATATAAAACTTTTTGTGTAACTTATTGTGTTTACAAAATTAAATATTGCTTCTTAAATATAGGGCTGTGCTTAAAGTATGTTTCTTTTGAAAAAAGTTAAGTGCAAAGTTAATAAATTTAAAAATTGTTGCTGGTTATTTTCCAATTGTGAATAATCCGTCTTGCTAGTGGGTAGTTTGTCTTTAGGATGTGTGTTAAAACTATAGTTGAAAATTAAAAAAGCCGATTAAGAACTGCTTGCACAAAAAGCAACAATAGCTGTCCAGTTAAATTTTATCTGAGTTTAATAAACTTAACAACAGATAAATTTTGTATTTAGTAAATATTGTGATGTTGGAAGTAAATGATGATGAAAATTCTAAAGAGAGGTACTGCAATATCGTATTTTGCAATGATGAAAGTTATTTATATTTAATTTGAGGTTTGTTTACATAGTTCTTTATTATTAAAATGATAATTCAATGCATAGTTTTATGTTGGTGAAACTAAAGTTTTAATGCGGCCTTTAACACTTTGTGTAAAACACAGGGCCGGATTTACCAATAAAAGTTTGTGACTAGAACAACAAAAATATATATGGGTGCATGGGCGGTAAATTTACAATATTTTTTTATCATTAAAAATAAATATGCTTGAGTGTATTATACGTCATTCAAAAAATTTTCAAAAGATGGAAAAGTTTTTTATTATTAATTTCTCACAAAATTTTATTCTTAATAAATGTTGGTGCATGATTTAAAATTAATTTTAAGATGAAAAAAGTTTTGTAACAATCCATAGGATATTAGATTTTAGCGATTTCTGAAATATTTACAAGAGTAAAGTGCCCTTATTTTAAAAGAGTTACAAAAAAAGTTTATAGGAAAAAGAATTTAAAATATGACCTACTCTTACTATGATAATTGTCGTTTAATGTCTAATAATTATTTTTATTGTAATTTAAACATTCAAAAACCAAAAAGTCGCAACACTCTAGTGTCATGAATTTTAATTGAACTTTTATTTCATTTTAAAATTAGTTCTAGGTCATGCACCAACTCTTATCAGAAATAAAATTTTCTGAGACATTGATAATAAAAAACCTTTTCAGGTGTGCACTTACGAATGTTAAAATTACTATAAACATTAAAATTGGAAATTTAATGTAAAATTTTATTTTAGAACATTTATTAAATTCTAAACAACTTTTCCCTTTAAACTTTTAAAATAAGGGCACTTACTATTGCGAATATTTCTAAAATCGTTAAAATCCAGTGTTCCATGAACTTCTTTTAAACTTTTTTCATCTTAAAATTGTGCCAAAAATCTAATTTTTTGAGAAATTCATAGTAAAAAACTTTTTCATTTGTTGCAGACATTTGAATGATGCTGTAATATTACTTTAAAAAAATGTGTATATTTATTTGATTGTTCAAAAACATTATGTTTTTTTAAAATACATTAATTAATTTTGATGTATTCAAAATTCTCCCACCCATGAAACAGTGTGAATGCTTTGAAAATTGCAAAAAATTATATTACTTTAAAAAAAAAAACACTTCCCAACAAAGTGATTTACTTAAAATAATTTCAATAATGTACACAAAAATAATCACATAATTCAATTAAACATTAACTAAAGAATAATTACTTGTGTTAAGTAAAAATCATAATTATTATGTTTATATTCATAATATAATTATTTCGTATTTATTTTACGAAAGCCTAAAGGAAGATAGGGACAACTAGGTAACTATGATTTTCATCATTTATTTTCAGATTTTTACAGTTTGTATATGCATAAAGAAGGCATAAACGCTAAATCCGGCCCTGGTAAAATACGAATGATTTTGTTAATATTTGTAGTAGCTACGCAGCGTTCTTTAGTACTGTTATAGATATATTGTCTTAATTAGAACAATTATTGTAAATTATTGTTTAGTGCAGTTATATATTTAACAAATTTTGGAAATTAAATTTTTGTATAATAAACATACAATCAATTTCTTTCAATTAATTTTTATATTGTGCACCTTTTATAACTACTTTAACACTTAATTAGGTAGAGCATTTTTGAAAACAGAAATCATAATTATTAGAGCAAATACCAAAAACAAAATAATTGTATACATAGTTGAGAAAAAGACGATGCAGGAAATTATGAAAAAAATGTTGTCTAAAATAACATACGATTGGGTAAAAAAGTGTGGCAGGATTTAAAAAAAAAAAACAATCAATTTGAAGGCATTAGTAGACAAAATAAAGACATCTTTGTCAAGGTTTTTTCAAGATATTTTTGAACTGTGTGTAGATATTTTTTGGTTGTGTCGCCCATTTTTTCTATCAAATGGTTCATACCTAATCACCAATGTTCCCCGAATTTTGGGATAAATGAGCAAAATTGTAATAGTAATTAGAGCAAAGAGCCTAGAGTACAGGGCCGAGCTGTGCCATTGTGCAGATTGTGCACCGCACTAGGGCGCCTGAATGTGATGGGCGCCTTTTTTATAATAGAAATGAAATAAATTCGCCAGTATTTACTATGTGCATAAAAACAGAAATAAAAAATTGTCAAGATGTGCAATTAAAACTGAGCGACAAACAAAATTGTAGTAATCGTGATATTGATGGCAAGACTTTATTTGAGAAATTAAAAACCGTGCAAAGATTTATTAAAAAAGAGTTTTCTCCTCAGGATGTATTAAATTACATACTTATATGAAAACAAATTAAACAATACATTTCCAAATGCTGCTATTGTATTGTATATTTATTTATCACTACCTGTATCTGCAGCATCAAGAGAAAGAAAAATTTCGAAATTATAAATAGTAAAAAAATATTTGCGCTCTACGATGTCTGAAGAGCGCTTAACAGACATGTTCTATTGAGAATGATATACAGGGTGGTCCACTTTTTAGTAGCAGGACTTTAACAGTCGATAGTAAAACTTATTTTAAAGCGAATATTCCATATCAACATGGGTCCATAAATGCTTCATTTTAAAGATACAGGGTGTTGAAATTTTCAAAAAAATATCGATAATGTTTAACCGTTTCTGAACCAGTAGATATATTTAAACCAAATTCGGTATACAGCACCACCTTATAGGTTACCACAATCGGTGAAAATTTCAAGTCCCACAGCAACCAGTGGCGGAGTTGTGGGGGTTCAGTTTTAATAAATTTTGTAATAAACTGGTATAGACCTGTTTAAAATCAAACTTGAACTTGTTTTTGGGTAGAGTATTTAATTCTAAACAATAAGTGTCTCCTAATTTTTCTTCGTGTGTGCCACCGTTTGGCGCGGAATTTGATTTATTTAACTATTTCCGCGAAAAATTTGCTCTTAAGTTTGATCTAAAAATATCGCGAAAAGCAGAAAATGCAACTTGCAGAGTAAATGCTCATTAATCGCTAATTTAGCGGAACTTCTTTTCTCATTATTAGTATGTTCTGTTATTAAAAACTGCAAAAATCGGTAATTAATTTTTTATTACGAATATTAGCTATATTTTTAGATCGAACTTGGGAGCAAATTTTTCGCGAAAATAGTAAAATAAATAAAATTTCGCGCCAAACGGTGGCAGATACCAAGAAAAGTCAAGAAACACTTTTTGTGTAGAATAAACTGCTCTACCCAAAAAACCAATTCGAGTTTGATTTTGAACAGGGCCGTACTAGTTTTATAAAATTTATTGAAACTGAATCCCCACAACTCCGCCACTGGTTGCTTGTGGGAATTGAAACTTTCACCGATTGTGGTAACCTGTAAGGTGGTGCTGTATACCAAATTTGGTTTAAATATATCTACTGGTTGAGAAACGGTTATCAATATTTTTTTGAAAATTTCTACACCCTGTATCTTTAAATAGAAGCGTTTTTGGACCCATGTTGATATGGAGTATTCGCTTTAAAATAAGGTTTTCTATTGACCCCTGGGCATATGGAATGTCAAGGAATTTTGAAAATAACAGTTAAATAATGCAATTGTTACGCCACTGCTAATTCCAGCTTGCCTGGCCCAAGAATTTCATTTGTTTATTTTAAAAACAAGATATGTTGAGAAGTCACCCTGAGGGGTCTCGGGGTTGGCTTGAGATCATTCTATTTCTAATACTGTTCAAAGGCAGTACTGTTTGTATTTTATTCAATATTATAATAAATTGCAATTGTTGTTTGATTACGTTTATTATTTACAATCGCCGGCCAAAGTACGCCCCCGCGGCGTCTTCGTCGCTCGCTTCGCGCCTAACACAATTTAAGTATCAATTTATTATTAAAAACGAAAAAGATTTTTACCATAAAAATTCTTATTTACACTTCATTTGCAAATAAATTATAGGTACCTACTCGTTAGTACTATTGTTATTGAATAATTCAAACGCTGATCTAATTTTCATGTTATTTTTAAGAAAAAAGGCCGCCTTAGCCAATAGGCTTGTTTATTTCTATGATCGAAGAAACGGAGGGACAAATTAATAAGACCGGGGAAACCCCGTTAAGTGTGGAGTGTTTTAACAGGTCCATTCATCTACATTTACCCCCCAAATAAATCGTTTACTTAAATATCTTACTTTCATAAAATTAGTCATCTGGCAACAAATTATTGGAGTAACTTTCTTTAAAAATGAATACATATTTCAGATTTCGTTGGAATAACTGGCGTATTGGTATATTATTACTTTGGTAAAAGTAGCTATCGTCTAATAGATGGTATGCAAAAATGGAGCCTTTTTATTCTTATAGTTTCCTGTAGTAAATACATTTTGGGGCGCATGCGTTCATTTTGAATTCCATGTGCGGGAAACAACTTTGCCGCAAGTCCATAACGAAAGGAAAAGGACGTACGTAACGCTACAAGTCTCCCTACTCCAGAGGTAACTCCAACGAATGGCATGTCATTTGTTTGCCGGCGATATGAACGACGGCGGGTTGCGCTTCACAAGCGCGCGTAAAAATGCGTTCGTATAATAATTCTAATAAACACAAATAAAATCGGAATAAAATATAAATGGGTGCGTTTGTGAACTAATTTAAGTGCGAAAGGAATGCAGTGTAGTGAAAATGCCTTTTGTGCAACGTGTGATTGAGCCAAAATATTTAAGTCGTACGACTTTATTTCATGCTAACGGTAGCCCAAAAGTTGCCGATGATGAATTAGAAGCTGTTACAAATAACACCCTAAGTAACGCCTTAAGACAACTCGCATCATTGGTTTTGGTCGCTAACGATATATTTACCGATCTTACCATACAACTCGAAAAAGTTACGGAAAGATCTATCGTGGTCAAAGAAAAAATTGGCGTTCTCGAAGGAAAAGTCGTCACATATGATCCCAAGAAAGTTTCAGTTCGTAAGTAAATTTTTTTATTATAGGTACTTTTTCGAAACACGTGCAATTGCAACTATACCCAAAACTATTACCCAAAAACAATTTTCTTGCGCACGCTTTTTTATTCTGATTCTATTTCGATCGGCATTCAACAAAGTGAGCCTTGCAAAAAAAAAACAAACGCTAACGAATCGCTTAGCCTTGACAGAGGTCTATTAACTTTTTGCGGCACGATTCGGCCCCATACCACACTTAAACACCAGTGATTGAAGTTGTATAATACCGAGATAATACTAATCACGGACTATTATTAACGACGACTATGATTAAAAATAAGTAATTTCATTTCATTTTAAAATAGAAAACAATATTGTTTTTAATTACGTAATTTGTCATTGGTCTACATATTCCGGAAAATATGGAACAAATGTACCTATGCTACAAAAAGTCGATAAGATAAACATTATGGCATGGCTTGCTTATCTCGAGATGTCTATATTTTCCTGTTTTAACAAAAATACTTTGCGTTTTAATGAAACCAGTTATTGCCACAAAGAGGATTACTTTTTAATTATAGACGACTTAAGGACTTGTGTTCAAACACGTGGAATAATTTAAAAGCGTTAATTACTTTTTGAAGTGAAGGGGTTTAATAGTTTTGCAACCGTTGGTAAGGTAATTTTTAAGTGTCGCTTAGCACGTTGATGTAACCGGAATTTAAAAGGGACGTTTTGTCTGCATTATATAACCGTCATCCACAGCCGTAGTGGCATTTCAAGGGTGCAAGGAAACTAGCATCACGTGAGACGACAGCTGATCGGAAATCCGGGGTTAGAGGAGGCTACCCTTATGTTTCTTTTGCCCTGTGAAATTGTTGTTAAAGATATATTCATTATCTACAACATTATGCAATTGGGGTTGTTCAATGGAATAGCCCTAAAATAAATTACTTTTTGTTGTGGATATCGGTACCTGAATATTCTTAACAAAAGTGTTAATAATGAAAATAAATTTTAAAGAGTCGAAAAAAAAACAACGAATTCATACAATACTTCATTAACGCTATGAGGCTGAACGGAGAAGATCGCTAACGATTATCATATTCTCATCAGTTGGATAACAAACGAGCACCACTTAATGCCAAAATCTAACTGAGAAACTCAAATATATTTAGATTATTTGGAGATCAACGAATTTTGATAGCTAAGATCCGCGATTCTGGTCATTTTCAGTTGTAGTTCTCTGCTGCTACTTAAATTCCAACGACGTGTTTGGCCAAAAATTTCATTTTGGTCGATGAACTTAAATCAATATAAACTTAATATGACATTTTTCTGCCTCTCACACAAACCGTGTTTTAAATAAATTATATTGGGCAGTAGACACGCCTCTGTATTTAAAATAGTGGAGCATCTATTGTTTGTTTGTTATATAATCTTTTCAGAGTAGGTAATACCCAACGATGTTATTCGATAATCGTATTTAAAAATTAAATATTTGTGTAAGTTTTTCTGCGATATTTCAACGTTCCAGTGCATGCAAGTATGAGAATTCTTTAAAAAAAAAACGCGTCAAATACCTCACAAAATTCTTCAAATCCAGTGAATTAGTTTCGAAAATTTGTCAGGAATCCCACCATGTGATTAGCAAACTAATCCAAAATACTTTAGCTCTGTTCCAAAATGCCGTCTGTCTATTTAGTCAAATAATCAAGAAAACTTAGAATAAATCTCGTGGGTTTTTTAAGTTGTTGCACTGAAATCGCTTCTAATGTTTTTAGATTTATCTTTGGCCATTTAAAAGGTATAAAAAAATAGAAATGTTATAGGTCGTTTACACTTACGGTTTTGCACGTTGTTTTGCGATTTGGTTTTGCATGTGGTTATGATCGTGTGTATGAATGCTAAAACTAAGCGATTTTATTGACCTTGGTTTTGCACAAGTGAATCTAGCAGCGCTTGATTCACACGCGTTCACACAGACGATCATAACCACATGTAAAACCACGTGCAAAACCGTAAGTGTAAACGGCCTATAAATGAATATCACCAAGTGATCCCTTGAACTCAATTAGACCGTTTATTTCAGCTCTCAGCCTATTTTAGTTTTAATTTTTTGGTTTTTGCTGTAATTCGTTATCATGCGCAGTCTGCTAGTAAGTACAAAAGAAACGTAGGTACAATACATCAAATTTTATTGGTTATCACGTTATCAGTTTCAAATTACCAAAAGAAGTGATATTGATAATAGACTGACAAATCTTACTCGTAACATGTCAGTATTCATTATTCTTTACAGGATTATTGACTTTATTGGCGGGGGAGTTGTTTGGGAATTTTATCATTTATTTGTATGTGTAAAGTTGAATAATCATTAAATTACTTTTATTAACTATTTGTTCTTTCTCTTTACAAGTAAACACAACACAATAACTAACTGTAAAATTTCTCTGTATTTTCATTACAAACTTCATTTGATTATTCTTCTGTAACTGAAGCTGGTAGGCAATATGTATCCGGTAGAAATAAAACTTTTAAGATGTATTTGAATACAAAGAAGAGAATTACCATAGTTGAATTCTCATTGGTAATCACTTTTTCGAAGAAGGCGAAGTCTTGCGCTTATTGTAGTTAGTTGAGTTCTGTTGGATTTTTGTAATAGTCTCGACTTTTTAGTCGTCAAGGAACGAATGATAAAATGTTCAACTTTTTACTAACTATTTTTGTTGCTAATATTAACTTATGTTTGGTATCTGTATCGCTCGTCAGTTTTGATAAGTGTTGCTGATTCTTCTTCGTTGATAATAATTGATAATTATTGAGTGACTGGTTTTGCAGCTAATAATTTATTAATTTAAAAAAATTATATGTATTTTGAATCATTCTTGAACAACAATATCGGACTTTCTTTTAAATGCTTATCTGATTTACCTGAGGTAAAGTGTATCCAATGATTAAAGTAAACATTGTAGTCAGGCAACCTTTTGAAATCCCCTGGTTTAACTTGGTAGTAATTCCTGGGAATGGAAAAAGTCTTTCTTCGCTTAAGCCGCAGGGGTTGTCACTTGTGAACCTGAGCTAAATAGACCCGCAGTGACTGCATGCATTTCTCGTTTACCTTGGTCGTTTCACACAAGATCCGATGCATGTGGGAAACTTCAGCTTGTTTTCAGAAGACCTGCGGAACTTTAAACGTTCATGGGAATGACAAATGGGATATAAGTCATAATAAATAAGGCTTTGTATTTTAGCTGGCGTGACTTAATTTTTAAGGTTTGTGTTACAACAGTGTGGCTCTTTCATTCATAAAAATAAACACTACACAAAAGGTTGCACAAATAATTGGAATTTCGTTGTTTTTAAAGTTTAAACGCTTTTACGTATGTTTTTCTTATTTTAATTAAATCAATTGTGCATAATTTTTCCCTCGCCTTGTCTAACAATATAAAGACGAAATAAAGTATTTTCGCTTTAATATAAAACACGGAATTCTTGTTTGAAGTTGTTTTTGTTAAGACACACTGTTAACGAGTTTATTGTATTTTATCAACTTATAAATTAGTTTGTGCGTCAATAAACTGAAAAATAAAAAAAATATTTGAAAATGGTATAGAACAACCGTTTTAATGATGGATCAGTTTGGTCGTAGGGAATACCACAACAAGACTTTTATAAAATATAAATAATCGATTATTGCAATTTTGCTGTAAAATACCGACTTTTTTATGCAATAATAATAATACGAAAAGTGACCGCTGTATGAAATAATTTCGGGAAACTCTGAATTGAAAACGTTATCTCAATTATTAATCGAGCAGTCACTGCTAATCGCAGTTGTTAATAGGTGCTTTTAATTTCAATTCTAATAATTCTTATACCTAAGCCGGCAAATTAAAATTAAATATTGCTTTTATTACGTCAATTTATAAACTCTTTTAAATAAGTTAATTTTAAAGCAGTTACCGATTAGTTTATTGCTAGGTGATATATTGATATGTTTTTTTTTTTTTTTTTCGTAAAACAAACATCAGCAACATTTGTAATATGGTTTTTTTACTACTAGTAATATAGCGTAGCATTATGACGTATATTTGAATGCCGTGAAATTCAATTTCTCTACCTATGCATGGTTACAGGTAAACAATTTTTCATTATTAACCACTGGTGAATAATGAACAAATTTATATTTTTTGATAATGCTGTTGTAGTTTTAAAGAAAAAAAAAATTATAGGACGATTTAGTATGATGAAGAAATTCTCTTTATTGGTATTTTAGCATTTAAAACGTTGTTTAAATAAATTAATTTAATTTTAAAAACTTTGGTGTATTTAAATAACACGACTTTCGCGCCGTAATAAATGACGGTTGTCAATATCCACACCGTCGATTGACACAACGTAAAAAAGAGAAAAGTTTTAATGTCAGTATTTTAGATGAAACCATCGCTTAAAAACAATGTTTTTTAATAACAATAGTGATTTAGCAAGATGAGTAACACGCAGATTCAATATTTCTATAGAATAGATAGGTACTTAACTTTTTATATTTTAGGTTAGAAAGTGCGTACATAACATAAATGGGTTTGTCTTACTAGTAGTGAAAAAAATAGTATATACACCACGGTAGAGAAGTCTTATAGCCTTCGGGCCCTTAGATCCCTCGGCGCTTCGCGCCTCGTGATCTAATCTGAGCCCTCAGGCTATAATAGTTGACTTCTCTACCTTGGTATATAATATACTATTTTTCTGCCCAGTAAAACATGCAAATTATTTGTTAATTTGTCACATAATTGCGGTGGGCGTTCAGTCAAGAGATCTCCTTTGAAGTATTTGGTCAAACATTAAAATGGACATAACTTTTATTGTTCATGTTGTATATACCTAATTGTTGAGTTAAGTAATTCGCATTAAATTTAAATTCGCTTTATTTTATTTTGCTTTTCTTCTTTATCAATTCCTAGATAGTTTCGCAGCTTCGCTCTGCTTCGTTAATGGCAATTTTTTCTTATTAAAATACCAAAAGTGTTATTGATTTGTGCCAGTGCTTTTATTATAATTAATAAGAATCATTGAGGTATTGATTAGAAATTTAAAAAAAATACTGGCTAATCTTGAAACTTAAATAGAATCGATATAAGGCCCCTACCTAATTCCTCTAACTTTGAACATGTTTAACTTGGTATGTGTTGTGCAAGAATCAGGCTGTATTGTTAAAATTGTTTCAACACCGGATGCTTGTTATGTTTCTAATTTATAACCGTTGCATAGAGCGCGACGTCCATGTACATGACATGTTGTATTGAATACTAATTGTGTTCACATATGTTTAAAAACCGTAAAGTGTAATTAACCGTGAAATACCAAATATATTATTCGATTTTTGTTGGTGTCATCCACTTTGTTGTCAAATGCGTATGTTCTATTATGAATGAAAAATACTCATTTTTTATTTCTTCTTACCTGCTTACCTCTTCAACTTGATTTGCGTCAAATTCGATAATTCATTTGCACCCCTTAACATTTTCGCTACCGACTCCAAGTTAACGACTTGCGACTGTTACCGGCAGCGTGCTAGATCATATTCGTCTTAAGACTTTCCCAGTATCTTTAAGCGGAATCAGCAACGAAAAATTAATATTGAATTAAACAGAATAAAAGTATTTAGTCATTTACTGTGGAAAACTATACCTTATTTACAAAATTTTTCGAAGGAAAAAACAACCAAGAAAATTCTTAATATACCTAAGGGAATGATTTATTTCTTAAACCCTAACCAAAAACACAAACATTCCTAGAAATTAAAAAAATTATGTGAAACTGCGTCAAGTTTTATTTAATTTAATGAGTAAGATTTATACATGTCGAAAGCCTAAATCGACGAAACGCAACACTTAAAACTTCCAGGTAAATAATAAACAAATATATTAAATTCGCTACTTACCATACCGTAACAATTAAACTTATAAATAATTTATATTACTAGTTTTTACAGAAACACTAATGATACAATACACATACAAATATATATATATATCTATGTATCTGCATACAAAATAAGATTCTTTTAAGCTAGAGTTTTGGAATCAAACTGTAAGCGATTTCGGCACGATCTTAAAATACCAGACATAAAGAATTAAATTAAAAGAGTTCTTAATACTTTATTTAATCTCGTAAGCATTTGCATTAAATTTTAGGAGATCATTTTTGCAACCAAAAAAGTCGGTTATCTGTTGCAGTTTCTTTTTATTGTTTATTAACTCTCTGGGTTTAGCATAAACAAAACAGGGTTTGTTTTTATTTCAACCATTATGGGTCCAACTTAGACATGGTTGCGTGATTGTAAAGGTGGATATTGATCAAAACAAGGGACACAGGTGTAGTTGTACAAGTAAATGTTGGACATTCGGCTTGCGCTAATCCCAGGAGGTTAACACGGTAATATGATGGGGCCAGTGTTATTGCAGGTGATACGATACTTACTGAATGTATCCTAACGGCCAATTTATTTACGAACTGTGGGGCTGCTCATGTTGTTAAAAAATAAAACATAAAAAATTTTGATTTAGTAAAAAGTTGCAGTCAATAATAAACAGCGCTTAGGTATGTAAAAAGATATTGGCATTTTTGAACCTATGGGTTTTGATAATACGTCCTCAAAATGTTTAGTCTGATCTAAATTAGAGTAAAACGGTTTTACAAAACATAAAACTGATTTGATTTTGATATTTATTTCAACATTAGTGTACGGTATTATGTATAAAATATTTTCAAAACTCAAATGATATTTGTAAACGTAAAATTTTGACGTTGTTGAAAACGAATTTAATTTTCGTCAAATCTTAACCGAAATAAAAAGAATTTCAAACCTTTAAACCTTTCATCTTGTGTAATTTAAATAATTTTTTATTTTAACAAAATCTACTACTAATACTTCTTTTATGAAGTACCTACAACTCTATTAGTTGTAAAAATAAACCTGTTAAGTCCTATACCCTATACCAGTTTAAGGTAAAAAGATCCTTTAAATGGGCATTATAAAAAACTGTTTTTTTTTCTAAAACCAAGATACAATTTGAGAATTTTTAATAGGTTTATGGTTTATTATACAGGGTGTCTTAGACAATATGAATTATTCGATTATTTTGTTACTTGTAAGAATTTTTGAAAATGTTCTGGTTCTGAATAAAAATTTGCTCGTAGTCAATCTATATATATAAAAATGAATGTATGTATGTATGTTTGTCCTTTATGCATTCCTATACCACTCATCCGATCCTGACCAAATTTGGCACAGACAATCTATAGGACCAAGGAAAGAACATAGGCTATATGAGAATTCCCAGAAGTTCCAAAAATTCCCAAAAGAACCAAAATTCCCAAAAGATCCAAATATCACAAAAGTTTCAAAATTCTCAATAGATGCAAAAATTCTCAATAGATACAAAAATTCCCAAAAGATCCAAAATTCTCAAAAGGTCAAAAACGTCCACCGGGCGCGAGCGCGAAGCGCGAGTAGTCTGCGATTGATAAAAAAAATCACCGAGCGAAGCCGGGTCACTACGCTAGTTACTAGATATTTTCAATAAAACTCAGTGTTTTGTTTTTGCGGATCGACACGCAACTTGGTTTTTTAAATGGAACTCGTGTCACAGTGAACTACAATTTAAAATTAAAAAGTTGATGTTAAAATAATAAAAACAAATGAAGATAGGTAAAAATTATTATTAAATTATAATTCTTTGCAGCAAAGTGTCAAAAAATATTTTGAGTATGATTTCAAATAAACCAGTTATAAGCAAAAAATCAAATTCTTATGAATAGCGCAAAAACCATAAATTTTTTCCAAGATTTTTTTCATGGAATAGTTACTTTTGAGTCATAGATTTTTTGACTTTTTAACCGACTTTGTATCTCTTACCGTTTACGAGATCCCCACGCTGTTCACGATAACTGGGACACCCTGCATAGTCCTATGTCCGTTAAAACAGAAAAAAAGGCATTTGGAATTGACTTGGTAATGAACTGATATATCTTTTAACTGATTTACAATTAAATAGTTTTTATAAGTTAATTGTCCAGTACTTCTTGTAATATTTTTAAAATAAATTTTAAGGGTATTATCCATTCGCAATGTAAGTAAAAGAGACCGTGTTCAAGGGCTCCCCACAGAAATAACTAATCTTAATTTTTATGGTCTTGCACTTAAGGAACCGCCATAAACTACGGTTACTATCATAAATGCAGCAGTGAAATTACAAGTAAAATACAAGATTAAAAATTAAATGCGTTAACGAAAGCGCTTCCTGAACAAAGAAATTGATGTTTCGATAATGCGGTGCTCTCAAAGGTTCTTCGTATACTTAGTAATTTGTTTTTTTCGCCTACTCGTGAAATTTTAAGTATTATTACATTTCTTTCAACGCAAATGTAATTATCAGTTTTATTGCTTCGTGTAACCATTACTTCAGGGAAATAAGTGAGTTTTCCACCATTTTCAATAAACTTTTATCACAGTTGAAGAGATGTATCAGTTTATTTTCTTAAAATATATTCGATAAAAGAAATATTCAATTGAACAGATAGTGAACCAATAAAAAAGAAAGTTATCCAGTTGGTGTCTTCAATCAGGGTCTACACATCAAAAATGTTGTAATGTAATATCCTTTTTTATACACATCTGCAGGGTGTTCACCTTCGGTTTTTTGTTTTTGTTTTTTCATATTTTGTTTATCAGTCACTCAGAGTAACTTAAGCGATATGATTGAAAGATTTAAATTAGACTTTGCAATTATTTTTGTTTTATTCATGTCAACAACATGTAACTTTATTTTTGGAAATAGACATGCGATATCCAATTTTTGAACTTTTTAAATTTCTAGCAAGCTATTTAACAATTTTAAGTTATCTAATGATATTATATAGAATGTAGATATAATTTGTTTAATTTTGGCAAGTTTCAGACATTACGTTATAAACATTTAATAATCTTATTTTTGCTCTTCCCCTTTATGCTTTGTACGAAATTCGTTACGATACTATGAATATTCTTATTTGTCATTTTTTTCGTTGTTGGTCTATTAAAAAAGCCCTTCTATTTTTGATTTTTGTATCGCCACTCGACAGCAAAAATACTAATAATATGTTTCTGGTCACAAATATGTTTTAATCTTCTTGATAATAATTTTTATTTAAAAAATTAGTATTTGTTACCAATTTTTTATTTATCTTTGCTATTTTGTGTAGTTTTTTCTGCGATTTAATAATATAGAAGGCTTGTCTGGTTTATTTTTTAAAATCAGCTAGATAATCGAAGTTGTAATGACCTTTGGGAACCACCCTATGTTATCAAACAGCAAGAATGCAGAGCGTATATCATCTTGATAATATTTTTATTGTATACAAATCTGTTGTATTATTTGTATATTTTCATTTACTGCATTGGTAAGATTAAGAAGTTGATGTTTGTAATTTTAATATAAAAAGTCTCAAGCTGAAATCTTAAACGTCAAGGGATTTTTTTTTTTTTAAATTCAGAACAGTTTTTGGAGAATTTCCAGGCGAGCAAGAACTTAGTTTCGATCTGTATTTTTATCTTAACAGAAAATGCTTAAAGCAATTTTGTATAACAACTTTATTTATCTATAACCAAGAGCATCTAAACCCACTTATTTTTGTGTAAAAATGTCAATCATTTTGTCTAATTCATTTAAAAAAGTTTTTAGTATTGCCAACCAAAACACCCCTTGCTACTTGTAAATGGTGTGTATTACTTATGTTACCTCTCAGTCGTGAAATAAATCAACTAATTACTAACAATGCGGTTTGGTAGCTCTGTATCCATTGAACTATTTGCTTTTTAAATTATCATTGCAAAACAAATTATGATGCCCATTTTTTAAAGTGATGCTGTTTCAAAGCGCTATAAATTACTCTCTAATTTGCCAATTAGCGTGTTTTTACTGGAGTAAGCTTATAATGTAATGTTCATCCACAAAAAATGTTATTTAACTACGCAGGTGTAGCTTTAAAGCTTTAAAAATAATCTAGAAAATTACGCAAAATTCAGCATAACGTCGCTGTTGGTATGGATATATCACGAAATCCACCTCAACCCGTAATTAAGTGTTTACAGCTACGGCATTCTTCGGGGACCGACCAGTTTTAACCGCAGAGCGGTCTATATTTCATTCTTCCATTTTCCCAAAGGAATTCAAACATGGTAGTGCATTTCAACTATTTTAATGGACAAGTCTCCTCCGTCTTTAATATGCAGATTACTTCTCAGACGAATAAGCGTATTTCAGCTTAAAATGAACGGAATATGTGAAGCTAAATTAAACCCGCTTTTACAAAACGCTTCACATCGCAGTTTTAAGTTAACGTTGAAGTTAGCAGCGAGAACTTCATGCTGCACCTCTGGGTTAACTTTAATATTGGATGTAAAGCACTTTATAAAACCGAGTTGTTTAGTCAATGTCGTCTAATGGCGAGCGGTGGGGGTGTCCACTAAACACAATAATTGGAATTAAACACGCCTACTTACTTAGTGGTATTGGTATACTCGCCAATGGTTTTAACAGTGGCGGCGAGTTGGTATTAATCGCCAGGGTGCGAACTCATTTCTGGCGCCCTAAATCCATATTGTTAATGTCACGGATAAAAAATGTACAATTGGCAACATTCGATAGAAAGTAGAGAGAAGTTAATGTTCTTCGCTGCGCAAGCGTACTATAAATGAAAATTGACATTGCCATTTTACTTTTACACCACGTAGTAGTAAACGTAGGTTCGGAGTTCAGAAGCCTGTCGAAATATCGGGAACTTTTCGACATAAATTTCTATTAGATGGTGATAAGTCTACGAATGAAATTTAGATTGACAATAAATAAATTAACACTTTTCTATATTTTTAAAATATTATAAAGAGCTCTTTTTACACTTGGTCAAAATAGTGAAACTTTAAACATATAGAAACTCATTTTTCTTTAAATACAATATCGTATATTTACTTAGTCTCATAAAAAATTTAATTGTTCTTCAAAAACAATAAGCCTGTTTTATACCTAAAATTGATATTTTCCGAGATATCGCGATTTTTCATCAAATCTGGAGCATACGATAACGGTCAGATACCAAATTTTATTGTAATATGAATATTTTCAATAATATCTGTTTCCATACTTTTGCGCAGCACTGTATGTTATGTTTACATGTGATTTTGTTGAATTTATGTGAATTATGTTCATGTGTTTCGTTTTTTTTTTAACCCTTTGTCACATATTTTTCCTGTTCCAATTCCATTCAAATGAAGAAAGTGACTTGGCGATTTTGGCTACATCGGCTGTTGGCGATTTTGGCTACTTTGGCGCGCTTTTTTGGCGATTCAAGCAACAATTCACCTGGTCACCCTGAGTGCAAGTGCTATTCCTTTTGTTCAGCTCGTATTGTATTGAAGCAATTTTTTTTTAAGGAAAACCCCACTGCATTCCTTCGGCTTCCTTTCGCTTTTGTATGAAAACATATAAAGACACAATTTCATCTCGTTGCATGCGCCCCCTGATTGATTGCGCCCGGGTGCAAAGCACCCCTTGCACCCCCGGCACGGCGGGCCCCTGGGTTTTAAGCAGTGGTGAGCTATGAAATTTTTAACAAAGGGCTCGCTCATGGTTAAATAAAAACAAAAAAATAATGTTAATTATATGTTGGAAAAAAAATGGCATTTTAAATTCAAACGTGAATAATCGAGTGATTGTACATACCTAATTCAAAAATTCTATTGTGCGACGGGTTATTCTAAATTTAATCGTCATTGCTTGATAGGCATGACTTCGTCGCTTTACAAATGCATGTAATGGCAATGATTTTAAGATATATTTTTTCTTGAGAAAATGGTTAACAAGAAGAACAAGGGGCTCGCAAATTAAGGAATAATTTAACAAAGGGCTCGCGCGAGCCCCCGCGAGCCCCCTACAGCTCACCACTGGTTTTAAGGTCCGTGGCCCATATTGAAGCGTCTGCTGCGCGAAACCCCCACCGCTCGTCATTAGACTCGACGCCGACTATACTAGACAAAAAGTAAAAAAGAAGTTGTGTTAAAAATAATAGGAACTTGTGGTGCAGTGTATGTTTACCAGGGGTGATTAACCTGCAGTCTTAAAGCATGTAAAAATGCTCTTATTTATGTTACGATAAAAAATAAAACTTCATTGAAAGAGCATACAATTATGTTCGAAAAAATGGAATACCGATAAAAAATTCTATGAATTTAGTTATATTGAACAATAATTGTATATTATTGCTTTGTATTATGTTGTGGTTGGAAATTCCACAGAAGCGCATCACATCTTAACAATTACTAATAGAGTCGTGTCATTTAAACCTTGTAACTATCAATATTTGTCATATAAATCGAAATCTACGTTTACATCAATATATGAAATTATCTCAATTGCAATTAATTGTGAATATTAAATTGAAAATGGACCTTCTGTCAATTTGCTTTTGTTACTGTATACTTAAGGTGTTTCAATTTGTTGCTCACAAAACAATAATTTTTGGTCAAACATAATAAAACACAATTACAGAATTTATGAACTCTCAATTACTACAGTGATCGTGTTTTGTTTAGTCAAACACAACGGTTTTGTGAAAAATAATAAATAACTTTTAAACTCATCTTTTTCAAAACTTTCTATGCATGCTTACCGTTTTAATGTACTATCGGATTTAGAATTTAAAAAACATTTGAACGTCATTCGATAGAGAATTTTCCACGATGTACAAAAATATAAGGTTTATGGAGGTTTCCTCTTAAAATAACAGTTATAGGGGCGCGACAGTCAAAGTGAATCACCCTGTATAGGTGTTGTCATTTTGTGGCAACACTAGCTATCTTTTACACTAACGGGACTTAAAACGTTTTAAACTGTTAATACATACACTGTTGATGATTCTTTAACACCCTGAGTAAATTACGAAGAAAATGATTCGATAAAGCTGTATTGTACAGTTACACTCGAAATGAGTTCAGGGCTGCATTGAACTAATTGTTCATTGTAGAGAATTAGCCGTGGTTGTTACCACCACATAATTTTTACTACTTCCTGATCCAAGGTCGTAACTTAAGCGTATAGTTCAGTCATGGTGAACACAAAAGATTCTTCAACGATACGTTTAATAACCACTGGTTTAGTGAGATAAACCACAGGGGCTTGAGTAGTTTCCCACCGAGTCGAGAGCCCGGCGGGACATCGCGGGCGGGCTCAAAGCAAGCTCTGGAGCCAGTCTATTATGCCGCAGGCATCATAGCCCACCGGGCAACATTCAGATAGACCAAACACCAATAGTGGCATTAATACATACCATATTTGGGGTCTTTATTAACACCATAAGCATTTACAACAGCCGTACCAAGAAACAGTTTTCTAGCATTCCGCACGATACACAAACGCATCGCCGATCGGAATAAAACATTTCGACGAGTTTTATTGGATTAATAATGATAATCTACCCTCGTCCTTTGGGATTAATTGCGGCCGTTAAATCTACACGAAATTTAAACTGTTGGGTGATTCAAAATTACTTCGTGGAATTACGATGATCGCGGTTTGTAAGCTGCAGTAAGAATACGCGATAAATTAATAACTACTTTGTTTGCATGAATATAAAATACTGCATTATTTATTAACCTCTTAACTAAAACGGCAAAGAATTAATAGACGTTTTAACACATACTGCTGTGAAGTATGTAATTTTAAATGATTACTTGAAAATAATGCGTTTAATATAAGTCGGTAATTAATATTTGAGTAGCAATTTCATTTTAAAAGGCTTTTATAATTTAATTAATGCTCGAGATTGTATTTTATTGTGGCATATAAAGACGGTTAAGTTAAACGATCGACTCTTGCAATTTATTTTTGCATCTATTAAAGTGGTTATGTTGCAAATTTGTTCTTTTATAAATAAAAATTAACTTTGAAGGTGTTTTAAATACCTATATTGTTGAGTATTTTAAGTGTTCCATTTATTAATAAATATAAGCTTCATTAAAAATAACTAATATTATTTTCGAAGGATTTATTATCAGAATGCAATACAAATTTCAAGACCAGTCTTTTTTATATATTGCAATCTTGTTTATTTGAATTAATAAATAAATAAATAAGGCTGCAATTCATGAAGAGACGAGAGGCTTGAAATTGATATTGCAAATCTACAAAAAATTGTTCGGAAAACAGCCTTTTTTGTGAGGTTTTTATTTAAAAATAATTAAAAGTATAATTGCCGTAAACAAATAGGGACATTTATTTTGACCTTCAAATTAATGATATAATTACATTCGTTTATTTAATTATCTGCACTGTATTTAATTATACCTTGCTCGATTAACTGTTACTATTGATGAAAATCACTATTATTTATTTCCTCTGCTGTATATTTACACCGCACGTATCTATAAACTTGTCAGTTATCGATTGTTACTTGTACACGATAACTGATTGATTCGACACTCAATCTTTGCCGGAAGTATTTATATTAACAAACCTGAAACATTCTAGAAGCCACCCTTAGACTTCTCTCTTTACGAATTTGGCAGAATCCACTTTCTCGTTTTGTCATCACATACCAGCTCTAGTTCTGCTTTGCACTTTTTATCAGAATATCCTAGAACTCGACAATTGTAGCAATAATTAACTATCAATTTTAATAAATGTTAAAAGTTAGTAACATCGTATTTGCGAAGGTCTGTGGTGCACTGTACTGCACTATGTTTTTGTATTTGCATATCTGTTATTATAATTACCTATAAACTGTTCTGTCTAGCACTGCCCCTATTCAGATCTGATTTATGTTGTTCTAAAACCCATGCTCCTGCATTCTGAATTCTCTCTTTTGTGCTGTATAATTTTGCAATTACCTACCACTCACGCATAATCTATTTATGTGAGCGTGATTTATCATATAGTAATCTAACAACTATAAAGTGTTATTCTGTTAGTATATAGTAGTGTACCTTTATCTATAGCTTCATATAAGAAGACTAAAAACTTTCATGGTAAAAAATTAACAAACAAATAAAATTAGATCATTGTGGCACATATTTTATAGTACTTGGTCATAAAATATTGTTTGTAAGCCATACTTTACTCCAGTTTGCTTGTGATTGTGGAATTAAGAGCTGGAAGAGCCACAGAACAGTTCGCGAAATAAATTAAGCTGAATAGTATCTTAAGCATTTAAAAAATTGGATTTTACTCATTACCTAATTTTTTTTGCAAATTTTTATTAAAACACGTTTAAATATTTTATAGTAACAAAAACTGTTAAAACTAACATTAGTAAATAGCTAAATTTTCTGATGGTAACGACAGATTTTAAATAGTTGCAAGATTTTTTTTACAAGTCATAAATTTGGTTTTAGCTTATTCATTTTAAACTCATATTTAAAACTGCTCTAGATCTTTTTTTGTCGACTAGTCAATTGAAACGGGCTTGTAGAGTTTTTAATCTCACAGCTGAATCCAAGCAATGTCACTATACATATATATCTGTGTTGGACTACTAGATACATAGTAATAGAACGATGTTCCTAAATATACAATAACTAATTTTCATTATTTGAAGAATAACTGAATAGGTCATGGCTTAAGTTGTAAAGGAACTGTGACCGTGGCCCCATTTGTTTGTGAATAGTAGTTGCATTTGCGCGTAAGATCACAAAGCCGACAGGGAACCAAAATTATCATAGAAACTCCGTCGTCTGTTTCGTGGTAACAATAAAATTGAATCACAATGAAACGCAAAAGCAACAATCGCCCACGTCCACCCTTTAATACTTTATTCGACATAATTATTGGTTGTCACAAATATGCAGTATATTCTGCAAAACACAAATTTGTGACCAGATGTTTAGTTACTAATTTTATAAATTATTATAACCTAATCATAACTGTGCTTTTCAATGTGTCACGTATGCTGAACACCTGTACGTAATGCCTTTTAGTTTATGTCGGTTACGTGCTTTTCTGATTTATTTAACACCGTTAAATAAACAGATACAGCAAATATTTTCATGCAGAGAGGCCCCAAGCTCGTGTTTAAGTGTACATAACATAGTAGTAGATAATAATTAGTTTGTAAATAGCATGCATGCATCTACAATGCAGCTTCCCACGCTTTAAGAAAAATAAATATTACACAAGACAGAACAACTGTAGACATGGATTATTATTTTATTATGCGTGTTCAAACATAATATCCAACCGGAATTATAAAATTTCTAGCTTCTGAGTTGGCATTTAGTTTTTTCTTTTTAGATTTTATGATATAAGCTTTAACGGGGTCATAGCTGAGCGTTTCTTTTTCATTCCACTCTGTTTTTCGTCTTGTTCCAGTCTTTTATCCCCTTCTCATCCAATTTTTCATTATCGCTTGTTTCCATATTGTTCTTGAGAGGCCCCGTTTCCTCGTCTACATCGGCTTTAAGTGTAGTAACTACGGTTGATATTGCTTAGCAACTTCTTTTTTTTTTTAATATGGCCTAACCAAGACATATGCAGCCAAACTAGAAATGTAGGAACAAAAAGTACTTGGGATTATTCAGAAGAAAGAAGAAAGGGGATGTATGGGAGGCAAGCAATAACAAAGGTTAAAAGGAAGAATTGAATTACTAATCACAAATATTTGATTTATTTTTATACTCTTGATTTAATAAGTGAATGTTGGTAATAGATTATTATTTAATCTCGTCATAAAAGGATCTTCTCGTCACGTCACGTCACGTCTCTGTTTCTTCTCGCCTCGACTCGTCACTTTTTGTCTTTATTCCTTCTCGCCTTGTTTCGTCAAGTCACGAATGGTCTCTCTTCATATTATGCAATGTTGTTTCGTCACTAGGCTTTACGTTTCGTCATGTTATGTCACGTCACATGTCACATCACGTAACGTCTCGTCAAGCCATGTTTTGTGACGTCACATTTCGTCCCGTCATGGGTTTTCTTGCCTTGAACTGTCACGTCTATTCCTTTTTCAGCCCTTGTTATCGAGTTATCGTGTTTTACCTATCGTTTCGTCTGATTGAATTTGTACTGTAAAAAAAAATATCACACCACATTAGATTTGACACATTTATCAGATTGGAAATGATGTAATATTCGATTTTTAGCGTAATTTTTGCGATCAAATCGTTGGGATAATATGTTAAGAACTAGATCAATTTTAAAGAAGCTGCGTCGTTAAAAAATTCCAACAAGAAACGTTTCCGTGCAATTTGCATTTTGTTACGGCCTTGCAACTCGTTTGTTAAAGGAGTGTTTGTTATTATGATTAATGTTATTTACAAAAGATTTAAAATAACACTATTTAATCTCGATACATAATTTTTTTTTCAGTGATGCAACATATCCAACCCATGAAGGTTCTATTGACTGGTGTTACAGTCGCATTGATAAGACCTTGTTATCATAATCTATTGATAAGGTGCGATAGCATTATGTAAACTGGATATTTACGATGCTGTTGACATTTTCTATGAATAAGAATTGCTTACACCCAAACTTATCTTAAGACGGTTGTGAGCCCAAAACAAATGCTGATATTTGATTTGTAACATTCATCTACATTAAACTGTTTTCAGTATATGTTAGTGTACTTGTGCGGATTTTGTTTATTTTTTATGCGTTTTATCGTACAAAAACCTCTCCACTCCTGTGTTATGATATGATTGAATCGGAGAGATACGAGTATTTTGCTATGAGAAAAACCTCACGATAAATTAACGAGCATAACACCGATAATTTTTACCGCTGCACTATTGATAGGAAAACAGCCACATGTTATATTGTTTACATCTTTTGTATTTAGCGCATAAAAATACAAAAATAGGGGTTGATTTTGAATTGAAACGTATACGAGCACATCTGTTTACCTCTTATTTTTAATAGAATTTAATTGTAATACGCACCCTCTAGAAACCGATACTGTGAAGTGTAACAACTGTTGTCCATTTTTTTGGCAGCTATCTCTTTGCACTCGCATTTTTTATTTGTAGTTGATGGTTGGGGTCAATATGATGATCCTAATCTTTCGAGTGAGTAGAAATTAAGGGATTAAATATTTGTATGCACTTGTTATTCAAATCTAGGGTGCTTCTATTATTCAAAACTATTTTTAAATTAATAAAAAATGTAATATAATATTAGCATCCTCATACCTGACAAAATATGAAAGAAAAAACGTTATTTTCACTTTCATCGAGGTATTTAAGGTCTTGTCAATAATATTTTACTAGTGGCGTTATACAGGGTTCGCCCAAAGTATTGCACCAACTGATATATTGTCAAAACGAATGCGATTTAAGAAACGAAAATTTGGGGTTGTCAATAACAACTCTTAGCCGATAATTTGAGGATATTTTTGAAATGTTAGTAATCTTTGTTTCCATGTGGTGGCGCCACATGTGTTTTTTTTAATGGCAACATGGGTTATGATGGGTATCAATGGGTAGCTAATTTTTTTTTTGTGAATATGACAGTCTATCACAAATGGGTTGTCGCATTACAAAATTTCAAAGAAAAATCGAAAAATCCTAATTTCTGTTTATTCGGTTTTTTACTATGGTAACAAATTCATTGGTTTCCATAGGAACTTATTTTAGTTGTATGTCTGTCAGTTACACCGGTAAGACCAAACTCTCAAAAAAGGGTACGAGATGCTTCTAGGTTTGGTAAACACTGACTTTAATAATGAAACAGTTATATCATGTTACATACAGAATTTATCAACATTTTCGGGATCGTTGGACATTTTTGATTATTAATGTGGTGGAAAAACAAATCATTTATTATTGGGTTAATCTTTTGAAACGATTGCGATAGTCAAAATAAAATATACATCGATTGCCGAAAATGCGTCTTTTTTTAAATACTTATGACTAATTTATTTAAAGAGATTTAAAAAACTGTTGAATTCGTTTATGCGATTTTTTATTGAATCATTGTAACGTAAGCAAATATTAAATGCTTGACTTCATTTTCATTATTTAATTTAAAAAAACAACCTATAAGCGAGCTTTAACGACGCTCTATTACTGACCAAATACATAAGGGTCAGGTTAAAGCTTTTTTTTTGTATTAAACCAAACTAATGAGGTTTATGAAAAGCCATCATTTGCTCGTTTTTCCGGCATATTATAAAATTTCCAGGCATTTTACAAAAAGCTCAATATTACGTTATGCTTACGACAGCTACACCAGATCTGAATTGCCGAAGCTTCTGATAAAGCTTTCATAATTATTTGTTTTATTTGTATCATCGTTAATGACTGAAATAAACTTATAATCCTATAGAATTTGGAACTTTCTGTACATCAATAAAAAGTATTACAGATTTGAAGACTTAAGTAAAATATAAAATAAAATTAAACTTATTTTATTTGGCTTATTAGGACTACCCAGTTTTCATTCAAAAAAATTTTTTGCTTTAAAATATTCACGTGCAGTCCATGAATTCACCTGTCGACAATTGTCATATTGTTGTAGTACGAAGTCGCCGAAACGATTGATTGCCGGAAACGGAAACAGCCAAGGTCATATTGTTCAGAAATATATTCATAGATGCTGGTTACAACTAACAGTTTTCGGAAATCTTAACACCACAGGAGAGTTTGTAACATATTCTGTGTTTTTCCAATTTTCAAATGTGTTATTATTCTCATGGTTAGCAAAAGCGATTTCATAAACGTGAACTGGATATCCTTATTTGCAAAGTTTATTGTTATTAAATTGTCTTTTTCCGCAACCGGGGCCGACCCTAACCGAGGGGTGCGTTCGCCAGGTAGATTTTTACCTATACCCCTTAGTCAATGACCCAAAAAAGTATTTAACGTGAAATGACGTCATACAACCTAATTTTTAAATCCTTTTAAAAAGGTGCGTGCATTAGTAAACTGCAAAAGAACGTCCTTTCTTTGGTTATGAAGAAACAACACGTCGTTTTAGTTTTATATCTAGTACTAATTCATAAAAAGTACTTTCCTAAAAGTGTTTTAGGAGTGATTAAAAAAAAAACACGAGTGAAAAACGTAAAAATTAAATTATTTTTCCAATAACTTTTAAACTAAAAGTAAATTAAAATGTATCTATTAAATAAAATAAATTAATAAGTCATTTGCCCACCGTAGTACGAGTATGTAGTGTTGAGATCTTTCTCCGAAATAAATGTTGATGTATCACTGCAATTTATTATCACTTCTTACGTGACTGTTTAGCTTAAATTAATGTAATTTCACGGATGGTGTAACATGAACTTGTCAACAACTTCTCTAGAACTTCTTTCGCTCGAGAAGAATGGAGAACGATGATGTAATTAAAGATTAAGTGCAAGGTTTCGAAAGTAACAATAAATCTAGGTCGTCCCACCACATTATAAACTTTTAATTGTATTAAATTATTGTATCTACTCTATCATTTGTCTGTTCTATGACCCTAGTACAACTTTCCTGAAAACGTGACAGTTAACGTGTGGAGCAAATAAAATCTGCTGGGCATATCCGGCGTAATGGTTCATAATATGTTTTTCCAACGAGCAGATGCAAATCCACTTCATGACGTCCTTTAACAGCCTTCAAATGTGGTTTAGTGGTACAATAGATGTAGATTGAAAGCACAAAAGAATAAAATTAAGGGATTTTTGATCCTCTTGTTCAGCGTATGTCGAATAGTGCGTGTTAATATATAGTATGTCGGTAAAATCTGTCTATCTGAATATTGATGAACTACATTTTGGAAATAATCAATGTTAGGTATACTGACAAATATAAATAATGATGGATTTGACATATGCCGCTACTGTTGTTGCTTGTTCAATTCGATTCAGTTTTTTTTTTTTACTATTCCCCTCATGGTCATATAAACCAATCACTTTAGTCAAATTATAGTCACGCCTTAATGTTTTGACCAATCACGTTCATTTTTAAGCGGCAAAATTCCTAGGGATTTTTTCACCTCCAAAATAGCGAAAACATCCCGTTGTCATGTCAATTATATCCTTAGCAACCTGGTTGTTTGTTTACAGATGTTTGACAGTTGTAAAATATATTTAAGATGAGCCGTTTTGGAATAACTTCCATAGAAGAAATACAAAAAACTGTTGCAAATATAACTCCCAAAAATACTGTTGCATCCAAAACGTCAATATGGAAACAATTTGAAAAATTTTGCAGGGAAGGAGTTACGATTTAAATGCGCTACAGAGGTTAGTACGCTATCGAAAATGTTAACAAATAATAAACGAAAATTGTACCTAATTATTTTGGGTATCTTATTTGGGAAATAGTCTAATCAAATATATTTCGGAACATTATTTTGCAGGAAAAATTTTAACTCAAGTTTGTTACTTATAGGTAACATCCCTCGACAAAATTAATGACAAAATCCCTCGCCTTCGGCTCAGGATTTTGTTATGTCTTTTGTTGAGGGATGCTACCTATAAGTAACAAACTTTTGTCAATAATTTTACCGGCAAAATAATGTTCCCTTAATATATTATAACTGATAATAAAGTAGCAAAATCGGACTTAAAAAAAAGGGCATGATTCTGATACAATAAGGCCTTTTAAGCTCACTCCAACGGTACGTCATCGTTGTGTACTTATTTCAATTTGCTAATAAAATTAGGATTCGTACTTCGTAGTAAGTGATAAGGGATGTTGATTAGTTTGATTTTTTACTCATTTCATTGTAATTTTGTAGTACAGGTTGAGTATTCCTAATCCGAAAAGCTCGGGACTGGCAGTTTTTCGACTTTTTGAAATTTTTAGTATACAGCGATAACTACAAAACAATGATGTTAAATCGGCAGCGTAGCCTTTTCTTTCATCTGGTTCCATCTTCGGTGACTTTGGAAAAATCCTTAATGACTTTCATCGCTGGTTCGTGATTAAAATGCTTTATCTCCACAAATCTTTAAAAAGCTAATGTATTTTTTCTTAAATTGGTATGAAAAGAGAATAAGCAAGACAAACAGTGAGTAACAAACCCAGACACCTTACTTTGATAGTGTTTGAAGTATGCTGACTAGGTTCTTTCCCGGGATCCCGGTCCATTTTAAGCTATTTTATATTTCCCGGGAAATGCTTTTTGTCCCGGGAATTCCCGGGATTTTAAAAAAGTATTATTTTCGTTTATTTTGTGCTAAGATCTTTGTAATACTATTATAACTTATCAGAATTGTATGCTTAAAATGTCTTTACAAACAGTAAATTATGGAAAAACTTCAAAATAATTTTTCGCTTTTAGTATGGCGCAAAGAAGCCCGGTCTCCATTACAAAGTTAATATCTTCAAAATACTTTTACAGTTTTATTTTTGTGTACCCTGATAATTCAAAGCAAAATAGCTTATAAATGAAATTTTATTGATAATAACGATGTTTCTTTGCTGCTAGATGCTCTCAAGACAATTTCACCTACATCAATAGAGACTTAGAGAGCATTTTATACATCAGGACTTTTGGTTAATAAATTAAGAAAAAGACTAATTGACTGAAGCACAGATCACCTTTGTTTTCTTAAATCACATTACAAAAATTCATTGTAAAAATTATATTATTGTATTCATAAATATGAAATTGCAATAGAAAGGTTATAATTCCCAAATGTATGTTTCTCTCACCAATATTACTGAATTATTTGTAATAATCATGGAGCAAAATGTATTACATATATGACTTGGAGTTGTTTTTAAATAATAAACCGCTCCCTTAATTTTTTGGGTTATTTATTTAAAAATATTGACATAATTTATTACATCCCGGGATCCTGGGAAATCCCGGGACAAAGGCCGATTTCCGCCCGGAATCCCGGGACAAGCAAAATGGTCAAATATGAGAAACCCTAATGCTGACGTCAAAACAACTCGCACGAAAGTTTCCGAGTTCAGGAATTTCGGATTGGGGATACTTAACCTGTATCTTGATTCGAGTAAATACCATACGCATTAAATTAAGGTAACGTCTCTGGACTGCGGGCCAGAGCTACCCGATAAGCGACACCATCAATCTACATAGTACGCAAAATAATTTTTTAAAGTATTTTATTCTTCGTCTTGATCGGATTCTGGTGTACCTTTCTGTGGTGAGGTATGTCTTTCTAATTCGTGATACTCTTTTTCCACCGCTTTTTATTGTTGGATAACTGTGGCACATCTCTCCAGCTGACTTCTCTTTACTCTCTTCTCTCCCTCACTTCGTTTTCCCATTTTATTCTTGGTTTTTCTTTACTTCGTTATCCCTCAATATTCATTTTTTGCGTAAGGAATTTCTGACATGCGTTATCGCAAGTATTTTTAATATATACCGGGTGTAACTGAAATCAGGCTCACCCCCTTTTTTCTCTAGTTTTGAACTTAGACAAATTAAATTTTAGACATGTAATATGTGCAAAAAACTGGATTATTTGAACATAGGTACACTTTTGTTTCACTTCCGGTTTCGCCGGAAATGGTCATAACTTTGTTATTTTAAATGGAACACCCTGTATATTCTTACATTTTTGGAAAGAGGAAGCGATTTTGGATACAATTGCACCAGTTTGGTTAATTTTTATAACCTCAAATAATTTTTTGACAAAAATTAAATTTTTTAGTAAGTGTGCCGTGACCCGCATAAATTAAATTTTATTATGTCAACAAGTGTCCGAAAAATGGTTTTGTAAAGTTTAATTAACATTTGGGCTGCTTAAATAGACCTTAAAGGTTGCGAAATTGGTTTTTTGACAAAAAGTCAATTTTTTTAAATAGAACGATGGTGGCTCATGCGGTTATTTAAATAGAGTATTTTCTGGCGAATTCAACAATACCAATAACTTAGTATTTTTATTAGGAACATGCATTAAAATTTTAAATTATTGGAATGGTAAGATATCCTAATAATCATAGTTGACTATGCCAAATGGCAACAAAACAAATGCTTTTTTTTGCGTTTTTTTACAAAACCGTTTTATGGACACTTGTTGACATAATAAAATTTAATTTATGCGGGTCACGGCACACTTAATAAAAAATGTAATTTTCGTCCAAAAATTATTTGAAGTTATAAAAATTAACCAAAATGATGCAATTGTATCCAAAATCGTTTCCTCTTTCCAAAAATGTAAAAATATACAGGGTGTTCCATTTAAAATAAATAAGTTGGGGTCATTTCCGGCGAAACCGGAAGTGAAACAAAAGTGTACCTATGTTCAACTAATCCAGTTTTTTGCACATATCACATGTCTAAAACTTCATTTGTCCAAGTTCAAAACTAAAGAAAAATAGGGGGGTGATCCTGATTTCAGTTACACCCGGTATATATATATTTAAACTTGAATATTCATGCAGGCGCGCAACTAAAAGTGCCAAAAATGTGCAAGTAATGACCATCACAAACTGGAGGTACCCGGTAAAGGGAAAATTAGACACTCCTTTAGTCGGTTCTATAAATTAATATAAAACATATTTCCTGGCTTAAAGCATAACTCGTTCCAAAGATTACAAATTAATTATTTTGAGCAGTTTTCGTCCATTTGTTGGATAATTTTTAATTAATCTTAGTTTTTAACACCATTATATTTTCACATATGAAAACACAACTTTTTACCTTTTTCTAAAATAACACAACAGAATTAATAATGTTCCGAAAACAATACTTTTAACACTTACTTCAACGTTTCACCAAAAAGCTATGGATTACGCATCAGCTTCACGTACTTTTAACTGCATAATTTTAATAAAAAGGAATCACAATGTACTTTGCAATCGATCGACGAGTTATTGAGTTTAGTTTCCCCATAAGCCGAGCACCATATGCGTTTCCAGATATTATTAAACATGTAATGTGCCTCAAATACGTACGTGGGTCATAAGAGGAAGACCAAACCTCCGGCCATTACTGTTATTGCTATTGTTATTGTAAACCATAAAGTTTCCGCCGGCATAGAATTGAAAAATATAAAGTAAGGTTTGGCAACTGAAGTCCATTTGAAAATCATTTGGAGTTTCAACAGCTTATATGAAAGCTTATATCAAAAGCATAAGTATTCGTCTCTCTTATTTATTTCATTAAAAAATTCAGCTTTGTTTAAATACAGTTTTTAACAATTTTAAGTAAGTTTTGACTAATTTTTTTATTAACAGCTCAACATCATTTAGAGTTGTCTAGCACTGTTTTACATTACAATCTCATGGTATCGGTAAAGTATAGTTTTTTTAGGTATTTCACATAGGTACGTTTAGGAATAGGCTTTGCAGAATTATTAATTAATTTAAAATTAATATTTTATTTTGAGTCGACCAAAATTGTTTTTTTTAAATTTTTTAATTCTTTAATAATTGCAAACAAATAAAATTTAAAAAAGTAGTTTTATACAATAAATAGCAATACTGTTATGGGAAAAATATTACACAAATAAATTTGAATGTATACATTAAGCACAGAATGTAAATTTTTATCTGAACGTACACACCATACTCTTGAAGATAGCTTTTCTGGCTCCAAATAGTCTCGGCATGAATTTTCGCACCTAAATGGACCATAACCTCAGCAATAACATTATACAGAATATATTACTAATACTTGACTGTAACAGTCTTATCGAATTCTTCAGCTTCATCTTCTCTATAATAAAACTGCGATTTTTCAATATTATTTCTGAGAATGGAAGTAGAGCTGCGTTCTTTAGAATAAATCTCATATTGGTTTTTCATTAATTGAATTACATGCAGCTTTTGCCGCTTTCGCTTGAGTCAATTTTTGTAATTCTAGATTGCTACCGCGACATTCATTTGTAATGCACGATGTCCCAAAAGTCATAAACGGTTCAAAGTTGAGTAATTTTTTCTAGCAAGCATCGTTCGAACAACGTACAGCTTGAGTAAACATTTGTTAACTTCAAAGTTATCCGAGTAGGCAGATGTATTTAAATAAAGATATATTCTAACAACCCCAAATTATATCTGGAGTATTTTACCTTACAAGTTACCTCATGCGTTTTATAGGATTACCGACAAACAACAGTCGTTACGTATCCTAATTTAAACATGAATTTGATCCTAGTAGTTGTGGTTTTACATGTCATGCTCGTTTATTTCAATTTGTTTTGAAGTGTGTGGTTTTAATCATTGGATATGAAGACCTTGGTGCAAGAAGGGGATATGTGCAAAAATGTAAAAAAAAAAAACTTGTACAGAAATGGGTTTTAAAATAAGCGCTTTTCATATGGTGCAAATGTGGGATAAGTAGGGCTTATAGAAATTATTTTTCTAAGCCCTACTTATCCCACATTTGCACCATATGAAAAGCGCAAATTTTAAAATCCATTTCTGTACAAGTCTTATTTTTTTACTTTTTTGCACATATCCCTTTCTTGCACCAAGGTCTTCATATATAATTTTTAGAACGTCCAATGAGCAGTTTATGCGGGCTGACATTTTAGATGAGAAATGTATGGTTGAGTGAGATTTATAGTCATTCAAGTATTATCGATATATGACCGTTGCACGAACACGTTCTAGATTTAGTCAGATAAATAAATATTCAATAAAGTACCTGGTTTGCTTTACTTTATTAGTATTGTGTCTGCGTGTGTTTCGTGCAAGGATAATTAAACAAAATAAATTTATTTTACGATAAAACATGACCGAAATCTCATGCCAGAGCCAATATTATAGACCGAAAATATGTGTTTAAGCGTAGCCATTAAATAAATGTAAACAGACAGAAAAAAAAACAAAACCTTGCCTTAGCTCTAAACGAAACGGATGATTTTAAAGGAAAAATATTTATTCCTTTTTTATGAAATGTCTTCACTATTTTCAGACTATTTGGTGTGCGATTTCGTTAACAGTTGAAAATCTACTTGCTAGGATCGATGAAAACTCGCCCCTGGAGTCAGTGATTATATACCAGTGTCATTCAATAATTTAGGGTTAATGGTGTATGTTCGTGAAAAAACATTTTTCCCAAAGAAAACTAAGTTTATTTGTTAAATCAATTCTTTTGTATTATTTTTCTGCTATACAGGGTCGTGCAACAGTGCGTCGGGCTTTCATAGCGCCCAGCCTGTAGGAGATAGAAAAAAAAACCTTAAATACCTACATACAATTATTGGTTTGAAAAGATCTACGTCTTAAAATTATTTTCAGTTATACAGGGTGTCCCATTTTTGCGCTATAACAAAAAAAAAGTTTTTTTTAAATGGAACATCCTGTATATTTTCCAGACATGTGACAATGTGCAAGTTTTTTTTTTAAAATGCTGTTGCCTGCCGAATACGTCTCCTGAAGGAATGTTATCAGTCTTTCCTTAAGTATCGTACAGGCCAGAATTCATCATCTTTTCAATTGGAAACTAAGAGTCCTGGACAATTAAAGATCATAGAGTCGTTTGTTTTAACGTTAGTTTTAAAAAGCGAATAATAAAATTACCCTGCCGTTTCGATTAATTTATTTAAAATCACTTACATAGTAAATGTACGAAAAATTGTTTCTTAAGAAAATCTATACCAGTTTCGTGACTCTTGTCCTTTCATCAGAAATAATCTACCGATGTCGATTTGGGAGTCTCAAAACTGGTACAGCCTTTCTTGATATAAGATGTTCTTTGCGGAAATAAGATAAGTGATGTTTAATTAAAACTTCATTTATGTACAAATGCTGTACAATTTGTAATAGTATATTACATAACAAGAGTTGTAAGAAGCATATGCGTAATTTTGCTTTACAACTCGAGTTATGTAGCTTATTTTTTCTACGAACACATAATACACGATTATAGCGGCTTTTTGACTAATAAGTCTGTTTTATACTATACTATTTTTTTGTTTAAGAAAATCGTATAAGATTTTCTAGTACGGTGTCAATCAGAAATTAAAAATCTTGAACGAAAAATTCGTACGAAATTACTACCTGCCCTAAATGCGTCCAATTAGCATGGGCGCATGCGTATTCTACTGTAACTGTATCTGACCGCATGTCATTTGTGGGTTAGGTTAACTGAAACAATCAAACCATGTTAAATACTACTTATTACCATTAATCCCTCACAATTTATTTTGTAGGAATAAATATGTAGAATGGAACAAGCGTCAAATTTGAAAATGATTCGCTTTCTGTTCTGTGCTCAAATTGAACATTTGACATGGTTACTCAAGGTGCCAACAAAATATGATAAAAGTTACTAAAAAGTAACCAAATATATCGGAGTTTTCGTACCAAAAAATAGTACAATGTAAATGGTTCATATTTTCCGTGCTAAATTCTTAAACGAAATTTTTGTATTAAAAATCGTATACGATTTTTTAAACGAAAAAATAGTATAGTATAAAACAGACTATATACACATGTAATTACGTTCTTGTCAATTTTGACGTAAGCCTACTTTGACGTTTCTAGACAAGTGTGCGTTTTGCTTACCGGGCGTTAGGACTCACTAACTTACTATGCATGCAGGCTGTACGGTAAGCGTCATTTACCTTAGTGGTAGTAGAAAAAATATCATTATGGTGCCCATTCGAAATAACAAAATTGTTTTTTATCATAAGAAAACATAACGTTTAAAAATAGCATTTTGTCGTAATCCGAAAGGTCTTAAAAAATCGTAACCACTTAATTCTCTTTAAATAAGGGATTAATGGCCAGTCTAATAAATGCCTTAATTTGATATTTAGCTTATTAAATCAAAACCAGCTATGACGCATGAAACAAAGGCATAATGTTAATAAGTTCTTAAAATTACACAGCTTTTTAAATTTATGTAACTACAGAGAACTAATAATAAATAACAAAGATAGCCATTAAAATGCCATGCATTTGGAACACACTGTATAAATGGACTTGTTCCGTAAGCACAAGTTTTGCTTCCGATGTTTATACACAACCACTATAAGAGGATACAAACAATTATTATTAGGACGCTAATTGTACAAACAATAAGTCATTGTAGTCAAAAATAACTAGGATTATTAATTATAGTAACGGAGCCTTAAGCGTTCCCTTCATGTTAAAGATGACAATATATTTCATTTCGTTTAAACTGCTCCTCATTTAGATAGAAGCATTTTAAACTGCGTGCCTGCTTTCAAAAATACGCATTTCCCTAACACTTCAACGCATTTTAACACATCTCGACATTTATTTAATGGTACAAATATTAAAACTCATTTTCATTTCGGAATGACAACTCTGCGTTAATGTTTTCAGTGAATTGCTTGATGGAATTTTATTGATTCAGTAAATAAATAATGCTTTCATTTTTTTGCTTTGTCAAAGCAAACCGTAATAAATTTCTGAAGATTGTATTGTAGCCCGCAAAACTTGAAATCAACAATCGCTTTCCGAATTTATGTTCGACGCATACAAATCGCTGGAGATTTGTTAATTTTGACACTTTCTGAGCATGATTCATTATGGGCTGTGTGATAGTTAACTAACTTTTTGTATGGTTAGACAAGACTGAAAGTAGTTTTTTGGAGGTGCGTCTATCTTACGTCAAGTCAACCCCTGAAGCGTGTGCATCCCTATATATTGATGTGGTTAACGTTCGACCACAATTTCCGGTGACTAATGTCTATAACTAACTCGTGTATTAGTTGAGTAACAACGCCAACTTTTAGATGTTTTTTAATAATTTAAAAGCTGGTATAAAAAGGTAAAAATTAACAAGGGAGGAATTTAATTTTGTTGTTTTTTAAGGATATGTCGTTGTAAATAAGGATAGAGAAAAACTATGAAGTATGCTTTTTATTCATTTATTTATTAACTCTATTTAAAATTTTTATGCTATCGCTTTTTTGTTGCTTCTAATGGAACCTTGTATATTTATTACCTTTTAAAAGTAGATGAAATGCGTATGTACCCATTCAGGAGCTGCAGCATTATTTTCCTATAATTTTTAGCTAGTATTTATAAAATTTGTTCCAATACGCCATTTAAAACCAATTCATGGGGTAGTACATGGACTGGTTTATTAGTATGCGTGAACTATGTACTAATAAATGTATTGGCCAGTATTAGCCATTGTTGGAACGCTTTTACGACTGGCCTAACTGTAAATGACATTTGTGTCTATTGGGTTCATAGAAATGTGCGCATCGCAAGGGTAAACACTAAACACCTTGAGAATCCAGTACTAAATGGAATTGGGAGGGCGATGCCTAGCTACCTGAGCTCAAGTTAGTTGTGAACAGCGCATGCGTGTAAAAATCCAAGTGCTAGTACCTACATACAAACATAAACATTTAATTTAATAGTACCTATATTCTACAACAAATTATGAAAGTCCAGTTTTTTTCGTGAGGTGAGATTTGTTCACGAGCCGCAAATCTCACGAACGAAAAAAACTGATTTCATCTCGAGTCGTAAATGCTATTTTTTCTACGAAATTAAAATTATAATATAGAACGAAAGTTAATGTAAACGAACTAAATTACAATTATTGTGATTAAAGTATTAATGAATCATTTCATTTCGATAGCGACACCACCACACTGACATTGTCATAAATAAAATTATAACCTGCAAACGAAATATATTTAATATCAATTTTTGTACCATTCTTAGGCTTTTATATAAAATGCTACATTAAAATTAAATTATTTGATAAGAATATTAACGCAATTTTAGTTTATTATGACTTAAAATTTAAAAACATAGTAAATTTTACAATTTGATTTTGATATCGACATTGACATTCTTTTCGCCACTAGAGACAAAAGTAGAACTTTCATGTAGGGTAGGCAGTGAGAAAATTACAACTTTTAGATACATGAGTGGAAAAAAGCATTTTCACGTTAGTAACAAAAATAAAATATAATTCCTTTTATACACAATATATTATATATACAATAAATACTTGGTACAAATTTTATTTATGATTAAAAAGATCCTCTTAGTAGGAGCGTTTGAACCTGGAAAACGTAAAGCATACTCAACAATTAGTGATAGGTTTTTAAAATGCTCATATTTGACCATTTTGCTTGTCCCGGAATTCAGGGATTTCCCGGTTTTCCGAGATGTAATAAACTATTTCAATATTTTTAAATAAATAACCCAAAAAAAGGAAAAGAACCCTTTATTACTTAAAAACAACTTCAAGTCATAAATGTAAAAGGTACATTTTGCTCCGTGTTAATTTAAATTATAAAATAATATCTACCTATTGGCGAGGAAAACATACATTTGGGAAATATAACCTTTCTCTTGCAATTTCATTTTAATAAACATAATAACATGATTTTTAACTTAAACTTTTAAATATGATTTAAGAAAACAAAGGTGAACTAACTATGCTTCGATCATACAACATACAACAAAAAAAACCGTTTATTTGCAATTTTATTTAAATGAAAACGAAAAACCATTTTTTACTACTTTAGACCAGATGGGATTTACTTAAAAAATCCGGTCAATTTCAATCATTTCTTAAAAAGTATTATCCCACTGATTTAAATAGGTACCTACCTATTCAATACAAGTTTGATAAAATTATTGCACAAATTCTTTAACTGATTCTGATAGTGATCTTTTTAAAATCGTGAAATAGTTTTTATACATTCATGGGTAACAACTTTTGTGTTTTACATTCAGACAATTAAAGTTTAATTTTTTTTTACAGTAAAGTAAAGTTTCGTACATTGAAATATTTTTAGACACATATTTTTGAATGTGATTATTAAAAGTGAAGACTTGACAATGGAGAAAAACATGCTTTAGCGAAGGGATAATTAAAAAACGTTTTTGGAAATTGTAGAGCTTTTCTCCTGTTCCACAAAGTATATTTTGAGAGGCGCAAATAGTTATAAAATCCTTTACAAAGTCGGTAATAGAGTCGACACCTATCTTTACTGTACCCCAGAGTCTTTGATTCTGAACATATATCATCACAAATGTCCTTAAAATTTTTAACTTGTATAGAATAGATATAAAAGTGTGAATACATTTTTACTGTTATAACTTCAATATCAACTGGACTGAAAGCCATTTTACACCAATACTTATACAATTGTTGCATATGTGGTCGTCACAATAAACACCAATATATTTTTTGCCTTAAATTTTTAATATAAAGAACAAAATTGAGTTTTAAAAATAGATAAATCTAAAGTACATCGCTTTGAAATAACCACTGTCGTTTATAGTTAAAGACGTATGGCCACTGTAGTCATAATATACTAAACATTTGATTTAAAATCTATAATACTTATGCAACAAATAAGAAGCCTCAAGATATCGTATTTAGTTTTCCGATATCTCTAAACGTAAAATTATTATTAAACAAAAAAAGTTTTAAAAAATATTTTTTTCTTAAATATCTTTTGAATGAAGAGGGCCGTAAACTTTTTGTTTTAAGTTTACTATCCATTTACTTTGTTCTAAATTAATTGACTTCATAGCTTTTAATTAAAGGGAGATTTCTATGTTTAACATTACATTTGGAGCGCCCTGTATATCTATAATATATTTTATGTAAATATTAAACGAGCACTGCTTTTATTAATCCTGTTTTATGCTTTTGCCGTTTACAAGTAATCGTGGACATTATTTATTTCTGTGAAAATCGTGAATAAAAGCAATAGGGCGATCGTTAGCTTTTATTGCCTTGAAAAGTAGGACAAAAAACTTATTTGGCAAATCCCAAACTCAGTATTTCAAATTTTAATAATGAAATATTAAGCTCATCCATTTGCGAATCTTTTCATTAGATGAGTTTACATAGAGATGCTTATTGCAAACAACGAATACAAAAAAACTGGGCGTCAAGCTGTCTTTATTTAATTTTTTATTTAATAACGATGGGGGTTGAAAGGCCGAAGCAAATTTTGGTTTTTTAGAAATGGAAAATATAAAGCAGGAAATTATAGTGTATCCCAAAAAGGCACAAATAATCATGGACAATGAAAAAAAAATGAAAGTATTTTCAAAATTCGGATAATTTTATTATTGTCGTAATATATACTATAATCCGGGTTTGTTCCGAAAAATCCGAGGGAAATATGCAACCTCTGGTCACAAAAAGTGGGCACTCTGTGTAGTAAATGTTGTTTACATTGTACCAGATCGTGTTATTAGCAATTTATGCGGTAATATGTTTGTTTACTCTCAATGGAGCAACACAATGTATTATCACAAGTTAATGTGATCCTTTTATCTTTGGGCGATCTTTTGCGCTTGGCTCCTGTCGAAGTGTCGATCTCTCGTTGGTAAATAAAGGGAACTTCAACATAGCGTAAACATAAGATTCGGTTTCAATAAATAGACTGTGTCAACCCAAACGTCCCTCATGTATTGCGAAAAAAGGGATTTAAAGTGCCTTTGGGAGATCATTGCTTTTTTAATTTAACTTTATTTTTATACTGTGTTAATTTATAAGGGAACCATTTATTTTTAAAACTGTCAGTTACGAAACAACTTTATCATTCAGCGTTGTACACAATGATGAGTTTGATATTGCATTTCATATATTTGTGTAAAACCAAGTGTAAAAAAAACAAATATTAATAAAATGGAATATTGCATGTTTCATTTTCCGTTCGCGAATTCCGCTTTGTAGTTCTTCTTTATTATTTGCGAATATATATCTTGACCCTGTGTCAACAACCTCGATAGATCTAAAGTTTAAATTTATTACTTTTGTGACCGAAATAGAGGAAATTGTAAAACATTTATTTATTACCACTATGGTGTGTATGTGTGCTTAAGATAAGTTCTAAAACCAACGGTTAAACAAAATAAACAGCTAAAATTAAAATTTGTAAGTAGGTAAATCCAATTTATTAATAATAATAAGAAACGAAGAGTGAATTTGAGGTTGCTTAGCCCATGCAATAGTATACTTATTTATTCAATCTGTTTATTTTCCGTTACATAATTACTAAAATAATACAGTTTACTTCATAATGCACATATTTTACCAGACCATGATTCATTTATGCAAATATATGCAAAAAACTAAAGGTAGACTTATTACTGTAAATATTTAACTTCCGGTGTCGTTGCAACGGAAGTAACTTCAGCTGTAGCTCACAAATGCGTTATGTAAAACAGCATTAACTGTAGAATTTTTGTAGTGTAAGGGTTGTTACAATATATAAATGTAAAAGAGAGCATTCCTAATACGTTGTTTAACTGAAAAGTTCAATAATTGTGTTGATAAGACTTATTGCAACATCATCAACAATATTAAAAATCTGTCTTAACTGAACGGGGTTCTGGGAATCATTCAAATAGTTAACTGGAGTGTGAATGTTGTTAAAATAAAATAAAAATTGTTATTATATCTGATTTAACCAACAAAATATTTGATAAACAACGTCTGTGTTATACAGTTATTTTTATTTTTTTTAAACGTGGGAATCTTGTCATTAAAGGGCAGCATGTGTTTGCAGCCGAAGACAACCATCAATCTCTAGGGACCAACGTTCACAAAAATTTGTTGATCGTTGTATGTTTGTTACGTAAACTGTATTAGTGTAGGCTGTAGGTGATACACCATGACAACGCCTCTACACAATTGCTTATTAAGCAAGTAATGTTCGACCAAAGTACATTGTCATCGACATTGATGAAGAAAATATGGGCAATGGTTAACGTTGAAAATAGGACTGATAATATAGAAATTGGTTTTGAAGAGTATAGGTACTGTTTTTGTGTTGCTATTGGTTATAGATTAAATTTATGGTATACGTTACTACCGTTGAACAGATAAGAAATATTAAAGATTCTGCTCATGTTGAGTTGTCATTTAAAAAGTAATTAACCCTTATCAACTTCTTCGGTAGATTTTATAAACTTAGTTAACTTTAATATACGCCCTTTACCTTTAATTAATACCCGCTGACATTGGTTCAGTATTTCATCAAAAGATATTCATTACCTCTTTTTGCTTAACCCGATATGCATTAAATTTTGCTAACTGTTGTTTAAAAATATAGTTACAAGAAAGTTTTAATATAAATAACCGATCTACTGTTTAGTGTCTGTGCGTATGTTGTTTTCTTACTTTCGTTAGGTACTTAAAACTCTTTATTTAGAATTCATGTCACTTACCATCCAGGTGTATTTTAAATGATTGTAAACGCAGTTCATTGTAGTTTTGCTATCGTTGTGTCGTAAAACTCCCAATTTCATCGACGCCTCTTATTCTCTTTAGTTCTTTGTTGCTTGAAGCCATTGTTTTACCGGTTTCATGTGGGCTAAGGTTGATATTGCACATATAATGAATGCAGTGTATAGAATTATTCACAACGAATTTTGGTGGCAGATGTAGTGTAAACATTGGGTAGGTATACAAAAATGTGGAAGTATATAATTGTTTTTGTAAAAAAATTTGGATATAAAGTGATGGCAAATTCATCGATTATTTTAAAATTCCATTCAAAAGTCTTACGATTGAGGTAATGAATTAATTAAATCATTTATCATTTTAGTAAAGGACAGCCACCCTTTGCTCTTGTTCATTCATCCTTTGGTTTTATCTGTTCAAATACAATGCTTTAAAGCAGGGATTAAAAACGAAAAAAATTCCGTTCGTTTCTGTTCGGAACGAAAACGAAATATATCGTTTTCGTTCTTTTCGTTCTAACCGAAAAAATTCTTTTTTCGTTTTCGTGAACCGAAATAATAACGGTTAAAACCGGTTTTAAAATACTTATTTTTGTCGTCAAAAAAACAATTTTTTTTCTAGTCACCACAACCCTCTATAAATACGATAACAATATTTGCGTCTCAACTAAAATATAAACGATGACGATGGGGTTTGATGCTCACGGACAGCATATTTTAGACTGGCGAACCATCGCCATATTAAATTTACCAAATCGTTAAACACATTAACATTTAACCATTTTATTAAGTTTAACACCCGTAAGGTGCAAAAACACAACGTAATTAGGTTAAATTAGACACACGATAAAAATATGAAAATATAGCAAGTGCTGTTTTAAATTTGTTTTTATGCATTTGAATTAAATAGGATCCTGCTGTAATTATTTAAAAAGACAAAAGAATGAATTCAAGTGGATAATTTACTAAATGTAATAAATAAAAAAGATATTAAAAAAAACTTCTTGAAATATACTTTAACTTTATAGTTTGTATTTGTACATACCATACAATATACATTTTCACATTCCGTTAAATCTTACTAGCAACACATCTTCCAATAAATCTTCTTTTACATTAGTCCTTTTCGAAGTAAGAATAAATTTTACTATTATTATGTCTAAAAGAAAATAAAACATAAACATTGATAATATATATCCAGTCAAGTGTATATTCTATATTGATGATCTAAAAAACAAATTAGAAATAGAGAATATCTGTACCGTTAATTGTGTTACACGAAATTGCAAGTATAAACAATAAAGTTGTTAATACATATTCACGTAAATATATGGAGAAAAGTGAAGCTCACTTATTTCAAGTGAGATTTTTTATTGCCTCGTGGAGTTTCCCCAGCACAGAAGGTAAATTCGCGTTTGTGTTTAACAAATAAAATTGAAATATTTATCTCGTTTTCGTTCTTGAACGAAAAATAATAATTTCGTTTTCGTTCTTAAAAAAATTTCGGTTAATTTCGTTTAACGTTTTCCTTTTTGGTTCCGTTCTCAGTCCCTGCTTTAAAGTTATACAAACCAATATCGTTTTTGTGAATAAAAATTTACTAGTTTATCTATATTACACTACTGAATTAAAAATCAAATTCTCTTATTTAATAAACACGCCTTGCTGAAGCCATTGGTACTGAAGAAAATATACCATATTTCTCCTTTCAAGAAAGTTTATGTTGGTGGTTTAATTTTATTACCTATAAAGTGCACATTTTTAATTAAAATTAAAAGTCCTTGAAAAAAATAATATCCTTTTTGCCCCCTTCGTGAGAGTTTGTAAGAACGATTTAATTTTATTATCTATAAAATGCGCTTTTGTACCTTAAATGAAAGGTTCTTCGTTATCGGTGTCAAACATTAATTCAGTATTAATAAAAACCATATTTGGTGATAAATTAATAAATAAATGCTGTTTGCAGCTAACATAAATTATGATGTTTCAGTTTATTTATTTTGCACATCATGTTGAAGTTTTTAATGTTTTAATAGTCAATCGATATAAATTTGTTTTATCTATAAATTTTATCAGCACATAAAGATCAATAACAAGTATTCTATTTATAAATTTTGTCGGAATTTGTGTATAATTAAAAATGTATTCGAAATATGCAAGCTTAAAATTTGAAAAATAAGCTCATTATATAAAAGTATTTGATTTATTTATTTTAGAAAAATTTACTGCCACAATCAGTGCCTTATTTGTATCAACGTTTCTCTACAAAATAACATATTCAACATATTTTGCTCTGATACCTAATTTTTTGTTTCTTGTTTTTGTTTAGGTTACAAAACGAGCTACAACACTCATCAGATTTCCCAATCTCTTATTTTTATCTTTTACTCATAAGTTTGCATGTTTCAAATCTTATATGTTTTACACGTGTTAAAAAAAAACTAGATGTATTTCTGTAATATTCTTTTCAAGCTAGATTGACTTCTGATTATAAAAATTCGTCTTAAAGCCTAGTTTATGGTCCAGTTTTACCCATTTCGTTTGCATAATTAATCTAAGTTGGAACACAATTTAACGGTTTTGCCAAGAAATATTTTCTTCAGTTAGTTGTCATATTAACAACCAAAGAATCTTTTAATTGTCAGCGGAATTTGTATTATTTTTGTAAATTTTGACTAACTGCAAAGGTTTGTAATAAAAACATTTATTAAGAAAGAACTGATTGTCTAAAGTCGTTATAGAATTAAATAAAAATAGTCCGTCTACCTGTAGGCGATTTCCAATTTAAACTGCCAATTTACGGATTTACTCAGGTTCGATTCCATACGACCCCTGTAATTAATTATCCTCGATAGGTTTATCTGATTCCGTTACCGTATCAATGTTATCGAAATTTATAACTTTATTACTTCTTATGATTACGCGTTCATATAGCAACGCTATCGATTTTATGTTTACATGCACATGAAATTTGAAGCTGAATCACCACACGTGAAATATCTATTATTATATTTATTCAATCAGGAAACTTCCTTGCTATATTTCAGCATGACAACTTTTAAAAGTTCCAACTTTCGATACAGTTCAACAGAGAAGTAACTTTCATGCAGAATATTCTTCAGAAGTCATTTTATCTGTAGCCTGAAGGATATGACAGAGCTTGTGCAAAAACCTATATAATATTTCTGGTGGCGTGGTGGCGATGCCATTGGCGATGCCATTGGCTATGTTTTGAATTTTTACACTTGACCGAGTAAAGTAATGGGACACCCGAGATTTTCCCCATCGCCGCAAACCAATTCATGTTAGCATGAAAGAAGGAAATATTTCAGCTGGATTTATTTTTTACATCGTAAAAATCAATGTCCTTTTTTTTATTTAAGGCTTCTTTATGAACAACAAAATTAGCATCAATTATGCAAATCCGTCCTGAATATTTGATGAATCGGAAAATTAAAAATTTCATTTACTAAGCGCTGTTCTGCTAAAGTTAATCTTCATTGTGCTGGGTGAAATAATTTAAGGCTATACAGAAATTTAAATATAAAAGGTAAATAGGTTCCTTGGAGTTTAAAAAAAATAATTGTAGGACAACAAAATTTGCGACACTCATATTTATTTATATTTAAAATTTTATTTTTATTAAGTAATAATATCCAAAGTTGGTATACCAGATCAACATCCCTTTATCAAATAAGATGCATTCAGATTTTTTTTAATGGTTTTCAGTAAAAAACACTCTCCCGGAAAAGTTGTCAGGCAAGCAATCAATTTTATATTTCCTTATCATTAATCAATAACATACTCTTGACTATCCGTGGTCAAAACTTTGTCTATAAAAAAAAGCTAGAATCTTGAAGTTATCATAACAATACGTTATTACTTTTCAGAACACGTCCCAGTTTATAAACACGTTTTTCATATTAAATAAAAAACAAATATTTCAATCTAGTAACTTTTGACAGAACTGTTTTCGCCAATACATTTTTCTTTCGTTATTAATAACTACTGATATTAAATGTAACGAACTTCATATCATAGATGTCAGAAAAACATCTGACATTCAAGGCTACAGCCAATTAAAATGAAACCACTAACTTAAGAATTATGGTGTCTGTATCATATTTTACGTAAAATTATGTAAAAAGTAGCGATGAACAACTGTTTTCCAATGATAGTTAAAAATATATTTGTGTAAAAAAAAAATTGTCTTAAAGTTTTTTCAAGAAGTTGGTAACGGTAGTTAATTTTTTAAACGTCATTCAATTCTTTTGTATATTGCTAATTTAACCGACCCTCTAACGATAGAGTATGTATCTATCGACTTGTATGTTGTTATCAGGACAATTGTTTCTTAGGAGGTATGTAGTTAGTTATACAGGGTGATTCAGTTTGACTTGTCGCTTCCCTATAACAACTTTGTGATTTTAAGAGGAAATCCTTATAACCTTATATTTCTGTAAATCGTAGAAAATTCTCTATCGAATGATGTTCAAATGTTTTTTCTACGATGAAATATGTCAGACTGACAATAGTAAACATTTTTTTGAAATAATTCTTTTTTTTAGTGTGATTAAGAATTAAATTCGTAATTAGTTAGTGCATTAAAAAAATAAGTGTGTGAAAATTTTTGAGAAAAATGAGTTTAAAAGTTATTTATTATTTTTTACAAAATCGCTGTATTTAACGAGACAAAACACGATCGCTGCAGTAATTGACAGTTTATGACTTGTTTATTATTATTATTTTTTGACAACAAATCATTATTTCATGAGCATTAAACTGATACGCCTTAGGTACACTGACAGTAGGCTCATTTTCAATTTAATATTCATAAAATAATGGCTTTTCGTCGAAAAGTAAAAAAAACACCATTAGACAAGTTATAAATTGTCAATTACTACAGCGATCGTGTTTTGTTTAGTCAAATACAACGATTTTGTAAAAAATAATAATAACTTTTAAACCCAATTTTCTTTATGTAAGTATGTTTTTTTTTAAACGCACTATAGGATTTAGAATTTAATTCTTTATCATAATTAATACAAAAATGTGTACCATATAATTTCAAAAAAAAGTTGACTATTGCTAGTCTTGACATATTTCATCGTAGAATAAATATTTGAACGTCATTCGATGGAGAATTTTCCCTTTTATTTACAGAAATATGAGGGTTATAGTGTGCGACAGTCAAATTGAATCACCCTGTATATACGTAAAACTTTAGTAATGTGTTAAACAAGGATAACAATGGCCTTGAAAGGAAGTCAAAAATTTGTTATTATGTGCGTTAGAGTCTAACCATGTCAGGTCGTAGATTATTGCCACTCAGTATACACTATACCTACACTATAAGAAACCGATTTGTATAAGCTTAATAAATTTTAATTAGCGGTAAATGAGTTTTTTAAAATGATTATGTTTCATTTTTCAACTGAAATCGTTCAAAACCCATAAAAACTTAATCAAAGTTTATGAATCGGCGACGTAAAACATTGTCGTTCAATAAACGAAGTATTTCAATTCAACGAAATCGAATAGAAATGTAATTACATCGTATCAATATGCCACCAACAACCAACACATTAAATCACGATTACACTGAACATTATTAACGGTTCACTGGCAGCTAAGCAATATTTCCTGATTCATTACGAGCATTCAAATATTATTTAGTAAAAAAAGCAATCAAGCCTGGACTAAAGGAATGCACAGTATTCCCAGATGAATCACTTATTATGAAACAGATAAAAGTTAATGCAGTTCATTGGGCTATTCAGATAGAGCAATGAAATAATTTAATTAATCTAATAAGATACAGTTATAGCTGTCAGGGGTCATTTTGACAACCATAAATCAAAAGTTGGAAAAACGCAGTAACACCGCTAACAGTTTATTTAATACAATTACTCGATTTAGCCTAACATCAAAGCGCATAAAGCCGCAAACGGTTATTTACATTCTTCAGATGTTGCGATGTTTTTGTTTGAAAAATATCCTCGCATTAACAGCACTTGAGAATGCACAATCTTCTGTAATATTTTCTTGGTTGTGTCGTAAATGTTATCAGTGTCAACAGAAAACTCAGAAATAAATGGTTTAATAGCGAGATACACGTTGGTAATAATTTTCACTTTTATCTTTAGTACCGTTTTGAAAGAAAAACTTGTAAATTAAAATAAAATTTAATTAAAATCGTAGATTTAATAATGAAGATTAATAACGTTCATTATGGCGACATTTTTAGAATGACGTTGCATTTATTAAACTCGGATTAAATAGGTATTTGATGTTTATAGCCATGACAAAATGAATAAACAGACGTGAAAATATAATATTCGTTTTGAAAAAAGATTGTTATTTATTTCTTTTTAAAACTCAAGCCTTCGGTTGTTTGTTAACGTACGTGTTGTGCAAAATTTTTGCAAACATTCCAGGTAATCGGTTTATACTCAAATTCTGTCCTTGTATTAAGGGTTCATTTTAATAATTTTCATATTTTCTAAAATGCTAAATTTCAACGTGTAACATACGAAGTGTAATCAAAAGTTTCAAGAAAAAAGCTACAGGTGAAACCTTGAATACTCGATATATCTGTTACTCGATTTACCTCAGTTACTCGAGTTTAGAAAGGGTCCGTTGAAATCGGTGCACACAAACTGTAAAACTTGTAGTATCATTATTAAGTTGTATGAGCCTACCCCAACCTTTTACTTTATTTGCATAAAAATATTTCCGAACCCTGGATTGTATGGGATTGACTTTAATCTAATTTTCTAAAAATTATTTTAATCTAGATTTAAGAATTTGCGAATGAACAGGTAAAAGTTTGTAATTTCATGAGTATAAAACAATGAGACAAGTATTAAAAGTGTTAAGTATTATTCAGGAATATTTGCAGTTCAAGTGCGCTCGTTAAAATATAAACGGTTAATAAACAAACAATAATTCATTATTGCTCCTTATGCCTCATTAAAATAAATCTAGAATTTTTTATTTTTATTTTAGTGTAGTAATATTTTTAAACTATTAAAAGTTTTTTGATAACCTTTCCTTGAGAGTAAGAGAGGTTTCACCTATGGTAGAGTTTTCTTAATGACAATCAATAAACAAGGGATCGAATTTTCCAAAACAAATAGTTTTACTTATTAGACCCAAAATTAGCAGGACTAAGAAAAATTTGAAGAAGCCGAATAAATTTAAAAAAAAAAACATTTTTAGGGTTCACAAAAACTAAAAAAGATAATTTTCGATTTAGTTGTCACATTACGGTAATGAAACAAGATAAAATTGTAATAAGGAAGTTAATTATGCTTAATGAGGCATATTTGGAGCGAAAGTACCGTTTGGCCAATAAAGAAAACGAGAACTTATTTTGAATTTTTTAAATTTTCATGTGCTAGCCACTTCTCTACATATTTTCACCATTTTTAAGACATTTATCATATTTACTATTGAGACGTGTAAATCTATTTCATCATCTGTGAAGATAGCAACTGCATTGCTCCTTAGCAATAGTCATAATCGCTTTCCTCGTATTACCCGCAATTTAAAAACTTTTCTCCACGAAATGTGACAGATTGTTTGATCGTTTAAAAATTGTGCTAACACTGTGTGCTGAAGATGCTCTTCAAGGAGAACACACTGCTGCTGCTCAAACTTAAGTCCTCTCCATTTTGCTGCCCTCATCACAACCTAGCTTAGCGCCAAAGTAACTTTCATCTGTTCCTGCGCTTGAAGAAATTTTTTGCTGGCCAGTGTTTCATAAACGTTGATCACGTCAAAAGTGCAGTACAGGAGTGGCTATCTTCACAGGTGCTGTTTTTTGAAGAGCGTGTATATAAGCTGGCGCCCCGTAAATATCTCAATAATGGTAGAAATTATGTATAAAGAGAAGTAGTTATAGAATGTCGAATCTAATAGAAATTTAAAAGATTCGAAGTAAGTTCTAGTTTTGCGTAATAGTGAAATGGTACTTACTGTCCGAATATTCCTTGTATTTTGGTGAATTTGTTTTTTTTTTTAAATTTTAGACAATGTCTGCAAATATATGTTTAGCAACGGTCAAGGGCTCAGGGTTTATAGCCAATTTTCAATTCGGGTTTTTGATCTTGGTATAAATCTCTTCCCATTCATGTACCCCTTATCCTGTATACTTGATAAGTTTCTAACAGTTATTTTAAGCAATTTTCTCAATAATTGCAAATCTATTGCCTTTGAAGAGATTTTGAAGTCTGCAGATTATCGCCATGATTACTGAGATTTAGCAGTAGTAGACTTGCAACGATTAAACGAACGTTTTAAAACGTGATAAAGTAATTTTAAGCAACTCCAAAAGAAACCCACCAAGACTGTTTCTTAAAACTACAGAAGTGTGGGAATAAGATGTAAGTATGTATTTTTATGGCTACTACATCGAAGATCTATCCTTCGCAATTGTGAGCTTTTACCGCCACTATCCAACGCAGCTTTTTGATTTAGTGGTTGGAATAAGATCTGCTAAATTGTCTTGAACTAATATTTTGTCTTCGTTGCAAAATACACCGTTGGAGCATTACAATTTCAGAAAAAGTAATTTACTTGACGAAATTGGTATACAGGGTGTCCCAAATTCGAGTAAATGCATGGGGATCTCGCTTAAGAGCTACGAGGTCGGTTAAATTAGGGCAAAGTTGCGAAATTAGATGTTCAACAAATATCTGCAAAGAAAATTTTCATAGCTTAGTTCAAAAGTTATTCAAGAAAAACCGAAAAAATCGATTTTCGTTTTTTTGTCCTATTTCCCAAATTTTTTAAGATATCGACAATCTGGATGCACTTCTCCATTGCAACTTCTTACGCTTTATATTTTGAGATATTAAAGAATTTCCAACAACGTTTCGTCTCTTCAGGAACATCACCAACTTCTTTTTTTTAAATACGGCGAAAAATTTTTAATCTTATAGTCGGATAGCATTTTGTCGTCTGATTACAATGATATATGACACTTTATATCTAAAATGATATTCTACCACAAAAATTTAAGAAAAACTCATTTTGTCCAATTTTTGAATCAAATAATCTTGTACAAAAAAAAGCAAAATAAAAAACAAAACAATTTTCTTTGTTGTTTTTTTGTTGTTCTGTTAAAACCAGGGCATGAAACCGGTTTTTTAAACCGGTTTAAAAAACCGGTTAACCTTTATTTTTTGTCCAAAATTGTGATTTTTAACCGAAACCGAAACCGTTATTTTTAAAGGCAAAAAAAACGGTAACCTTTAACCAAAATAATAAAAAACCGGTTTTTTAAACATCTCTTTTTAATAAAAATTATTTTGAAAAAATACAAAATCTGTATTAAATGTGATTAGTTTACCAAAAGTAATTACTGAATGCTTGATTGTACATATATTATAAAATTATAAATAGATAATATCTTTTTATACTTTGCATTCCAAATCTGAATAATGTTAAAAACTGGTTAAATTAACCGGTATTTTCAAAACGGGTTTTTTACGGAAAAAACCGGTTTTTCAACAAAAACCGTTATAAAAATAAAGTTCTTGAATTCGGTTAACCGTTAACCAAAATTTTTTTCGGTTTCTAGCCCTGGTTAAAACTGTCACTTTGATATTAATATAATCGTGATTAATTGTATAATTTGAAACCAGCTAAAAATTCTTTGAATTTGTGCTTGTTTTATTGAATATGACAATCAACACTTTTTAAGGAATTCGAGAATTGTCATAATATACAGGGTGGACCAAATTCGAATGTTTTACGGGGTATCTCGGTTACCGTAATAGATAGCGAAAATCTGATTTCGGTCTCTTGGGCTATTTTTTAGAGAAAATAACGCCTATGCAATCAGATTTTTTCTATCGGATTTCATTTTGGCACTACAGACGAAAAATGAAATTTCATCATTTTTGAAAATTTGCTGTAACTTCTTTATTTATTAAATTAGAACAAAATGTTATTAAGGTGTTTTATACAGATTTTTATGCTTAATTTAAAAACGAAAGTAATTTTTTCTTAGCCTCCTTGACTTTCGAGATATGGAGTAAACTTACATTTTTTTAAATGGAAACCCTAGTTGGCCATGACTTTATGTGAAAGAATATTTTTTCAGCTTTTCAAAAATATATAGTTTTATATATTTTTTGCAAAAAATAACCAAGATATGGCCAATTTTGTAAAAATTCGATCATCAAAGTTTGCCATGATTTCGTAAACAAGTGATGTTTGCAATTATTAAACAACTAAACGTCATTGCCAAGTAAATTCTGAAACAACCGCTACGTTTTTATCACTTACAAAGTAATATTCTAACATATTAAACTTTTCAAAGAGTTCAAATTTAGCCATGTTCACAATACCACTATAAACAGTTATAAAATACAAAATAATACACGGATTTGCTTAAAAGTTAAATAAATTTCTTCTAAATGACGTTTAGTTGTTTAATAATTGCAAACATCACTTGTTTACGAAATCATGGCTAACTTTGATGATCGAATTTTTACAAAATTGGCTATATCTTGGTTATTTTTTGCAAAAAATATATAAAACTATATATTTTTGAAAAGCTGAAAAAATATTCTTTCACATAAAGTCATGGCCAACTAGGGTTTCCATTTAAAAAAATGTAAGTTTACTCCATATCTCGAAAGTCAAGGAGGCTAAGAAAAAATTACTTTTGTTTTTAAATTAAGCATAAAAATCTGTATAAAAAACCTTCATAACATTTTGTTCTAATTTAATAAATAAAGAAGTTACAGCAAATTTTCAAAAATGATGAAATTTCATTTTTTGTCTGTAGTGCCAAAATGGAATTAGATAGAAAAAATCTGAGTGCGTGGGCGTTATTTTCTCAAAAAAATTGCCCAAGAGACCGAAATCAGATTTTCGCTATCTATTACGGTAACCGAGATACCCCGTAAAACATTCGAATTTGGTCCACCCTGTACACAACATTTTGTTTTCCCATGGCATGCTTTTTAATTTTCAACAGTTTATTCAATACCATTAAAATCAATTACAATATCATATTTGGACCCCTTTTATTTTCCATAATTGACGAAAATTATTTTAACAATACTCCGCACAATACACGAAGGAATAGCGAATAAATAAATAAATTAAAAATGTACTGCCAGAACATAGTGAAAATAAAAATTGCGAACAAAAGTACAAATATCAAAGAATTTCTAGCTGGTTGCAAATTATACAATTAATCAAGATCATATTAATGTCAAAATGACAGTTTTAACAAAACAACAACAAAAGAATTGTTTTTGTTTATTTGTGTAAGATTCTTTGTTTCAAAAATTGGACAAAATGAGTTTTTCTCAAAATTTTGTGGTAAAATATCATTTTAGATATAAAGTGTCATATATCATTGTAATCAGAAGACAAAATGCTATCCGACTATAAGATTACAAATTTTTCGCCGTATTTAAAAAAATGAAGTTGATGATGGTACTGAAGAGACGAAACGTTTTTGGAAATTCTTTAATATCTCAAAATATAAAGCGTAAGAAGTTGCAATGGAGAAGTGCATCCAGAATGTCGATATCTTAAAAAATGTAGGAAATAGGTTAAAAAAACGAAAATCAATTTTTTCAATTTTTTTTGAATAACTTTTGAACTAAGACAGCTATAAAAATTTTCTTTGCAGATATTTGTTGAACATCTAATTTCGCAACTTTGCCCTAATTTAACCGACCCCGTAGTTCTTAAGATAAGCGAGATCCCCATGCATTTACTCGAATTTGGGACACCCTGTATATGTATAGTTAGTGGACAGTGGAATGTAACTTGCACGATCAGCTACAAAAATTAAATGATTGTGGTACTCCAAAGTTGGTGACGAAACGGTGGTTTAAGAAATTTAAAAAAAACGCTGTTTAAATCAAAATCCAAGGAGCATTCTCTAAATATTAGAAGAATCTCCAAAATATGAACATGTTTAGATTTCGACGATATTTAAGTAGCATTCCACTACAGTTAAAGTTGCAGAAAATTGTGATCCCGCTACATTTAATTTGTTGAGTGGCAGTAACATACGGTAACACATCCCTACAACTAATGATCTTAATTGCATACGATTAACCTTAATTTTAAATGAAGTACAACGAGGAATTCAAGTGTTTTACGAATTAAATATCGTGTTTCAGCGACTCATGCAATATTCATAAGAACCCACACGTCGTGTCTGTCGATACAGACAAAAAGTTTCGCTTGTCTTATTCTTATACACACAGAATGTTTTCAATGACCTTACTTTGCATAAAATATTGAAATCCGCACCTGTCTATGTTAGTGCACTTTGTAAGATAAATCATGTCCACCAGATTTTACCATAATTGTTAAATGTGTGTGGTAATGATATATTTTAGCGTGGAAAAATCTTGTTTTCTAGCTATGATGGGTTTTGCATCTTAAACTAATATCACCATTAAACGAGCTGTTATTTCGCAAGTCAATTTTTGAAAAAATGTATGGTATTTTTATCTTGCACTTTCTTTTTTAAAATCATTTCCTACTATTTTCGCCAATAGAAATTTTATTATTAAACAAAAATGCAAATACATTTATTTTAAAAATGTCATAATGATGGATTTGCTTTGCTATTTACTCCCAATTTGCCACAGTTATTTAAAAATTTGAAACATAGTGAAATGTCCAAAGACTTCATCACTTCTAACAATGATTTCTATACATGGATAAACTTTTATATGAAAAACGTTATATAAATTACCTATACTTATAATTAAAAATGTATTGATAAATATACTTACTACTTAAATATTTTTTATCAGTATTAATGGTAATGAAGAAATAAATGAATGAATGAAATACATTATATTAATTACTCATATACTATAATTTACTCATAAATTTTTTAAATTACTGTCAGTAAAACATATCGGACAAAATCAACATAAGTCCGTAGTTTTTAGAAACTATCAATTTTGAAAGTGGCTTAAGTCACTTTACAGTAAAGAAAAATGGCGTTTCGTTAACATGTGTGCAAAACTATGTATACTGATAAAATATAAATAACCGAGATAACAAATATAAGTGAAACTCTATAGTTGGCATAAATATCTTTGTGCACATTTAATATCTCAAAATAACAGAAACGTAACTTACGCCATTTTCAAAATAAACGGCTCAAATACACTGTCTTATTTTGAAGTACTTTCGTTAGTTCTTTTATTATAACTTATGGTGAATACTTTTTCTACTCATTTCAAAGGTTATTATTTTTTGTAATTATAACGATAGTTGGTAATGTGTTTTTTACTTTGTCACAATAGTCACAAATATACATTAACGTTTGTGTCGAAGTCCATAACTGTGATATTATGTTTTTTGTGATTTATACAAATAGTAAGTCATGGCAGAAAATTTAGAGATGTTTTACGACGTTCGCCTGCGTAAAAATGTACTAAAATAAAATTTATTTCGCTTCTAGTCGTGTAAATAATATAAAATGGTTTATTGTGAAGTAAATTTCAAACTATAAAATGATAATCGAACACACTTGTATAATAAAATGTTTTATGTAAAACGTTTTTATTAAATGAAGACTGTATAACTTAGGTAACATACGGCACTAAGTGAAATTTTTTTATTAGGAGTTTTATTTTTTGGTTTAAGGTCTAAACGTAACTATCTATGTTTAACGGAGTATATATTTTTCTATTGTTCCATAAGTGTGTAGTTTATAAGATAAATTTGTTACATAATAGAGAAATAAAAATATTGAAATGTATCATTTAAGCAAGCATCAGTATTTGCTTTGGTTATAAATCTCTGCTTACAAAAGAAATTTTTATTTAATATCATTTTTGGTCAACAAACATTATTTATGATCGTGCACAATGAATCTTTTACATTTTTGGGTTGTTCCTGTGACTTATATTTTTAGTAATAAAGTAAAATGTATTAATGTTATGTTCCTTTTCTAATTTTTGTTTTTTGTTTTAGGTAAGTCCTTTTGTCCTCTTATCCATTGTCACTAAAGAAGGAAAACACAAGGCTAAGTAAACTTCTGAAATACTTTTATTAATGTTTTTTCTGTAACAAAGAATTATCCAGTGAATATGGTTGTGGCGTTTAAATTATTAAACTAACAACAATTAATTATTGCAAAAATAGAATGACTGAATGACATGAAGGCATATTTATTTAAAATAAATATATAATTAAAAATAAAAGTTAAGCAACTTAATGTATTGTTATTAAACGCCAAAACGTTCTTAACACAAAAATATTGGATACAAAATATTACAACTTAAAAATTATAAACCACTTCAATCGAGGTTTACTGTTGCTCAAATAGTTAAAAAAAAAGGATGAAAATACGAATTATTTTGTCGGAAACAACTGCGTCTATATTTTAGGCTGCGTTAAAAGTAAATTTTGATTTTCTTAGTTTTTATCTTTATGATTCTCCTGTTCCATCGCCGTTACTTTTTAACTCTTGTTTTATATTTATTTGAGCTATAAAAGAAGTTAAATCACTAAAGTTAAAAACTCTGGGGCTCGTTTATTGTGTATGTAACAAGTTTTTTTGATAGACAGTGATCATCATCAATAAGAGAAGTTGTGTGTTGGAAACTTGGTTTATTATGCCGTGAAGGCTTTGTTTTTTGTGCTTTTTTTGGCGCCCAATTCTTCCAAATAATAGCGCAAGGCGCCAATTTGCTTATACAGACCGACTAAAACATGTAGCCAATCATTAAGACATGAACGCTTAAAGCTGCCAAGTGTCTTAAGTGGGACAATTTGCTTGTATTTGTGAGAGTTTTGTTAACGAAATAAATTTGATTTTTTAAGGAAAACCCGAATACATTCAAGTCTAAAAATCGCTTAATTATTTTTGAGAGTGAATTACATTTATTACACTTAATTCATTTAATGTTTTTTATTTGTATTTATCCATATTTTAGTTTAAAGCAGGGCTCAAAACCGAAAAAAATGTTGGTTAACGGTTAACCGAAATCGAGAACTTTATTTTTATAACGGTTTTTGTTGAAAAACCGGTTTTATTCGTAAAAAACCGGTTTAGTGTAAAAAACCGATTTAAATTATAAACCGGTTTAAACAACCGGTTTCATGCCCCGGTTTAAAGTAAAGTATGACGGTAAGTGACGGTAAAAACAATGTTTGTAAAGGGGTTCACGCACATTGTAAGTCCGACAAACGCTGATATGGTATCTTGTAATTGTAACCTATAAAATGAAATTATCCAGTCACTTCAAAATCGCCTTTGTAAAGTTAAATCCTTAAAATTTTATACAGCTACACTCGCTTAAAGGCCATCTATCAAACCTTTATGTGTTTTAGAAGTTTGATATCCTTACAGCGTCAGATTGATCCTTGAGTTTGATTATTTTGCGAATTTTGAAAAGATAAACGGATACAGAATTTTATCGGTTAGAGTTTACGAAAAATATTTTAAACGCCACTTAAAATATATTGCTTATAGTTTCATGTTTTTACATAGTAAGATAACTACATTGTAAAATAACAGTCTTAGTATTTCATGTCCATAAAATAAAATAATTTGCTTCGCGAATAACACCAGAAGTTAATAATAAAGCCTTTTAGTATTGGGAAATTTTTTAATAACGCTTGCAAAAATGGGAATTCCATTAAGTTTTTTTTGTTTAATATTGCTTGTTAGACGCGTTAAAAATGTTGTATTAAAAATTCTATAAAATAATCTCAAAGTAATGTGACATGATACATTAGCAGTTCTATAAAAAAAGTTGCAAGTGAAATTCGAACCATTTTAAATTGCATTCTGTATTAAAATATTTTTACATTGAAGGCAAGTAATTTTAAAAAAATGTAGTGCCCAATTTTCAAATCTTTAACAAAATTGTGAGAATAATAAAAGCAGTCAAGTAAATGTCATTATGGCAATTAATACTGTACGTAGGTAATTCATTAAAATGAATAATGGCGTAAAACAAATATAAAAAATTATGCCCTGTGACGCATTTAGCTAATACGCAATAAAACGGGCTTTTTTGTTCAAAATGCTGTGCAATTCTACATTGTTTACATTAAATAAACACGGCAGAAAAGAGCAACAAAATAATTAAAATCTAGTTCTAGTATAACGATGCGTAATTGTTTCTTACTTAAGTTTGCGTACTTGATTCTTACTTAACGTGACCTTGTGAAATAAAATATCTGTTTGTTGAATAATACGTGGCAAGGTCTTACACCAATGTTTTGATTGTTTTTTGCAAGAAAAGCAAGTAACAGCAATTTATGAATGTCTACCACGCATTATTCATAAAGCTATTTCAATTACGAGTTTAGCGAATGGCAATGGTGAACCGCGATTAGGGTTATTAATATAATCTATCGGTACTGCGGTGTTCAAACGGACGATAAATTTTATGCGTCTGTATTGTCTCTTCTTTGACGTAGCGTTTTATGACCGGTTTTGTGAATGTTGGTACTAAAAGTGCATATTGCCGCTGCTATCACTGAATACTAAACATAAAAATTAATCGGTTAATGGTGGTATAACTTTACTATTTTATGGTCCAAACAGATAACTTGATGGTAATAGCTAAAATTATCGAATACTTATGTTTGTTTTATAGGTTTATTTAGTTGTTTGGGGTTTATTTCATTGTACATTTATACAGCGCTTTAATGAAAATATGTAATAATGAAATAGGTATTCTGAAATAATTGTATCTAATTTTGGATTTTGCATTAAACAAAATTCTTAAAAATTGAAAACAATAATTAAAAAAACAAAACTGTAAAAGCATGCAATCTTATATATAAAACATTTGAATGAATTATAAATGTATGCATATACGTTAGACATGGACATTTAAAACTCAATTAGTTTTACTTACTAAATTTTACCTTGAGCCATTCCCAATTGTTCTTTGTATCTTACTATCTTGCTAGAAATTAAAAAAATATGTTGAAAGTACATTAATTATATTAATTTAATAACCCAAGAATGAAATTCAGTTACAATTTCCAAGGTCTCGAAATCAATTGCTAGCGTCATGAAATAAATTTGTAACGTCAAAGAACGCATCTATAGTGTAAAATAAAGCATCACCAACGCCATGAAATTTATTTTCAAGGTCAAGGAATTCAACATCACAGAAAATATCTCGAAGTCATGAAACGTATCTTTACCGCAAGGGAACGTAATTTAGTTCCACGATATAATACATCTTCACTGCCACAAAGCTTCAGTGAATTAAATTTTCGGGTCTTGATATTTTTCTCGATTTGTGATTGACGTTTTGAAATGAAACATAGAGCTCTTGTTCCTAAAATAGATATACACGTTACACGGTGTTTCTTAAGTATTGCAAAAAAGTTTGGGACGTGATTTCTTATTGAAAATTAAGGAGGGTCTTTCATATAACATTTTTCCTTAGACGTCTCCTTTCGGAGTTACACCCCCCTAAAGGGGAGCGATAAAATTAGGTTTTTATTTTATTTCTCAAATTTGGATAATTGTAGGGGAATGATATTTGATAGATGTATTATGCTTATTAAAAGGTTTCTCATAGTAATATTTTTAATCATCTCCCACCTTCACAGGGGGCAGAAAAGTGCGACACCTGTTGGTTTTTTTATCAGAACTTTTTGGTGGGTTGAAATTTTGCAATTTCAACAATTTTTTTTAAAGGTCGATTTATTTAGAAACTTCTTTTATTCTTTAGCTTTTCTTTTAAAACCTACCGTTTTTGAGTGAAAAATAAAATAAGTAAACATGAACCATCAAATATGGTTTGTTTATGCCACCAAAATGAATAGTTTTACATTTGAATATTTTATGGTTCATGTTTACTTATATTATTTTTTACTTAAAAACAGGTTTTACGAAAAAAATTGTTCTAAATAAATCAAGATTTCAAAAAAACTATTTTTAATTGCAAAATTTCAACCACCCAAAAAGTTCTGATTAAAAAACCAACAGGGGTCGTACTTTTCAGCCCCCTGTGAAGGTAGGAGATGATTGAAAATATTACCATGGGAAGCCTTTTAATAAGTATAAACCATTACCAAGTATCATTATCCTACATATAACCAAATTTGAGAAATAAAATAAAAACCTAATTTTATCGCTCCCCTTTATGGGGGTGTAACTCTTAAAGAAGACGTCTAAGGAATTTTTTTTTTATGAAAGACCCTCCTTAATTTTCAATAAGGAATCACTTCCCGAACTTTTTTGCAATACTTAAGAAACACCCTCTATAAAAAAATATTTTCAGGCGAGTAGGTTAGGTTTATCTAAAAATCTTTCAGAGCTTGTCTTGAGTAAAAAAAATTTAACTCTGGGGTTTGTTTAAATCTAAGAACAGCTACGATCATTACATGAGTCAACAATATTAAGTCTTTGTCACGTCCGGTTGTAATAAACGTTGTAATTAAGTTGTACGGGTCAGCCACTCTATAAGAATACAAATTTTACACTAATTAGCAGATGTAAACATTTGCAATTACACCAATTCACCAATATAGTTTCATAAACCACTAGGACACCAGTAGATGTTGAGTAGATAACAGTTTCTATCAAAGCTCGCAGTAGGCGGCTAGTGATTCGGTATATCATTTGTTTTCAGATCAATCTTTTGATATTCTTTCTACAATGAAATCGGTTTGTATTGGTTACAAAATGTTTTCTGAGTATCGAAAAATGCATACAATAAACTTTATGTGAAATTGTATTGCTGGGGGTTTTGTAGACTTTGTTCGCACAGATTTGCTTAAATTTAGTTTGTTTGAAGTGCTTTTTAAAGTGGGAATCTTAAAAAAGCAAAACTTTAGGTGATCTTTTTAAAGTAATGAATCAAATCGCCTTAAAATATATTGGGCACTAACACCTAGTAATTAAATTGAATTACTGTAAAATAAGCACATTTTTTCTCGTAAATTTGCCAACTGCACAAATAAAAGAATTAATAAGTTTTACATTTAAAATTTTCAATATAATAAAGATAATTTGTTGTAAAACATGAAATTTAGTTTAAACGTGTAAAAATTTCAAATAAATGGGTATTTTTTCAAACTGTAATCAATATTTTTGGAATCGTCTACTTGTGCTCGTTCTAGATAAGTCCACCATAACCATTAGACTCCTAGCAGGCGTACAAAAGCCGAAACAAAAGCTGTTCTCTCGCCCTAATGGGCTTTTAGAACACCAAATTCTTCTAATACTCGAAGTAGAATTGTTACATGAAACTAAACTTGAATCATTTTCTTATATATTTTCTTAAACACAACGGAACTAAAATAATGCGATTTGGTTGGATGCAACATTTATCTTTCGCATTTGGATCGTTTATTACTAGATACGGGTATTTAATTAGAAAGATCACCTGGTGATTCAAACAGCTGTTCTATCATAAATTAATTACGGTAATAAATAACAAACTTTCCACTTTTGAAATATTGCCTTCGTTAACTCAAAAAGTAGCAACTAGAACAACTTAGTCTATCCATGGTGTTTTGTTTTTGTAAATTTCATCACCATTTAGTAAAATCTTGTAATACGATTGAATATTAAGTAATATTCACGTACAAATTAAGTTTTAATTCATTATAAAGGAATGTTTATAATTTTTAAATATCCGATTAGAAAAACGCAACGTGATAGCTATTTTTAATAATTTTTTAATTTAAAATATGTGCATTTCAAGTGCGTTTTAATGTATTCTTCGATTTTACTGCTATTAATAGCATCAAACTGTATTTCATTTGGTTAGTATTTTATTAAATGAGTTTGAACACAAAACTTGCAAAGTTATGAATAAAAGTGCCAATTAAAAACTACTTTAAAATATGTCGATAAATTAGCGGTGAACGAGGTACGAGAATTTTTTCAAGTGAGGTTTTAATTGGTACCATGATTTAGTTGTAATTAAATATGCCCGTTCCTAAAATACCAAAGCGCCGTTAAAAGTTGCCGCAAATTAACTAGAATAGATCAATATGTTCATAGACAGTACACAAACAATTAATAATGGATGTAACAGACAGTGAAGAATTTTTGAATGATTGCTAACTACTAGTTGTACTGGCCTCTTGCCAATTAATTGTATATGAGATGCTCTCATGTAATTTTTATTGTATTTTACGAACCGTTACTTACAAAGAACGTTTTATTGCTATTTTTTGTTCGCCGATTTTACGAAAAGGCTAGAGATGAGCAAGTTCGATTGATCAAAGTGTTTCGTGACTATTTTGATTCCACATTAATCAAGTGAACTTGTTTACATCCCATCTGTTTCATTTACCTCGCTTAACTGCATCCAAAAAGAGGGTAAATGAACATTAAGAGTTTTTGGCTTGAAACTAATGGGGTCTAATGCATTTATAAGTACATTTAATGCAAAATCTGTAGACGATTTTGGGGAAGTCACTCGTTGATTAACTCCGCAACAGGATGGTCTTTGTCAGTCCTTATTTTCAATTGAGTTAACGTTATTAATTTTGTTTTAAATGATGAGAATTTGTATTTTAAGCAAGCAACAACAGGCATAAAATATTTGCTAAATCATGGGTTTTTGGAACAAGAAGGTATTGGGAACCTCACAATTAAAACTGACAAAATAGACTTAATAAATCGATTAAGAAAAATGTAGGTTAGATTTTGGTCAACTAATACACGGTTTTAAGTTATATAGTAAGCAATTTTCTTGATTAGTGGTTTCAAAAATGAGTAATTTTGTGTTCGCAGTCACCCTACCATACAGTTTGGATGACTTTATCATGCCAACCGAAATTGTCATTGAAATTATTGTTACAAACTACAACTTACAATACTTACATTGTATATCTAATTAATTGCAAAACTCAATTTAAAAAGTTCAAAATACTAATTGTAATCGCGATCTAATTGTAAGCATATACACTGTACAGGGTGTGTAAAAATTGGCGGAAGCGCTACACGTGGCGATGTTCTTCGTAAAATTCTAAGTCCAAAATCTTAATACGAAAATGTTGTACCATGCTTGCTGTGACTGCAAGAGGTCCTCAAAGTTTTGACATTTAGTCCTTTAATAAGCGTTATTATTTAATACTTGCAAATGAAAAAGCTGCAATTTGGAATAAAAATAAATTTCTAATAGTATTTTTTTCTAGATATTGTGTTTTTCCTTTCAAAAATTGGTGTTGAAAATATGTAAATCACTGATTTGAATGAAAATAATACATATGGCAACATTCATTCGCTGTCATCTCTGTTTTTCTCGTAATTATTTCTAGTTTGTGTTTTACGATACCCAAAAGTTTGCAGCTATGTTTACGAACTGAAGGCTTTCAGTTCGAACAAAAATTGTAAATACCTAAGTAAAAATTGCTGACAAAAAAATGTCCAAACCCAAATCAATGTATGCAATGTTGTCAATTTTTTTTCTTTAAATGGTTCCTGAGGCCATAGGAAGCATGGTACATTTTTGTATCAAGATTTTCGACTTAGAATTTTACGAAGAACATCGTCACGTGTAGCGCTTCCGCCAATTTATACACACCCTGTATAGTGCCCATGTGACTTTGATTAAGTAAAATTCGCTTCCCCTATGATTAAATTTATTTATAAACCAGCTGTTTGGTAAATTAAAAGGGCTTTAGAGTAATTCCTTTCTGTCAACTATTAATGAAGTTTGACGAAAGGGGTTGGTGTAAAAAAACTTTTGATGACTATCATATTTTTGTTTATTCCCACAGCAGTATTGCTGGATAACGTTCACACGCGATAACAGTTTTTTTCTACAATAATTTATATGTTATTTCAATAAACACCAACTGCTCCAGGCAATAACGTAATATGCATTTATATTTAAGGTTTAGTTGCGCATTCTAAGGAGAGAAATAATCGGGATATTACATCTGCCCTAGGTAGTTAGGTACATGTGTTTCTGTAATGTTTAGTACCCTGGATTTATTCATGCTTTGCCCAAGCTGTTATTTACTTGGGTGCAGGGCCGTGCCTGACGGGCGTTCATTGCGTGCACCGCACGCAGGCGGCCGAAATTAAGAGGCGGCCAAATCGTTACAAGTTGTTTACTGGGCAAAAATACAATCGGTTTGTTTTCATTAAGATACGAAGTAAAAACAGTTTCTCTAATCTAATCTATCTAAAAAGAGTTTCTCAGAAATAAGAAATGTATAAAAACTGATTATGTCGTTGTAGTATTTATATACCTAGTCATGCAGCGAATCCGAATTTTTTCGAACATTGCACGAGCGAAGAGCCGAAATAGTTTTTTCAATTTCAATAAATAATACGTAAGATTTGATTTTTTAAAATCAAATAATTTTAAATTGTCACTGAGCGACACCTAGGATTTTAAATTATCGTATTCCTATGTTCTTTATGTTTGATAATTTTGTCTGTGATTATAAAACCAATACCATAATTTTTTTCATGTTATTATTTTTGTTTAAATTTTAAATAAAAAAATGTTTATTTTGTGCATTTTTTTTTCTTAAATTTCATCCAAACATATAAATCTCATAAAACCGGTTTTTAGCCGGTTTTTCTTTTCAGAAACCGGTTTTGGGAACAAAACCAATATTTTTTTTCGTTCTCGATTTCGGTTAACCAAAAACTGATTTTTTTCCCGGTTTGATGCCCTGTGTATAATAATAAACATTAAAAATTAAAGTAGTTTTTTTTAATGTTATCCTGGGGGCGGACATACAGACTGGCACGCAGGCGGCCATATACCCAGGCACGGCCCTGCTTGGGTGTACATTATTGTCACAAATATTACCAAAATCTCGTTTATTTAGGCCGTGTCCAATAATAGGTGTACGTCGTTATTCGTTTTATTCTGTTTGCTTTTTCGACAATAAAAGCATTTTAGGTAATAATAGAATCTTATTGGACTTTATGTTTGTATTATAATATGTTAACATTGTGTGTGCTACAGATTGCAGTAGACTGGAAAACTGATTGCATTAACAAAATGTTTATTCAGAACCGATAATAAAAAATAATGAAAACCTCTATCATATTTTGTTTAGCACTCAGTATATACAATTTTGAGAACAATATATCACACATGGCTTTTTATATTTGAAACTGCATTCAAGCTAATACGCTTTTATTAATAACTTATGGAAGTTCTCACTTTTAAATGTTTCCGTAATCTGTGTCATAATTCAAAATAGTAAAAGTGATTATATTGTTATAAAAATTATTAACTTTATTACTCTCAACTGTTATAACTAATAACATTTTATTATGTCATGTTTACTTTTTGTTTGAGTATAATTTTACTGGCTGTATATGTATAAACTAGTTCTGTACATATTTTTGTTTTCAGTGTTAAATTTTGAACTTCATTTATAAAAACAATATCTTTTTTTATAGATGAAATTGGTTTCTCCTGTTGCTTGATTGAATAAAATTAAACCGAAGGTTTTCTGGTTGTAAAACAGGTTTATTCCTTAATGAAGTTAATTATTTTATAAAATATCCTACATGTTTCGCACGATTATTTTTATCGGCATCTTCAGGGATGTTTTATTTGAACAAGGATGAAAGAAATTGGTTAAAATTGTGGAAAAATATATGTTGAAATTTGTTAAATTTATGGATTAATTTGTTGGTTTCAAAAAAACACATTTAATGAAAAAAATCACGAAAAAACTAATTCTAATACATGTACTTGAAGATTAGCTTAATTTTAAATTTAAAGAAACGTGTTAAAATTTGTTATTAACAATATTTATGACGATACAAAACAGTACAAACACGTTAAAAATTATTATTGGTAATGGTTTTATATTTACTATATTTAACAGTTAATTTGTTAATAAGCATGTTAGACATAATAAAACAATTTTTCATAGACCTTACCATAACCTTGTTCGGGGAATTGTAATAAAAAATTATTTCTTTTCTTAAAGTTATATTTATACTTACATCTGTTAAAAGATAGTGTACATAAATTGTCGGTGTCATAATATTTTATGTTTCATTTATAGCAGTTGATTACTTATTTGCAGTGTATATTACTTACAACGCTGGCAAAAAACTTGGGAAGTATTTACTGTTATCTGTTATTTCCTTAAGAATTAATATAGAATTTCAAGAAAAATGGTTGTCCATTGGATTGGATACAAATAAAATAGTACAATTTTGTTTTATTTCACTTAAATTTATTTAGTTTTTAAGCCTCAGGTTAGTGTATAAAGTTAAGTAATAATGTTATTGGTAATCTTAAAGATAATAAGGTACTCTTTTACAGCATGTTTTAAAGTTTTATTGATCGTCAGTTTTCGCGAACATATGTAAAAAAAATTGTAATAATTAAAATGTGTATGAGTTTCGCATCATCTAGCAATATTTATATGAACTCGCGACGTAGTATTAACATCAACTTAGCTTATTGGTATAAGTATGTACCTATTTGCAAAAAATATTTAGAACTATGGCAGATTTTATGAAAATAATATTACATGTTATTAAGTCGCTGTTCGATGGGAATATATTTGATGCGTTTAATTTTTTTAAGTATGGAAAGTTGACAAACAGATTAACCATATTTTTCATTATAAAGTAGTCTTAATACTTAGTTTTAAAAGGGCCTTTTGAAGGTTCAACTTTTTCTCTTTTTACCAAAAACTACTGGCGATGCAGGTACAAATAACAACGTATGTAATTGAAATCAATAAAATCAATTTTTTTTAAATATAGCCAACTACAGTTGCATTAAAAAAAATGAGTTTGATCTGTATCTCGGTAAGCAACAAAACAATCTACATAAAATTGTCTAAAACTTGCATATTTGCAACTATTTTCTATATATATATATATAAGAGTCGTAAATTTTTCAAATGCCATTTAATTTTTTTTTTGAACCTCTACAATTTTTTCTCTCTTACTCTTTCAATAAAAAGTTACCCACGTCATGCGTTAGATGATTATCACTCTGTTTGTATAGTATCTTATTAATTAATTTTTATCAACAATTTTTTATCGAACTCAAATAAAATTACAAAAGTTTTCTGTAAATGTTGCTAGAAAAAAGAATTCATGACAAAATCAAAAATTTTCCATAAATTTATCACATCAGGATTATTAAAAGAAGAAATTATTCGTTACCAATTTAATACAATATGCATTCAAAAAAGTCTTAAGTTTAATTAACTTTTATGAACGCTTATCATTTATTCCACACGTAAAATTTTAACTTTGTGTAACCTCTTGCACGTTTTAATTATATTTATTTGTAGTTTTCTCTATGGGTTAATTTCAATTAACTTTAAATTTATGTACTCATTTTCAACTTAATTACATTTTGCCTATTTTATACTCATATTCTCTTACTTAATTCATTCTCTGTAACCAACCGGTTCATCATTTAACTAATAATTGTACCTACCTATTGATATGAATGTAATCAACATCGTTAAATTACACGCTCCAAAACACTGCGTTAATTTCCACTTGAATTATTTTATTATGCCCTATAGAATTAAGTGTGTTTATCCAATTATATTTTGTAAACACGTGCCATACCTTTCCGATCCTTTTTAAACTTAGCACTGTACTAAATTTTGTGGAAAAAAGATTTACAGCTGAGTAACTCTTAAAATTAGGAATTCGGTACAATTTTTTAAGTTAACATAAAGGATGGTTAGTGGAACAGGGCACGTAGTATTTGTTTGGGCTATTATATTTCATTTTCTTGATGCACACGGATGTTACAAGAGCGAAAGTCCTTCCGTTTTCCTGTCAGCACAAAGCAGCGTAACCAGTTTAATTCGCATGTTTGAATGTGAGATTATTCTGTGTTAAAACAGTAGTTCCTGTAATGATGGTATGCAAGGTTATGTTTTTATACAAATAAAAAACACGAGATATGTAATTGAAGATTAATTCACGTTATAGTTATTAAAGAGAAAATAAAAGAATTGACTAAGTACTATTACGCTACTTTGCCCCAATTTGTAGCCCTTGAGTTACCATTAACATGATGTTTTTATCTTCCACTATACAATAGTTAAGATTAAATATAAAACGAAGTGTTCTGTAATTATGTTATACGTTGGCTGTTGTAATATAGAGGGCAGCAAAAATTCTTAATTTCTGGATTCCAGATTTGAGCTTTCCAGCGATGAACGATTCCCGTGTTGCATTGTTCCAGCGTTGAACGATTCGAGATTTGTATGATTCGATCGGTGCATTTTCCAGACTTGAACATTCCATATTTGAATGTTCCAGATATTAATGGCTTACCTTTTTTTTTGACCTAGCATAATTGTAACAGGTTCATGATTTTTCGCTATAACCATAGTCTTCTTTATCTTTGTTATATTAATATTCATATTATATCTACTTAATACTTAATAGATACCTTGTTTCATTTTAATGCTTCTCTTATAAGCATACTCTTATCATATACCGGGTGTAACTGAAATCAGGATCACCCCTTTTTTCTTTATAGTTTTGAATTTAAACAAATAAAATTTTAGACATGTAATATGTGCAAAAAACTGGATTATTTGAACATAGGTACACTTTTGTTTCACTTCCGGTTTCGCCGGAAATTACCCTAACTTTGTTATTTAAAAGGGAATACCCCGTATATTCTTACATTTTTGGAAAGAGGAAGCGATTTTGGAGATAACCGCACCATTTTGATTATTTTTTATAACCTCAAATAATTTTTTGACAAAAATTAAGTTTTCTATTAAGTGTGCCGTGACCCGCATAAATTAAATTTTATTATGTCAACAAGTGTCCGAAAACCGCTGTTGTTAATTTTAATTGATATTTGGGCTGCTTTAATAGACAGTTGCATTTGTTTTGTTGCATTTTGGCATAGCCAACTATGATTATTAGGGTATCTTACCAAAATCTTACAATACTTAATTTGACATTTCAATGCCTGCTCCTAATAAAAATATCAAGTTATTGGTATTGTTGAATTCGCCAGAAAATACTCTATTTAAATAACCGCATGCTCCACTATCGTTCCATTAAAAAAAAAAGACTTTTTATCAAAAAACCAATTTCACAACTTTAAGCTAAGGCGCACATTGAACTGCGTGGCGCAGTACGGGCAGAGCAGGCCAGGCAGGGCAGAAAACAATGTGGCACAGTTGTCCGCGTACATTGGACAGCAGTTCTGCGCGGCAGTTTACGCATTGTCAAATTAATTAATATTTAAACATTAGAAAGTTATTTTTTTCAGCACAGTAATCTATATATTTTTGCATATTCTTATAGAAATATAAATAAATTTTTTATTTGTTGTGTTTTAATTGTTCAAAAAATACTCTAGTTTTGTCTCCCTACTATGAAATATTCTATTTGCCCCAGCAATTAACATATAAATCACGATAGCTCGGAAATTAATAAATGTAGGTAAGAAACTAACTTTAAATTATCTAAGTACAATCTAATTCTGTACAAAAGTACACATAAAAAAAACTAAACTATTGTAGTAAAAAAATTATTCATTTTTTATTTCCATTGAATTTGACAAAGCGTAGCAAATGCCCTGTGTAATATTTTAAAAGTTTTACTTGTGCAAAGCGTTTGCGAAACTATTATCTAACTTCAAAAATAATTGCCGCTGCTATCTTAAAGTTGTTAAATATTTAAAAAATTTGAGGATGCTGCTTCGCTCAAAATTTTTAGGGGAGTGTAATTTACACTAACACGGTTGGTGATTTTCATCCAAATTACCTGTTTAAATTTCGTTTTCATATGTTGTAAATGGCTGGTGTCGTAAATCACAGGGTAGTTACACAACGATTCAATTAATTTTACTTCTAATGGTTCCATTTAAAGAAAAGACACAATCAAATCAAAATACTCAAAGGAGCGCGAGTGGCGATACGACACAGTTTCTGTGTAAGATCCACAAGTGTGGGGCAGGCGAAAACGGCGCAGTACTGCGCTGCATTGTTCTGCGTCTCAATTCGCGGTGTCTTATCTCCAAACATGGAATCACAGAAACTGTACCTGCCCTGCGTCAGTCAACTGCGTGTCAATGTGCGCTAGGCCTTAAGGTCTATTAAAGCAGCCCAAATGTCAATTAAAATTAACAAAACCGGTTTTCGGACACTTGTTGACGTAATAAAATTTAATTTAAGCGGGTCACGGCACACTTAATAGAAAATTTAATTTTTGTCAAAAAATTATTTGAGGTTATAAAAACTAATCAAAATGGTGCGGTTGTATCCAAAATCGCTTCCTCTTTCCAAAAGTGTAAAAATATACAAGGTGTTTCATTTTAAATAACAAAGTTAAGGTAATTTCCGGCGAAACTCGAAGTGAAAAAAAAGTGTACCTATGTTCAAATAATCCAGTTTTTGCACATATTACATGTCTAAAATTTCATTTGTCTAAATTCAAAACTAAAAAGAAAAAAGGGGGTGACCCTGATTTCAGTTACACCCGGTATGTGTATACCTATATTATATTGCGCGTTCCCAATCTACACAATGAGTCGTGGCTAAAACCGATGAAGTGAAATGAAAATATATTTCTCTCTTTCTAAGGTGTACTTACACAGTTGGCAGCAATCATAGTAAATCAAATAAAACTAGGATTATTAACAAAACTCGCATAAAAATTATTGTTGATGTCATGATACAAAACGTAATTTTTGCAAATTACTTGTGCAGATACAAGTGTTTAACAATCCGATGGGAACTACTACAAACCTTAAAACAAAATTTTATATTTGTTGTAGTTTTCGCAAATCGTAGATCATCAACGTCAAATGTTATATTTTTAAACCGTCAAAAATGACGTGACCATTACACGCGTTTTTCATGTTGTCCAATCCAATGTATATGTATATTAGTTATCTATGGCCCCCAATCGCCGCATTAAAAAGAGAAGATGTATATCTACCGTTCCGTGTGTTACAAGAAATTGTAACTATTAGCAATAGGTATAGGAGTAGTAAATATGCAAACATGGCTCTTATATTACACTGGTTGTTTGCATTGCACTCGCGGGTGTTTTTTATATTAAAAAAATATTTTTATTTTGTACAAATAATGTTAAAAAGTACCCTCATTCTAGAAGGACTTATCTTGAAGGCAATCTCAGGTTTATTACTCCTAGCAGGATTTTCTACAAACGCGCAGCTGCTCTAATTCTAAATAAAGCTGTGCTTGAACGCACCCCACAATTTTTCACAGCCTACTTCTACCCCGAAGGTGTTGACAGTAAAGTTTTGACTACATTAATTTCTAAACGTCTCACTTTAATGTGGTATTTATTTAAAGTGTTGTTGTCAGACAATATTCGCTCTATGATTAATAACTACCAAATTTTAAGTTTATGCAAATTTTTTAAACATATTTTAATCGTAATTGAGTTTGAAGCTTCTAGTACTTTTAAAGCTTAAGAAAAACGGTAATTTACCATCGAATAAAATGCTGTTAAATCGATTTACGACGGTGTCGTTTTGTCCCATCGTTTTGTATTTGAAACTGTGGAAGCCACCTAAGTAGGTTGTACAAATCGAAGAGAAAGAATCATTCTAAAAGCTGTACTAAAAGGGTTATTTATAACTGACGCCAAAATCCGCGCCCTTCTCATAAAATAAATCATGATATCTGCTTTATTGACCTCAAATCTTTATCACTGCAATGTAGGTGTCTGTAATTATTATAAATCTTAAACAAATATCTCTGGTGCCTGTGTGTAAATGACTTCTTTAATCACGATCCACATTGAAAATGATTGGAAATTGTATCAGAAACTTTACTTTATTATAATTAAATGCATTTGGCATGTTCTTCCATACGGAAGTATTCATTTCTAGAAATAAGGTCTATTTAGAAGCTCTTTTCAAGATTGTGTCAGCCGAAATAATCCAAAAACAAATATTATGAATGCAGAATATTAGTTTTGAGATTCCAACACAGCAACACATTTCAATAATTTTCAAACAAAATAATTAAAATCTAACGTATTTAATTATTTTTCGGTCGATAGTAAGAAAAGCACTTTCATAGCTTTTTTTAATACAGGTACATGAAGAATAAACTTTTCCATGTTTTTTGTTTAGAATGCAGTTAAAATATATGAACTGAAAATCGCTTATCTAAATGCGTGTCCGGAACATTCTTCGCCCACAATTCTTCGCCTCCACAATTCTTCGCCCACAATTTTTCGCCCACAATTCTTCGCCGCCACAATTCTTCGCCGCCACAATTTATCGCCGCATACAAACATATCACAATATTTGTTTGTAAAAGTGTTTGTTTTTATTTATAACGTAATTTTTACAGATTATTTTACATTAGCCTAAAGTTTTTTTTTTGTACCTATATTAATACTTCTTCTTTTAATATTATGTTTAAAAATTGCTACATAAATAGCGTATGTTGTGATTTTTAATCTTATGTTATTATAGTATGAATACTTTTAAAAAAAATGACGAAATATTTTGTATATCAAAAGATGTGTTATTTCATATTTCTGTTGGTGAACCATTTTTTTTTGTTATACATTCGTATGTAGACGTATAACAAAAATGTTATAGCAAATTGGTTATCACAAATTGATTAACAAACGTTTTTCTGCTAATTTTGGTACATACATAGGTATTATCAGACGCAAATTAAGTAATAATATTCTTTTATAGATTTATTTTATCGTCCTTTTTTCCTTTTTTTCTATTTCATCGCAACTTTCACTAGCCTATAAAAAAAAAAAACAACATAATAAAGCAAAAATGGTTTTATATCTAGCTCTTAACAAGAAAACAGCACTCCTATTTTTAGAGTTTGTGGAAAGAGGTCATACAACTTCGTATGTAAATTTTTTGAATAGAAGAGACGTACTTTTAAATATATTCAGTTGCAGTACGCATGAAGCCACTCTTTTTAATTCAGGACTAAAGTGGCGTTGCTTTGCTGTATCCAATTGAAATTTTTTAAAATCCTGTTCCATTTAAATTAAAACATTTCAAAAGTAAGTGCTCTTTAGTTTTTTTTTAATGTCAAATTTTGTTGACAGTTTGTTAATACAATTGGTGACATAATTTTATGCTGTCAATTATTTTTACAACCCCATAGTTTTTGCCGCCTGCAATTAATTAAATTTAACTCTTGCATCACTGTATCATTAAAAAAAACTAAGAATTAAACGCCACCAATTTCTTATTAATAGAATAACAATTTTCTATCTGAATCCACTTCGTTTAAAATCTTGATTTTTGAAACGAGATAGTTTTGATTTACCTAAATCAAAGATTTTCATTCGTTCAATATGCATGAAGCCGGATATCTGCAAACATTTATTTTCCTATATTATACTAAACGTATTTGCTGATTTGATAACTGATAGGTTCCATAAGTATAGAATTATCGTAACCATATATCTAGATCTTGTATTACTCCCTATTTCACATCCCCAACGATTTTTAAAAGCGCGTTGACTCATGCTCCGATAACATAATGATCCTTCAAATTCCGGAAACCGCATAAAAGTATCCGGAAGTGTCTCTCATCTCAAGTTTCAGAAGAATTTTCGTGACATCGAGTTCAACTATGTTTTCTTACCGCAACTTCCGTTTCATATATGACATTGATATATAAATTTTACTTATTGAATATACTCACTTAACTGAATCTTTAAATGAGTATTATGTTTTTATTAATCATCAATTCATTCCTAGGGAAAATAAAAAAACTTTCTCGAAAAATTGATAATTATCACAATAATTGTTGAATAAAATTATTTAATTTAAATCTACCTATGTTTCAAACTGATTTTAATAATAATGCTTACAAACCTTCAGTAAATTTTAAAAACTCATGTGGTTGAGAAAAATTTTACCTGATCATTAAAAGTATCTATGTAATTTTTCTTAGACAGTATCACTTTACATCTTTATTTGGGACTAGTTTCGTAGTGACACGTTGCTTCACCATTACAATTTTGTTATAAAAAATTTAGTTACAGTGCTATCTATAACCTAGATCATATAAACTACATGGATAACACAACACCATAGGAATATAGTTAAGACAATGTTGCCGACATATACAACGTGCCTTTTTAAACCTATCTCTTTCTATATTATATGGGCCCAATATATGTTATCTTTGTTTTGGGCCCGGGCCCGCTGTCATCGTAGCGCAACCGTGATAATAACTGTAACGTACTTCCTACCTAGCCTATTCTAGCGAGTGACGCGTGAGTGACATTTAGAATTTTTTGCTATTAAAATCGTCATTAAATTGAATCAATTGATTCTAATAAGTGGTGTTTACTGTACTTCAATAAAACTTACTAACTCTGATCTAATGTTATTGTATCCTCCCATATTTGACACGAAAACATCCGAGTACATTGCATCTACTAGTAGTTCAAATAAACGCTTTAGTTCAAATATCGCGCGTAACCATAGTAACGCACACGATTTGCTCGGTGGGCCCGGAAAGCGAGATATAAATATACTTTCATATGTGTTAGAAGGAGATGCAGTATAATTATACGTCTGGGATATGTGTACAACATAGTTGCATTGTGGTAGTGTTATCCATGTAGTTTATATGATCTAAAGCCTAGTCCAGATTGTAAACAAATGTTTCGGAACAGTGTTCATGAACAATGTTCCCGATATTTCGGAACAGCTCAACTTTTTTTCTAGCTTGTTTCGGAACTGTTTCACTAATGTTGCGAAACAAAAAAAGCCCTGTTCCTTGTTTCCCGTTTATATGGGAAACATTGGAACATTAAACAAGTCTGTTGTCAAAACACGGTTCAGTCAAACAGAGTTTTGGTTAGAAAGATTCTTGGTTATATATTTAATTACTTATTGTATAAGTTACATATCATTTGTAGAGTTTTCTACTCACTGCTGCATAATTCTCACGTCTCACTAACGACATAATCCTCAAGTAAACCGCTGTTTTTTGAATTGTCTAGTTTTATGCAGGAACTAAACTAACATTTTTCGCGGTCCGTTGAACTTACAAAAAACTCATATCGTTATTGCTTCTGTTTTAATTTTAAATGTTTCTTTCCTTAGAAAAAATTGCGAAGCGGCTTCATTAATTAGATTGTTACAAAACAAGTTAGTCGTAAATCTTTGCCGGTAGTTAATTTAATATTTCTAAACGCTGCAAAATAACAACCGCGTTGTTAATTCTGTAGATCGAGTTGTGTCAGTCATTTTTATCGAGTTAATACTTTAATAGACCGATTTATCGGACACGTAGTATTTAATTTATTGTGTTAAATTGATCGTAATAATGTTCAAATGATTTCTTAACGGTTATTTTTTCTATATACTACATTGCAACAGAAAATATTGTTTCAAGTACAAATATTGGGAACAGACTAATTTAGTTATAACGGGATCCTTGCAAAATGTTTGTAAAATTACTAGACTTAATTTGATAAACAGTTGAGTTATTTAACTGGTTAATTCAAAAATATAAATAAGCCTAATTACAAATTACGTATCCTTTCATGTTCACTACTTAATCGCTGGTATGACTGTAAAGTTTGTCACCGGACAAATGTCTTTGTGGCACACATTACGTATAAGTGTGTGCGGTGGCTATGTTTAAAACTTGATTTATAATAAAGGCGTTGAAACGATAAATTATCAATCGGGACATTACACATTAAAATACAGTATCTATTTACCTGACCAACATTTTACTGGGCCCCTGGATGTACTATTTCATTTTATCGACTGTCTGGTCGTCTTTACGCATTTAACTAAGTAACTACAATATTTAGGCAGATAGTCAAATATGTAACTTCTCATCCATTTGACAATAGTCCAACATTAAGTCAAATGACTAGGCATTTGTTAATATGACGGACTTTACTATTTGAGTGTGGTATATAAACAAAACACAATCGGGACGTTTTTTTTTTTTTAATTCATTATGTACCTGCGGCGTAGCCAACTTTAATGATTGGTTGTGAATGACTAATAATTTAAGATAAAGACCATATAACTTCGAATTTCAAACTTTGAATTTTATATAAATCTGAATTATTCAGCGTTTTTAAATATTTAGACTAATTGCATCGTAACAGCTGCACATCGTTACGCCTCCTCTTTTTAAAACAAGTTTTGATTGTACTTATTTAAATATTGTCTAGTCAAACCGATCGAAAGAAGTGCACCACCTACGTGATACTTAAACTAAGACTAGACAAACGCAGTGTCACTTAATTAAAAATACGGCTTCAAGACAGGGGTGTGCCGGGTCAGATACAAGCACTAAGAGCATGAAATGTGAGGAAGAAACCTCTTGTGAACGTCTTTATTCTTACGAGAGCAACCGATACTTTCATGGCTAAGGATTTGTCAGAGAAGCGGATTAATTAATTTTTAAGGAAAATCCACGTTTAAAAGTTTTGCAGCGGTGTCGCTTTACATTAGACAAGTTGCTGACTCATCGGTTCTTAGTAAATGAAACGTTTCTGGAATATTTTAACGAAATTGTGTCAAAAGAATTTGAGTAATAGGATCGGTTTGCTAAAATATAATCATGTTGGATATTTATAGCAACGCTTTGCGGTTTTAAAACATGTCTTTGTCCCAAAGTTTTCACTAATACTGCCGCTTTCTAATTTTGACTAATAGAGTCATCAGATTTAAAAATAATTTTGCATATTTAACTTATTAAACTCTTGGAAAAGAGGTTTTAACTTTGTTTAAAACTGAAATAAACTATGGAGATGTACAGAAATTTATGATATGATATTTAAAACTTTAAGCTGTGGTATTTTAAATTTTTTGTAAGTCAATTTTAGTTGAAGTTTTGTAGGATTAAAAAAAAATTATTCTCGTAAAGTGTGCTTCTTTTAACATTTTAGTTCCCAATTGGTTCGATATGTTGCCCTCTCCAGGTCAATACTTTACTCAATTTTGTTCACTTAGCAGCTAAGTCTTAGCTCAATAGCATGCCTTCTGCAAAAGTTGTAAGCGAACTTTAAAAAATAATTAAAATAGTACCATAAAAGATAAAAGCACCAGATAATTTTAACTTAACAAGACCAGAGGTATCTTTGTGTGGGCTGTGATTCATGTGAACTCCTCAATTATTTAAACAACTTCCGTTTTTTTCAAGGTTGACGCTTATTTTATTATCTTACTTATGAAAATTACAGTTATTATCTTCATTATTTGATAACTAAAGAATTAGGTTACTGCTATAGTGTGGCCACTGAAACTTTCGAACTACATGTGTACCTACACATGTGTTTGTACGTTTTAAGTCAAGTGCCGTGTGACAAGACTAACAATTTTTTTGCAAAAATAAACCTAACGTCAAAGGGTAATGAAAAATTACATCTATAAAAATTATATGCCAAATATAGAGTGCAAAAAATATGTGATACAAATGCCTATATTGTACTAAAAGATTCTGATATGACCTGTCAAAATGACGTTTAATACGTTTTTAGTCACGTTGCTCAACAACAACTGATTTTCAGTTGTTAATGTAGTTTCTAGAGTTACACATTTATTATAAATTCAATGCAATTACCATAATAACCCCAATAATATCCTAGCAACCAATTCACTGCAGCTCTACGACATATTTAACAAAAAAAAACGAACAAAAAGTAATTATAGCTTATTTCATAATTAGGTCCAACAAGAAATCAAAATATAATTCATTAGGAAACATGCACATTTCAAAAAGTTTGCATAATCTACAGTAACATTTAAAAAGATGAACTTGTGTTAAAGTTTAGATGGGCGGATGGGCCTTGTCTTTTTAATTGCTCGTGTAGAATGCATACCGGTATATTTCTAAGAAAATCGTTTTTTTAAACCGTAGTCGTTTATGATGTGAGAAAAAATAAACATTTTTAAGAGCTTTTTACTAATGAATACACTGGGTTTATTGCTTGCTCACTAAAATTGGTTAGATGTATAACGAACAAGTTCTTTTGAGTGTCGATGCTAGTATATGTATACCCACTTATACCATACCTATCGTTTTCAATTTTATAAAAAGGTAACAAAGATAATAATACGAAGCATCTTCGGAAAGTAAGTACCGTTTGGCTATTTAAAGACCCAGAACATTTTTCTTTTTTTAAAATTTTTAATGAGGTTTGACCGTAACCATAAGGTCTACAACTTAAATCGGTGCCTTTTTTTTAACAAACATCAAAGTTTATTGATAAACCAACTAAAAGAAACTTAATCATTAAATTAATCAGCATTGGTGCCGATGATCTTAGCCACTTATCAAGCAGTTTTTGAATACCGATAAAACCTTGGTGGCTTGGGGTCAAAATAGTTGTCGTTTTCAACCTCTTTTCTGTCTTGAAATGACTATCTGCCAAGTGATGCTACAGCGTCCAAAATGGTTGGTTATCACATAAAGCTATATCTGGTGAGTAAGCTGCATGGAGGAAAACTTCCCAGCCTAGAGTAAAGATGACATCCTTTGTCCATTTTTTGATCTGTGGTTTATCATGCAGCAAAATAACTTAGCGGCTTCCTTGCCAAGTAAATGGCATCTTTTTCTCCAACACATCACCCAACTCTGCTGTGATTATTTTACATGGATTTAGCAATTTATGATAGAGTACCTACACCTTTAATATCCCACCAAATGCAAAGCAGCATCTTTATGGAATGAATGTTCTGCTTTGCACTCGATGTTGATGCCTCGCCTGAGAAGATTTTCTGCGCTTAGGATTATCAAACAGAACCCATTTTTTAGTCACACTCTGATATAGGAAATCTTTTTTATTCCTTTCTAGACAATAAAGCCACGCTGTTTGTTGTCTTCTGGTAGTACATGCGAAATCCACCAGCAGCCCATTTTCTCTATTAGATGTAGTCGAACAGAAACGGATTGTTGCATGACTCCAAGCTGTGAAATAAGCTCTTGTTAAGTTTGCGTAAAGTTATCATTCAATAACTGTTTTGCTGCCAAAATTTTTGAGGTTTGCCAGAACGCTTCATTAACCTAGGTCAAAATTTCCAATACGAAATCTCCGGTAGGCCTGCTACTTTTTGCATGTTTTGAGCGTCACAGCACCTTCACCAAGAGCGGGGCAGATCATTTCAGCAGTTAAGCAATACTTAAAAAAAAATTGGAATGCAAGAAGAATACAATGCCTGAAATACACTTGATCGAATTCCATCTTTTTTTAAGTCACTATTACACTTTACAATGTGTATCTGTGACTATTTGACGTGTCAGTGTAGTTTTTAAATGTTATAGCTAGCATTGTTAATCTACAAAAAAGCCGAAAAATTTTGATCATTTAAATCGTAATTATTAATGCGTTAATTTAAAAATTTGTTGACCTGATACTTTTCTACATAGTTTTCACTCTCTATATTAAGTTTTTGAAATAGCCAAACGGCACTTACTTTCGGAATAAGCTTCTTATAAGTATAAAAAATTCGTGAATGGAAGACAGTGCTTTGACATATTTCAGAGAAAATATCACCGTGGATTTAAAATGATTTTGTTAAATCCTTTACAACTTTAAAATAAATTGGGAAACTTGTGACAGGACAACGTACAATTTCCTATATAATTTGATTTGACAGATTATTTGAATAACAAACGTTAACATGTCAGTTTAACGTCCTTTGTTTTCATCGCAGCAGTTAAAGATGAACAGAAAGAATGTATCTATAAACAAATCCAAGTCGGCTCGTTTAAGGTGAGCTCCAGTCACGTACGCGTTCTAAAATGTGCATTATAGTAACGAGCAAGTCTGCTGCAATGATGAGACAGACAGGCCATCAATTTATTTTTAACACAAACTTCTGCAGTCAGTAGTAGACTGCATTTTAGTCATTTTATTAGAACCACAAATAAATCCAAGCAGAGATTTGTAAATAAAGGAACAAAGGCTCTGTGGTAATCTAATTTTAGTTTTTGGTTATGTATAACTGTAACTAACTTCTAGTCCATTTGTTAATCTGTAGTTGGTCATAGTAACAGCCGGAATATTGGAGTAATAAATGGACAAAGTTAAATTCACCGCAGCAATTATTATTGGTGAACAAGAGAAACCAACAAACAAATTTTAGTAAATTACTCCACTATACTCATTTCCAAACGTGCTTTGTAATTGGTGTGACCATATTTGACAAACTAAAATTCGGTACACTGTTTTAAAACAGGAGAATATAGGTTATATTTTTATAGATTTCTATAAGATATTTTAAAATAAATTTTGTTTCAATAAAAGTTTTTGATATGGGGTCTGATTTTAATTGTAAAAATTGTTAAAAATAGGTGATCTTCTTTCGAAGCAATCCAAAAATGTACTAAACATATTTTTTTTTTACATTAACAAATTAGAGATGATTTTCCGAATTAATATATTTCGGCAAATCTAAATTTTCACGATTATCTGTTCAAATAATATAATATGTGTAAGCATTGTGATTACGTCCCTATAAAAAAAATGTTTTTTTTTACTTCTTGGTAAAAAAATTTAAGGGTTATAAACGGTTCGTTAATCAGATTTTCTTTAAAAGTAACGCTAATTTTTTTAAATTATGTCATGATTCCATTACAATTCGTTTCTCCAATATATATTTTTATCTTTTAGTATTTTAAAGTAGTTGTTTTTCATTCTCATTATTTGCTTGTTTGTAAAGTTTGGAAAGCTGTGCACAGTCTAGAGACACATTATGAGTACTTTATTAAAAGCACTTTTATACAAAGCGTTTTTTATATTTTATGCTAGACTACTTTTTTGCTTTTTACTCTACATACAGGGTGTCCCCGTTATCACCGCGAATATTTTAAGTGGTGATAGAGGACCTTTTTCTGAGAAAAAATTTCAAGTACAATTTTTTTCTAAAATCAAATGCTAAGCAGTTATCAACACTTACTTGATTTTTTTACACTTCTGCATTTAAAAGACACTGTCGCCGAAAATATTAATTTTATCGTAAAATACCTTAAAGCTTTTTAATAGAGCAAGAAATTCTCTACAAAATTAATTAAAATTATTTTTTGTCTACAGGCAATGGTTTAAAAGTTATAAAGCAGTTTGTACAAAAAAATGTAAAAAATTTACAAAATTTAATTGTTCTTTAGACTTTGCAACCGCTGTATCTTTAAAACGAAAGGTTGTACAAAAAAACCGACGGCCCATTCCGGATAGCAAATTTTATGGGCTACAACTTTGGTCAAGTGAAATTTTTGGAAAATCAAACCGATTTTTCGGAAAAGCTAAAAATGAGGAACAGAGTGTAAAAAAAATGTCGAGAAATTGTTTTGTATTTAAAATAATGCTTTTAAAGGGAGTGCGATTATGAACTGAAAATGATGGAGATCATTTTGAACATTTATTAAAGTAATTTTGTGGTTACATATTAATTTTATTGCCTCCAGGTAGATTTGCATTGTTTTGCATTTTATCGTTTTTTTTCCACTTTTTTCACTATTAAAAACATATGTTTAGTTTTATTGAACAACATATTTACCGAAGTTGTAGTCCGTTAAATGCCTTATCCGCAATAGACATCCGTTTTGCTCTACGACGTTTCGTTAAAAGATGCGGCGTTTTTATAAATTTAAATAACTTATTTACATGCAATTTTACAATTTTTTGTTAAATTTGTTCGTTAGCTCCTTAAAAAATAAGGGGTGGTTTTCTGAATAATTTCAAACTTTATAAAAAGCTTTAAAACTGATGAGATACATAATTTTATGAATGGTACCGATGCTATGGCATTTTTAAATACAAAATATTATAATTTCCCGTTTTTTTTTTGTTTTGAAAACGATAAAATGCAAAACAATGCAAATCCATCTTAACTCAATAAAATTTACATGTAACCACAAAATTACGTCAATAAGTGTTCAAAATGACTTCCATCATTTATCATTTTCAATTACGTAATCGTTCTCTGTTTAAAAGCATTTTTAAATACAAAACAATATTTGTAGGAATTTTTGTTTTTGCACTCTGTTCCTTATTGTTAGCTTTTCCGGAAAATTGGCTTGATTTTCTAAAAATTTCACGTGACCAAAGTTGTAGCCCATAAAATTTGCTATCCGGAATGGGCCGTCGGTTTGTTTGTACAACCTTTCGTTTTAAAGATACAGCGGTTGCAAAGTCTAGGGAACAATTAAATTTTGTAAATTTTTTACATTTTTTTGTACAAACTGCTTTATAACTCTCAAACCATTGCCTGTAGACAAAAAATAAATACAACTAATTTTGTAGAGAATTTCTTGTTCTATTAAAAAGCTGTAAGGTATTTTACGATAAAATTGATATTTTCGGCGACAGTGTCTTTTAAATGCAGAAGTGTAAAAAAATCAAGTAAGTGTTGATAATTGCTTAGCATTTGATTTTAGAAAAAAATTGTACTTAAAATTTTTTCTTAAAAAAAGGTCGTCTATCACCACTTAAAATATTCGCGGTGATAACGGGGACACCCTGTATATTTTAATTAATCTGTTAAGTAGACTTTTTTGTTTACAATTTTTATCTAAATTTTGTTTTCCAACGACTAATAATTCTTTTATACAAAAAAAAACAGGCTATAGGCCTAAAAATAAAATTGAAAAAATCTTGAAAAAAACGATACACAAATGTTTATTTATTTATTCAATTAAATACAATTATTGTTTTACAATATAATTTGAATTTATTAGATTATTTAAATTGGTTCTTATCTTATTAAAAGTTTAGAACGTAGCTATTATATATTGTTTATACGAATTGCCATCATATTCATGTCATACCGTGCAACATATGTTTACTCCATTAAGTTTATCTTAATCGAAATTGATTTATGTATGGATTGTGCAACAATGCGTGTCTATTAATCTGAAGTCAATAATCTAAAGCAATAGGATTTGAACTTGTTCACGTATGCACATCAGATCACAAGGGGCATGTAGAGAGTAATGACAGCAAACTACATTCATATTACATCCATATCAGTCATCGCTCCTTATTTTATAGGTAGACTCGTGCTTGGATATTTGTTGCTATAGCAAAATCTATCTTAGCAAAGACAATGACGATCAATGTATTTTTTTTAATTGCATCATATTAGATATTTTATAAAAGTATAATATTATTTTATTAAACCACTTTTATTAAATGAAAGCTGAAAATCGAATCAAAAATTGAACTGAACCTAAAAGGTTACACCGGATCGATTGTGGAACCAAACCAAACATGAAGCAATTTTGTTAATGAAATAATTTAATGTTTCTTTTAGTATGGTTTTTACATGAAAAATAGTAAAGATAGTTTTTATATTTAATTTTAATCAAAACTTTGTATAATATGTAATTTATTGGAGCAAAAACGAAGCAGTCTTTTGAACCGGTTAAATACAGTCGAACCGGAACAAAACCCAAATATTCCGAACTGCAAATCTATTAAAGAGTATTTTGTTTAAAAAGTGCTTTAGCAAACGAACATTTGACAGTTTTGGCAAAAAAATCGGTAAAAACTTTTAAGACATCAAATTTCATGTTATCATGCAGTTTCGTATTTTTATATATTTTGGTTTTGTTAACACACTTGGAAACTGAAAACCTATATTTTTCATCTTCGCAGACTTGCAAAAATGTGTAACTGTTTTTATTATTTCAACCTATGCCCTTAAATCTCAAAATCAAGAAGTTTTTTTTAAGTAACAGTAATTTTTTCTTTATGTAGGTATTCGTCTGTTTGTATTTTTTTACAAATTAAAAACTTCAATAAACATATCGGTATTTGTTTTATTGGATTAGTCTTGAAAAACAGATGGTTGTAGTAATGTATATGTTTACTGAACACGCCTCATATAATATTTTTTTAAATCTAAGATATAATGGCAAAGAAAACATTTGCACTAATGAAGTAGTTACGGTTGCAAATAATCGCTTTAACTCTTCTCCATTACTTTAAACCCACGGGCAATACCACAGATGTCGGCTTAATCTTACCATTCTCCGCTCCTTCTTTAGTTTGCGTGTCTTAGCGACGCCTGATTGTACACTAAAGAGATAAATGGAAGTTTGCTTTTTAGTGTTTAAATTCTTGGTGGATTTTTCAAGGTGCACCGGATCTTACACGCACGCTATTGCCGTTGTTTCCTCCTGTTGCGTGGGAGAAGGCACAAAGAAATCCACTAACCTTATAATCATCAGTTATTGTTTGCAACTTTTGCCTTAGAAAAAAATAAAAACTAGGAACTTTTAATAAAAAGCATAGTTTAAAATTTGTTTACAGATAATATTAGTATAGCTTAATTACATAAAGCCTTTACTAATCGATTTATACGTGCAATAACAGTTTTAATTGTTGAAAGACATTTACAGAAGGCTCGTAGTGCATGCAAACGTGCGATTTTCCACGGTTGATAAGGAAAACTAATTGAAACGTAAAAGTAATTAGGTACGAGATTATCTTTGTTTTCCCTAAAACTCCTTAGAGGTGTTGCGTTTCAGCCGCTTTATTCGAATGAAACAGTGCCTTTCTATACAAATTTTATGCTGTTTTTCAGCTTTAAATTTCCAAGATTAAAAAAAAATTATTTATAAATATTTATTAATCCTCAAATCTTAAGAGCTTTATAGACGAGAAGTACCAAACCACTTATTTTAATCTTTACAGCGCCATAAAATACTTAATTAATATTCGTTGCAATTAAACTCTGTCCTCCATAAAACAGTATCGAAACGAATGCTTATGCGAAATACAAATGTTAGATACTATTGCATTATTTGCACTTCATTTTACAAAAAGGAACGAAATATCATCCTGGTTTATTTCTCGCAAATATGTTTTTTTTACAAAATTTTTGTTTTACTACAAAGATCGTATTTTCAAATATTTGAAACTTTTATGATTCATTAACAACATACGAAATTTTTTGAAAAACTTATAAATTAACCTAACTTAACTTTGTCTTTATATTTTTTTAATATTTGTTCTGAAAACTTGACCCTTTTAAGACGGACAAAAATTTGTCAGAAATGAGTGAGTAGGTTGTTTTTCTGTGTGAAACGGAAATAGCGATACTTGGTTTTTTGCGTAATCTTGGTAAAACTTGTTTTCGGATTTATTTTTGAAGCGTTATTAATGCCCTCAATCATTTTTACGTTATTTAGTAGTAGTCTTTATTTGTTCTGAAAAATCCAAAAAGGCATAGAACATGTCACAATAATGATAATAATAATACACAAATATACGAATATACATATACACAACACAAAATTATATTTACTTAAAACAGTTTTTAAAGTAAGCATCATTAAGATATTCATTAACTCCATAGTAAGCTTTAGAGATTAGGACATTTCTTAATCTTTTCTTCAAGTCGGGGGTGGGTAAATTTTTTATACTCTCAGGTGATGTATTAAATTTGTTATATATTGCAATAATTATAGAGGCAACATTTTTTTGAAGATAAGTATATTTGAAGCAATCGGGCTTTAGATTTTTTTATGTCGGGTATTGGCTACGTGGTTTCTTATATTCACTTCGAACAGATCAAAATTATTTCTTACGAAAAGGATAGCTTCGAGAATGAATAGGCCGTAAAAAGTGAATATTTGTTTGTCACGAAAAGTGTCTTTACAGTGATCTCGGTAGTTTAGACCAAAAATAGTTCTTATACATCGCTTTTGTATAATAAAGAGGCGTTCAGAGTTACTAGCGTTACCCCAAAATATTATAGCATAGCGTAACCTAGATTCAACATACGCATGATATGCAGTTTTGGCCGCGTTTGTACTGAACAATTTTTTTAGGTTTTTTAGTGCGAAAGGATACCGTGACAGGCTTTGTGACAGGCGTTCGATTTGGTATGACCAGTCCAGTCTAGAGTCAATACCTAAACCAAGAAATTATATTTTATTAACAACATTTATAGTTGTGGAATTGTTTTTAAGTTTTAAGTCGGAGGTTAATTTATTTCGTGAAAATGTTATTACTTGAGTTTTATTGACATTTAAGGTTAGATTGTTTAATGTGAACCAATGTTGGAGTTGGCCTAAGCAGTCAAAGAGTTTTTGTTCAGAATTTTTGGAATTCGAGTCACTAATAATTGCAGATGTGTCATCGGCAAATTGTATAAGGGAAGTTTTGGCAAAATCTGGAAGATCATTAGTGTACAGTATGTATAACAGGGGGCCTAAGATTGATCCTTGCGGGACTCCTTTTTTGATTTTCTTTTTGTTGGATTTTAGAAATTTACCTGACGAGTCTTTTCCTGCAACATATTGGTTTCTTTCCGAAAGATAAGATTTTATAAGGTTATGGGCGGTTCCTCGTATACCATAGTGTTCTAATTTCGTTAGCAGTATCTCGTGGTCAACACTATCAAAAGCTTTTGAGAGATCAACACACATGACCATGGTGTGTTCGTCTTTATTGAGGCATTGAAGTACATTTTGGATTGCCATATAACTAGCGCGGGTAGTTGTTTTGCCTTTCCTGAATCCATTTTGAGCGTTGTTTATGCCAAAATGTTCTACGTAATTTTCAATTCTGTTGTAGATTATTTTTTCAAATATCTTGCTAATGTTTGTGAGGATGGCTATGGGCCTATAGTTTCCTATGTCACTTAAATCCCCTTTTTTGTGGATTGGTTTGATTTTTGCACATTTAAGTTTGTTAGGAAATATGCCATTTTTTAATGAGAGATTTATAATGTGACTAAGAGGTCCAGATATTAAGTCGGCAGTATATTTTAAGAGGTTTGTTGGGATTTCATCTTCTCCTGTTGATTTTGTGTTTTTAAGTGACATTATGGTCTTATAGACTTCCTCGTAAGAAGTTGGACGTAGATAAATAGACATATTTTTATGTCTGTAGTGGCTGGTTTCAGAAATTGTCCCATCCGTATTGTCGAAGCACATATTTATAAATAGTTAATTTATGTTGGTTAGTATATCTAATGGGTTATCACTTATCACCTGTATTTTTGACATTGTTAATGAAATTGTCTTCTTGTTGTTTTTTCCCATATAGTTGCCTATTACTTCCCATGTAGCTTTACTTTTGTTTTTTGCCGTTTTAATGTATTTTTCGTCCGCGAGTCGTTTTGCAAGACGAATGGTGCTTTTTAATATTTTTGAGTATGTTTTGAAGTATTCCTCGGATATTCGACCTCTGTAATCTAAATATAGTCGTTTGTTAGAACAGGATGTTTTGACGCCGATAGTGATCCAATTTCTGTGGTTTGACATTTTTTTAATGGTTTTCGGTTTGAAAATAGTGTCAAAGAATTCTTTATATATTTAAAAAAATATATCGTAAGCCGAGTTTATGTCAGATGATAGTTATACTTCATCCAATTACGGTTAGCAAGGTTTGCTCTAAATTCTTCTAGTTTATTGTTTGAAAAGACCCTTGTGGTTATATTTTACGACTTAAAGAACTAAATGTCTTCTTAAAAGCAAAAACTTTTTGTTTCTTAACGTTGTAGTCAGTCTATTATTTTCATCAAAACTAATTATAGAGCATCATAAAACGGAATTTCAAAAACATTTACAAGTTGCGTATTCCTAATCCACAGTGCTTGAGACTGGCAATATTTCTGATTGTGTAATGTTCGTAAGAATTGTCTCTTCATCACTGAGCATAGTCGCAGGCCTGTATGGAACTAATAAGTAATATACTTATTTGCACAAAAAACTTTAGATTATATAAAATTATCAATGAGTAATGAAGTATAAGTAAGAAGCATACTTAGGGAAATATGTGGAGGCATACAAGGGATCTGGTGGAGAAGAAGAATACAGCTTGAAGTCATAGAAGTTTATGGTCAACAAAAAATAACAGCAATTGCAAGAATACAAAGATTTCGATAGCTAGGACAGATCAAAGATTGCGACATAAAAGAACTGTGTAGAAGTGGGCACTAAGAGAAAAAGAGGTCAAGCGAAGAAGAGATGAATGGGGACAGTAACAGAAGATCTTGGCCAACTCCAAGGCCGAGAATGGAAGAAGCTTTCAAAGAAAAGAAGGAATTGAAAAAGAACTATTGAAGCCTTGGGCCTTTAAGTTAAGGCCTATTGCGCTGTTTTACACGTAGGTATAATGAAGATGGACACTTGCGCTGATAGTTGACGTAATCCTAATATCAACACAGCGCCAGCAGGAATTTCAGATTTTGGAATTTCGGATTAGGGATTCTCGAGCTGTATCAATTTTATTTACACTTCGATGGATTTAGAAGAATATGTTAATGATTATTAAATGGCCCAGAAAAGTGTCGCGTTACTCATTTGCACCAAAACAATGTCGTTTTTAGTGGTGCATATGAAATTGCTTACAGAGTATTGTATATTTATATTTAAATTATCGTAAAAGATTCATCAATAAGTTGATCAGACTTATGATACTAAAGGATCTATCGTGTGGTAGGTTTTAGCGTGGCGGTGTGTGAGCTGTAACTCAAAGGTGCTTCATAATTTCATGTATCGGCTGTAGAACTACAAACAGGAATACGTAACAACTCGTTATTTCAAGGTTTTTTTAAAATATCGTGATAGCTTAATTACCAACTTGCTCGATACATGCTCGAGTTCCAGACTTGGCATAAAAATATTTGACTAGTGCAATTCATAAGCTAAATTTATGCCACCGAATGAAATTTAATCGTAAAAAAAAATCTGCTAGACGACCACCATAAATAAATCTGATATGCAATAGTGATTACAGCCCGAACATAAATTCAAATGCATATATTTTAAGGGTGTATGAACGAAGTTTGGTCTGTGTTGTATCTGTTGTACTCATGTAATATTCATTAGAGCCCCTGCGCCTGCGGCTTTCTGTAACAGGTACAGATAAAGGTTCATTGCATTCTCAGTAATTCAGAGATTACATTGCTCAGCTGTTAAATTTTAACAGGGCACCTGTCCATTAAAAACGCGAAATGCATATTTTAATAATCAACAGCCTTTTTGCAAAGGACCGGAACGCAAATGTATATATCAATTAATAAACTAATTATTAGCGATATATCGCCTATAACGGACTTCAAATAAGAATTAAGAAACACGAAATGTATTTTAGTCTTCTCTTTAAATATTCCAAGATAGATGTGAAAAAATATGATCCGGAAAGTCTATTTTACATTCATGTGAAATGAAGTACAACTTCATTACTCAGTTTTAGTATCTCCAGCACCTGTTTAACGTACGAAAAAACATTTTACATACACTTAAAATGTTTATTTTAGGAATTACAAGAAGAGTGTTAAGACGATTATACATGCGAGAGCGGATTTTACTCAATATTTCAGCAATTTCTATGAGGAGTATTGCATTGCAGATCTTAGAGCTTTCCATTGTTTAAGTTTCTCATAAAGCCATGTGGTTATTTAGATGTGAAATAATATTAGGCAAGAAAAACTGGATAAAGCAAAATAATATTGGTTGTTCCAAGAATACATTGTCCTGAAGAAAAGGCCATTGTCGTGTGTTCTGGGTTCAAGTAATTCCATAACATGTTATTTTCCGTATTTGGATTATCTGGAATTCATTCTGTATAAAAACGTATCCAACCAGAAAATTAAAAAATGTTGAGTAAATAATTCATCTTTGAAGTCAATGCATCCTTAGTACATTTTATTAAATGATAAAATGCGGAAAAAAGGAAAAATATTGTGTTTACTCGTTGAATAACAATAGTGTTGCAATTTTTACGCTAAATTTAAAATTTCGAAGGATTTCTCCACAGCAGACATTTCAAGTTTTTACTAAAAGGAATCGTATTTTTTTTACAAAAAATGCTTTTAATAATGTTTTGTATACAGGGTGTGGCAAAAATCATTACCACTTGAAATGTTTCGTTTGTTTTTTAATATGACCCTAGCAAACACAGCGTCATTCAAAAAATCTACAACAAAAACTTTAAAGGCAAAGATTGTTTAGAATTTAAAACTAAGACTAAATATAAAAATAGGGTACTTTACTATTGCGAGTATTTCTTAAATCTAGTGTCACATAAATATTTATTGAACATTTTTTACCCTAAGATTTGTTTTTGGTCAGGCACTAACTTTACAAGGGACAACATTTTCTGAGAAATCGATAATAAAATTATTTTCCAATTGTTGCAGGCTTTTTGAATGACGCTGTTTATTAATAAATGAAGAAACAAGTTGTATAAAAATATATAAATCTTAAGGTTATTATTGTCAAGAAAGTTCGAGAGTGCATTAAAGTTGGTAGTGGGATTTTTGAACATCAACTTTGAATTAGTGCTAATTATTCGTGTGTTTAGAAATTTAAATAATCAATAAATGCGATAATTAACCTTTTGTGAGGCTTTTTAAGATTAACATGCAAACAGCTGAATGTTCTAACCATTGAGAATTGGACACATGTTTATATTATAAACTTTTTAACTTAAAGTGGTCCATACTATCAGCTCCTAAAATATTTACCATTCCTCCTGAAACACATAATAAGGAAGTTAAAAATTTTATTTTATCTTAAAAAGCTGTAAAATGTATTTAGATAAGTATATCAAGAATTTATAAAAAAGGCAATAAGCTCTGTAAAATGTTAAAATTTTCAAAATTCTGTTACGTATGTTTTTGAATTTGATAAATAGGTATTTACAAAATTTAAGTACTACTATTATTTATTTCAATGATACAAAAATTTTGCCTAAACCGTCATTTAAAGTTAGGTACGTAAACTCAAATTTCCATTGTTAAATTTCGAACCAATATTTTTTCCTTATTTTTTTCCACCTTTCCTTATTACTGAAAAGTGTTTTGTAGCCTAAGGCTCAAGCTACCCTTACGAATTCCTGATTGCCTTAATTACTTCTGCCAACAATTCATGCTCCGATACCTTCAATATTACGTTTTGTAAATGCAATTAAGTTATAGGTTTGGTAATTTTGCGCAATATTACAACAAAATATTAACGTATTCCAAGTGCAACTTTAAAGAATTTATGGCTTTCATCGCCCAATGTTTTAATGGTAAAGTTTTATTTCCTGTTGGAATTCAAATCAGATCTCATCGTGGGTGGTCCTATTCATTGATTTACGATTACACTTCTTTATTTTCATTCAACCATATACAAACAACAAATGCAGGAATACCAATCTTAAATATGTGAGTAGTTTTTATTGCACATTTTTACTGAGATAAAAGTTTCGTAATGGTAGTTTTAATTGAAATTAAATTACGATTGATATCAAATAGCTAATTGTGGTGGTAAAATTAAAAAAATTCGCGCAATCAATGTTCGTTTATTGTGGACTGTTTAAAAACTTGGTAAGTAAAACGCACAATTATCTAGCGAGATGCCGTTTTCATAGGATCAATTTGTTTTCATGTCAGAAGTAATATTGAAACACATGATGTATTTTTGTGGGTTTTTGTTAAAAAAAAACTTCAAACTTTTTGTTATAAAAGGCGTTTATTGTGTACAGATGTTTACTATTTTAAATAAAAACTTCAAGTAAAAATCAAACAGCTGTTAAAAATTAATCTTTATGATTTTCTCACGCCTCTTTTAAAATATAATATTCTTAGAAGCGTACAATATAATTCCCGTTAAAATTTTCACTTACAAGCCTCATTTTCTTTTGTTTGGTTTAGCTTTGGCCAGAATATATTGATTTGTACAAAGGTGACTAATATTATTTCTTTATTCACCCTTTGTCGTGTGGTTTCTCGCACTCTAGCCTAGGTATTTTACTATATTCAGTATCAACAAGATAGAAATTTTCGTTTAATTCTTTATTCTTTTTCAGTGAGTTTTAATGAAATCCAACCAAAACGGCAACCAGTAATGTGAAACGAAATAAACACTTTTGGCCCCAAAACAATAGAGGAGCAAAAAACGATTGCCACGGTGGTGGCGATTTAGCATTTCACCTCAGGCGCCAAAGTGCTCTTCACAGCCCTGAGTAACTTTTATTTTTGGTCCTATTTAGCGAAATGACGTAATTTAAACGTATAGAAACTGTAACAAGAATAGAATCCTAGATTAATTTTTAAAATGCAAATCAATTTTATTCAAATTGATGTGTGAACACATATTTTATTAATATGCCCCTTTTGGCTAATTAAAACAAATATTTAAGTGTTAAAAATGTAGGAACATATGGACCACTTTGTATAATATAATGTAGCCTTTTAAATATATCTAAACATCTATTGTAGAGCACACCAGTTTTGGATATCGGCAGAAGATACCAATAGCTTTGACTTCCTCGCTCTTGTCGTTGAACAACTCCTAGGGGAGTGATTTATAATCTTAACATTTGTTTGCTGTGGAGTTACAACGGAGCTTAAGTTTTCTCATGAGGGTAAATAAACTACTCTTGAAAATCAATTTAAATTCATCTGAAATATCCTGCTGCTCTTAAAATGTTTACAAAATACTTTTACATTCGTTTAACGTAATGCTTACTCATTTATTTGAACAAACAACTTGTAAACCCCGCGAATCAATTGAATAATTCAGTGGTAAAATGTCGGATAAAAAAAAACAAATCAGTGCATTTTTGTAGATTTACGTTATGTGACTTTATAAATTTTCCAGTATGTTTTCATTTTAGTCAGTCGCTACGCACGCAGTATCGTTAAGAATTCATAACATTGCAGCTAGTATTTCTTTATTTAGAGCTACAGCATTTTCTCAGCCATTAAAATTTTACAGTACCTTACCATCGCAGATTTTCAGGAGCAGTTATTGTTAATTTAGACTTCACTTGATTAAGGTTTTATTATTTAGACCAAGTGGTAACGCAATTAAATATACAGGTTTCGTTAAAATACGAACTAACAAGAGAAAATTTGCTGAAAATGCTAAAGAAATGATTGTTGTCATGTTTTATTTGTTTGTGGTTTTGTTTATCTTGCTTATTAAAATGGCTTAAAATGTGTTGGGCTATATCTATAGTCTTATGAATAATCTTGGCTAATTAGAGTTTGTACACATCTACAGAGATTCGTTGCGAACATTTCAGATAAATATACCAGCATATCTCTTGTAGTATTACGCGATCTCGTTGGCTTTGTTTGACTTTAATAACAAATGAAAATGGTAATGTTTTAGAACTTTCATATACCTACCTATTCTTACATAGAAAAACCTAGAATATCGTGTAATGTATTAAATACTCGCTCTTTGCAACTCAGTTATACCTGTCTTAATATCTTAAAATACTGTGAATAACAAGTTTTGCAACTTTAAAAAAATATAAGTTCTATGCAAAGATTGAAAAGTATATTCGAAGCAATATTTGCAGTTGTTTCTGATTTGTTAGGAAATTACTCTGTTGGATTATTTTATGCTAGTTTGCTATCTATTCTGGTCTAAGATTGTATGCATGCCACTCTAATAAAAAAGACGTGAAAAAAATTATTATCTCCTTTGGCTGCAACAAAATAATGCACGATGGCATAACAAATACTTCCTCATTCGCTTTCTTCCCCAGACTTTGCTCGTACTGTTTACCATTATCTCAACGAGTTTAAGAAATCCCAATAAAAAAACATTTTTACTTTAACTATGATTATCCATACTATATTAAAAATGACGATCGCAACTGTTAACTAGAAGCAATCGATGGTTTTTATTCATGTGAAACGGAAATGAGCAAATAGATAAGCTATTCTCATAAGTATTTCCAGATTTTACGTAATGCTTTTACCACCCACCGTGGCAAAACACACTTCCGATTAAGAAAATCCGCAATTAAAATTGTTCTCAGCTAATTAAAGTTTTAATTAAATCTTCATTATAACTTTTCAATTCATGTACCTATTTAGCTTTATCTCAGTTAAGTGTTCTTATAACCTACGGGGAAAGCTTAACCTGTCTTTAGAACTTTAAAACAGTCCAGACCTTGAACTTCACGGAAGGGATTAAGAACAGACGCTGGCAGTTGTTTCTGTGCACGGCCTTCTTTATGCTTGCCAGACTCGCATAACGAACCATATGTTAACAATTACCTACAAAATTAATTTGGTTTTTATTTATAAAATGCATTACTTTGACAACAACAAAATGATTAAAAATAAACATATTTTTTTACAAAAAAAAAGATTAAAAGTCGACTCTACTAATAAGACTATAAAATAAAAAACGAGAATTAAAACAAAACGTATGCAATTACAACGTTTCTGTTAGTGTTTTTACCAATTGTCAAAATATGCCCACTATTGCTGTAAAACGTAATAATAATAATAAGTATAATAATAATAATGTCATTTATTTTAGCGATATGCTAATTATGTTTACATTTTATAACATGAACATATATAAATATATAAAATTTAAAACTTTTCCTTTATATGACAACTGAGCTTACGTCTAAACCTTACACTTACAATATTAGTTTCTCTTTTAAGTTCACTTGATAAATCATTGTAAAATCTCAGTCCTTTATAAAAAAAGAGAATTTAGAGTATAATTTCGTGTCCTGAATGTGAATTTAAAGTCTTTACAGTTTCTAGTCGGATAATTATGAACATCAGAGTTTTGGGTTATATATTTTAATAAAGAATTTGGAAGCAGGTTATTTATAATCTTAAAAATGAAAAGAATCGTATTAAAAATTATCCGTTGTCTAATACCAAGCCACTGTAAAGTATCCAGCATCAGAGTAATTTTGGTGTATCTGGAACAGTGTAAAATAATTCTCATAGCCCTATTTTGCAATTTTTGAAGCCGGTCTAAATCATAGTGTTTGCCAGAAATAAAATACTACGTAAAAACTCCCAATTAAAAAAGCGAATCAAAATGCCTTCACAAGTTCAACCTTATTTAAAACATTATTTATTGATTACATTTTTAACGTTTCTAACAATTTTTATTTATTGATTTACTATAGTTTGCATGTTATGAAAGATTTATGGAGAACACATTTTTACACGAGAAAATTTGAGTTTTGTTAAGTTTAGTCGGATTTTCAATAGTTGATTCTTTAATTTAACGTTCATATTAAATACAATATAGGTACTTATTAATATTTACTTGTATAATTAACTATCTTTAATGTGATGAATCCACACTGCATAATGTGAAATCTGACTTTGTTACAAAATGCCTAGGCAAAAAAAGCTTTAACCAATCTTTAACCTGACCCTCATTCATTTGGTTAGTAATAGAGAGTCAGGTTAAAGGTTGGATAAAATTTAAAAAAAATAAATCATGAAAATGAAGCTAATAGGTTTGTTTTCATTAAAAACAATTATGCCGGCATTTTATAAAATGCCGGATTTCACATTATGCCTACGACATATAGGTAGGTACATTAATTGGAGACGAGATTACGAATACATAAACACATGGACTAAATTGAGGATTTAACAACAATATTTAATTATTCCGACTTCTGTTACACGTACCCTTGTTTCATTATAAAATATCGAATTATTTAATTGGTTTTTATAATATTTTTGACATATATATCTCCCCTTTCGTTGACCAATTGGTTGTTATTTATCGTGGCCACCCTTGTTTAAATGGGCGTAATAGGCATATTTTGTATCCCAAATGAAATATGTGCTTTTTTGGTAAATTAAAATGTACAAACCCGTGCGCAGCTTATTTGAAGCAATATTTCTAATACAACTCATCGCGGCAGAATGTGTTTTCAAATAAATTAGTACAAGGCCGTTCTAAATAAAAATATAACATACAGGTTGTCCCCGTTATCACCGCGAATATTTTAAGTGGTGATAGAGGACCTTTTTCTAAGAAAAAATGTCAAGTAAAATTTTTTCCTAAAATCAAATGCAAAGCTGATATCAACACTTACTTGATTTTTTTACACTTCTGCATTTGTAAGACTCTGTAGCCAAAAATATCAATTTTATCGTAAAATACCTTAAAGCTTTTTAATAGAACATGAAATTCTCTACAAAATTAGTTTTATTTATTTTTTGTCTACAGGCAATGGTTTAAAAGTTATAAGGCAGTTTGTACACAAAAATGTAAAAAATTTACAAAATGTAATTGTTTCTTAGACTTTGCAACCGCTGTATCTTTAAAACGAAAAGTTGTACAAAAAAACCGACGGCCCATTCCGGATAGCAAATTTTATGGGCTACAACTTTGGTCCAGTGAAAGTTTTGGAAAATCAAACCGATTTTCCGGAAAAGCTGAAAATAAGGAATAGAGTGTAAAAATAAATCCTAGAAATAATGTTTTGTATTTAAAAATGCTTTTAAAAAGAGTGCGATTATGAACTGAAAATGATGGAGGTCATTTTGAACACTTATTGAAGTAATTTTGTGGTTACATGTTAATTTTATTGCGTCCAGATGGATTTGCAGTGTTTTACATTTTATCGTTTTCGAAGAAAAAAAAACGGGGAATAATGATATTTTCTATTTAAAAATGCCATAGCATCGTCACCATTCATAAAATTATGTATCTCATCAATTTCAAAGCTTTTTATGAAGTTTGAAATTCTTCAGACAACCACCCCTTATCATCTTTTTAAGGAGCTAACGAACAAATTTAACAAGAAATTGTAAAATTGCATATAAATAATTTTTAAAAATGCCGCATCTTTTTAACAAAACGTCGTAGAGCAAAACGGATGCCTATTGCGGATAAGGCTTTTAACGGACTACATAAATATGTTGTTCAATAAAAAACTAAATATATCATAGAAGTGTTGATAATAGTGAAAAAGGTGAAGAAAAAAAAAACGATAAAATGCAAAACAATGCAAATTCATCAACACAATAAAATTAACATGTAATCACAAAATTACTTCAATAAGTGTTCAAAATGACCTCCATCATTTTCAGTTCATAATCGCACTCTCTTTAAAAGCATTTTTAAATAAAAAACATTTTTTCTCGGATTTTTTTTTTACACTCTGTTCCTTATTTTCAGCTTTTCCGAAAAATCGGTTTGATTTTCCAAAACTTTCACTGGACCAAAGTTGTAGCCCATAAAATTTGCTATCCGGAATGAGCCGTCCATTTTTTTGTACAACCTTTCGTTTTAAAGATACAGCGGTTGCAAAGTCTAAGAAACAATTAAATTTTGTAAATTTTTTACATTTTTTTGGACAAACTGCCTTATAACTTTTAAATCATTGCCTGTAGACAAAAAATAAATAAAACTAATTTTGTAGAGAATTTTATGTTCTATTAAAAAGCTCTAAGGTATTTTACGATAAAATTGATATTTTCGGCTACAGAGTCTTATAAATGCAGAAGTGTAAAAAAATCAAGTAAGTGTTGATATCAGCTTAGCATTTGATTTTAGGAAAAAATTTTACTTAAAATTTTTTCTTAGAAAAAGGTCCTCTATCACCACTTAAAATATTCGCGGTGATAACGGGGACACCCTGTATATTTAACCTAAGTAAGTTAAGTCATATACCACTACTTTTTTAAAAATTATTTTGTGGGTAGCTACTTTTTAGGCTATATAAAACAATTATTCTTCTATATTAATTAGTTATGAGATTAAAGTACTTTAATTTTTGATAAGTAAACTTAACAATTCCCATAAAGAGGAAATGTATTTTACTAAAAAGACATTATTATAACATTATAATTCGAAGAGAAATTTGAAATGCATTGGACGATATTTGTATAAGACTGAAAAAAAAATGATCTGATTTTGGATTTTATTGTGAAACATTTTTTAAAAGTGTCAGAACATTTCTGAAGCAACTTTTTGATCCACGTCAAATGATAATCACATTTTGTTTTGAATATATAGATTTTTGTGGCTAGTCCGTGTAGTAGTTTAGATCGAAAGATAGCAAGTTACATTGTTCATTTTTTTTTTTTTTTTAAATTAATGAGGATCTGAATGCTTTTTTGAGGTCAGAAAATTAATTATTTACGGTGATTCATTTTTTGGACACATTATAAGTATGAGTTATCCACAATAAATTAAATAGTTGTTACTTCGACAATATCTTTCACAACAGCTATTTAATGGAGGTGTCGTATAAATGCCTACACATTGTATCGGCCGTATTTATGGCGTCTCCCTTTGCGGTAAATAAAAACTACATGGGAACAGAACCAATCCCAAAGTAAACTTCCTTTTCCGGATGAAATCTCTTGTGTAAAAACCTAATCCATATAAGTACTGCAAGAGTCATCGATCTCATTGAATTGCAGTAGCAGCCATTGAATTTAACTTAAGCCAACCTAACTGGTTACTTATAGTATCAGTTTTGTTTTTCTTGTTACACCCTATTATAATAACAAACGATACAAGTTTTTTTTGTCCACTATATATTCATAACGTTATCCATTTAATTGAGTACCACGACAAGTGTTTGGCTTATCGATTCATAGAAATTGGTTTAGATATAGATATAACTTTTTTTCAACAACCTTGGTTATGTTTTATTTTAATTTATGTGAAGTGCAATAATAAATGAAATGTCTAGTTGTATATTATTTTAATACTGATTTTTGATTATTTCCTGCTTTGACGAAGCAACGTGAAGCTGTGAAACTTTATAGAAATTAGAACTAAGGAAAACGAGTCGATAAGGTAAATGAAAAATAAATAAAGGCGTTTTTAGGGTTAGTTAACATGTGGCCCCTTTAACTTGTTTATCCTTAATTGATGGTAATCTTACTCCCGGTGTAATTCATGGCTAAATTAATTCAATTAACGTCGTAATACGGACATTGTGTGATTATACTCCACTAAAAATTTAATAACCCCACTGAGCGGATAACATCTTGCCAGGATAATCAACTGCATTCTTTAGTTTTGGCGATCCGTGATATTCTGCAAAAACTTACAAGTCGTGATTCATCATGCCAGTTAATTTTTTTTACACATAATATCCTTAGTCATCTAAAAACTGGCTTTTTTTGTAGTGTTACATAACTAAATAATTTAATTCTAAAACTGAACACTGCGAAGAAACAATAGTTATGTTATTTTCATTTATTAATTTCCTATAACTTATCAAAAATTCATAACCTAAAAAGAAGTATATACGAGGGACGTCCAAAAACTAACAACAAGTTACTTATACCGTTCGCGCAGGTAGTGCTAGTGGGAATATAAGAAACCATTTACGTCCCTTATATCAGAAAATGATACTACGATGCACGTTGGCTGCTATCATGTTTTAAAATGAATGAAATAATTAAAAATCTTGCCAGTTTTGAGATATTTGTGTTACTAATGTGGTAAATGAGGATTTGGTAAAAAATATAGTGTGTACTAGTGTACTCTTCAGGGAAAGAAATACAAATGAGCAATCTTCAAGCGGCGGTAGCCAGAACGGCGTCGTAGTAGATTAAGTGTCAAATATGAGTGCTAGGAGCTAGGAATCCTAGCTCCTAGCCTAGGATCACAAATACTGTTTGTTTTCCTTAAATAAGAGCCTTAACTGACCTTTAACTTGACCGTCATTCGTCTGCTTAGTAATAGAGGGTCAGGTCAACGGTTAGTTAGCTTCTTTTTATCAAAATAAATAATAAAAATGAAGGTAATAATATATTTTCAGTGAAAAAAAGGCTTTCACCAACTTTTAACCTTATTCTCGTTCTGTGTTTTGTGAACCTAGCACTCGAAATCGGCACGGAAATATCCGAGGTACACCACCGCTTGAACATTACCTACAAATGTGCTGACGAAATGGAAAAAAAATAGAATTCCAAATTAGCGTCACATATTCCCAAATTTTTCATTTGTAACTGCGGATCTTCGACGAGACTTAACTTGTGTCGCTATACACATTAGTTACACATGTGTTTTTAAGACAATTACATTAAGAAGCATCTTAAGGAATGTGTGAAAGTGTTGTAATAAAAATATATTTAAAAAAAATTGTAATAATTTATTGTCAGTTAGTTTTGACTTTCTGGACCTGCCTTGTAGTAGTAGTAACTTGGTTCATTTGACTACTTCAAGATAGCATGGAAAAATCACTGCCTCCATATGTGATGGTTGTAAAAAATGATCAATTATGAACTGATTACTTGTCTTGTTAGCTCATTTAAACATTTCTTCCTAAATTTGATACTTCAGTGCGTAATTGGCGCTCAGGATTTTAAAATGTCATCTCCTTTCGCTAATTTAGACATATAATAAAGCTACTGGGTTTTATTACACAAAAAAACATCTTTCCTGCCATTGCTTGATGCTCTATATACGACAGTTTTCTTAATAAAATACAGTAAATCACTTTATTTCATATCCGGTTTCAGTAATTGAGGTAATTAAGAGAAATAAAAGGTCGTTTACATCATAATTGAGGCAGTTTGTATTATATTAATAGGCCGACATCATCATACAGCTGATGACTAACGATAATTCTCTTATGCACAGTTGCATTCAGTAGAAAATAACCCTCTTAGGTTAATAAAATTGAAGACATCATAATAATCTATTTATATAATTCAGAGACCGAATGATTAAGTTGCTTATATTTACTTGACAAATGTTTTATCAGAAGTTTGACTCTTGTTTTATTCATCCTTCCTTACGTACAATAAATGTATTGCAGACAGGATTAAAGAAAGCTGTTAAATAGTATAACATAAAAGTATAATATACAGAGCAGCGCAATAGTATGGAAACAGATATACAGGGTGTCCCAGCCAAGACGAATTATTCGATAGCTCTGTTATTAGTGATAATATTAAAAAAAGTTAAATATAAAAGTTGTTTGTAATCATTTACTACATAACCTAAAATTATTTTCAACTATACACAGTGTTTTGTTTTTGCGCTTTGATACCAAACATAGTTTTTTTATATGGAACACCCTGTATATTTTGTAATTTTTGGATGTAAAATTAAATTCTCTTTTAAAAATATTATAGGTTGTTTATGTCTAAAATGAACCGTTTTTGAGTTATTAACGTTTTTTTGAAAATTTTGACAGATGCATACCTTTATAAAAATATTTATATTTATTAACATAACAACACCAGAGCAATTTACTCTCGTAATTTATTAGACAATAGTGTCGTAGTGATTGTTGATTGGTTAAACTTTTAAAATATTATACAGGGTGTTCGTTTTACTAGGTCCATTTCGCTAAACTTTAAACGCATGTAAGTCATTTTTTTTTAAATGGAATACCCTATATATTTTTACATTTTCTTATAGAAAATTTAATTATCCTCCAAAGTTATTAACCATGTTTTATGTCTAAATATAATATTTTTGAAGTTATTTCGTTTCTTATGTTTATTTGCGAGTATTTTACCTAAAATATCGGTAGTAGCCTTTGAAAATTGAAAACAATTTGTATGAACTGTCAACCAAAACACTGAATCGGCAAAATTTTCACTATTATGCCATTAAAAATCCATATTTTTTAAGAGTTGTAGTTCTGATGTTATTTGCTGCCATTTATGCTGTGTATCTACAACTCTTAAAAAATATGGATTTTTAATGGCATAATAGTGAAAATTTTGCCGATTAAGTGTTTTGGTTGACAGTTCATACAAATTGTTTTCAATTTTCAAAGGCTACTACCGATATTTTAGGTAAAATACTCGCAAATAAACATAAGAAACGGAATAACTTCAAAAATATTATATTTAGACATAAAACATGCTGAATAACTTTGGAAGATAATTAAATTTTCTACAAGAAAATGTAAAAATATATAGAGTTTTCCATTTAAAAAAAATGAATTACATGCGTTTAAAGTTTAGCGAAATGGACCGAGTAAAACGAACACCCTGTATATTATTTTAGAAGTTTAACCAATCAACAATCACTACGACACTATTGTCTAATAAATTACAAGAGTAAATTGCTCTGGTGTTGTTATGTTAATAAATATAAATATTTTTATAAAGGTCTGCATCTGTCAAAATTTTCAAAAAAACGTTAATAACTCAAAAATTGTTTATTTTAGACATAAACAACCTATAATATTTTTGAAAGAGAATTTAATTTTACATCCAAAAATTACAAAATATACAGGGTGTTCCATATAAAAAAACTATGTTTGGTATCAGAGCGCAAAAACAAAACACTGTGTATAGTTGAAAATAATTTTAGGTTATGTAGTAAATGATTACAAACAACTTTTATATTTAACTTTTTTTAATATTATCACTAATAACAGAGCTATCGAATAATTCGTCTTGGCTGGGACACCCTGTATATCTAGAAAACAATTAAAGATATTACAATGAAATTTAGTATTTGAACTTTATCATTATGTTTTGTATCCGATAAAAATATTAATGTTCAATAAAACTTTCGGTTCAACCGGAAACGGACTTAAACTTTACAATTTTAAATACATAACCTTGTATGTTTTTATAATTTTGGATTCCTCTCAAAGTTTACTTTAAAAAAATTACATGGGTCTAAAGTCAACAGTTTTCGTAAAATTTACAATATTAAGAAACTTTTGAGCGATATGCTATAAGTACAGCACTTTCAACAATTAAAAACTTTGAAAAGGTGGTAGAAATTCGTTTAAAATTTAGATTGACAATAAATTAATTAACACTTTGCACTAGCTACATTATTAAAATATTATACAGGGCGTGTTTTTTGCGCTTGGTTAAACTTTAAACATTGAAAACTCATGTTTCTTAAATACAACACCCTACTTTTTTTTACCCAGTCCTTTATAAGTGTAATTGTCCTTTAAAAGCATTGAGCTTGTTTGATCTTAAATTAATATTTTGCGAGATATCGCAATTTTATTCTTAATTATTAAGGGAACGTAATAATTTTAAGTAGACTATAAAGGTAGACAGTGGTAATTTCAAAACAATTTAAAGAAAAAATAAGAATGTTATAATTTTACACTAAACCTATGAATTTTTGACATTTTTTATAATATCAGCAAGTGATTGTTTGTTATTAAGCACATAATTACACTTAAATTAAATCAATCTAAAATATATAATTAAAACAGTCTATCCACACATATTTTTTTGCCGACATAGGTACTAATCAGCACAAAGCATATAGTTAATATATTTGTTTGTTTCTCTTTTATTATTAATTGTGTTTTTAAAATATACGATTAACTTAATACATACCTAAAAATAAAGATATTAAAATATATTATCCACGCTTCAGTGTTTCCTTTATATATAAATCACAGTTTACAAAAGAAAATGCTATACAACGTCGTTTATGGTCAACCAACAATATTTATGATCAGGCACAATCCATGTTTTACATTGTTGGGTTGTCCTTGTGACCCAAATTTTAACATAACATGTATCGTATTAGGGTCCTTGTGTATCTTACCTAATTTTGTTATTTTTTTGTTTCAGGTAAGTCCTTTTGTGATTTATCCACTACCAATACCGAAAATTATTTTAAAGGTAGATAATTTATTTTTAAGATTACTACCGAAGTTGGATCTTATGGTTATGACTTTGTTATTTTAAAACATGCCACTCATACCTATATAATTTTTAAAGTTGTAATGCACATTATTTTTACAGATTTTTTAAAATTTTGTTTAAGATCAAAAAATCTTAAAGCTTTATTATTTTATATTTACGGATATATAAAAATACATGATAGTGCAAAACAATTTTTCATGCGCGATTTATTTGCAATTAAATGTTTCTTATTTTAAATAAATAAACGCTTCCATTGGGAGTACCTTTAACTAAATTTCCATCTAAAATTTGCGGCTTTTCCAAGAAGAATTTTTGACGTTAAGATATCTATTCCGCTTAATTAGTTTGCAAGCAAATGATAAACAAGCAAATGTTCTGAACTAGTTGACGTTTAAATTTGCCTGTCTGTGTTTAATTAATGTTGAACATGTACGGTTTTAACCCAGGGCGATTTTCTCATCAAAGTTTATATCACAGATCGTAAGATATCAAGCTTTACGATTTTTAGAGGGTACAGGTACACGTTTTATAAAGTGATTAGTAGGCAACATTGGTTTTGCTTTTGCTATGCAACTACAGTAACTTTTTTACAATTTTTTGCCTTTAATTTGGAATAAGATATGTCGTACTTCGATAAAAACTCAATTAAATTATGGTTTTCTTTTTAAAGGCGTTTATAAGTTTTTAATTTTTATTAACTTGTACTTTATTTTATTAAAAATTAAACTTGTTTTCATCCGAAACACATTGTTTTTGTTGCTACACGACACAGCGCTGCTCGCGTCTGTTCAAAGACGCGTTGCACTGTGTTCGAGACACAGTTTCTCGTGCCTCACGTGCGCAACGTGTCGTATTCAACGGGTGGTTTTAGGCCATTTACACAAATAAATTTGTGTTGTTTATTTATTTTTCGATTTTATAATATATGATGGCTGACGAGAAGTTAATAGAGGCAGTCATGGAGCACAGGGAACTTTATGACACAAAAGATGCGGGAGTAATTGGTTAAAACATCATCAGGAAACCCGGATATCCTTTTAAATTGTCCATGGCTTTTTCTTTTAAATAAATAAAAAGTTATTTGGTGCTCTAATTGTTTGCCTATCAAAGAATAGAGCAACACTTCTTCTTCTTCAGCATCACTATCTGACTGAACTTATGAAATTTAAATAAATATGTTTTCTTTGCGAATCATTCATTTCTACACCTGGGGGTTGCGTCGAGAGTTCACTACTAACTGCGTAGCAATATGCGAATCGACACGTTACACGTGTGGTGTGCTCACGTCATGGCGCTCGTGTCAGGTCGTTTCACACGTGTCATACCGGGGCCATCGTTATACTACTAGATAAAAAAAGATAGTATAACAATGGCCCCAGTCATACGCGTCTCAATTTGCGCCTAGCCTTAACAAGCAATAAGTTCTTGTGGCAACAAAAAAAAATATTAACGCTCTTGGATCATTATAACTAATAATTAATCAACAAAGTCACCTAAGAGGGGAGTCTTGTGGAACAGGTCTGGTTTTTCAACAAAAGTATTCTTCATTGACCTTAAGATAAATTATTTTTACCTTAACTTATTTATATTACATTTGATGATCTGATATTTGTAATTGCTTCTAAATTATTCAAAATAATATAAAAGTCAATTATATCTAGTCTTACTTACAGTTTTAATTGCTTTGTTAGCATATTTTAAGTCACATATTAAGTTGTTTTCTGTTTTATTAAAAAAATTGACCAGGAAGCAGGCCCGTTTTGCATTAATTTACTATTTACATTAACCGTATCATGACAACTGTAATTAACTTTAATTACTAAAATTGTTTTACTTTTAAATCGCTTCAACTCCTAAAGTTTTATTTCGCTAGCTAGTGATTCACCCACGAAAATATTTTAGGAAACTGCTTATAATATAATTGAAGACTTTAAGAATAAAATATAGCGTTGTGTTAACACATCTGGTTTCGTTAACATTTTTACATTTTAGACTTAATTAAAAGTAACAGTAGACACAACTCCAACCAACCTTCTGGTATTTATTAAAACTGGTCGATCAGTTGGTCAAACGAACGACAGTAATTAAACGTAGCACCAAATAAAGTCGTGCAGTAATTAAAAAAAAGCGTTTTACATTATAGGATACTGTTTTGATTGTTTCGTAACCAGGTTATGCGTTTGGCTGTGTATCGTGTTATAACTTTGGACTTAGATTAAGATGTATGATTCGGGTTTTACATGACTGAATCGGCGCATTTCATGGTGCACGTGATGAAATTGCTCCAGCCTACAACCTTGCCTAATATTTGAGTATATGGAAATCATTTTGAGCGGCATACTTTTTTATGTGACACCCAGATTTATGATGCAGAAGGAACATAAAACTTTAAAATCGCAGGTGCATGTAATATTTTATGTTTTTTAAACGCTCGTACCACAAAAAAAGTGCGTGTTACATTGCTGAATAAATGATGGAGTTGCGATTTTTTAACTAAACAATTCCAGCTTTACATGAGCAGGCGTACCAATAAAACTTTCCTTGTTTCTAGCAATCAAGTCCGTAATTTAAAATTACGATTTAATGCAATGAAACAACTCATCAAGTTTATTATTATTTTTAACTGACTCGGATATGGTTTTCGTTGATTCATTAAAAGTACATAAAATGTTATTACACTTTTACGATGGGCATTATTAAATTCGGTAATGACTAACACACAAATAATAATTTACAGCCCACGATATACAATTAAATTGGTTTATGGAGATGCGTTAAAAGTATTTAATTGTTTTTTGTATAAATTAAATTTGATATCACCGTAGTAATTAAATACGTTTTGGTTTTAGAGTTTTGTAAGATTTATTAAATATTTTTAAAGTTGGCCGATATTTACAATAGTTAATCGATTATAATTTTTCATATAATATTTCAAATTTAAAAATAAGGCCCCAGCTGCCTCTTCACCTGCTTCACTGTTATTACGGCCCTGAACAAAAGGCTACATGTATAATTGAAAAAACTTAATTAAGTTGCATTTAAAACAGTGCATGTTAGTTAAATTTAGAAATCATAATAATTTGTAGTAGTTCAAAATATATAGCAGTTAATACAGGGTGATAGCCACCTGTATCCATTTGGATACAACAGCCTACATTTAGATTCGGCTGCCTGTATTCTTAAACATACATGTATTACATATAACTATACCAGAAAAGGTTTAAGGATGGTCCGCTGGACCAGAAAACCTTGGTGGTCAGCGATTTTTTAACCCACATTGATATTTAAAAAAAAAAAAAAGTTTTACGATACAAATTTATTCACACACAAAAAAAATTAAAAACTGGTTAAAATGTTATTATTTTGTTGTGAATTTTTTTTATATTACTTAAGGGCAATTTAGAAACGTTAATTTAAAAAAAAAATGGTGGCCAGAAAAACCTACTTTTTTTAAAATGGTGGCGTTTAACGTGTTAAACGAGATTACCATGCTAAAACTCGGTTATCAACCAGCCTGTATAGTATATCCTGCCATGCAATCGTGATTATTTATGTTTATTGAATTGACGGACACATACCTAAATAGTAAGTAGCTTTGTATTTAAATAATTCTCAATTAAATTTAAACATGACACAGAAATTTAATAGATTTATCACTGGTATATAATATAATAAATATAATTATTCATTTGTCCTTAGTTTACGACAAAACTTTAGAAATACGTTGTAATGGAAAGGGATCATCGGACTACGTGCTGGGAAATATGGAGATAAATAAGACTATAAAGTTTTAATGTAGGGTCCGGCTCAGCTCATTTGAACGTCGACTGAATACTAAATAATACACCACAAATAATATAACGCTTGTGCGGCCTAACTATAAACAAAATTTAATTAAAAGTATATTTATTGGGCCCTGCAACGACTTTCTCTGACCATATGGTTGTTGCAGGATTACTTTATGTCCTATTTGGTTTCATACAATACACAGCAATAGCCAACTTTACCGTTAGTTAGTTGCGCTTAACACTTGTATGTTATAAACAAACAGCTATTTTTGTTAAGTTTTTAATTGTTTATAAACACTTTAATGTTAGAAGTGTTAACAAACTGTACATAAATACTTCAAACTTAATTAACGTATTTTACTTACAACATATTATTGAAAATATGTAATGCAATAAATAGTAGAAGAACCAATATACCTAACTAAAACATTTTATAAAAAAAAAATATGTCACGATCTGGAAGTTAAACTTTTAGTACAGGGTGAACAGAATTCGAATATTTTACGGGGTATCTCGGTTACCATAACAGTTACCGAAAACCTGATATTGGACTCTTGGGCTATTTTTTGAGAAAAACACGCCCGTGTTAATAGATGTTTTGTATCACTTTCCATTTTGGCACTACAGACGAAAAATCGAATTTCATAGTTTTTGAAAATTTACTGTAGGTAACTTCCTTATTTTTAAAAACAGAATTAAATGTTATGCAGGTATTTTATAAACATCTTTATGCTTAATTCAAAAACAAATTTAAATTGTTCTAACGATTTTTATTTTTGAGATATGAAGAGGATTTATATATTTTTAAATGGAAACGCTAGTAAGCCTTGACTTCATATGAAAAAGACATTTTAAAGGTTTTCAAAAAAATCTAATTTTATATATTTGTTGCAAAATAAACGAGAAATGGCTAATTTTGTGAAAATCTTATTATCAAAGTTTACCATGATTTCGTAAACAAGTGATATTTGCAATTAATAAACAATTAAACGTCATATCCCAAGTACATTTTTAAACTTTTATGTAAATTCGTGTATTCTTTTGTATTTTATATTTGTTTATTGTCGAATTATGAACATGGCTACATTCGAACACTTTGAAAAGTTTAATATGTTAGAATATTACATTGTAAGTGATATGTCATTCATATAAAAACGTAAGGAACTAATACAACACAAGAAAAGAAAGAGGCGTTTAGATGTATGTATACCTTTTATAAACTTTTAACAAATTTAAGTTTATCACAAGTCATTGCTTTAATTAATTTAATTTAAGTTGCAATTCAATTTACTGATTTTTAGATTTTCAAACTCTTAGAAAAATAGGACTAAATAATAGCGAAAAAATTGTGTTGCAGACGGTTTTTTTTTTCAGATAATGTTGTTTTACAGTTACTTAAGAAGTTATTTGTTGTGGTATGAACACACATTTTTCTAGGTTAGTTAAGTTTTAGTTTTATGACAAGTGGAATTAAATATAGCGCAAGCTGTTCCTTAAACATAAATCTTGCAAGATTGTAACATACATAATACGTTTGTAAGAAATGTCTTGAAAGAGCAAATGGCTAATAAATATTTTAGGTGAATAGTCAGTGTTACGTTGCATATTACAGCTAGTTTCACTTTTACCATGCAATCCTTTACGGTACCGTTCTTAATTTAATATAATTATTAAAACTAATTAGAAAAAATAGGTTTAATTTTTAATTGTTTATTGTAAAACTTGCATCAAGATTCATAAATTTTTTCACCTCTTAGATTTGAGCAATATAGAGATCTTCTAATTAAAATAGTTGCGGGTTTAACACGATAATAATTGGGGTACGTATGACCTAATAAATATGCACAAGCGCCAAGTGTCGGATATTTTTTAACGCTTAATGCTACGATGCCCTTAAAATATACAGGGTGTCCCCGTTATCACCGCGAATATTTTAAGTGGTGATAGAGGACCTTTTTCTAAGAAAAAATTTCAAGTACAATTTTTTCCTAAAATCAAATGCTAAGCTGATATCAACACCTAACTTCATTTTTTTACACTTCTGCATTTATAAGACTCTGTAGCCGAAAATATCAATTTTATCGTAAAATATCTTGCAGCTTTTTAATAGAGCATGAAATTTTCTACAAAATTAGTTTTATTTATTTTTTGTCTACAGGCAATGGTTTGAGAGTTATAAAGCAGTTTGTACAAAAAAATGTAAAAAACTTACAAAATTTAATTGTTTCTTAGACTTTGCAACCGCTGTATCTTTAAAACGAAAGGTTGTACAAAAAAATGGACGGCTCATTCCGGATAGCAAATTTTATGGGCTAACACTTTGGTCAAGTGAAATTTTTTTGAAAATCAAACGAGCTTCCGGAAAAGCTGAAAATAAGGAATAGAGTGCAAAAACAAAATTTCCTACAAATATTGTTTTGTATTTAAAAATGCTTTGAAAGAGAGTGCGATTACGTGATTGAAAATGATGGAGGTCATTTTGAACACTTATTGAAGTAATTCTGCGGTTACGTTCATTTTATTGCGTCCAGATGGATTTGTATTGTTTTGCATTTTATCGTTTTTTTTTCCACCTTTTTTACTATTATAAACATTTCTATGATACATTTAGTTTTATTGAACAACATATTTACCGAAGTTGTAGTCCGTTAAATGCCTTATCAGCAATAGGCATACGTTTTGCTCTACGACGTTTCGTTAAAAAGATGCGGCGTTTTTAAAAATTTACATAACTTATTTATATGCAATTTTACCATTTTTTGGTAAATTTGTTCGTTAGCTCCTTAAAAAAAATGATAAGGGGTGGTTTTCTGAAGAATTTCAAACTTCATAAAAAGCTTTGAAACTGATGAGATACATAATTTTATGAATGGTACCGATGCTATGGCATTTTTAAATACAAAATATCATAATTACCGGGAGTTTTTGTTTTTCGAAAACGATAAAATGCATAACAATGCAAATCCATCTGGACGCAATAAAATGAACATGTAACCACAAAATTACTTCAATAAGTGTTCAAAATGACCTCAATCATTTTCAATAACGTAATCGCACACTCTCTTTAAAAGCATTTTTAAATACAAAACAATATTTGTAGGAAATTTTGTTTTTGCACTCTATTCCTTATTTTCAGCTTTTCCGGAAAATCGGTTTGATTTTCAAAAATTTCACTTGACCAAAGTTGTAGCCCATAAAATTTGCTATCCGGAATGGGCCGTCGGTTTTTTTGTACAACCTTTCGTTTTAAAGATACAGCGGTTGCAAAGTCTAAGAAACAATTAAATTTTGTAAATTTTTTACATTTTTTTGTACAAACTGCTTTATAACTCTCAAACCATTGCCTGTAGACAAAAAATAAATAAAACTAATTTTATAGAGAATTTCATGCTCTATTAAAAAGCTTACAGGTATTTTACGATAAAATTGATATTTTCGGCGACAGAGTTTTATAAATGCAGAAGTGTAAAAAAATCAAGGAAGTGTTGATATCAGCTTAGCATTTGATTTTAGGAAAAAAATTTACTTGAAATTTTTTTTTAGAAAAAGGTCCTCTATCACCACTTAAAATATTCGCGGTGATAACGGGGACACCCTGTATATGGTGAGACGGGCTTTACTACAATGCCTTTTTTGTTAGATAATAAAATTTGTTTTCAATGTTTTTTCAACCAGGATAAAAAAGTAAAAACATACAGGAAAGAATTTAACGTAAACTGTCGGACGCTCTAACCCACTTTAATTTATCTAAAAGCTGACAAGCGATTTGCATTCGACCAAAAAATGAGGGTGACCGCTTGTTAAGACGTTTTTTCAAACCGTCTTTGATTTATTCTCCAAAAGCTGTTTTATTGGATGACAGAAAACAAAACTAGCCCCTGGAAATTCAATCCCCGTGGTAGGATTCTGTACAGTTGTGTAAATATGGACTTTTATGTTTCTCAAATTGCCTCAGGTTGTTCATACTTTAATCCGCATGGAACAAACTTCTCGTTTCAAATATATAATAATTTTTATGAGGCTTGCACTTCAAGTTTTAGTCGTCGTAAAAGCACAGGGCATAAAAACAAGTTCAAAAATTAAAGTTTAATACACCGTGTAATTGTTTTTACGTTCAATTAACGAATTGTGGCCCAAAGCTGTTTTCTGCCTAAGTTTCTTTGTACACATCTTGTTATATTTTAGTTTATTCGTGATGTACATTTTTGTGAATGTCACTGTTGCTTATATTGTTGTTAATAAGCTGGTTATCAGAAATTGGATTAATTATCATATTGTTGCAGGATCAATCATGATTTTAAAAAAGTGTAATAATTGTCAATTCTTTTAACTAACATTTTTGTTGTAAGATGGATGCGCTGTAATTTAAAATAAAACTAGACCTCTAAGTAATGTAAAAAGTACAACAATAAACTCAAATAAAAAAATTGTTATTCTTGTTAACAACAATGAAATATCATACACGGCGAAGAAAACCTAATATTTCCAAGTTCAATTTTTTACCTTTAAAAATTCGGATATTTTTATACATTTTAGATTTCTTGAATAAATAAGTAATCATTATTAATTGCTAGAGTCTTTCCAACAAAAGTCAAATAGAAATGATTAAAAAGTATTACTGTGAGAGGTATCAAAGGAACATTTCACAAACAAATAAAAGTATTAGTTCTCGTAAATGTTCCAAATTAGACATATAATTTAGACTTTCTTTAGCAGTACGTCGTCGGCCCTTTATGTTGTGCTAAAATATGACTTTATTTTCCTTTCACTAATATATTTCAAGCGGCTTTAATAACCTACTTGCTTTTTTTCTATAATTCCACCGAACTGTTTCAATCTCCTACATTGGGTAATAAATTGCTTTTACATGTAATTGATTTAAAAAGAACGTTAATCAGTAATCACAGCTTGGGTTGTATCTAGCCAGAATTACGTTCCGACTGTAATTTATTAATGTCAGTTACATGGTAGAGGTGAATCGAAGATATATAGTAACGTCAAATTCAGTAAATAAATGGGTTTTGGTTAGTCTATTGTGTTTTGTATATAATAACGAACCAAACATTTCTGTTTTTCGCTTTAACTGTTGAAAGTTTTGACTTGAAACTTCTAAAATAGCATTCATGTACAGCTCCATAAATCACAGTAAAATCTTGTAAATAAACTACAGTTTAATTGTTATAGAACTTTACCTAATATACGAGAAATATGAAATTTTTGAATTTTAATTAGATTCGCCATATATTAAACTGTTTATCGCAACATGCCACCAGCGTCTGAATGTCCTATTCAAAGAACAGTGTATCCTGTGAAGTTTGCCACTACTGCATTGCCCCTTTGACGTCATTATCGTTGAAGAAACATTGATTAGCAAGGAACTTCCTTAGATGCAGGGACAGATAAAAGTCACTTGACGCTAAGTCTGGGATATAGGACCTCTTCCTATCAAAAGCACACACAAAAGCTGGTGCCTCGTAATGAAAAATGTGATGCTAACTATGCTTATAAGTAGTTAATGTATGGCCAATCCAATAAAAATAAACAATTTCCAAATAAGTGCTCGTTTTTTTATAATTAAACGAAAACGGTACTGACTTTTTGATCATGCCTCGTATTTAAACCATTCGTACTCATAGGCTTCCGTTTAGTGATTGCAATACCGGACCAAAATTCAATACCGGTATTCGGTATTTATTCGCAAGTAATACCGGTATACCGGTATTAATACCGGTATTGCTTTTTTAAAAAAAGTATTAATTTTGAAAATACAATATATGCATTTTACACATATGTACATATAGCAAGTATAATGTCAAAACGCAAATTTACATAAAATAAAGAAACTTAAAAAATTATAATCTGTAAAAAAATATGGACACAAAAAACTGAAGATATACAGGGTACCTAATTGATTGGGACCGGGCATTAAAAATATATGAAGAATGAGGGGTATTGATCTGAAATTTTGGTTATGACCATAATGGCCTGAGCTGTTTAATGAAAATATTTTCAAGATGGCGACCCTTCCGGAAATACCGGAAGTTGACGTCTACTTTCTTATTTCAAATACAATGGTCTATTTTTTATTGCATTTTTGGATTTAACACGTTATTATAGAGGGACTATTAATAGCATACCCTATACCTAAGTGCAGTCGTTTTTTTAGATTTTTGGACTATTTTGAAATAATGCTTAATATTATCTATCGCCGCCATTTTTGAAGAGAAAACGCTTAAATTTAGACTATGCATAGAAGAATTTTTGCTATCGATGCATTACTTACAGGGTGTCCAAAATTTAATTTTCTTTTAATACAATTTCAGACCAATAAAACTCCTTTTTTTCAAATACAATGCCCAAATTTTTTTTCATTTTCTAATTCAAAAGTAAATTCTACATCAATCTATATTAGCGTTTCCTATACCTATCTGCAATAATTTTCGAGTTATTAAGAATTTTTGATAAAGTTAAGAGAAATTGCAACATGTTTTAATAGTAAGCCTTGGAAATGACAACAAATATTCCAATGTTGCCCTATTCTTTCGTCTTCTAATAATATCATCTCTCTTTTAATTAACTTAAATACACCATTTTGTGGCACAATTTTGTGTTTTGCATTTATTGCTATTTTTTTATTTATGGCAGACTGCAATTATAAAATAATAAAAATCAAATTTAAAAAAAATAATATTAATACCGAATACCGGTATTAGACCATCAAATGAGACGGTATTTCGGTATTGTAAAATGGCACGGTATACCGGTATTCGGTATACCGGTATACCGGTATTGCAATCACTACTTCCGTTGTTCGATATATATGTTCTTAATTTTCGGGTTCCTTAAGGTTTCTTTAAAATGACGTTCATCTTGAGAATACGACAAATTTTGGATTTTGATGGCACTGAACTTTGTCAAAGAACGATTAGAAATGAGCTAAATCAATCCAACACTTGTAGTTCCCTGGGTCCTTGCAGTGGCGATAAAACAAAAGTCTGAGAAATCTAAGAAAATGCTTTTATGAAATATTTACATAATTTACAGTGATCTTATAAATTTTACATAATTTTTGTGACACAACATTAAACAAAATGTGTATAGTATTATAATAACATAAAGTTGTAAGACATATTTGAGCTTCAATTACTGTGAATATACATTGAAATGTTTCCCTCTGTTGCAAAATTTACGACTTTTGTTATTTACCTAGTCGGTTTATCTTATGTCTGGAACGTATTTATCCAGTTTATCACTAAAAATTGCTCTTGATGTCATCGAATGTAACAAATTTAAATGTTTAGATAACAAAATAATCAGTTTGATTTAGCTAAATTCATATTTTCACACTGTTTCTAATACGGATGTATGCCATTTAATGCTCATTTTTAAGATTAAAACAACAGAAATTTAAATAACCGTTTTATTATACTATAAAGTTTCAGTCGTTCACTAAAAATCAAAAATGATTCAAATAACAATAACTTTTAACTGTTTCATAGATTAAAAAACTTATTTATGACTGCTTTTTTTAAATATTTTAATGAGCAGTTTTTAAATGTAGTTATAGTGCCACTTATTTGCTTACCTCAGTTTTGTGGACTTTGTTTCTCGATCGCGATAGTAAAATGTAAAATCCTGGAACGACTTATACGTATAACAAGGATTTCACATTATTGTGCCATAAATTTTGTAACCAAATTCTTTCCTGTTCAGATCTATGTGTTTAATAGATAAAAAAAACGTATAAGTACAACATTACAATAATTTTAATTTTTTAAATATTTAATCCTTGTGGATGAAATTTGTAAATCATTTATGGAGATTTGCGACGAGGCGATGTTTCTTAAATACACGCTTTAATTTGATGTGCATGCTATTTAGCTAAAATAATTATTGTTTTTATTACTATAACTGGAAATAAACTAATATCACGTTCCGTTCATTGAACAGTTAATCTTTGTATCATTTAGTTGGATCGCAATAAATTCACTCTTTCCCTATAAACTTTTTGCCAATAATTCACTTGTTAAACAAAGAATAGTATCAAGATTTGGAAGGCCCGAACATAGAGATATCGGAGAAAAACGTACAAACGCTTGGACAGACAAAAAAATTACCTTCAGATAGTTTTTGTTATATTAATTTTACTTCGATGGATTGTAAGGCAGAGTTTGGTTTTACTTTCAAATTTTTGTTTATATTATTCATTTGTGATAATATTTTATGAATTACAACTCTGCTGCTTATCATGAATCATAATACGGTTCATTATTTGTATAATTGTAGCATTTAAAATTCAACTACTTTGTCCTGATTTAAAATTACATTAAATGGTTAAAATACATTTAAATCTTAAGTACTTTTATTTCAATAAATCAATACTTAAATTTTTTTAATTAAATAATAATTAAATAAAATTCTGTAAGGCTTTAAAATTAATAGTTTCCACTCTTGAATTACTACAATTGTTTTTTAAAACTTTTATTGTCGGTAAAAAAAATTTTTTTTATAGATGTTTTTATGCACCCAAAAAAATAAATTTTAATGTTGTGACAGCGAACTATAAATTTAACAATAAATATATACTATTTTGTAGTTTATCTCAAAATTAAAACAATTTGGAAACAACTGAATGTCACAATTTTACACAACATAAAATTACATGTAGGTATGTGATAATAACTTCAACGTAGATATTCAAGATTCAAAGGTTTCAAACTTGCTATTTGTATCAAGCGTGCCTTGGATATTTTTGTCATTAAATAAAAATAGTCAGCACCTATCTAAATTATTTTTTAATTTAACTATGGTTCGATTGCACAAAGAAACACTGGTGTTAAAATACGAGTTAATCCATAAAACTAAGCAACTTCAGCGCCAACTATGCTGCGATTTTGTCTAGTTCTAGGGTTAACGTGTTTTAACCCCTGGGTTAATACCAGGTTAAACGTTTATGCAATCAGGCCTTAGTAACTCTTAGGGACACCGCACACTACAGACTTTTTAGTCGGCCGACAGTTTAGTCGTCTTCGCAAATGGCATGAATGTTTATGAGAGCGCGCACACTACCGATTATTTAGTCGGCCAACTAAATAATCGGTAAGTGTGCGCGCTCTCATAAACACTCATGCCATTTGCGAAGACGACTAAACTGTCAGCCGACTAAAAAGTCTGTAGTGTGCGGTGTCCCTTAGGCCCGATTGCGCAAAGTAATACTGGTGTTAAAATACGAGTTAATCCCCAAAACTAGGCAACATCAGCGCCAACTGTGCTGCGATTTTGCCTAGTTCTAGATTTAACGTAGTTTAACCCCGGGGTTAATCCCAGGTTCAACTTTTATGCAATCGGACCTTAGTAATTCTTAGGCCCGTTTGCGCAAAGTAACACTGGTGCTAAAATACGAGTTGATCCCCAAAACTAGGCAACATCAGCGATTTTGCCTAGTTCTAGGAATAACGTGCTTTAACCCCAAAGTTAATCCCAGGTTCGACAATGCGATCGGGCGTTAGCGTTTATGATATCTGAAAAGTTGTCCTTTTATTCGATACACTCTTATTTTTTTCTTATATTTTTATTGCTTACACATTTTAGTTGCAACTAAAAGCGGAAATGTAAAAAAGTTTGAAATTACAGTGTGAATGTTAAGTACAGAAAATAAAATTAGACCTTGCTAGCAGGTCAATCTTGCATTGTGTCTTTTATCACATCTCGTTTTAGTGCTTTATCAGCGCGACTTTTTCTAAGCATGCATTACGGCGAAATGCAAGTTCAGTGTTCCGTAATGTGATTTTGAATGTGTTGGTAAACATTACCGCTTACATTCGCATGTTATTTGGCAACAAAAACGTAAAAGCTTTTGAGAAAATTGGAGATCATCCAGTTCATTCGCCAAGGTTTGAGAAAACTGCTGTTTGTAGTGTAGAATTGAAGTTTTTAAAGTGTTTTAAAGTGTATGTTCCTTCATAGTAAAAGAATCAAACAGCAGCGTACAAAGAATATTCAGTTGACTGACTTCTATTCTTTGTGTATTTTTAATGCGAAAACGAATTTTTACAATAAAACTTAAGAGCATCGCAAGAAACTTATTTAGCACTAGAACTGAACGGAAGGTATTAATTATAATACTAATAAATTGGTTTGTTATTCTTCTATAATTAATGTACCTATTAGGAAAACAGCGAAACGCCTGTTTCGGATAAAAATTCTAAAAAATTATTTAAATACATAACTTTTTATACTAATACTATAACTAGTTGATATTAATTTAAGGCGAGATTACATTTTAAACTTATTTCGTTTTTATTTTAAATTGTGAAACGGTGAGAAGGCTGACGACTACCAAAACTTTTGAGCTATGGTATTTTTGTAAAGTGAAAAGTACGGCGCCCACTGTTATCATACGATAGAGGTAAATTAATAAACTAAACTAAGAAGCACTAGTGGATGATCTTGAAGGTTTTTACTGTAGTCTCTAAGTAAATATTTTAGAGATAAATTTCTGGTTAGTCGCGGGAACGACTAGTTGTACTAAGATGACGTAGTAGACGTCTAAAAATTAAAAATAAATTAAATAACCACGTCATACCGATAAAATTTTATTTATGTACGAATTGACTTTATTTGATATTTCTATACTTAGATACATTAATTCACAATGATTAGGTTTATAAAAGGAGTATTGAAGGCTTCTTGTTTTGTTGATTACAGAATGTGTAGAACATTCAGTTAAATAAATCTAGTGTTAAATATAATTTTTAGATAATAAACAAATGCACTAATCAGTATTTGAATTCGTCTCTTCTAATAATATCTTACCAGAGTTTGGCTATTCTTATTTTATTCAGAGCCGTGCTAAAGCGATTAAGAAACTACATGCAAATATGCAAATCATTTTTTCAAGTTCCTCAACCAGGACATTCCTTCCCTACCAACACTTCTTCGGCCTTTTATTTTTCCTTGCAAGATGACTCTAAGTAGTTCATATTTCTCTTCTCTCGACATATTCCAGCTTTATCAGTTTAATGGTTTTTATTATTTCACTTTTTTTTTTATTCACCTGAGTACTTTTACATTAGTAATTTTTTCATACATGAAATTTTCATTGTTATTCTGAAGTGCCATATTATAAAATTTTCTAATATACCTCTTCAGAAACTCATTTTAACTTAATACTTATGTGAAGAAATAAATACTAAATTGAATTGCACATTACAGCTCATAAAAAGACTTTTAAGAATACAACCTATGTGGTAACCTTTCCTTGGAAAATAAAATTAAATCTATCTGCTAAACAAATGTCAAAGTGAATAAAAGCAAATAAATCAATTATCTTTTGTTGGACTATCATAATTTTTAATTTCTTTATTACGTGGCTGAAGCTAGGCACATTTAATTAAATATCTTCCATTAAGGTTACGTCAGTAGGTAAATTAACAATGAGTGCTAGAAAACATACATGCAATAAACGCCATCTTCATCATTATTTGTTTAATGAAAAACAGATAGATACTTACACATGTACATGACATATCCATTCAGCATAAATGTTACGGCTATTTACAATACGGTACTTATTCAACCAAATGACATAATTCTCGTTAAAAAACATCGTGTTTGTCGGAAAATCAATGTAAAAGTAAATGATAATTTCAGCTATGTACGTGTTTTTGATATATTTAGACACAAATATGTTCTTGTAATCTGTAAGCACGTGCACGGCATTTTTTTCTGGCTTTGTGAAAAGAAGATAAAGTCACGTAATGCCGTAATTTGATGCTCTTTATACGTCTGTCATTTCGTATTTGCTACGTTGACTAAATACGTTTTTACGATGAATTCGTCTAGCTGAGGTAAATCTTACATAAATAATTCCTCAAATAAATAAAAATGTACGTGAAAGGAAAATAAAGAAGCCTTATGTACAGGGTGGACCAAATTCCCATCTTTTACGGCGTATCTCGGTTGCCGTAATAGTTAGCGAAAATTTGATATCTATGGGTCTCTTGGGCTATTTTTTTTGGCAAATAACACCTATGTAATCAGTTTTATATATACCTATGTATATAAAGGGTTCTCGTTTTTCCGGGCCACTATGGGGATCTCGTAAACGGTAAGAGTTACGACTTCGGTTAAATTAGGGCAAAGTTGTATATTCAGGTGCTTAATAATTTGACGCAAACAGAACTTATTTAGCTTTTTTAGTTTTTGAGATATAGGGGAAAAAGTAAAAAAATGGACTTTTGTTTTTTGCCCGTAACTTTTTCATTTGATGTCGAATTTCATTTCTGTAAAAACTTTTTCACGGCCACTTTCTGCAAGGAATCAAAATCTCCAATTATATTTTCCATGCGACGTTTCGTTTTTTTAAAACCATCATCAGGTCGACTTTTTCTTATGGACGCTATATCTGATTTTAACGCCAATTTGTAGAGCATTTTATTCTGAATTCGACAATGTATAACACTTGGCACTTGTTGAAAATGGAAAAAACAAATATTTAATTTTGAAAAATTCCTAATCAGCATGGTAATCAATTATTTTTGTCCCTTTTTCCTTGAAAGCAAGTAAGCAAACCTCATGAATTTACTATTAATGGGATTAAGTTAAAGATTTAACACAAAACAAAAATAGGTAGGTATTTATTTATTTATTTATTGAACGGAAAAAACAGCTATGCAATCCATGCACGGTAACCCAACAAAGAACTGACTTACCTTGTCTAACGAACGCTATGGTTACATCTTACATCTTCATATAATTGGAGATTTTGATTCCTTGCAAAAAGTGGCCGTGAAAAAGTTTTTACAGAAATGAAATTCGACATCAAATGAAAAAGTTACGGGCAAAAAACAAGTCCACTTTTTTACTTTTCCCCTATATCTCAAAAGCGAAACAAGCTAGATAAGTTTTGTTTGCGTCAAATTATTAAGCACCTAAAAATTCAGCTTTGTCCTAATTTAACCGAAGTCGTAACTCTTACCGTTTACGAGATTCCCATAGTAGCCCTCGAAAAACGAATTTTTATACCGACCTACTCATTTGAGATATGAAATAAACTCATATATTTTTAGGGTAACCGAGATACCCCGTAAAAAATTTGGTCCACTTGGTATACTAGGTGATTTAGCTACTACTTTTTGAAAATTTAAAAAATCGACACATAATTTTTAATTAAATAAATCTGCAGTAAATATTGAAAATAAGCACATTTTTCACAAAATGTACTTAACAAAATGTTTTTTGGTGTACAAATTTTAGTGTCCAATTATGAATTATAATTCAGTGTTGGTATTAAGCTTAAAGTGGTCATAAACTGATATTATCTCATTAGAGATTTATAACTGTCCCATTGATTCGAATTTTTATTAATCCGTCATGGTGTTTCAACGCAAAGCTCCACATTTCGTTCGCCGTTTTTGGCTTAATAGGCACGTCATGGGTGATAAACTTACATCTCACCAAACCCCTTGGAATGTTCACTTAAGTCAACGAGATATGTAAACTGACCAGTATGTCAAATTCACTACAAGTTTCGTTCTTTTTACGTTCGTTTTACGTTGAAAACACCTGCTGAGAACATAAGCGAAGTGTCAATCTTTAAAAGACGGTACTGCTGAGAAGAAGAAGAAATTTATTTATTTGTCTATTAACAGTGACGTAAAAACAAATTAACGCATCATTACATTGCATTTACAATGTATACTCTAGAAAAGTACTTTTTTTCAATTAAAAAAGTAAATACAAGCCCTTTTATGATCAATTAAAATTTTAATATACACTTCTTAACCATGGTACTAAAGGTTAAAGTTAATTACAGCAACGTTTTGTTTTAGCTATTAGTATTTGTAATAAACTCAAAGTAATTAACGTAATACAATACAATGCAATTTGCATCTTTTTATATATTTTTTATGTTTTAAGATATATTTTAAATTTAAACATCACACGACACATGAATAGAATTGAAAAAAGGATTATACTTTAAAACATAACCTGTTTTCACACTTTCATCAAAACTTTTTCGTGCATAAAATAGACAAGTTGACATTTTATGACATAATCAGCATTCCAAAAAAATAAAACATTGCTTGCAATGTTATATTTTTGCTACTTTTTTAATGTTTTTTTCCATGTAATCGTAACAAATAACTACAAAATCTAAATTATCTGGTAAACTCAATACTTCAATAAAAAATGTACCTAATCTAAAAGTGAAAAGAGATTTGAACATTTTCCAATGAAATGAAATGGTGGAAGCAGGTTGTATGCATAAACGAACTTAACCATCATTTTATAAACCAAATAGGCAAAGTTTCAATGTACAAATTTAACTGTTTTCCATTCTTGAAATCCAAACAAGGCATGGTTTATATTTCTTCTCGTAAACCTGTGTTTCTTAAGTCAAATGCGTGTGTTTGTACATCGCTTGAAGAGCGAATACAATCTATAAAATCAATTTTGAAAATTACAAGTTAAAACTAATAGGATTTCATTTAAAGTGATGACTTCCAGCCCTACTTATAATTTTGTATTGAAACGACTGTACATATTACTCGGATGATTAACTCTCCCTAACCAAGAAAAATAAATGATTATTACAAAATGTCTTCCATCGATATGAAATTTGTTTAAAAAAAGCTCAGTTCAGTGTGAACCAAATTTGAATGTTTTACTCCGTAAAATTTACGTGGTATTTCGGTTTCTTGGTTACCGTAATAGTTAGCGAATATCTGATATCGGTCTCTTGCGCTATTTTTTTTTAAAAGTAAAGAACGTCTATGTAATCAATTTTTTTTATCGCTTTCCATTTCGGCGCTACAGACGAAAAATTAAATTTCATCATTTTTAAAAATGTACCATAACTTCTTTACACAGGCGTTCTTTTCTCAAAAAAAAAAAACAAGAAACCGATTTCAGATTTTCCCTAACTGTTACGGTAATCGAGATACCCTGTAAAATATTTAAATTTCGTCTACCCTGTACACTTCGTATTGTATGTTAACGGTTTGTATATCGTAAGAATAACTAGTACATATATTGTCTGGTTATTTTATGGGACATAAATAACACACAATAATTAGCAAACGATCATTAATTATTTGAATTAATGAATGAGCAACCCAGACAGCAACCAGTCTTTAAAAAGTGACTACCACAACATGTGTTTTAATTATCTGTCGGTACGAATAAACGTTAACCAAAAACACATTTTGCGACAGCTGGGGCCCGGAAGTTTGCGGTAAAATAGGCACGTGCCAACTACTTATTCACTGCCTTGGAATTCTTAATTGTTTCAGGATACAGTATCGTACCATTATTAAAAGTTTAGGAATCCAATTTCAACGACACGTTTTTGCAAAGATATTGAGCGTGAAAACTTACAACAGCAAAAAAGGGCTCAACCTCAATTACATGGTAATATAATGCATCATAATCACCATAGTTCTGAAGTAGTCACCACTTACTGAAGTGATAATTTCATGAAGTTCATCCATTCAACCCACCAGTCGCGGAGATGTGATTTTTAGTTACGGACGGAGATAATGTTTTATGATTTTTTTGAAACTTCATTAACAGTCAAAGCAAAAAAAATTAATTGATATTAAACGATAAGTTATTTAATTAAAAATAATAAAACCTTATTTCGTAAATAATTAACCTACCTCAATAACCAACATTCACAACGTTGTTCAATGACCGGGTACCTTATGCTTTAAGTTTTGTATAATTTTGTAAATAGAATGGCAGATTGGTCAAATCATTTAGTTTTAAATTTCAAATTCTAAAACCTGTAACAAACATACAAAACATTTTATTTACTTGTGAATAAGGTGATAGAAAAAACCAGATATACATATTTAAATAAGTTTAAAACGACCAATCCAGCTTAACACCCTATTATAAAAATTTGCCCATCTTCGCTATATTTTAAACATTCGTGTTGTTACAAATTACTTACAATTTTAACCCATTACAAAGGAATAATTTTCCCCTAACTTTCTGTAAAATTAGATGTAGAAGATTTTTACAGTTAGTTGTAAGAGAACCTCCAAATCAGTAATTTATAAAATAACTTTTAGATTTATAGTCATAATTATTACTGGTTCATGTCACTTGTGCTATTGAGCAACAATAAAAAAGCGCAGAAAAACTAAAAAAACTTTTTTGCAATGAGCATGCTATAACAATTACAAAATTTAAAGAATGACTTCAATAAATAAATGTTATTGTTTTTTTCTCATATAGACATTAGTATTTATTCATTTAATCATCCCTGTAATTATATATTAGTGTTTAATCGATAACTGCTCATAAATCTCATTTTTCTACACGTGGGTACCCGGGTACCCGGTTATTGAGAAGGGCTACATGAACATTGATGTAAAAAAAATTTTGGTTTCAGGACGAAAAAAATATATAAAAGCATATTTCGCTTTAAAAAAAGGGAAAATCGCGACGATCTGAGAGGTTTTTAAAACAAAATCACTATAACATTAAAAAATTTCACCAAAAATGCTTAGGTGGGTACCCGGTTTATTGACATAAGGGTTAAAGGACTTTCGCATTTAAATTTTGTTAAACATAAAAATATTAGGGACACTTACATTTGAAACATTTTTCTTTGGGAAGAGGTTAAAGATTTAAAAGATTAATGTTTGACTAATTCAATAGGTAATCACATAATTCATCAGTTTTTTCTCAATTTTAGTTCCTACACAGTTTTACGATTCGCGCTGTTTCGTTTGTAGCAAACTGATTTGGCCTATTGAAAACGAAAAATATTTAAGTAATTAAAAAGTAAATAGAAGTAAATATTGATAACTTTTTACGTAAATGTTCCGTCACGGTTTTATAGAAATGCATCGGTCCGTTCCGGTTTTGGTTACAGTTCCGATTCGGTTTCGGTTTCTAAATAAATTAAAATTAGTTTAGTGCCGCGGGCACTTTAAAAAAATTTAAATAATGGTTGATTGTTTCATATTGGGTGCTTTAATTTACCAAGTTTCGTTGAACTTATATTGTATCAACTTAATTTTTATAGCACCTGCCCCATTTAAACTTTTATTGATTAAACTGGTCTGTAAATGTAAAAACAATACTTCTTTAATAGAGATAAAATTGATGCAGCAGCTTATTTGTATATTTTAAATAATTTTAAACGACGAATAACTACTAGTAGGAATTTAAAACCTCGAAAAATGTTTTGCTAAAGCGTTAATATTTAAATATTCGCAAAGGCCAGCTCGATAACGATTATGTGACAATAAATTTTGCAGAACTTGCGTTTATGGCCACCATAATTCTGCATGCGTTATCCAAAAAGCTTTTAAAGCTTTTTGGTAGATTAATTTTGGAAATGAAAACAATTCCGATACAAGTAGCATTATAATTTCTTTTCTGGGCTAGACACAACATTCTATGTAACTCATGAATAAAAACCCGCTTCCTGTAACAAATTCAATTTTACGTTTATAAACCATTATAAATTTAGAAAATCTATTTACTAGAAAATAATTTTAAATGGGATTTAGCTAAGTAGACAGTAATGAAGATTATGGGGTGCGCTCAAACTGTGCTTTTTATAGAATCCAACAGCTGCTGCAGGGGATATATTCTATTAGGGATGAGATTCTGAAGAAAACGTTTTTTTATGCGCATAAAAGAATATTTTACCATACACGGAACTTCTTGTGCTAGTCTGCGGTCAAGGCCGTTATAAAAAAGCTGTGAAACATGCTCTATTTGAACAACCCGTGAAGGTTAAAACAACTTTAGCTCGAATAAATAACACAAATCTTGGGTGTCAGTGGAATTCGTTATGTGACAGTGTTTATGTATTTTACCATGGGATATTTCGTAAATTCCTTGTATATTGGCCTACTCAGAAACAATATAATAAACGACTCTTATACTTCCAGAATATTAAACAGCAAGCAAATCAGTATGTTACATAAAATACACATTTTTTGTACTACTTAATGTAAAAAATCAATAAAAATAACTCATTTTTATTATGAAGAACTGTCTGCAGATGCGGTATAGTAAAAATTACTTTGATCTTCAGCACTAATTTATCTTTCAACGGGCATTCTTTAAAACATCTTTATTCGCCATTGAAAAAACAAAGAACTATAAGTTAGCATGTTAAAACACTAGTTTTTAAAAATGTTTTGTCAACATTGATTTGAAATAAATAAGTTTAGTTAAAAATTACCCATTTTTTATACGGAAAGTTCCTTGTAAAAATTAGATTCGAGACCGTTCTCTGATGCGCGTCGGTAGCTTTATATAAGTTTACATAAAATTAATATTAATAATAAAACTACTAGCGACGAGACATCAGTTTCGAAACTGGTCTTGCATTTATTTCTAAAGGGATTTTGCGTAAAAAAATATATTTAATTAAACTATTCATATTACATAAAAAATATTCAAAAATTTTAGGCATTTATCCGCCAGAATTGTTATAGTAAATTAATATTTTGGATATGTGTTAATGATAACACAAAGTCTTTGGAATTCCTAAAATTAACTATAGATACAAACATGTAATTTGTACATATGTGATTCTTTTCAAATGTTTATCATAAAAACTAAAAGAGCTATAAAAACTCTAAACTTGAGTTACATTTACAAATTATGCAAGTTTAAAAATAAAATTAAACTCATTCTGTTGGTACGAATAACGCATTCATTTGACTTACAAACACCATGATTTAATGGTGGTTTTGTTATGAAAGATACCTGTATATTTAGTAGTTTGTTAAATTAGCTAGTATGACAATAAATTTGCAATTAAATAAAATTTATTGTACAGGAATATCAACAATAAATTCAGACCTTTTTTTGCAAATTTTATGATAAATTTTTATCTCGTATGATTTTATCCCAATTAAAAAAATAACTACATCCTTTATGATAACGAGGGTCTCTACTCTAGTAATTCGACTGACTGTACATGCCAAACAAAAACAACAAAATTCATCCAACAAGCTGTAAAACATGAAAATTCATCAAAAAAAACCGGTAAACTAAGTTTAGTAATTGCAAATTTTGAATCTATTACCACCGCGTGTTTTTATGTTCAAATTAATGTTTGTACAGTGCATAAATTCGACGCATTTAAATTTTTAATTGATTTTTTAGCAACCAAACTGAACGTAGTAATTTAGTGTTTTCGTTTTGTTAACATTTGTTATCGGTTATTGCAGGATATTGTTTTTACAAAATGTTTGTACCTAAGTGTTGTTTATTCTAGCTGCGTTTTTAATAAATATTTTAAAATAATATGCGCCTTTGATGCAGATTTTTGCAATTTGTACACTATTAACCTCCCATACTCGGCAGATAGTAATAATGTAGGAATATAATTTTCAATACGCGTAAACATCCCAGCATGGTATGTATTACACTACACGTCTGACTTGCATGATACGAATTCCTTCCTAGCTTACATGTTATTGCTCCTGTATATGCTTATAAATTGCGATTATACGTGATATAACTGGCTGGATAATCCAATATTAAGAGATTTTTAAACTATAAAGGTGTTTATATTCCGTAATATGAACATTTAGTGTACAGGGTAGTAGAAAAGTCTGAACACAGTTCTAAGGTGTAAATATTTGTTTAAAAAGTTTTTGATAAGTTGTTAGCTACATTTTGGCGTTTGATTTTTTTTTAAATTTAACTATATGTAACTGACATGCAATGGTTTTTGTAAATTTTAATTTTTGGCGGTTTTCTTGATGGAGATATTTTTTCTTTTTCATAAATTTTTATTTTTTTTCGTGATACCTAAAGAAGATACATAATAATTTTTTGTGACGGTTAAAAATAAAAACAAAACTATCGAGTAAAGTGTGTAATAAAATGATATGGCTATTACAAAAATTACGACTCATATTATTTGTTAATTTTGATTTTGTTGTTAGTTGATATAGGTATTCTATAAATGAAGTAATTAAATTGCACTCCTTAACACACAAAATGTTTACTTTTACTAAAGTTATGATTAATGTAAAACTAAAACTATTGTAAGTACTTAAAATGGGGAAGATCTATCATTGACAGTGCAAAAAAAACTATGTTGCTATTTAAACAAACTGACGATCACATATTAGTTTCAAATGGATCGTAAAAAACATTTGAAGCACGTCGAAATAAACAATTTACTAAAACCTTTGTACATAAAATATTTGTTATAAAACTTATATTTGCACTTTTTTAGCAGTTTTTGGGCCTACTGTGTAATTGAACGACATTGGATTTGGTTTTAATTCTTATATTAAACAATCGTTTTTATAAATATGAATGGAATATAATGTATTTTTAAGATACTTCGTTTTACATACATAATAAAAAATGTCCAAACTAAAACTGAATTAGGATTTTTTTGCCACACCGTTTGAGAAATACTTTTCTACAAAAATTGATCCTTATACTTAAACTAATTTGCAAACGTCTTTCCAAGCCATGCGCAGGTTCGATTGTTGCAGCAAATTTTTGTAACATCAATGTTTAATATTTGATGATGAACTTTTTACCATTTATACCACCAATTCTAAAATTCTGGTAGCTAATATAGTGCTTTGGTAACCTTTTCTAAAGATATTAAAATTATTATAAAAATTACAAGATACTGAAACTTGAAACAAAGCAATTTTATTACGTGATATAGGATATTACCATTTAGCTATTTCAACGCACAATGTCACTATTATACTTCCTGGTTTCCTTGATTTGCATTGTATTAAGTTTCTGAAAATAATAGTGCCGATCTTTTTCGGAAATCTAATAACCCACACTCTTTTTTTAACAATTACTGAAGTGCAAAGGTAACATGCTCATTAAATAAAAATATACTTTATACCCACATTCAAGGAAGTGTGTAACAGTTTGGGTTGAGGTTTACATAAAGGGAGAATACGATTCGTTAAAATTCTTTGACCGTAAAATATAGCCTTACGAATGAATAATGAAACTTTAAATTTTAACAATGGATATTGTCATCGCCGTCCATGGAAAATTAATGTTCTCTCTGCACGCCACGGAAACATAATTTATTAGTCTTGATGGAGAACAAAATTTGGAAACAAATTATTTATAAGTAATTGTAGAAAACATTTTCTTCACCGGTTAAATTTGCGTTTTTAATCAATCACTAATCTTAAATCTTCTGGGGATTACCAATAGGAGCATTATTACCCGGTAATAATTTTACATTCCCCTGTCAGATGTTGATCCTGTCAAATTTGCGTTTTCGACCCATAACAAACTCAGATTTCCTAGAAACGACCAAGAAACATAATCATACACTGATAATTTCCTTTTCGCAATTAACAGATTTTCAGGCGTTTATTGGTCGTTTCTAAGAAATCTGAGTTTGATTGGTCGAAAATATAAATTTGGAGAGGGAATTAAATATTTTGGTCTTGATAATTTTTTGACGAATTTCGGTGACCAGTAGCGTTACTTTAATATAGATTAAACCACACCCCTTACGCACCACTCTGACAGTATGTACTTGTAAAATTTGACGTAACAAACATTAAATTTGACAGGTAGGTTAGGCGAAAGAAATTTTCTGACAAAATATAACTCGTGCATTGCAAATAATCTATAATTTTTGACAAATCTTCACTCATGCAAGTTGAATCACAAAAAATCACTCGTGCACTTCTTGCACTCGTGTTTTTTTCAGCTCAACTTGCATTCAGGCATATTTACCAAAAATTATCGATACTTTTCAATGCACTTGTTATATTACTACTGATATTTAAGGTAACAATAATTGTTTCTTACACAGAAATCACAGTGAAATAAGAAAATTAAATTTTTTGCCAAAACCCTTGAAATTCTCCAAGTTTATAAATAATTTGTCTCCTTCGTCGTTCTCATTAACGTTGATTTGAGATGTGAAGTGTGAAGAGAAATTTGCAGAGAGAATTTCATTCTTGTTGAAAAATGTCGACGGAAATTATTTGAAACCAGGTCTGTGCAACGTAGAGGGTGTTAAAACACATGTTACGTGACAGCTGTGGAGAGTATATGAGCATTGTTAGAGTAGGTACGTGATAATAATTAACCAGAGTTTTTACTGTGTACACTTTTAACTTTTCTGTGATATTACTATAAGTCGCAGTTAAAGACATTCGTGTAGTAGTAAGCAGGCAGCTATATTGAGATAATAAAAAACTATTTTTATTCGCAGAAATGGCAACCTTTTGACGAAGTTTAATGTGTATGTTATGTTTAAGTTTAAACAGCATACTAGGCTTTTTTAATACCTTCAAATTGGATTAAGTTAATTGATTTTAAACGTTAACTTAAAAACATTACCATGAATCATGCCCAAGTAATAGTTTTGTAAGGGTTTCATATAGGTACTTATCATTACTTTACTTAAAGCACTTTAAATTATGAATAATGCAACTCATTACATATATATATTTTTTTTAAATTATTGACGGTCATTTTTATCCCGAATGGCGCAGAGTTGACCACCTATAGCCCTATAGGTTTGTTCCAACACGCACTATCAGGAGTGCGCGCAGTATCAATATTGCGTGCCATTATAGTCTTTAATGGCACGCTATATCGATAGTGCGCAGAATCCTGATAGTTTATTGGATTGTAATAGCCCTATTTGAACAGACCTTGTGTTTTGCTTTTTAAAATTGTTTTGCATGTAGATTACCAGAATAATACATTAGCAATTCATATTGTACTTTTTTAATGTACCTATACGTTTTATTTAAGAAAATGCACAGAACAAAATTCAACAAAATAACTCACCAAACCTGTATGACTTTATCTTTTATCAGTAGCGATCTACATATTTCTTATGCAATTCAAAATGTACTTGATCAAGGCTGTCAAATAAACCACAAAATAATTAAAAAAACGCCTGAATTTATAAGCTTTTACACAGTACCAAAATGGAAATGGTGTCTAATAATTAAGTTATCATAACTATTTGTTTACTTATAGAAAAGAATCTGTATAATCTGCTGGTAGTGTAGAAAAGTAAGTTATTTTCTTTATCATAATATCGAGTTTACACTTTAATAAGAATAAGATGCTCACAAAAAAAAGGAATTTTTTTTTTACGCAAAATATTGTTTGTGCAAAAGGAAATATTAAAATTACCAAAATTAGTTGTAGTAAAAATAATATAACCTTAAAACGAGTTTAAATATTTGGTCGACTTAACCGCAAATGGTAACAAATAAGACAAAATTCGTCAAAAATTAAAAACGTAAATATTTATTTTCAAGAACAGGTTTCATGTTTTCCGATTGGTCCAGTTTTGTGTGTTTAAAAAAAAAAGCCATGGCGACAAGTGTGTTACCCTGTCTTTTCCCTTTCATTTCATTTTAACCGGAAATCAACACTGATATGGCCAAAATGGTTTATTTCCAATTCCAAGGCCACTCAATCATCATAAAAAAAAAAGAACAGGTTTCTCCTGTATTATACTCTTAGTTAAGGATTCCATTGAACAAAATAAAAAAATCAACAAGAAATAAGATTTGTGGTTGGATGGATCTGAATAATATTTCAGGTGTCAGCTTAAATGTTATTAAGAAATATAATCGTAATAAAAGGTTATTTTGTAATTCGGTGACATAGTTTGCGTATGAACAAACGAAATAACGCCATAGCTAAAGTTGTTTATTTTAATTAATCTAACTTAAATCATTTGCCAATTATTAGTCCTGTAACGAATTTGTTATAAAAATATTCGCAAATAAACGTTGCAAATGCTTATTATGTACATTTTGTAACGTGTCGGTGTTTCCATAAAACTGATAAATATGTAATTATTTTATGAAGATAATTAGCAGCTTTATTAAGCATATATTAATATTATTAATATTATATGTAGAAGGTGTACCAATAAATACTAATGTTTAGAGTAAACCAAGTCTAAAACTCGGAAGTTTTTATCATGAGATGTTTGTTAGAACGTCGATTAAAATAAGCTCTAATATTACTAGTAATAGTACTAATAATTTGGGCACGTAGACAATGACAGACAAACAGCATCGATTTTCTTAACTGAAATAAATTTATGGTGTTTTACAAGTTTGCACAGGAATAGATCGCTGGTTTTACTATGAAGTGAGTTTATAGAACCATTGCCTTTATAAAAGCATTTGAACTTGGTTTACGACAAGGTTTTTAGCCGAACTTAGTTGGCACTAAGAAACTTGTAAACTAAGCAGTTTTTGTCCGTTACACTTTTCGAATATATCCAATCCTAACTCTTATAACTCTTGTTTATGGATCATAAAATGAATTTGTAAGATATTTTAACGCGCGTCCGTACCGGATATAACAATTTATATAAAAGAAAATAAATTTTTTTACACATTTTGTTATATCCTGAACAAAATACCTTTACTTCTTTGCTTGAAAGGTATTAAGTGTCTTATTTTTATACGTATCTTAATATCTTTTATTGTTAAATAATCCGATATCCTGTACAGATAACCAGCTTAATAAATTTAACAAAATACATTTTAGTAATTATAGGTTTTAAGTAAATAAATTTATTTTATGTAACAAAACTAATAATTTAAAAAAAAATTGGATATATAAATTTAAGTAAATATTCTGTTGCTTTATTGCCTATTTAAATAGTTTTTATGAAACAACATAATTTATGAATTTATTTCAAATTTAAAAAGTTGTCGTTATTACTGTTATTAGTCAATCGAATTTGTATTTTTTTAAGTTACTATTTCGTTATGTATGCGGTTACAACTTAAGTATCCTAATATTTCTTTCACTGTAATAAACTCCTTCAAAAATATCCTAAAGAAGCCAAGATTCACAAGAAGCCGTAACAAAACAGGAACACAAACAAAGACGATACTGTGCATAACATGCACCGAGCGTCAAAAGACTAGTTGTACAATAATTACTTCCAACGGAACATTTTTTGTGCCTTTATCTTTCTGTAACACAAGAAACTAATGTCAAAAGTTACAAAATCTAGAGTAAGGAGAATTTAGCAATAATTTCCATCCAAAATATTTAATTTTTTTAAACCTTTTTTTGCTGTGTGAGTTTTTGCGTTGGCGTCCTACAAAATTACACTACGTTTGGGCTTTAATCAAACGAAAACAAAAACTAGTAAATAGAAATGCGCTTCCGAAAAGGAATAGAAGGAAAATCGAGGAAGGATAAATTGTGAACGAAGCATTTTCACAAACTTTGAAATTAGCTTTTATAGAGACAACAATATAAGGTTAATTAATGTGGTACGGACATATCAGCACAAGGAAAGAAGAAAGACTAGTGCGAAAAGTGTATGAAGCTATAAAAACGAGAAAAAGGAAGACAGGTAGGCGGAGGCGGACGTAATAAGAAGAAGTGAAAGAAGTGGCAGAGGAGAGAAGATTAAAAGAGGAGAAAATAAATGATGTGTTACATGATGAAGAAAAGTGGAAAATTTTCCGGAAACACACCCATAAATATACTCCTACCCAGCCGTACGGTAGAAAGACGGTAGGATTACGTGAGCAAGTTGTTGATCTCGGTAAATTTTCATAACGATTTTATTTTTAGTCTTTCCACTTTTTGACATTATTCGTTCGACGCCATGTATTGGGTGGTAATTCGAAATCGACAATCCCTTCAAAATCTTGTCAGTCACATCTTCTTTGGTGTGACCCGCTTCTAGTTCTTCTTTGTGAAGGATGTTTTTATGTACTCTGCTTTTGACACTACAGCTGCCACAGATTATTAATTTTTTTTTTAGAAATCCCTGTTTATTTACAATCTGTTGCTTTTGAACAATAAGTAAATTTTGTGTTAGCTTAAACTATACTAAAACTAAACCTAAACTAAACTTGCTGAGAACAGCCCATTGACGGTTCTCTTCCTTGTACTATTATCTACCTAATTATTTAATTACAATGTGGAACGTATCAAAACGTACAACTAATCAAACCTGGTAGGTAAGTCCGATGGTTTAAAACGTTTGAGTCTTCTGATTTGATCGTTGTTTTCTAGGAGTTGTGTGGCTAGGTTGTTTGGATGCACAATAAGTCTGTCTTGGTATTTCACATAGAACCTTTTAATTTCTTCACGCACTGTTTTAATTTTAAGATCACTTTGAATTATATGATTAGGTACATACCATGGTGCATCTACAATGCTTCTTAGCACATTGTTTTCGAACCGTTGGAGGATTTCTATGTTAGAATTGCTGGCAGTACCCCAGAGTTGGATGCCGTATGACCATATAGGTTTTACTATGGTTTTGTAGAACAGGAGCTTGTTTCCAATTTCCAGTTGTGATTTTCTGCCAGTTAGCCAATATAACTGGCTAAATTTGAGTCCCAGCTGCTTTCTCTTAGTAAAAATGTGTTTTCGCCATGTGAGCCTCCTATCAAGATGTATACCAAGATATTTCACATCTTCAGCTTGTGGTATTGGAGTATTGTTTAGTGTCACTGATGGACATGGTGAACGTCACATGTGCAGATTTTAGGTTGTTGACCTGTAGTCTCCATTTTCTCAGCCATTTTTCGACCATGATAAGATTGTTTTGTAGTTTTGCGGATGCATCGGCAGGGTTGGTGTCCGATGCTAGTATGGCTGTATCATCAGCAAATGTGGCTACAGTTGTTAAATTAGTTGTAGGTATGTCGGCTGTAAATAGAGTGTAGAGTACTGACCCCAACATGCTGCCCTGAGGTACTCCAGATGCAATGGTGTGTAAATCTGATGACTCATCTCGCTGCTTGACTAGGAACCATCTGTCTTTCAAGTAAGATGAAAGGATTTCGTAAAAATGGTGCGGCAGTACTTTTTGCCACAGATGATCCATTTTTTGTCTCCCGTAAAAATCAGTTTTGAAAAAAATTTAGCCATCGTCTTAATAGCAGTATTGTTGTAAGAGCACTTTTGTGGTCATAATTCTGAACAATTCTTTTGGCCTATAAACAAATCGTAAGCTGTTCGGCGTGTTATACACTTAATCAATGTGTGCTAGAAATCGACTACAACTCACAACACTTACCTACCTTTATTTATATGTACGATCAATCCATCTGATTAAATAAAATCACAGATTTGTTAACACGATACTCATCGATTTTGTTCTGAATGTTACTCACGTTGTCCGCATGTACTCGTAGGCAGTGTTATCTACGTACGTAGCTCATGCTTGGAGTTCATGATTTTGACAGGTGCACTTACCGTAAAGAATTGAAGTAATAAGCGGGGTTTGCATACGTCGTGACATGTTAATAGCTTGCATGAGAAAATACATTCGATAACGTACAAGTGCTCATCGTCCACTCAGGTCTAACTAACAAGATGTTTACTTATTTGTTGTTAATCCCCAAGTCAACTGAAATTGCATCTAAATGACTGGATTTCATGTCTGCGATGTGCATAATACGACCTATAAAACACAATATTTATTAAAATTATAGTGCTTTGTTAATTAACGTCATTTCTTAACCTCTATCGCAGCGATTCTTCGAGATATAATTTTACGAATAAGCTAAAATTGAGCACGTCAAAAAACGATTTTCACACATTTCTGAAAAGTCATGTTGTTTAGTTTTTACAGCTTTTAAGCAATAAACCGAATGAATAATAAAATAAAAGTATCCACTCCCAAATGTTGAAATTTTGATTCATAAAAGAACACGCACGTATTGCTTTACAATTTACCATTTATATATTAAGAAGAAATCGTAAATAACTTCGAAGCGTTATGCAATCTAGCCGGGCTCAAGTTTAATGGCTTAGCAGCGTTCAAACTTTGGAAGTCGTTTTTTAAATATTGAACGGTAAGCCCGTAAGTGTTTTAAAAACCTGCTTGAATGGAGCCGTTCGAAATGCGTTCTCCAAACATAGTAAAAACAAGTTCTTTTCTACATGTACTTTAACGGTATAATTGACATTACATATGTTTGTCTTTTAATAAAATGTACATCTAAATCATGAAGAAAATCGCATGTAATAGATTATTTTTAAACAGCATCGTGTAAATATTGTTGCTTTCAAATATCTACTTGGAATTCTTTTTATTTATGCTTAAAAAAATACGTATTTTGAGTATGGGATGTGTCGTACGCTGCATGAACTTTCAGTGGCGGTATTTAGAAAGCAAAGCTACATATATGGTTGTTGGCTGCACTAGCAAACTCCTGAAGAAGTGAAAATAGCCTTACACACAGTCTTTAAAAAAGGAACAGAACCAACCCTTATAATAAAAGAGGCATATAGGTCTCTTGAATTCTAGATATAAAATTTACTTTAAAATAATGAACAACAGACCTTAAAAATGTAGCTCATGTAGTATCACGGGATGAATGATAGGAAATTGGACCATCGATACCTTAAAACTTTAAAACCAAAATATCTATCTCTAAAAATGAAAAACTGAATAAAAACACAAACATGGGCCTACGACAAGGTTTATCTCCCATTTTGTTTAATATTTAGATAGATCATGCTTTAAGTGGATAAACGAAACGAAATGAAAAACTATACACATAATTGCAACATAGATTTACAATGTTATTTGCGGACGACCAGGTGTTTGTATCAAATTTAGATGACACTTTACAGCTACAATTATATAAATTATACCAAACCTTTTTCACCACACTGACGTTTAAATGACATTTGTTGATTAAGATTTTTTTGTTTTCCACGGCACGCTTGAAAATTTTGTAAAACCTAACCTATTTCTGTTAAACTTTTATTTTTTATTTCTTATTAGTTTAGCACTAAAATTTACTTATGATTACATCATTGAATTCAGAAAAAAATGTCTACTAGATTTAGTAAAGAAAAATAGATGGTGCTATTTGAAAAAAAATTGACTATCGTTTGACATTTAAGTTAAACTTAAAAAAAAAATTGAAATCCAATTCAGTTTATTGTATTTGAGGAGCCATTTCATTTAGTTTTTTGTTTATCAAAATCGGACCACAAACAACGAAGTTACAGCTTGCGGCGTTTTTTGTGTGACACCCTGTATAGAACATTGCCGAAAGAACATTTCCACAATGTGGGCAATTCAGGATTACCAAAAAAAAAAGAATTATAAGGTTAGAGAGAGAAAAATAGGAAAACCATTTAATAAAATAGAACCTGCAATAAGCGATATAACGAGCTATAAACTTACAAAATGCAGAAAGATTATTATGTAGACGAATAGTTTTATGGGTGAATATCGTTGTTCAGTGACATTATCTTCTCAGAAAATTAAAAAGTTGCTCTAGTAATCAGTTGATGGTGTACTATTGCATTGTATGAACTTCAAACACTATAAAAGCTGCAATACGAGCTCCAGACCAACTTGCATTGTGGTCGTAAAGTTTTTATTTCCACTTATAGGTGGGTTTGAATAACAACTGACTTTAACTATACATCATTTTTGCACGTAACTAATGTTATTTGATAAACTGGTCGAATCACAGAACAATGCAACCACAATACAACACATAAATTACAAATATCTGGTTTTTGAAGTGCTTCTGAATGAAAATAAATCAGTTTTTACTTTTTCTATAGCTTTAGACGTAATAATCAAAAACAATTTACAACTCATACAGGGTGTACAATTTATGTGTTTTAATCTATGTTAATTTTTAGTGATGTCTAGATAATAGATAAAGTTTAAAAATTAGTCTGTGATTGAACGGAAACAAATAAAACTACAATATTTCTGACAGCTGACAAGTTTTAATCATCGTTTTATTTTTATTTGTACAATCTAATTTACTAAATGCTTTGGTAACCGTATATGTTAATGAAATAATGTTAACGCTGTATATAATTTTTATTAAATTAAAAATTATTAATATTTCGCGTCATACCTTGTAACTTTTCAAGTTTTCCTAAAAGCGAATGGTTGATCTAAAAATGTTCTGTTGCTTAAATTGGTTAAGATTTTAGAGTGCGTTCTTATATTATCTACAACTTAAGCCAATTAAAATACGCAATATAAACGTTTTTATAAGATTGTATGTTCCAGTATTGATACTTAATTATTATTTGTGCAAATTCTATTAAACAGCGAACGTTTTTTTGCTATTCACTTCTTTATCGTTGGTGCTCCTATAAAGTTAGTCATTGGGCAAACGTAAACGTTTACTTTGATTTGCAAGCTCGTCTAGAGTTATAAACCAACCAGAATTGACGAAGTATAAGCGTCATGTAAATATATTAGAATCATGCATGTATAATTCTGTTTTTTACAATTATGAAACATAAAATTAGGATTTAACAATTTTAAAAATACAAGCTGTTTAAAATGATATCATATTTTATAACTATGAGCACGTTATATGTTCTTCAGTAACAAAACATTGCACAAAATTTTCCAACAAACTAAAAACTATCCATATTTACTAGAAACCATACATAACGCATTACGGTCAGTGAGTTTTGCTTAATAAACTTCTTTTGCATATTTTTCAATCCAAGTCAGCTAACACAATTCGAAAAGTTAAGATTATAAATGAGGTTGATTATGTTTGCGCTCAGCTTCTGCGGAAATATACAAACTTTATATTTGCTACATAAATCTTGTCAAGATACGGGAAATTTACAAGGTGCGTTGTTGTACAAGCGAATGTCTCAAAATTTGTTATATTTTCAATTTGAAATCATCTGCTGGTTTGCATTTTTTAACAGTTAATGTTTTTTTTATAAAAAATTGCTTTATTTATGTTTTTAGATCGAATAGTACTTGTTTACTTTCTTAAAACAAAATAAAAAGTTTGTTTTTCCACTACACATCGAATCAGCCTGCTATTTGAACTTAGATTTCGGCATCCGTTTTGAATAATAACCCGATTTCACCCTCTTGTATGTATATATCGATTCTCAGATTCTTGTTTTCCAGTATTCTAACTTATTTGCAGTATTTTCTTAAAGCTTAGTCTTATGATAAATACCGCATCGACCACGCGATGTACACTCTGCAATTTTTAATCAGCAATTTTAGTTTAGTTCCATGTTGAGGTGATATGTTGGTCTCTTTATTTCCTGTAGCGAGAAGGTTTTTGACCCTAAAATCAGCTGAACATATCTTTACGTAGGACAGAGCTTATGCTAATAGTTACTGCCTTACATAAAATGAAAAAGTTAATAATAAAACAGGCAACAGAAGTTTGCACTTCAGATAAAATTCCGTTTAATCGAGTAGTTTTCTCAATTTTTAATTGACTATGCAAAGTTTTAAGTATTTTAATACAAATTTATTGACCTGCATTGGTAAATGTTCGATATTTTTGCGAAGTAATTTATGCCATGTTAATAAAATAGCTACTAGTCTATCAAATTAAACACTTAAACAGATCTATGGTGACTCATTTAATTTAAAAAAATCAACAATTTAAAACGTTTTATCTCAAAATGTTTAGCAATTTTGCAAAAATTTCTCTAGGCTTTCCACTTTTTACCACAAACTTGTCGATGTTTTCTTTTATGTTTTAAAACAAGTTGTTTTTAATACTGCACATTGACTGATAAAAACAATAATAAAATAAAATTAGATACTGATTTATGCTAGATTTATCATCGAATTTGCATCCTTCGATGTGTCTTATAATGAACCATGCAGTTTCCTTTCGAATTTTATTTTAAATGAATTTTATTAAACGAAACTGGAATTATATAAGAACTAGGAGGTAATGATACAACATTTATGCAAGTTTCCTTTTAGAGCAAATTCAATTAAATGCCTGAAAAAGTGCTGTACTCTGTTGATGCTAATGTTTGCGCTAATGGTAACCGGAAAAATTAAATTATTACGAAATTAGTTTTCCTAACGTTGACAGACGTTTAGAGTTTATCTTTTTCTGATCGTTAATTAATACGAATTGTCGTTAACTTAAGTTATGTAAAGTGTCTTAAAAACATATTAGTGGAAAGATGAAATGATTTTCACAAAGGTAAAAGGCACTTTTAGTAAAAAAAATACTATGCTTGGCTTTTCTAAATAAGCCGTAAATAAAAGTCAGGAAATGACGTCTGTTCACTGCACATTATAACTACCTGCCCATCCGCAAAATATTTTTGTTTTAGTATCCTTCTTTAAAAAACAATTTTTATTATTAACAATTATAATTTTTCCCAAGTAAATATATCTGTGAAAGCAATGCTGTTTACTTTGGAAAGTGGTAAAAAAAAGTGTTTTCCAAGACCAATCGAAATTATCATGCCCGCAAAATTACTTATTTGTTACTGTTATTTTGTAGTTTAGATTTAATTTCCTGATTGATTTTGAAGTTAATTTATTTTTATTTGTAGAATTTGATGTTATTTTAAAATAGTAAACTTTCGTGCCAGTTTTCGTATTTAAATAGTAAATCATTTGTTTTCAGGTCATCCCAAGTGAAAATCTTTCAAAAACATTGCATGTCTATTCGTAAAGAACTCTGATATAATTTACATATGAGGTAAAAAGGAAGAAACATTTTTTTGTTGAAGCTTTGTTTCTACTAATCAAATTGTATAAAAACTTCCTTTTTAGATTACATGCTTCAAAAATAAGTCTTACAATTACATATCATTCTATGCAAACCATAAAAAAAAACATCTTGTTAAGTAATGTGCACTATTTATATCACAAAATTTTGTGTGAAAAGGTTTTATTCTTATAGCAACACATTTGGATATATTCCGTTTATCTCTCTTGCTAGCTCGCTTTTCTACTAAGCAAGTTTTCACACCGTCAGGAAAATCGGGCTTTTTATATTGGGACATTTTGCATTAGGTAAACAGGTTTATCTATTCAACAATTCCAAATCCAGATTCAAATATTTATGTATTTTTCTAAACCCGTTATTAAATTTGTTTTCGCCTAAATAATCATGTTTTTATAACAAAATGAAAGCTACAACTTAAGTAATTGGACTTACGTTAAATTCTTTATTACTTTATTATTCAAAAGTTGCTTTAGAGTATTTTATGTAAGTTTAGGTTTGAAGTAAAAATTAAACAATATTGTAAATTTTTATAAGTTGTACTGTATATTATTTTATTGTTCAATTTATGAAAAAAGCCGTTGACACGTGTGCTGCGATTGATTTGATTCGTTTTATATCATATGCTTGGTCGCACACTAAACCAATCAAAATTCTATTGAAAAAATATTTTCTTTAGCGCTACATTTTCGCAGTTCTCTGCAAGGAATTTTAGAATAGAGAAAAATTTGCTACTTAAAACATTATCATTTTCTGTTAAATGAACTTTACGTATTTACATAAATTTTCACCCTAGCTTACTACGATATTGCATAAATAATAAGGCAATAAATCACATCAGACCAAAATGTGTTTTTAAGCCGACGAAAAAACTTCTGCATGCCTTTTTATTGGACATCAGAAGAAATTAAAATATCCAAATATGCCCCACCAATTGGTGTCAACTAACAGTCTTTTTTCGATTCAAAAGGCATTGCGTGGTTTTAGATTTTTTTAAAATGTATTACAAAAAAACAGTATAATCTCCAAGTATATATCACATCGTTTTTCAGTACCTTTATAATTGTAAGAAATTAATTAATTTTATTTATTTAGTCGTAAGTCCCTCTACCGTCAGTTGTAGGACTACTGAGTTGTGTTGTGCTGATTTTCTTCCACGTCTTTCTGTCTTGTGCTACTAAGAAATTAAAAGTTTAAATTATGATTTTAAGTTTATATGTGACGCACCGACGATAAACCCAATTAGAATGAGTTATCTGTGCAAGTCAAAATAAGACACTTTTAGGTTATTATTATGTTGTCGTTATAATGGAGCTTTTAAAGTTCATAATTAATCAGTATTGTGATGTGTCTACACGACATATTTATGACATAACTCTCGCATTTAAGTGATTTAATAATCAATTGATTTTGTAAATATTTAATTTAAAAATTTACGCATCTTGCGTATGCAGGTAAAATTATTGTCACTGTTTATAATTATGTATAACACAAAGGAAAATGATATTCGGCGAGGTTAGGTCAACGCAATTAAGAAACTTGCTAGATATACACGACCCTAGAAGGATTAGACAGGGTCAACTAAGTTTAATTAAGATGAAACGTGTGAGGATGGCACATTAACGAATAATTTACGGTGAATAATAAGAACTAGTGTTAACTGCTATGAAAAATTGGGTGTTCTTAAACCAGCTGGTATTTTATAAGTATGCGTTACTCTAAGAGTCTAAGGTACTAAAAGTTCAAAAAAGCTTGTAAATACTTCCATTTCTAGCTTTTACGTTTGTTTTCATTTAAAAAAAAAGCTTTCTTACCTTTAACCTGACTCTCGTGCATTTGGCAGTAACAGAGGGTCAGGTTAAAGGTTAATCAAAGCTTTTTTGTTTTTAATAAATAATGAAAATGGAGCTAATCATGTAAACGCTTCCATTTCGAATTTTTACGTTTGTTTTCGTTTAAAAAAAGCTTAAACTAATCTTTAATATGACCCTCGTTTATTTGGTCAGTAGTCGAGGGTCAGGTTAAAGGTTCATTAAAGATTTTTTTTAATTATATAAAGAAAATTAAGCTAATTTCGGACTTTTACCACCTCACTATGGTAAATGCTATGGTTTAGAGGTAAAACCTAAGATTTGCCAATTTTCGGGCTTTTACAATAACATGTACAACTAATTTTTATACACCTTTGTAGTTGTTAGTTTGTTCTTCTGTGTCGTATCAGAACCCATTTATTTGTTATCTACCAATATTAAAAATCACAACAGTAAAGCTGTTTTGAACATGACCATCAGACAAACTTTTCTTAGCTATGAATTAAATTTGATATTAGTTATAAAACGCTGATTTCTGTCAAACATTGGATTTTAAGTAATTTGTCAATACATTTTTTTTAAACTTCTAGGTATATTTGCAATCTGCTTAGTATGAAGCAATACGCAAATTTGTTGACAATCCACATAGGCTTCAGAAGGTTTACTGTCTAGTGACAGTAACGTCATATATTTTACTTAACCAATTTATTACTAGCTTAAGTGTTAAAAGTTAGGAGTATTTACTAGTTAAGAGTCACTTATATTACTTAAATTTGTCAATACATAAAACTTTATTACTTTTTTTTTGGTAATGTGTGGAAGTTTCGATTTATAAATTACTAGCGATTTCGTTCATGTGAATTTTGTTATTAGAAACATAATGCACCCTTATAACCACACCTTAATTCTTTCGCTGCCGGCTTCGTGCGACTGACTTATATTAAATTCCTTCTTATTCGGGTGCTCTTCACCTACAAAAAAAGAATGTTAACAGTTTCAATTACATATTTCCAATTGTTTTTATTTAAACGACTTGGTTAGGGTGCCGAATAAACAGTTCAGTTGCTATGATAATATTACTTTGTAAATTGTATAGTGGCAAAAATTGTATTGAGATGAAATATGATGACCATGATTTGAAACTTGTTATGCAAAATTCAACTTTTGTATTATGATGAAAGTCATTCAGTTGTCCCATAAGTTGGTTTCATATTCCACAGGATTCGCTCAACGACAGTCGTGAATCGTGATAAAAAAAACACCATCGACCACCCACTCTGATTTTCGTCGTTGGTCTACCAATATCTGACTTCAATATCGTGTCATAAACATTACAAAGCATTTTCATTGTAAATCTTCTTTACCTAAACGATTGAAACTGCGATAAGACGTACAATACACATCAGAATGTTTATTAGTATGGAAACGCGATAGTGATGACGCTAAGGGTTCTGCTGAATAAGTTACTGAACCTCTTGCTGATATCTAAAAAGTTATAAAGTGTGATACTTCTTAACTGCGAAGTAGAAAATGCCTTCGCTGGAACTTAAGTAAAAAGCAAGTTTTTCAAGTTTGCTCGTTCGTTAGTTGTATGAAGACGGTTTTTCTTCAATTTATAAAACAAAACGCCTTGCGGAAGAAACTGATCGAGACAAATTTATCTACAGTAGCGATCGCTTGTTTGTTTTCAAGCGGTGGTTTTCAGACATCTTTAATGGACAACATTTCAAGTGAAATGAACAAATAGACGTTGTTAAAGAAATAACAGCTTCGTTGGCCATGGATTTTAACTACTGCACTATGTATAAGAAAAAAATTAATTACAAAATATTTCTTCTTGGCAAGAAAGTATGTTGACAACTATAATTGCATAAACTAAATAATATTTTTCCCATTTATTAATAATTGCTTCTTATTGTAAATTCTTTTAAGATGAAATTTATAGCTAAATTACAAAACTTTTTTTTGCATCCTTAAAGATAATCAATTTGTTCACAGTAATGTATTGTTTTTATTACAACTTTCTATAAGCAATGTTAGAGATGTTACGGTCAATTTGATTATTCAGGGTAGTTTTTATAATGCTTGGTCATTATAAATAATGACCGATAAAATCAGGCAATTTAATAATTTTGTATTTGTCCACGATAATCTAGGATAATTTATTACATTGCCCGGTCATTATAAATACTGCTATTATTTCTCTGGTCACTTTAATTAGCTATGTAACTCGAAATGTCACCAAAGTGGAAGCTGCTCTAATAAATAGAAACTCTAGGATTTGACTTTTTGTGTGTATATGTATTTGTAAGTACATACCTAATATGTTTTTTTTTAGTTAGGCGTACGTATTTTTTATACATATTTTGGTAATTTATGCTTGTAAGAGACCGGCGTGGCTGTCATATGAACGCTGTGTTCACTTGTAAGCGTTTGTGTGTAAAAGTATTTATGAAGGTTGTAACCCATTACACATGTATGGCCTACATTTAATTTATCCTATGCATTTAAAAAACAGAAAACCTTAACCAACCTTTAACCTGACCCTTTATTATTGACCAAGCAAACGAGGATAAGGTTAAAGGTCGGTGAAAGTTTTTTTTATTGTAATTTTTAATGGGTTGCAAAAACCTTTATGATGAGTTTTACGCCCAAACTCTTACATGTGAACGTAGCGTTTAAACACGCGAACATAGCGTTAATACCTGACAGCCGCGGTCTCTTACAAGCATAAATTACCCTTATTTTATCACCACCAGTTTGTTTCTTTATTTGTTTGCTAGTTATTTAAAAATTTGTTTTAATATAATATCCTCTTATTTTTGTATGTAGAGAAATATGAATAAAAATTTTCACAAATTGCCCACTCGATTTCCAGCATTATTCATAATGCCCGGGCAATGTAATATTTTCTGTATAATTTATCATTTTGTCACATCCCATTGGGCTTTTTTTAAATTGCCCGGGCATTATAAGTAATGTCCAATTATTTACATTGACCGTAACAGAGATATCACTTTAGCTTAAATAAGCAGACATTTGCTACCCTTCATTTAAATGAAACATCTTTGAATAAAAGTTGATGATAATTTTTAGTGTTTTATGGGAAACTTTGTTATTGAAAGAGTAAGAAAGTTGGTTAAATTAGCAAAGTTATGTAGAATTATAAAGTTTGCCAACCTTCTTAAAAAACTGCAAAAAGTAGCAAATTATTATCAAACGCAAATATCTTTTTAACTATTATTAAAAATAGCAAAATAAGTTTTAAGAAACAAGCTTCTAATAAAATGTACTATAGAGAGGAAAATAAATCTTCCTTAAAGCTTGTCAGGAGAAGTCCATAGGTATTTAAGGTCAACTTACACCGGCGCGTTGGCGGTGGCGATCGCGGTGGCGGTCGCGATCACGATAATAAGTACCACCGCGCCGGTGTGAGTTGACCTTAATTCGCGAGAAGCTTTTAGGAAAATTTATTTTTAGTGCATTTAAAAAAAAACTTTTTTTTACTCAAATTATTATCCGTTTTAGTCATCTCCGCCATATTGGCACAGCCATTCTGGATTCCTAAATTTTGACCCGAAAATCGGAATTAGCACCGCAGAAAACCTATAGATATTGATTTTGAGTCGTCATGAAATTTTCCGCCATACTGGAGCCGCCATTTTGAATTTTGATTGTAGAAAAGTGTTAAAGTGTATTGTCATGGAGATTATGTATGCATGCATTTTACATACCTACATATTATGTAGAGGTGCTCGATAAAAATGTAACAGTATTTTATAAGTAAAGTGTGTATTTCCTTATATCTACTAGACACGTTGTACTTCGCATAATGTCACAGCAGTTTTCTCATGGGCGCCTTTTCGATCTTCAATATCAGTTATTGCCCACATAAAATTTTATTAGACACTAACTGAATAAATTTGAGATATATAAACTGAAATTGTGCAAACTGGAACTATTTAAAGGTGACTTTCAAAATGTATACTTTGATAAAGCAAAAAATCGTTCATCTGGAACATAATTTTATAAATCCATTTGAAGTCGCGAACAATAAATATCACAGACGATTCACAACGACAATGAACCATATCCTTAACGAATCAAATAAAATGCAATTGTTGTCTATAACACTGAAATATTTAACCAACCGTAAGCACATCCTTCGTTCGCTGGAAACAACCAGATGGTTGATGTACAATTATTTTCAAAAATGTCAAATCTAAACTGTATGTACAATAGAATCTGAACTAAACTGTTAATTTTCAGCAGTTGACTATTGTTATTTATAAATAAATATTCATGATGACCTTCAATTACCTGTATCAAAGTGTTGCAGCCTCTAGTTCGCTGGCCAAAAGTGACCGGCAGAAGATTGGAACGGTTTTTTCAACAAATATTTCAACACAAATTGTAAAATACAGTAAAACGAAAAAAATATGCTTCAAATGTAGATATATTTTAAAAAGATACAGCTTTCAGAGTGTGTTAAGAAATTTTATCGACCGTTCCTCCAAGAGATGAGCAAGATATTCTACAAGCGCAAATTTGGCCAAAGATTTTTTTGTCGTTAGGAATTTTTGAAGCTGAAATACTGCCTTCAATGTGAAAAGGAGGCCAACCCATCATTTATATTATCATTACTTTTGCCTTATAAATTTTAATAAAACTGTGTTGTAGGCTTCAGCGGCCCATGACCAATTTATAGGCTTGGTTTTCGGGTTAGAATCACGTTGAAATTTCTTTTAAACAACCAAAGCTTAGTCATATTTTATTTGGGACTTTTTCAGGGTTAAGATATTCTTAATAAAATGAGAGGGGGACGAAACGTTGGTTATTAAAAAGCAACATTCAACTTGTTTCCATCCTAGGAACCAAGCCTACAACTTAATAATAGTAGCTGTTCTAATTGAGATTTTGATAATAACTCCATACACTTATAATCATCCCTTTTTCATGCAAATTACTAACACCTTTACCAAAACAGCGATATTTACCCATAATCACTAGTAGTTATGTATAATTTCTGTATTAGTTAGATGTACCGTAAAATATCTACACGTATATTTACCTTATTTAAAAGTAATTGTTATCTGTGGAGTATGTTTTTATTTAAATTTTAGAATCCCACGCAACCAGCTTGCAAGTAAACAAGCTAATATCACTTTCAAAGATTTCCCATAACGTACGAAATAAATTCAAATTATCGTTCAGTTGTAAAAGCTTTCACTTGCAGTCAAAGGCTGTTATCAACACGTGTGAAATGAAATTACCTGTCGCTTCCGCCGCTGTTCCAACAATAGCTAAAGAATAAATATAGGAAGAACTCGATTAAATTAACGTTGTAAGAGAAAACGGTTAATTGGGCGCATAAACTGCAATACTCGCCATTATGTTCAAAGAAACCAGCCTTGAGTGGCATAGTAATAGTTTAATTAGTCAACTATTAGTATTCCACCGCTTTGTTTGATTTAATTAGGAATAGGTAAGTTACATTTGTCGGCTGAACGTTCTAATGAGTCTTAAATGTCTTCACTTTTGCTGTGCTGCTATCGCTATTTCAAGGAAACAGTAGGAACCATAGGCGTACCGAGAATGTTTGTTAATTTCAATTGTACGTTCATATTTACGGTAAAAAATTGCAAAAAAAATAAATGAGCTATAAAAGTCAAAACATTGATGTTTATCAAGTTGTGTAATTTAAAAAACAATACTTTAAATTTAATTAATGTTACGATTTAGTCTCAGGCTAATAAATTACTTACTTTTATTGCTAGTATACTAAAAAAACTTAAGATCTAAGAATCACCTCTTGACGTCTCCTAGCTGTTCTAACATTGAAGGCACTTTATTCTTGTGCACTAACACAAGCACTGACTCTCCTTTTTTTTAGACTTTCAACGTCAAATTACACAAACTCATAATGTTTTTTCTCTTGAGTCTTCTTACTAAATTCGTGCTATCTAGAAACCGAATAGCCTCGATATTCACATGCTGCAGTCTGCAGTAGTCTTCCTTCGTGACTTCTCGCAAATTTCTGGATTTCCCTGTCCACAAATTCCACTTCAAGGTCCCTATGTAGATCGTCATTTCTAATGTACTATGGTGCATCTACAATATTTCTTTATATATATATATTTTTAAGTCTCCTCTCTTTTTTATTGACAAGAGTTTTCCAATAAAGTTTAGTGCCAAGTGTTAAGTCGAGGTGTTTGGCTGTGTTGGCGTATGTTATTATCTGACCATTCATGGTTACCGAAGAGTGTTCTATCCTTCTATCCGTTTGTTGGTGAAGTCAATATGGACCCGTTAAATTTTATTCTTTATTGTTTGTCCAACTTTGAAATTTATCGACGGTTGCTTGCAGCTTGTAGCTTGTTCAACGTTTCTTCGTTGCTTTTGCCGACAGCTGCTAGGATGACAGTATTGTCGGCAAAAGTGACTATTGGGTTGTTATCTACTTCTGGATGATTATAAGTAAAGAGTAGATAGAGGACCGGACCCAAGATATTACCCTGTGGCACTCCAGCTATAATTTATTTAATGTAAACATTAAGTGAAAAATAAACTGAAAATGTTGCGTAAAAATTCTATTGTTATATCATAATATTTCAAAGACTTATTTGATCAAATTAAATTGGAAAACGTCGATACAATGTAAGATACCTATGTTAAAATAACTGAATCACAACCCTTTTTTTACATTCTATTTTCTGATAGTTATACATATATCAAGGCAATTACTCTAATTTGTAATTCGTAAGCACTAAATATAAAATTCTCTAGGATTCAAAATAAACGATTGATATGATTTATTACAGTTCCAAACGTGTATTTAAACTTTCATTAAATCAAAATGAGATTTCAAATCATTTATAACTATTATTATTACGAGTCGGGATATAATAACATTCAATTCCGCTATTAAGATACCAAATTACAGGCTATTTTAAAAGTTTGTTCGTAATAACATGAAAGATACGATATAAGCGTCCCTTAGATTTTGTTCTCAAGAGTGTTATGCAAGTTTGAAACAAAAACAAAATTACTACGAGATGAAACCCGTTTTAAATATATACTTTAACAACTGATATCGACATAATCGTGTTTTTCTTATCAATTTTTTTTTTCTTCAGTTGTTGGAAAATGCAACCACGGGACTTTTGTTATTGGATTTTAAAACGTGATATTCAAACAGTTAGTTGTTTTAAAAAAAGGGCCGGGCATGTGTAACTCATCAAATTAATTTAAAAAAACATTTAATTAACATTGGTCCTCACCACTCGTATATAACAGTTTAATTTATTTCTACTAACTTTGTAATGAAGGCGTACCGTTAGATTTTTCATATATGAATTGCATGTAAGTTGGTATGTCATTGCACCATGCGTGTAATTGTTATGCATTTTTTAGGAACAACATAAAAAACATTTCATTTATCTATAATTTAAATAAGTAACAATTTAAATTACCTCCAGTCGTGCGACAAGAGATGTTGCTAAGTGTAGAAATGCAATCCGGCTGGAATATCGTTACTAAACGTACCTAGCAAATCGAGGATTCTGAAAACGCTGAAAAATAATATATATGACTGTAAAATAAACTTAGATAACATAACAATCCTTGTTATTGCTCTATGTAAAAGGTGGTGTCCTTTTTATATTCTTAGGTCTGCGAGTAGAAATTAATCCATAACTCTTAAACGAACGATTTTGAGACGTTCATTTATTAATTTAAATACGCTGATTAAGAAACACGTTTTTCTTTAAAAGATTTCTTGTTGGTATGCAATACCAGTCTTAAGAAACCCGTCCCTTCATCAGACTTATTAATTTATCTATTTACAAATCTAAAATGATATTAACTTATTCAGTTGAATGAATTTTAAAACAACGTTTTTCAAATAATGTTTAAAATGTAGCCTTCCTTTCTATTGATGCAAAAAAATATTGTGATTATAAATTTCTGTCGATTCTCTAATGATCCTTTTATGATAGTTATTTCTTTATTTAATATTTTTACTTTATCAAAGTCCATTGGATTGCTGACACCTACATGTGTTTAAATAGATCGATAAATAAATCTGAAATTGTTGAAGACGACGCTTTTAAAACTGGTATTGCATTTCGAGAAAAAGAAACATTAGGTTTGTTTCAACAAAGCTATGTACTATCAGATTGCTGCGCAGTATCGATATCTCGTTCCAGCACAGTCTCTGATAGCTCACCGGACGGTTAGTCGGTTGTTCCAACTATTATAAAATTAATACATGAACTAGTCAGTGTACGGTCAAAACAGTACGTGAATGAAAGCATGTACTAGCGCTTGGATTTTTACACGCATGCGCTGTTCATAACTAACGTGAGCTCTGGTGGGTGTCTATGCATCGCCCAATCCCATTTAGTACTGGATTCTTAATTTATTAGTACATAGTTCACGCATGCGAATAAACCAGTTCATGTACTCAACCATTAATTGGTTTTAAATCGCTTTTTGGAACAAACCTATTTTTCTACGTCTATAGTATCTAATATATTTCCCAAAGCTGGAGCAATATATGAAAAGTATGATGGATCATTTATTGCTTTATGGGATTTTACATTATCTTATATTATCTTGCTACGCACACCATGCTATTCAGATGTTGTTGCATCTCTTCAAATCATTAGAATATTCCCTACTTAACCCATTAAGTACCAAATTATTTTGGTTATTTTAATATTATTTTTTTTAAATTTTTTTTTTTTAAATTTTGAGTAAAAAAGTACCAAAAAAATATTTTGTACATTGTTGATGGTTAAAAAATGTTACTTTCCAAGTTATAACATATTCTGAGATATTTGAATAATTAAAAATAAAATAATTCCACACTGTCCTATAAATAGGACGCTGGTACGGGTTAAAGAAAATTTTATAAACCCCGTAGAGGTCTAAAAAGACCTAGAAAAATTCATCAACTTCAAATCTGCTTCATTTTATAAGCAAGACATAAATAATGTGTGAGAAGGATGGGAAATTTTGGATAATAAGAATATACATATAATAAAATAATTTTAATAATTGACGTGTAATTTTATTTTGTGAACAGACAACATTACTTATGGGTGCACCATTCTGATTTAGTGATGCATATTACAAAGCTTAATGCGATGGGTAATAGAAAACCAGTTTAAATTTTTTACCCACGCTCATGTTTTATTATGTAACATTTGTTTAATCTTCATCTTCAAAGTGCTTTTGTAACAAAGCGTGGGAAGCGGCGACGCCATAAGTAACAGTTTGTCTCCAAGAATTACACTTCTCCATCAAAATCCATGCTTAATTGTACACAGACTTTCAGCCCATCTTCAACGTCATTGTTCGTTGATTGCATCATTGGCTCACAGCGTCATAATTTAATTTATTCTGATTAATTTTCTCATCTGAAATGTAAATGTTAAAGTTGTTTCAACTTGTACCACTTGGAAAAGACATTGTTCGGCTTGTAAGATTACTCGCACGTGTTCATTCTCGTGCTGGTTTGCGCGCAAACATAAAAACTTCATTAGTTACTGAAAATTGAAAGGAGTTGCAGTTAACCAGGTCAGTGAAGCATTTAAAAGCTTGTCGCCACCAACATGGTTCGGCAAATAAAAGTGCCTAAATATAAACACAGCTATTTGAGTGGTTTAATTTTCAGCCTGTCTAATGGACCTTGAACTGCAACGGTAAATGCAATGAACTTGTATCAAAAGCGTTGGCAGCTATTTTGTGGGTACGTTTCATCAACATGTACGTACGTAGGAGACCCAGACCGTGTCCGTTGCACAATGAGACTCGAATGTATGAATGAGTTATATTTTAAACTCTGAAACGTATTTTAAACGTAATTTATGGATTAGCATCGTTGGGAATAACAAATTAACGCAGCGCCAGCGGTGGCCTGAAATATACAGTGAGATTAAAAGGTTAAACTGACAAATTAATTTACATTCTTTCTCTTAAACCGAGTGTTCCAGAAATCATAACCACGTTTGTTTACAATTTTCAATGCTTTAACTCTTCGTCAAGTCTAATGGGTGCGCACTAAACACAATTGGAATTGAACACACCTACTTACCTAGTTGTTTTGGTATACCCACCAACGGTTTAAAGGCCCGTGAACCATATTGTAGCGTCTGCTGCGCCAAAACACTCCCACCGCTCGCCATTAGGCTTGACGCTTACTATACGTTGCACTGAATTTTTTAAGTATCGCATTAGCCGATTCGTGTCAAAACTTGAACGTGCAGCTAATCCCTCTTTGTACCTTAACTGACTTGTCAGAATAGTTGAATGTTGTGCGCATCTCTTGCTGTATGAATGAAAATATATGGCTGATATTTATATTCTTGCCGACATTTTAACGAATATTTTTGCTTGGAACATGCATTTTTGGTCTGCGAAACCTGCTTTGATGGTAAAATGGATGGCTATGAAGCTTATGAGTCTGAATGTGATAACTAGGTATTAATTTCTAAAAAAAAATTTAGATCAATTTTGTTCATTTCATAAAATGATTTCTTTTATCCGATTTTGTCAGAGTGTTTAAGGTTTTGTTAAGAGTTTTTAAAAGATTGATAAAAACATCTCCATAAAAACACCCAAAAAGAGTTTCATTTACATTGTTAACTACGTTTTCTTTTGTAAATATATAAATCATGATTATATTATGTACCAGATACATTGCGCCCGAACTCATTAATTTTACTATCGCACCTGGCGGAAGGTTAATGTCATTTATGCATATAATTTTTGTACAAAATATGATTATTTTGTAATGTTTCAAAAAAAATTCAATAATTTTTTGTCAACTTAATATTCTATCACAGAAATTTAATTTTTAAGGCGACATGTTACTGCAAAATACTTTTCTTTATATTGATCATAGTTGAAGAGTCTAAAAATAAAATTATTAAAAATGTGAATTGTAATACACATACAAAAGAAGTACTTAAATGTTTACTTGGTCAAATTTAAAAAAAAAAAACATATTGATTTGATTGTGATCCAAAAGTCATTCCAGAGCCTTCTGAAAAATGTTGTGCATAAAACATGAACGTTCTAATTTATTTGTTTGCTGTTTTATACAGATTTTACATTATGTGATGATGCAAAAGTTCTGTAGGGTTTAGTATTAAAAATAATTTTGATAGTCGATGCAACATTGATCCCTGAGCCACCCATAGTATAGTATATATAGTATAGAAAACCTACTTGTTTTGAAAACATTGATTTATATGTATGTATTTATTATTATTAAATTAATCAAATATAGAAAGGCGAAAATAATTTAAATTTAAATATACATGACATTTAAGTTAATTTTTGTAAAATACTTTGGCATTTTCCTTCTGCATATCTTATATTTATGGTTTCGGGTACAAGTTTCCCTATCTTATGCATTTTTTGCTGATACACTGAATTTTTAAAAGAACCGCAGCTGGGAAAATCTAGAGAAATCAAACCCAAAGGTAATAAAGAAGCCTAAATTTGTGTACATTTGATATGTTTACCATAAAACTACTAAAGTTGAGCTATATTTATTGATGCTGCATAAGCAAAGGAACAATCCAATCGAAAAAATCCAAGCTGAAGTTTAACTTATCGACTGGATTTTGGAATATAATCTAACAGTTCTTATTATGTTTTAGGATTTGCATATCAGAAGAACAAAGATCAGATTAATTTATTACTTACCGCAATTCGATAACATGTAAATCTTGAGCCAGTCTTTATTGAAAACCAAAGTAATGTTTTGTGTAGAAAGTATATAATAAATGAAATTCAAAAAAATTCTCTGAATCGTGTTAGTTAATATTTTTTATTATAACAGTATCATAAATGAGATTCCATCGATATTGTTTAATTTTGCTGCAAGGACGTTGTGCATGAAAGACGTCAAAAAATTAAATTTCCGTGCATTAAATAGAAAATCTTGTTTCGTGGAAAAGGCAATCGACCAGTTTTATCGATCAGCTTTTTTAACATTTTAATTACGTTAGCATTAAGCTCATACAATTTTAAAAAATATGCATATTTTGTAGTGCATTAAGTATTTTGATTATTTAAATCAGTTGTGCATTTACCATCTTAAATCGCGCTGCCACTTAGAAATGCGTTATAACTAATTTTAAAACGATTCGTATGTAACTAGAATGTACGTTTCAAAGAGTATAAATTACAGAGTTCCTGACAGTTCGTACAGGAATGACTTATCCTTGATGTCGAGCGCTGTGTATAACCAAGATTTACTCGAAGTATATGAAACTGCAAGTCACATAGGAGAGTCCGTTGCATTGTCTACAACTGCAATCAGACATAATTAATAATTACACCAACACAATAAAAGCGTTGCACCTTACTTCAGTGCAAAAATTCATTTACTTGATATTGTTGTATACATTTGTTAAGGACTGTGTCGTTTAAGTTAAGTTAAGTAAATTGTAGATTAGAAAGATTTTTTAAAATCAAGTTTGTCAGAAGGTTTAAATACTACTTGATATCAATTTAATTCAAATTGTGAAATATATAAACTCAGTAGGGCATTTTTATTTTGTTAATGTGTTTTGTTTTTGTAAAAATTAACCTGTTGACATTTAAAATTACTTTCTAAAAAAAGATCGAGAGGTGTCGGGTCAGGAGAATGTGGTGCTTGATACGAAGTGTAAACTGATGTCTACAATATCTGCGTTAAACGACGACCCCATTCGAAAACAGTTTAAGCTCTTGTAACTGCTTGAGCATTACCAAAAACAGTTAAAGATAATTAACGAAACAACTTCATTTACACTTAATCCAAATGTGCTTATTTTCTCTTACGGTATTTTACTCAAAAGCATCGTAATACCGACGCGAGCGCCAGTATGGAGGGGTGGAATTGTGGTAAACAGTGCTAGTACTATGCCACAAGCATATTTTATTTTTATTTACACATTTGCTATTAATAATAATATAAATATTATTTTGAAGGTTTCATCTATCACGACCTTAAAGGGTGTGGACTTTAGATACCTCTTTCTTTAATAGAAGTAGTGTTTTCAATCCGGAAAATCTACAGAAGTTTTTTCCATCCTATCTGCATTTGTTACTATGGCATATGAAGTACAGCTGGTCCAAATTCGATGGAAATACATTGCTATATCATTTCATATTCAAAATAGAGAAACGGTTAAATTACCAAAAATGTGCAGTTTTTTGAGACAAACTCAGAATCGTTTTCAAAAATATTTTATCATTTTTTGTTTTTAAGTTTTGTCGTATTAATAATGTTGTAAATTAAAAACCTCAAAAGCCGGAAATGGTAAACCAACGGTTGTGAGTTTGTCTCAAAAAACCGCATATTTTTGGTAATTTAACCGTTTCTCTATCTTGAATATCAAGCAAGATACCCATGCAATTTCATCGAATTTGGACCACCACGTACTATGATGCATTGGCCTTTGAAAGTTCAGGTACGAAAGTCAGTATAAGTCGCAAAATGCATGATCACAGTTTACTTTAATCAAAAACGACTTATAAAGGCAGTTATAGGTTATAGGGAACTTTTAACAAACAGTTTTGTCCAATGATGTTCGAATCCTAGCCCACGCGTCGCGATGTCTTTGCAAACTTAGGTCTAAATTCAAGTTTGGTGCTTTCTTCATCACGACAATGCACCAACACATTACGACTCCCACAAAATATTTGGATCAAAAGTTTTTACAATTTTTAAATTATCCATCGTATAACTTGAATTTTACTTTTTGTCCTAAAAATTCGCAAATATAAGGAAAAACAGAATAAAATTTAAATCCGATAAGGGTTACAGGCAAATTACGAATAAGTGTGCAACTATAGACCCTAGAAAGAAGGAGGAATGGTTTAATGATTGGTTTGTACGTATGCAAAATTGTATTAATATAAATTGGTAAAAAAAAGTTTGTTAAAGCATAGGACAAGCCTTATGAAACAACTTTTACAGGAAGATTACTTTAACATCCTAAACACATACATACAGCATCATAATATATACTTTTAATGAAACAAGGAGACGCATAAGTCAAAAATATCATATTCCAGCGAATATAAGGCAGATAATTGCTAACTTAATTAAAATTGTACGCGTTTCCGTTCTAGTGCTGCCGTTGAATATCAGTAGCGAGATTGCAATCACTTTAAGTAGGCAGGTAAATTTAAATACAATTTTTTGATGCAGCATGCAGCGCTTATTTATTCAATTATCATGCTGAAGGAAACAGTATTTCACTGTGCGATTTGTATCGAAATGAGCTGACAACATGTCTGCTGATTATATCACGGTGCTGATAATTACCTTGCAGTGAATGGCGCTTTTATATCTTTTGATGCCCTTAGGGGCTATGGAATTTCGATGCTCCTAGTTTTCAACAATTTAATGTGCGTTACATGAAACAAAGAGGCAAAATAATTGCTGAATTTATAGCTTTAAGCCATGCCCTAAAATAGGATTAGATTTTTTTCTTTCTGTAACTATTTTATAATAATTATTATAGGGGTCGCAAAAATTGGAAACTTTTTGTAGCCTTGACTACGCCTGGTTGGTTGGATCAAGTATCTCCAATTAACAACAAATAATTTTTTTATACATATTTATTTTAAAAATTGCCATGTTTTGATACAAGCACTTACTAAACTAGTTTATTTAGTGGATGGAGGGAAGTACCTAACCTTATATTTTGACATTCATATTCAATCTAAAACAGGTAACATGATCACCTCTAACAATCAGTAACAATTTTAAATAATAAATTATTTGCAATTGAAAGAAACAGTCACAAAGAACATCACTCAACACTAATACTTAATTCAGGTTGTTGGTGTTTCATTGTGTTGACAATTGAAATCTTTCATTTACCGTAAATGCCAATCTTCTTGGCTTACATATGACAACAATACTGCAAGCTTTTATTATTTTCAGTTTAATTTTCTCAATATAAATCTGTTTTTTTTTTTTAAGAACATTATTTTCATAGTTCGTTTATTGATGCGTTACTTTCAATATTACCTGCACAATGAATTCTTCAACGTCTTGTAGTTTATGTCATGATAAATCCAATTTAGCTATAAATTCCATCGGATCCTTTTTGTGTCTTACTCGTGATGGTTTTATTATATGTTATATCATGTTTTAAAACTAGCTTACAGCTATATCTTCTGTGCTGTCGTGTTTAATTAATAGGAGGTCGATCATTCACTTTGACAGCCTGTTTAAAATAATATTTTAGTTATGTAGATGTAGATACGTCAACGAGTTTTTCACGATCCATGTCCAAAACTGATGACATTTTCCAATACAGAAATTTTTATAGAAATAAGTTTGACGTTTGCATCTTTTACAAGAAATAATTACGCTGTTAAAGTATCTATCTAGTGGTTAAAGAAAGACTCAGTTTTTAAGTTTCTTTTACTCCACAATGCGTTGTCCTGGAATTTAACATGTAATTTTGATTAAAGTCTGTATGATGCAATAATGATCTGCATAATTTTCATATAATCGTACAGTTTTTATAACTTAAGTACAGTATTATTCATTATAATAGGTGACGAGATCTGGGTGTTTTAGTGAAACTATATCGCAAAACTAGATCCATGCAGTAAGTTTGAAGGGGCTCCCCACTTCCAAAAAAGACCAAATTTCAATCTTTTGAAGAAAAATTGGTAGCTGCAGTTTTCTGGGATGCAAAAACAATTTTATTGGTTGAATATGTGCAGGATAATTTCAGAATTTAAAGAGATGTTTATACAAAAACTAGTCAAAATTTGATGATTTCTTTGTTGGAGGAAGGTCAAATTCTTGTTGCTGTCTCACGTCAATTACAGTTTGCATAAGCCTCATAAACTTAAACAAACTATCCATGATCATGGTTTTGTTAAGCTAAACTATCCGCCTTCCTCATTTAGCATCCTGCGACTTTTATTCATTCCCAAATTTAAAAAAAAATACAGAGAAAGGCGATTTGAAACAGTAAGGACCGATTCCACAAAGTGATACTGGTGTTAAAATACAAGTTAATCCTCAAAACTAGGCAAATCAGCGCCAACTATGCTGCGAGTTTGCCTAGTTCTAGGGTTAACTTGGATTAACCCCAGGGTTAATCCCAGGTTCAACTTTTATGCAATCCGGCTTTAGAGTAGTAAAAGTTGATATAGAGGAATATTTTACAGAACTGTCAAAAGATATTTATTTGGTATAACCACTTTGAATGGAAATTACGTGGAAAATGTTTATTTTTCATGGCTAGGTACGTTACCTAATAATTTTCTTTTCTGCTTCCGTTCTTTCTATTTAAGTCACTTTGAAAACTGATCACTTCACAAAAATTTTAGATCACTGTCAGATCACGTGCTATACCAATTCGGTGGGCGTTGAAGCTTTAGGAACATTAACAACCTACATTATGTCCTCTAATCAAGCTAACTGAGGATGTAATATGTTACAATTTTAGCAGATTTGCAAACAAATTATATCTGCACATGTGCTAGTTATTTCTGAAGCAAATGTTCCATGCACAATTCATCTGAGAAATTTCCTTTGCAAACATCTATATATACAACTATATGTATACTCGTAGCACTCCTCATTAAGCTAAGTTTCGTTCCTTCAACGTTCAAAGAGTGACAAATTTCTAAAGTGAGTACCTAATTAAAAAAAAAAAATTAAGCAGTGTGTTGAAAAATGTTAACTTACAATTTGTTTAACTAATATTACGATAAAATTCTTGCATATAATAAATCGGATTTGACAAAAACAGAATAATGCAAATTTTATATTATACATCACTGTGATAGCGGAATTTCGATCCATTAAACGTTTATCATTGTAAGCTGTTGTAAATTTTCTGGAATTATTTACCGATAAAAAATAAACTTGAGTATTGTTTCTGCGAGAATAGGTGGCATTTTTAATCTGGTGGAAGGTAATAAATTTCAGAGGCCGAGCTCTATTTCAATGTAAGAACATTCCCTCAGCATGCATACGTTGGGTGCCAAAGATAAAATCGTCGCTTATGCCGCTAAAGAATAATATATAGTGTGTTGTAAAAAACTTTTTATTATAGCTATTTATACAGTCTGCAAATATGTGTGCAGAAAAAAATGCGTAGTGGGAAAAAATTTGCATCAACGTTTAAGAAAGTCATTTGAATGTTTGATTTATGCTTTTCAGCAAATACATTTAATACAAAATACAAGTAATTGAGCCTATTTTGAAATACTTGGTTCAGATCCATTATCCTTGACGATTAAACTTAAACTTTTGTTGATTGAAATGAAATAATGAGTGTTTGATCTGAAACGAATAAACTTAACATATTTAAAAAAAATTGTAAACATTATAATAATCCCGGTTTTTTAAAATATACATTATTACATCATTAGGTAATTTGTTTAACCACCAAAATTAAGATACTTTTGGAAAACCCTGAGTATTGCTAATGAATAATTACCATAGCTATAAAATGTGTTATATCAACTGCTTTTTATTTTGCAGATTTTTTTTACAAAAAGTAACAACATAAATATAAATTTGGTTGAATTCAAAGTAGTTTAAACACAATATTAAAAAATCACACTGAATACAACAGCGTAGAATCGTAGCCTTCAAAGCTGGAATTTAAGTTGCGAAATAATTTACCTATTTCCTAAACTTTTACATTGCTATATGCGGCCCTATAAATTCATAAATAGCTTCCCTTTATTTGAACTTTTTTTAGTCAAAGTATTATTTGAAATAGTTTCGTATAAATAAAACGAGAAACGATTAATTAAAATTAACTTTTCTATTGTGGAAAAATGATAAGTTAGCAGAATACATTACAGTCTGAGAGTACAGGTAGTGTAGGCGATCGTAATAATGATAAATCCTTGGACAAAAAGAGTAGAAAATCGCTTTCAAGCTCGAATGCAGTTTTATTGCATCGTCAAAAGACAAGGTTACGCTTTGATGTATCGGCAAGGCAAAATCTACTCCCTTATTGTTCATATGACAACAGAAAGCTCACAATTTATTGCTGAATAACAATTTTAGTTTTATTTGTTCTTTCACTATACCACGTTTGTGTCATGGTAAACTTCATGTGTATCAAACGTAAACTATATACAGGATCTTCCAAATAATTTGTCATATTGGTTTATCTTAAAAATTGGATACTCTGTGTAATTCAAAATAAGTTGCTAAGAATATTTTTATTTCTTCTTTTTCATCTTCCACATAGGTTTTAGCCTGTTTTATGCGCTTTTTCACGGTTTTTCCACGGATCTTAATATCCAGCCATCTATCCACCTTTTTGGTAGTCTTCCGGAGTTTCTCCTTTTAGACAGTTAATTGTCAGTAGCGATTATGATTATTCTGGTGTTGTTTGCTCTCATTACGGTGTCGTTCTATTATCTTTTTGTTTTCTTCACAAACATCGTTTACCCCTCACATCTTGGTTCCTCACTTGGTATCTTCTTGTTTTTTTTTTTTTGTTATTTATCTTCGCGTGTTCATTTTTGTTGTTCTAAGCAAAAGATTCGTTTTCTTTGTGTCAGTTCATGTTTCTGTTCCATAAATTAAAAATGGCCTTACTGTGATCTTAAAAAAAATGCCTATTTCTTGACTACTGTGTTTATTTGTCCACGTAACATTGGATATATTGTCATTTGTACTGTTCTCATGACTTGCTTTCTGACTTTTCCATAAATATAGCGATCACTGGAAATTGCAGCTTCCAAATATTTGGGGGAAAAATTTAACGGTGGTGAATTAATTTTTCTGTTGACCAATTTAGTTACATTAATATGTTTCTTTAGTTTTGAGAATTGTTTTTTACCCTTTTTAACTTGTATTTATTTGGCGTTACTCTCTTTAAATAAGAACTTCTAAACGATTATTATACCGTTCGAGCAACTGAATTTCGGGCAATTGCAGAGTTCGATAAATTGATTTCAGGCAATTAAGTTTCGAGCAATTGTCCTCAAGCAGGATTCCCTAACTGTTTAGCAGCTTAGCAACCTAAGATATGGGCCCATAATCCTGCAGATTAAGCAGATACAATAATCGGAAAGGGTATATGGTGCATGTGACTTTAACATCAAAGCAGAAAAAGTTTGAAGCTAACAAGACCAAATTGCATACAACAAGAACACCATCTTAAAATTTATTATGTATCTATATAATATTATCCCTTGACTCTTTACAGAAAAAAAAAGTGTAGTAAAACCTATAAATATTATTAAACGTAAGTAGTAAAATCTAAAATGATAAAGTTAGAGTGAAATTTAATTTTCCAATTAAACGAAGCATTTATCCTTTTTCGTTTTAACCGAATAAACGTCGCTATGCAATTTTGTTCTGATCCCTTCTGAAAATCTATTACTGAAATTTGATTCTGTTTTTCCTTGTTGAATCAACAAGCCATAAAAACAAATAAAATATATAGTACAACTTATTTATACACTAATATTAAAAATGATTGAACTTGTTCATTTTATTTTGAAATGTAATAAATTTGACTAATCTCGTTTTTAAATGACGCGTTTAAAACTGCATTCTTGCTATGCCCATTCGTAAGCTTTTTAAAACTATTTTTTAAATAATACTTCTCGAAAAACCATAGTTATCTCATCAATAATAGTATGACAGGAAGCAATGGTGAAATTATATAGATCCCTATCCTTGCCAACAATTACGTATGGAACTAGGACGTTGGTAATTACAAAACAAATTGCATCAAAAGTGCTGAAATGCGTTTTTCAAAGTACGTAGCCGCATATACTTGAGACCGGGCAAGAAATACAGAAATAAGAGAAGTACTGAGCATAATCTTACTTCACCAAAGTATTACTGAATGTAAACAATAATGGAAGTAACATACATAATGGAGAATGGAGAAAACTACTTACCAAAAACATTTTATGTAACATATAGGATGTCCAAAAGTAAGATGGGAAGACTACTGAGGATATGTATATTTACAAATATACGTATAGGCTGCAACCTCAAACATGAGTGGATATGATAATCATGATGATGAAAAACCAAAATTAACCAAAGACATTTCATAATATGTGGATTGTTAAATATGTTATAGTTATTGTTATAATCAGTCCTCTTCTACCTTACGGTGTAGAGTTATGAAAGTGTAAAATGAAATATAGAAAATGTGTTCAATGAAACACTTTGTACATAACCACTGTTGTAAATTTTTTGTTAACAAATCTTTTAAAATTAAGCTGAAAAGCTTAAACATATTGGCTTAAAAAACATAAACTAATTTCAACTCTTTCTGCGTAGTTTACTTTGCATTCTGCAAAATATTTACTATCCTAGGCACCCTATTAAATATGATTAATTGCGAAAATGTATACCATGACACTTTTGAAAGGTTATTATTACGTGCATAGTAACAAATAAAAAACTGAAAATATTTTCAATACTGACAGACACTCACGGGCAATAATGGTATGTTGACCAGTAAAACCGCATCTGTAGCAATAATATGAATTGCAAATAAACTATGTTACAGAATGATCTTGGAACTTAACCGCAAGTACTAATATGTAATTAATTCTAGTTCATGTTTATCAACATCATTTGTGATAGACTCTCTAGTTCATTAAAAAAAAAAAAAACAAGAATATTTTCCAGACCACACACACGAATGGCCACCCAAAGAACAAAAGTGTAAAAGTATTCCTTCCACTATTGCTTGTTTATCAATCGGGTTTAAGGTTTTATTACAAATATACATTCACGGTTAATTGCGTCGCAACTCCTTGTTACCAGATCGAATTATTAGAATCGATCCCGGCCAATAAAAACAATTTTTTTGAACATGATTCTGTGCAAGAGCGAGGTCTGGTTGCAAACAGCAATATAGCTCAGGGGAAAATACAAAACAAGATACTTTTGAGGATTCATTTAATAAACTTCTTGAATACGACGACCTTCAGTCTTTTGTAAAAACAAAAGCAGGTTAAAAGAAAATAAAAAAATATATGACATTTAATTAGTTTGTTTTTTAAGAAAAAGGAAATGATAAAAATAAAGGAGAGACAAACTTACTAGAATAATGGATTACCAATAAAACACAAGTAAACATACTGTAATCAGGTTTAATTAAAATCACTTATCTTATTATTTATTTCTAGAAGATTAATTATAATTTTTATCTCAAATAAGATCAATTAAAAATGTCTCATCTTGTATTAAACTTTTGTCGAAATGCAATACCAGTTTCAAGACTCTCGTCGTCAATGGCAGCTTAATTTAATCAATAAATAAGATTGCAATTTGAGAGTCTTGAAACTGGGGTCTAGCAAAAGTTCGTTTGTAAAGATAAGTGATTTTTAATTAAACCGATTTACATCAAGATAGAAATCACTGAAATAATCAAAGGGATTACAAATAATAAAATTACTGCCCTATGATAAGCAACTAAAAGTTTTTCAGTTGTTTTTAATTTATCGAAGATGGGTACTGGGTAAGCAAATTGTCAAGACCTTTTTAAGAGCAGGAATGGTTAAATAAATAAGCTTTAAGGAAATGTAAACGAGACCATCATTTTATAAGTATGAACAATGGGAACACAAAATTAATGGCTTATTACAAACTCAAAAATGCTATGTTTACTCCAGAAGTACGATGTTTTTGTTCCGATTTATTGTAAATATATGAAATGCTACCCTATTACGCGCATAATAAGGGTATTTTGCTTTTCAACAGTTCATTTAATTTTATTACAAATTATATTCGTACTAAAAAAAGGAAAACATTTTCTTAAATGCAAAATAATGCTAATAACCGGAATTTTTGCTAGAACTTCATTCCTACGCCTGGAAAAACTAACTTTAAGTATACTGAGTTTTATTTTGATGCCTTAAAAAAATGTTTACCATGAAATATGATATGATATTTAATCCTGCACAGTGCAAAAAAAAGTCACCCATAAACGTTTCCTTATTGCCATATATTTCATTTGTAATTCACATGGCACCGGACGATAACCTTTTATTACAACTTTGTATCAACATTTGCGGCACTTTGTGCAAGCTTCACCAGGTCCTGTGTTCGTGTTCCCTATAAGGTAGGTGGCATGCAGTCAAACTACTGCGCGCGACCTCCACTCCATGTGTGTCCAACGTAATGGATTTATGTCGTTTTTAAATTTTTTGGTCACAACGTATCAGATAAAAGTATTTTGCTTTGCTGACAAGTAATTTGTTGTAAATAAAATTGGAAATTTGTAAACATAAACGAATATATGTGTTAAATATGATTCTAATTTCAACAAACTTGTCTCGAGATATTGAAAATACGTTTCATTTTACAGTTGAAAACTTTTTATTGTTTACGAAAGCTCCTTTACTTTCAATATTATTTTATAAAATATAACTAACAAAGCAAGATCTGTAAGAAGCTTAGACGAACAAAGTTAACTGCGATTCTTTAATTTCATTGAGTACTGAAAATATGAACCGAAAGTGATACTTAAATAAACAACTTTATTGCTTACTTTTCAAATTTCATTTTATTTTTTAAGATTAAAAAGTTGATATTAATCCAGTACTGCAGTAATAAAGTTACATGAGAAACTAAATTCGCTAGGGTCTATAAAAAGTATTTTACTTTTAGCCCAAATAACGCACAAGATATGTTTAAAATGTATCACGTTGCTATAAAATTACAATAAGTTATTTATCACAAAGAGTATAAAAGTAATAAAGCTCGATTAAAACTCGCTTTGTTATTATTGTCTTGTCATAGGCACCCTTGACGCTAAGTTTTATTTTATTTACAGCTATTATAAGGCTTTTGAATAGGTTATTAAATCCTTTTTGTGACTGCATTCAAAATAATTGTGTAGGAATAATGGACAATTGACCTTGGTGAAACAATATAAAACCTTGACGATTTAAGTGTTGACGTGCTTAGGGTGTTTTCAATAGGTTACAGAAAAAAAACGGTGCATGTGATTAACTAAACTTCAAGAGATAAGTAGTTTGAACATACCAAACATTTAGAGTTACATTAATTTTCTTTTTAATATTCCTTACAATAGGACGTACTAGAACGTTAAGTAATTAAACCAGAGACTTTTTCACTTTTTCATGTCTCGTCAACATACTTTGGATTATTTAAAATTAAATAATTAAAAACTTTTTGATGTACTTATACTTTTTTTTTCTTAAATCTACTGATCTTTTCAATTTTTGGCCAGAATATTTAGTTATTGTTTAAGGCAAACAAAACTATTAGTTTTAGTTTATTAAAACAATACATTTCATTTCAATAAATCATATTTTTTAAAACGGTTGAGTGAATATTTGTACAAGTTTTTTTGTTTTCGTATTTTGATATTGTTGCACCTAAAATTCTTTTAATTTCAAAGCTCAAAACAAATTATATTGTTTGGCCATGCATTTCCATGTCATGCTAATTTGTTCTTTTTCTCCACCAGTTTCCTTCTTTTATCCCATATTCCTCATGGGTATACTTTTTTCTCTCCCTTCCAGTTTCGTCTTTTTTGAGATTCCGAATTCTGCACCCATAAAGATCTGTTAAACGAATGATAGATTCTAATTTTTTCTTTCCTGGATACATTCTTTGACGTAAGTCTTTGTTGAAGCTCAATCACTTCTACTTCTTTTTTACAGTCACTTATTCAATTTTTCGTCCTTGTTCTCCTTCTCCTTCCAATTCTCCGTCTTCTTAAAAATGTTATGACAGCACTCCTAGAAGTTTTCTTACGAACATCACCAATATGATCTTCAAAATTCTTCATCGCTGTACATTTTGCTTTTTGTTTATTACTTAACGGACCGAATTCTTTGACTTTATTCTCCAATTTTTTAGACATTTCTTTCAATTCTCCTCGTTTTCGTATTTTTAATACTAGATCATCAGCGTAAGCAAAACATTGATGATCGATCATACGTTAGTGTATTATGCTTTGGTATATTTGTTGCTTTCCCAGGTACCAAGTAAAAGAAAATCGGAGGTAGTGAATCACTTTGTCGTAATTCTTGGTTCATTTCAAAACATTCTTATTGTATCTTATTTATTTTTGAAAGTACTGAATGAAATATTAAAAACTTTGATATTTTATTACACTTCAGTTTGAAATTTAGGCTTCAGTGTAATAATAAATTTAAACAAAAGAAGTTTAGGTAGTTTTCTAGTCTACTGTTTTAAAATGATTTTTTAAAATTGCGACTGAAATAAAATCAAAAAGTTTAAAAATCGGTAAGAATTTTTTTTTAACTAAAACAAAATTAAAAATTGCAGTTTTATGAATTGCCTTTATATTACAGCCTAAGAAAAACATGCATAGCTTTTTATTTTGGTTGATTAAAAATGAACTTTACATTGATGTACTTGAAAATATTAAGTTTATTTTTTGTTTTAGCTGAAGGTGACATCGCCACATTCGCTCTCCTGAAAGACCACTACAAGGCTCGACATGAATTCACTACAAATTTGTTCAGTACGGAAACGCGTCCAAATGCTCTCAGAGTCTTGTACGAAACGGCAGCCAAAACTCCAATCCACACGATGCGTCAAATGGACAGATGGCGTCGGGACGGACATCGAACTTCCCGGTTCTTCCTCTGCACACCAGTTCTTGGCGCCAAAAGGCGAAAGATCCGCAACCGTGTCGATATCGATATCGAAACTAGAATGGTACGTTGATAAACTATAATTTACATACTTAAGTTGATTTGCATATCTGGTTTAATAATAATAACAAACGAGCATATGTTTGTTTAAATAATAGTAAACATACACAGTATGGTAATTTAAAAGAGGCGCTTGTTAACTGTAAACATATCCAACGGCTAAATGAAATAAAAATCGACATACTTATTTATACTGTAAACTTTTTAAGGCTGTAGATGGATAACTTTATACAGGGTGTCCTAGAGATCATTACTACCTCGAATATCTTAATTGTTTCTAGAAATAATCTTATCAGACCATCATTAAATAGCAAGCGTAGACATTTCCTAGACTTAAATTTGGGACCATAGTGTTAATATAGTATTTCCTGATACAAAAAAATTTAAAACGGCCAAATTCGATCAGATATAGGAACTACCGCCCTGACATTAGTGATTATCTTTTTTATACTATACCTGTGTGTAAAAAAATCTTTTGACATAAAAAATGCTAATTATTCCTTACAAATACCAACACCACAACACACATTTTTAGATATCAGAAAAAAAAACTGCAACTATGGAGTTTGGTTAACATCAAGCTTACATCTTTCTTTCATTGCCTGACGTTAGCAACTGTACGTTAATTGCCATAATGGCTGTAATTACATAAGCATGCTGTATTTACTCCCTGAAACTAGTCTTTTGAAACTTAAAGCTCTTTGACTGCGAAACATTTACTTCAGCGACAATAACAGCCTGTTGTAAATAAACCACTCGAAATTATAAAGCTTACCTTGAACCTCGGCAAATAAATCAGTATTATAATATAATGGCCATAATTATCCTGAAACTTGTTGTGGTTACGTGTATACGGGACAAAGCCATGCTTATAATTTCGAAAAATACTTGCGTAAAATTATCGCATTTTCTTGATTGTGTCAAAGTGTCATGAAATTTTAGTTCCGAAACAGCGGATTGCACATTGCACGTTTATATTTAAAAAATTACATTTTGAAAATAATGCTAGCAACCGTTGGCTTGTTGGGCAATATTTTCTTCATAAATTATTTTTACCCAAGTGTTTAAGAAATGTATATCAAAAAAAGGGCTACTTATTGAATTGTGCGCGTTCAATACTGAAGTTATTTAATAAATATCATGGTTTATAGCGATTCGGTAAGAACAGTTTTGCTTTGTAAGATTGTAAGCATTAAAAATATTTACAAAAACTAAAGACAAACCTTGTTTTATTCATCAGCAACAACAGTATAATACTCAATTATTCATATTAATTATTTTAAATAAATATCAGTTTATTATTTGTTCTGATGTATAAATGATAATTTTAAAATGTTTTATTTACAATTTCCACGCGATTAATTGCCTATTAGTTTATTTTACGTTATGTAGTAACTTATTATTTACCGTTTTTACTGTCATGTCAAGCTTACATCAAATATAAATTAATTGACGTAACATAATTTGAGCATGATTGCACGACAAACGAACAAATGATAGATTTATTGTGAGTTCAAATTATGACAATTCGAAGAGACAAATTGTGCGGGTACCGGAGACCGGGGATGAAAGTAACATTTTTTTGTTTTTATTTAATTTCTCATAGAGTCTAACAAGTTTTTTACATCCAAATGGATTTAATGATAAATTGTACATTTTTCTTCCTTTCAAGATATTTATTTTATGTATATGTAAGAAATTGGTTTTTTTCTGTAGTAAGACAGCTGTTACTTCCAACCTCAACGTTGGAGCTAAAAGTAACAATGATAGGGGTAAGTTGTAACGGCAAAATAATTTACACAGCTCATAAGTAGTCGGTAAATATAATTAGAACTTATTCATCAACAAAATTAATATTTGATTCCGAACTGCACAATAGCAAAATGAAAAAATATTCAAAAATGTGAAACAAAAAATACAACAAACTGGTAAATGAAGCCGACAAGTTTTGTATGTTCTCATCTACGAAAAAAACACCAATTATGTGCTAAGAGTGAACATTTGCAACCGAAAACATTGATTGGGGTTGGTTGTAACACTGTTACCCCAAGTGTACACGAAACAAATTGGAGGGAATCCACAATTAACCACGATTCCAACGTCAAATTGTATTGCATCCACCAATAGCCAACAAAATTTAGAACATAATAATCTAGGTAGTTTTTTGTACCTCTTTTAGAGAACGCCTAAAAGTCACTCGACCGGTGACACAACGCAGTAACTCTGGCTGGCAAAAACTTAACCTCTATGACAGATCACGTGTTTTTTTTTTCACGTGTTTTTTCCTCTCGCGCGGAGACTGCTATAGGGGGGTTGACCCCCTCTTCAGTCGTAAGAGGTCCAAGGATAATGGGTAGGGATGTGGATAGTCAAGGATGGGCAAGTATAGGTGGAAGTACTGCCACAGCATTTGCCTTAACCATAGAGGAAACCACCTGAAACCTCTACAATGACAGTCGGCCCTGGGAATCGAACCCAGGACCTCCCGATTACAAGTTAGGTTGTTTTACCAACCAGCCACCAAGCTCGGTTTCTATGACAGATGAAAACTAGCAATGTAGATAGGAAGGTGGACGTAAATGAACATTGCACAAGTGCTTAGAGCGACATATAACAAAAATTAAAGAAACTATAGGCACTGTTACAACCTACCCGTGTTACTTTCATCCCCAGTCTCTCTTACGTTATTAAATATAGCATATAGCAACAAAAGCAACTATTTTTTAAAGTATTGCTTTGGTAACATTTATTTATGTGATAACAGCATTCTGAGTAATTAAACAGCTTTCATATCAATAATTTTTATCAAGTTCTTTTTTGCTAATTTTAATATGAAAAATCAAAAATTAGTATAAATAAACACTGAAATTAACCTATTATATAAAGTATATAGAGGTATTTCCCTGTTAAACGTCGCATATAAAATTATAGCAACCTATATAAAAAATAAATTAGTAGAAGAAACAGAAAACGAAATAGGGGAGTACCAATGCGGCTTTAGGAAGGGAAGAAGCACCACGGATCACATTTTCACCCTAAGAGAGATTCAAGCAGAAAGCTATCAACACGAGAAACAGACATTTGTTTTGTTTGTCGACTTCAGACAGGCATACGATAACGTTCAAAGAGAAGCATTGTACAAAGCATTAGAAGAAATGGGAGTAAGTGGTAAACTTACAAGAATGATAAAAGTAACGTTAAGAGGAACAGAAAATCTGGTTAGAGTAGGCAGCAAAACATCAGAAGTTTTCGAGAGTAAGGAGGGGGTTAGACAAGGGGACCCAATGTCGGCGAATCTGTTCAGCATTGTACTGGAAAAAGCAGTAAGGGAAGCGAAGATTAACAGAAGTGGGCTGGTGTATAGAAGAAGGCACCAATGTTTAGCATTTGCGGACGACCTTGTGCTAATTACTAGAAGTAAAGAGGAGCTGAGAAGTATATCGAAAACACTGGAGGAAAAGGCGGGAAAGGTGGGATTATTTATTAATGAAGAGAAGACAAAGTATATGGAATGGAAGGACAGTGAATTTAAAAGAGGAAACTACTTGAATGTAACAACAGAAAGTGGAAAAGAATACAAGTTTGAAGAGGTGGAAAAGTTCACGTACCTAGGGGCCGTATTCTCAAGAAACCCAAATACAGGCAATGAGATACAGGCAAGAATAATGGCTGGAAACCGATGTTTGGGAGCACTAAACAGAGTTCTGAGAAATAAAAATATTTCTAGAAAAGCAAAGATCAAAATATACCACACTACTATAAGACCAATAGTGACGTACGCGTGCGAAACATGGACGCTAAACAAAACAGAACAAACAAGACTAGAAGTGTGGGAAAGGAAGGTGCTAAGAAAAATATTTGGCGGAAAGAGAATTGGAGATCGGTGGATAAGAAGAACAAACGATGAATTAAAAGAACTATACAAAGAAACAAGTATCATTGGGGTTATAAAAGTACAAAGGCTAAGGTGGCTGGGACATACAGAAAGAATGGAGAGTACAAGAATGCCGAAAATGGTAATGATAAACACGCTAGGGGGAAGGAAGAGAAGGGGACGACCCAAAGCAAGATGGAGGACGGAAGTGGAGAGAGATTTAGAAACGTTAAAAATTACTGGATGGAGAAGGAAGGCCAGCGATAGAGAAGGATGGAAGAAAGTTATCAAACAAGCCATGGGCCAACTTGGCTCGCAGAGCTAAATTATATATATAGGCACTGTTACAACCTACCCGTGTTACTTTCATCCCCAGTCTCTCTTACGTTATTAAATATAGCATATAGCAACAAAAGCAACTATTTTTTAAAGTATTGCTTTGGTAACATTTATTTATGTGATAACAGCATTCTGAGTAATTAAACAGCTTTCATATCAATAATTTTTATCAAGTTCTTTTTTGCTAATTTTAATATGAAAAATCAAAAATTAGTATAAATAAACACTGAAATTAACCTATTATATAAAGTATATAAATAAAATATTACTCTTATGCTTATCTTATATGTATTTAAATTCCTGAAAATCAAATCATCGTTTAAAAAACAATAATTGTTAAAATAATGTTTAGTAAAGTGTCAAAGTATGCTATTGTCCATGCTTTTAACACTAGAACCGCCGTAGCGGTCAATTTGACCGTTCGCGTTCTTTAAATTGAGCTGATTCGGTTATTCTTTTAAGTACAACTATGCGCTTTCATGAATTTTCCTAACTTCTTTTTATCTTATAATACACCGTTTCAAGATTAAAAAAAAATTATTTCTATGAAAATTCAAATTCTATACCTTAAACCGCCAAATACGGTCAATTTGACCGTTGTTAAAAATGTTTACATTACACACAATCTTTCATTGTTTTAGTGTTTTAGTAAATTTTGTTATGGTTATCAATAGTAACTTGTTTTATATTTCATGATTTTGCAAGTTATATATCTGCAAGTTTGATTTTTTTAGCGGAATATTGTTATACAATATACATAATGCATATATTGATCTGCTATGTGTATTGTATATAGTATACAGACCCACAATTTTTGTTGTGCTAGTGCTAGTGCATTGACAAAATGTGTTCATCTCCTGGCCTCACAGCAGGCAGCGCTAAAACATTTAGAAGAATTAGAAAAGTTACCAGAAAATGAATCTGGAGGAAAAAGTGAAGAAGATGATGATACACTTGTAGATGGTAAAAACGATGAATCAATTACTAAAAATCTTAGTAGGGAATCTAGCAGCAGTAAAATTATTAATGTAATTACTAATCCAAATACAACAAATGTACCAAGTACATCAAATGTACCGGAAGGCAACGTTACCCAACATCGTATGCGAAAAAACTTTGTCACTCTACTAGTCGGAAGTAATCAAACTTCAAAAGCTGGACGTTTGGGAGGTTATAGCACCGAACAGCCCTTCTTCTGGACATGCACTTACGATAAATATAATTCGTGATAATCCTGGACCAACTCTTTATGCAAATAAGTTGGCTGAAAATGACCATAGTTGGCAGGTTGGCACCATCAAACGGACACGAAAAAAATTCCAATATCTTTGCAAAAACAATAAAATGCAATTATTATATTCTACTACAATAATGAAACTGGAACATAGTACACTGAAAATATATCAAGCAAACGATTTTGAGTACCCTTCATACAACTATAACAGTAAATCAAGAAAAGAAGAAAAAACCTAAAACAAATAAATTTTACAATGAGACAAATTGTGGCGTTGATATTTTAGATCAAATGGCAAAAAATATCCCATAAATGCAGATTCACGAAGATGGCCTGTTCACAATTTCCACAATATCTTAGACCTAGCATTAATTAATGCGTGGGTTATTTATAAGAAAGTGACAGGTCAAAATACGACAAGAAGAGATATTATATTACATATAGCTGAAGAACTTGGAAGAGAATATAGAGATTTGCGAAAAAGTGCTACTCCAAGATGCCAGTAAAGGCCAACCCAAAGCTTTCAAAAGACACCAGTGCCAAATTAAACAATATAACTCAAACAAAACTGCAAATGTTAATAATTTGTCTAAAAAAATATGTCTGCGGAAAATGTGCTGGAAGTGTACAAACAACTGTAACTTGTTTAAATTGTGCTAATTAATATTTATGCTAAAATATTTTTTGTTAAAATATTTATTTTTCAGTACTTACACTTAGCCTAATATTATTATATTATCTAATTATGCTTTATTTGTGTTATTAAACGTTATAAAATTTTACAAACAGTAAGAAGGCTTAATTTAAACACAGCGGTCAAAATGACCGGTAACGGCGGTTGAAGGTAGTAACATTTTCTGGCGGTTCTAGTGTTAAAAATTGCACTCATGTTCACAATGCAGCAGAAAGTTTCTCTGAATCGGTGTCATATAACTGTTTTTCTGGTATTTTAGAAAAACAAAAATTTTAAACATTTTCTTTTCGAAAAGTTGGAAATATACATGTTTTTCCTACTGTTCGTTCAATCGGGGGACATGAACTTATAATATGTTTAAATATTAAATTTTAAAAAGAATATAAATAATACTATTACAGCAGGTGTGAAAAGAATCCACACGCATGCCATAACAAAATCAATTTAACGTAATTATAGTGTGGTGATGGTAAACTAATTTTAAAATTAACCGTTGGCAAATCGTATTCTTTTTATTTTTTTCAATATTTAGTCATCAGTTCTTCTACTGTTAGGTGTAGGACTGTTAACGTATGTTGTGCTGACTTTTTCCCACGATTTTCTGTCTTGTGCTAGCTTTTTTATCTCCTCCCATTTGACTCTTCTATCTGTTCTTGCTTTTTTAACTTCATCTTGCCAGGTTTTTCTCGGTCTACCTCTTTTGTTTTTTCCCTGTGACCTTGCTGCATAGGCTTTTCTGGTTAACCTTTCTTCTTTCATTCTATAAATGTGACCTAATCATCCCAGCTGTCTTTCTTGTACTTTTGTTTTTTATTTTTAATTGTTCTCTATATTTTATGTTCCATTTCTGATTCGATCTTTTTTGGTTTCTCCTTGAATTTTTCTTAGAAATCTCATTTCTGCTTGAAAGTGTCCAGGTTTCACTTCCGTATAAAAGTGCTGGAGTTACTACATTTTTTACAACTTCCACTTTTGTTCGTGTTGGGACTTCTCCATTTCCAAAAATGATGATCTTAAACTATTAAGTATTCTTCCCAGATTTCCTGTCCTTTCGCTTATTTCCTTGTCCATTCCTCCATTTTTCTCTATTATCACTCCTAATCCTAAATATTTAAAGCTATCTACCTGTTCCAACCTAAGCCCATTTAAAGTGATGTTGTGCACTTTGTTTTCTGTTATAACGATCATAGTTTTAGTTTTGTATACAGGGTGTGTAAAAATTGGCGGAAGCGCTACACGTGGCGACGTTCTTCGTAAAATTCCAAGTCGAAAATCTTAATACGAAAATGTTGTACCATGCTCGCTTTGTCTGCAAGAGGTCCTCAAAGTTTTGACATTCAGTCCTTTAATAAGCGTTATTATTTATTACTTGCAAATGAAAAAGCTGCAATTTGGAATAAAAATAAATTTCGAACAGTATTTTTTCCTAGATATTGTGTTTTTCCTTTCAAAAATTGTTGCTGAAAATATGTAAATTACTGATTTGAATGAAAATAGTACATATGGCAACATTGTCCTTAGCTGTCATCTCTGTTTTTCTCGTAATTATTTCTAGTTTGTGTTTTACGATATCCAAAAGTTTGCAGCTATGTTTACGAACTGAAGGCTTTCAGTTCGAACAAAAATTGTAAATACCTAAGTAAAAATTGCTGATAAAAAAATTTCCAAACGCAAATCAATGTATGCAATGTTGCAATGTTGCCAATTTTTTTTTCTTTAAATGGTTCCTAAGGCTATAGGAAGCATGGTACAACATTTTTGTATCAAGATTTTCGACTTAGAATTTTACGAAGAACATCGTCACGTGTAGCGCTTCCGCCAATTTATACACACCCTGTATACATATTTATTTTCATTCTGATTTTTTTCAATTCCTGGTTAAGAGTTCCTAGGTTATGTTGTAGAATGTAGATTATTTTCTGATTCCGCGACTATGACTATTTCGCCTGCGAACATTAGCTCCGTTATGTTAATTTTTTCCATTTTCCAGTTGCCTAAGTGGAACGGTCTCATTTTTTGTTTTACTTTTTTAACTCTTTGTGTGTTTACGGTACCATATCTATAACTACTGAGAGCAATAATGGACTAAGCACGCATCCTTGTTTAAAGCCTTCTTTTGTTTCAAACTCGCTGATTCTTCATTCTGGCCTTCTGGGTTCTTACAATATTTATCGGTTTTTTATACATCGCTTGTATTACCTATGTCTATTGTTTCCATTTCTATTCCTTTTTTGCTTAGTTTCCTCCATACGTCTTTTCTCTTGATTCTATCAACTGATTTTTTCAAGTCTTTAAAACATAAACGTATTGCCTTGTTTTTATTTAGGCTCTTTTTAATTGTGTCTTACAATTGGTAGGTATAAAAATTGGGTCTTGTACTCTTTTCTCTTCTAAAATATTGGGATTCTTGAAGTGTATTTTCTTTTTTTCCTTTTAAGCTACCTTCTATTACTCATGCCAGTATTTTCCCCGGTACACTCATTAACGTTATTCCTCTATAGTTGGAACAATCCCTTTTGTCTACTTTCTTGTATAGTGGTAGGATGTTGCCAGTGTTCTTATGCCTTGGTACTTTTTTTGATTTCAATATTGCGTTTAATAGCACCCTTAGTGCTTCTTTCCCTAATTCTTCCATGTATTTAATCATTTGCGGTGTAATGCCATCTTTACCTGCTGCTTTTCCTATCTTTAATTTCACTATAGCTTTTTGTTGTGAACTTAACAGCTTTAATGCTGATTTTAATATAGTTGTTGTAGAGTGTTTCACACAACGAAGAGTTTCAAATATTTTTTAGCGCATTATTTTACACCACGTTCTGAAAATGATTGTATATAATAAGTTAGTGTATTCAGCAAAAACATTTTACTAGAACAAACCATTTCCGCTTTGTTGGTCAAAAATTTGAGATTAATTGTCTAAAAAATATTTTTGGAATATTTAAAATACTGATCGTTTTACATGAAGTGATGCTGTCAATTTTTAAATTTTTTTAATGATAATAATTTTTGGCACCTAAAAATAACAAAGTTATGTATTATTTCATTATCAAACAATTAGGAATAGGTAAAAATGTAGTTTCAATTTTTTTTTTAAATCAATATTTGCGGCTTTCATATATTGTTTTAAACTATAATCGTAGTTAAAGTTCAAAAACTCTTTAATACATTTTTATAATATTTTTTGTGCACTGTTTGTTTTTCTTAACTAAACTTTTAGATTAATAATTAACTATTTAATTGCTTAATATTTTGCATTTTAATTATAACAAACCTTTTGAGTTTAAATTGTAATTTGATTTTAGATATTTGCTTGCTAAAATATTTGCTCTTTTACATAATTTTTGCAATATTAGCTGACCTAGTTTAGTTCTTAAACTTGTGTTTTACAGTGATTTAAATTAAAATTTATTGGTTTAAGTTTAAACCCTCACGCTCCAAATGTATTTTGCAATATTGTTAGGTATCTAAACGTCATTCTGAGCAAATATAAGTAATATATGATTAGTTATCCCCTATAATTTACAATTCTTGGGTCGGATGTGGTTTCATACAGACCCAATTTAACCAGAAACTAAGGCGAAATCTGCAAACCGGACCAAGAAGCTAGTTATTGGTCACAACTGACGTCCAGGGGTCTTCTTCCTCCATTAAATAGAAATCTCATGATTTATACCATAATTACGCTTTATGTAATGTAATTTTAAGGCTTGGATCCAAAATCCTTCACTTGACTAACTAAATAATTGTTTAATAAGTTTAATGAAACTTACAATCAAAAATAAACCTTTTTTAACAAAAACAAACCAGTATTAGGCAAATAGAAAAAGATTTTTAACAAAAAAACTTTTTTTACTTTCGCGATACGTAGTATGAAGAAAGTATTGTTTTTTTAAGTGATACGTTAAGTAATAATACAAGTGATGAATCTATCAACTTTTCTTGTTTAGATTTCTCTGAAATGTACCGTATTGTGTGTTTGTAAATACTTTTATTTTCTTTTACGACTTCATAACTCAACAATCTCAAGTGTAATTTAAACTGTTTAGAACAAATTCAATCAAGCTGAAGTGTAATTTGTTTAACGCGGGATGTAAAATGTAATGCTAATGCATAACAATTGTTTGACAACAAACACATTATTATGAATTGACAGCTAATATAGACACTGTCTAAACAACAAGTGGAACAAATGAAGGTTATTTTAATAATCAAAGATGAGTAACTGCACTTCCCTTTTGTTTTATGAGTTGTCATATAACTTGTGATGTACGAGGGGAGTCCGATATTAAAGGTACAGGTGGCTGTGAAACAAACACCGCAAGCGAAACATTGCCGTCATATGCATGTCTAGACAGGTTGAAGTGTGGTAGTAGAGTCTGGAGCGTTGTTGTGTGTAAGACTCAATTTAGTAGCTTACGGGAAGCAAACAAACATGGCGGGTGTAATCCCAAAGTATTCCAAGTGTGAAGTGCGTGCGGTTATCCGATTTTTGCAGGCCGAAGGAGTTGACCAGAGCGAAATTCATCGCAGATTAGAGGACGTTTATGGCCCGAAGGTCTTAAGCCGAAAAAGTAAGCCTTTGGTGCAAAAACTTTAAAGATGGACGAACGGATCTTATTGATGATCCAGATCATCGATGAGATCCGTTACTCCATCTTTAAATTTTTTGCACCAAACGCTGACTTTTTCGGTTTAAGACCGTCGGGCCATAAACGTCCTCTAATCTGCGATGAATTTCGCTCTGGTTAACTCCTTCGACCTGCAAAAATCGGATAACGCACAAACTTCACACTTGGAATAATCTGTGATTACACACGCCACACCATGTTTGTTTGCTTCCTGTAAGCTACTAAATCGAGTCTTAACACACAACAACGCTCCAGACTCTGCTACCACACTTCAACCTGTCTAGACATGCATATGACGGCAATGTTTCGCTTGCGGTGTTTGTTTCACAGCCACCTGTACCTTTAATATCGGACTCCCCTCGTATGATGTATTATCTAAAGTTCAGTCACTCTATTTATTCAAATTTTTTTTTTAAGAGGACCGTAAAAATTTATTCAAATATTATTTTAATCGCCTAATACACCGCCTAATGGAAATAAACGTCGGTACATCAAAAAGTAGGGGAAGAACAGTTAAAATAATAGGTCGATTTCCTGCCTCACACGCAATAGGACGTAAGTTATTGATGGCCCTGTCCTTCTCTATTGTTATTCTTATTTCCAACCACACGCTGCTTCATTGTGAACTTGACTCCACAGGTAAAGGTAACTCTAAAAGAAGTTACCTTGCAGCATCCGACTGGAAAAGGAAGGTGTGATCAAATTCCTCACCTAACCCTTCCAGGTCTTCGTCTGAGTTATTCCAACTGTTCAATCCGTTTATCGTGATTATCGATTGGTGAAATGTGTTTGATACATCTGACCGGATATTGCCCCAAATTATCATACAATTACAACATAAAGAAGATTTGTTTCGAGTGATTCCTTTTAATCTAATCGCGATTCAATAAAGCACGATTGATGTTTATAAGATTTCTTTACTCAACGAATTTTATAGATTATACAGTGCCCATAAAATAAACGAAGACTTGAAAAGGCCACGTAATAGTTATTTATGTATCAAGGCCGAAAAAGTACGTTTTGGCCGAGGTGCATATTACATTTTTTGTGCGATCGAATTAAAAACAATTTAAATTTTTATTTTTTAGTCATTTTCAAAATTATAGGTTAGAAACTACGTGACATTCTGTCACTGACAGATGATGGCGTATGTACTGCATTACCGGCCCTCTCCTTAGCAACGGCCGTAAAAGTTACTTTTTCGGCCGTTGCTAAGGGTAACGGCCTGAAAAGTAACTTTTACGGCCGTTGCTAAGGATGGGGCCGGTAATGCAGTACTTTATGGTTGCTAACGCGTCCGTCAAACAGCTGTTTCTAGTACGATCGCACAAAAAATAGTTTTTAAAAAAAGTAAAATTTTACTTTTTTTTTGACATTTAACTTTAAAAAAATTACCTATGTGAATTTTTTTTTCAAATTTAACTTTTTAATAAAGCGAAATTACATTTTTTTGCTGTGGCTAGTCGAAACAGAATATGTACTATGAAACATAATGGATCTGTTTTGCACCACTTTTTGTACCTTCGTTGCAATAGCAAACATTATTGTCATGTATGCACTGGGTGCGCATGTCTAGTAAAAAAAAAAACAACTGATAAATTGGAATTGTTTGGTTGCCCAATTATAATATCAACTTATTGTTAGTTTATTTACACAGATAGTGACTAAAGCGATAAGCATAAAATATTTTTAGTTGTAAGTACTTAGTGTAACAATATGTTTGTGAAAAAAACTAAACCCTTTTGTTTAAAACGTATTGGTGCATTTGTTGTGCGTCAGGATCTAAGCTAAAAAAATTGTAATATTGAAATTTAAAAAAATACTGTTATGTTTACGCCTCTGTTGCATTTTTATCTTCGTAAAATTACTTAATTGTTTTTCATTTTGCATTGATAGATTTTATTAGAAATATATTCGCCAATACATTTAGTTGTTTTTTGCGAACATCACCTGTTTACGGAACCATGGCAAACTTTGATAGTAAAATTATCCATATCTCGTTTATTTTTTTTTTCAACACGTATATAAAACTAGGTATGTATATTTAAAATAAATTTGTGGAAATTTTACTATCAATTTTGCCATGATTTCGTAAACAAGTGATGTTTGCAATTAATAAATAAGTAAACGTCATATCCAAGTAAATTTTTAAATTTTTAAGTAAATTTGTGTGTTCTTTTGCATTTTATAACTGTTTATTGTGGTACTGTGAACATGGCTAAATTTGAACGCTTTAAAAAGTTTAATATATTAAAAATTTACATTCTAATTGCCAAAAACGTAGCGTCTGTTGCACAATTTGCTTGTAAATGACATTTTTTATTTCAACATAATCTGTTTGCGAAACCATGGCAAACTTTAATAGTAAGATTTCAAAAAATTAGCCATATATCGGTTAATTTTTGCATCACGTACATATATCAAACTATATATTTTTGAACAGCTACAGAAACACTCTTTCATTTATAAAATCATGGCCAACTAGGGTTTCCATTTACAAAAATATAAGTTTAGGTACTTCATATCTCGAAAGTTAAGGTCGCTAAAAAAAATTGATGTTGTTTTTAAGTTAAGTATTAAAATATAAATTTAAAAAAAATGTAACATTTCGTACTATCTTAATAAATAAAAAAGTTATGGTAAATTTTCAAAAACGATGAAATTTCATTTTTCGTCTGTAGTGCCAAAATGGAATGCGATATAAAACATCTGATAACATGGGCGTATTTTTCTCAACAAAATAGCTTAAGAGACCGATATCAGATTTTCGCTAACTATTACGGTAACCGAGACATTCGAATTTTGTCCACCCTGTACTTCCTTCTTCCTTGTAACCAGTAATGAGCTAAACCCGGGTTCTACGAAGCGATTGTTAAAACAAATTTGAAATTAAAAACCGCTTCAATGTTTTTCTTGGACACTGAAGTGAGCACTTGGACTTTCTGATCTTAATGGACACCGTCTTGGGCAGCTCAATGAACCGGCAACATTTTGGCAATCTTGTGAATCATATTTTACTTTTTTTTTTACTACTGCTTATAACACTTGTAAAATAACTTTAGCAAATCGTAAAACAGACAGTTGTCGACTAGCATTTACTATTAACCGTCACACAACAAAAAGCTGATTCATTATTTTCGGTTTGGTGGATCAATTTCGTTCAAGTTTTACTGTGCTTTGTAGCCCTCGTCAACAATATAAATGCATTTGCACTATTTTGAAGGTAATCATAATTTAGCAAAGAATGTGCATGACAACTTGACAAGGCGTATTATTTTTGTTATTAAATCTGAAGCTCAGAAACATCACATATGATAGTTTTATCAAGAAGTCGATAGTTGTATCTTGTATCTAATTCGTTGTTTTTTTTTTTTTGTAGCCCGCTGCTGTGGAAGAGCTTCGAAGGTGGACATCAGCTGAAGCATTAGGAGATGTTACTGTAACTGCTGATTGCCTCAATCGCATCGTTCCAAACATTACTTTTAGTGATGGCAATGTAACAGACGGTACATTATGTTCCGACGACGAAGCTATTGACCATAAACTACCTTCACCCGAGGAACAACTGCAGGTTGTTGCTCTAAAGTAAGTTTATGTATTCCATGTTTCCATGTTTACTAGCAAGGAAAAATCTCTGTTTCGTTATGAATACTTTTTATTTCGATTTAACTTTTATTGTCTTTTTAAAGGGCCTTGATGTTATTTAAACTTGAAAATAAAGTGATATTTAGAAGGCAGTAGCATAACATAAAGCGTTTTATATAATTTAATACTATTTTTTATGAAGCTTCATCATTCTTACTTTCTTTTTAATTTTAATTTAAAGTTTTATGTGTTTCTGACGCGAATTTTAGTCACCCATTCTATCATATTTACCACTATTTTATTAGGAATCAAAAACATGTATTTTTCTGTAATTTTAAAGCTTTGATTATCTTGTTAGTAAAGCAAAGTCATATTTCAGATACGTATGTTGTGAGATAAGGTAATATCTTCACTGAATGATCAATTCTTTTTAATATTCAATTTTTATAGTTTATTGGCGTAAAATTAACGAAAAGCATAAGAATTATTTTGTGTACCTAATGCCTTAAAACGAGTGCCAATGGTGTTTTAAACATTAAACCGCGTTTATTTTTTTATAGATTTTTTGAATATTATACGTAAATAGGCATGTTTGGTAAACTTTGCTTTAATTGTAATCTTAAAGTAGTAATTGTTGAGATTAGTATCTACTATAAAAACAAATTAATTTTTTAAAATTACCCTGAGCGTTCGCCCACATTCCTCCAATACTGTAAATTTTTGGATTATAAATAAATTAAGTCATTAAAAGAAAACGTTTCTTATGTGTATCGGTTTTTCAAAATATTAAAAACTAGGAAACTGAATTTAACAAAAATGCATTGCTTTGAATGAACGTGTTACAGGGATTGTAAAAAAATTGAGATATTTATTGTACCTGCAAGTTTTTTCAAGACATAATTACTTTTTTGGTTTAAAATTTAGCTGAAACGACGTAACCGATTAGGAAGTTTTTTTGGTTTTACAGAATGTCAATCATGATTTCTTTGGCTCTAAAATTAAATGGATTTCTGTTGAAATTGTATTTGTAATAGTTTTATTATTCAAGAGCAGTGTTTCTTAAATTGTGGTCCTCGAACCTCTGGGCGTTCCTGAATCATTCTAAAGGAGTCCCTTGGGCCTTTTCGTAATTCTAATAAAATAATAAACAGAAAAATAGAATATAAAAATATTGTCTATAAATAATGAATTCATTGAGGTCGTTTGTTAGCTTTTAATTTTTGAAGGGGTCCATAGAGTATAAAGCTTGAGAAACGCTGTTCATGAGTATAAAAACTAAAAACTTTTCTACCTTTCAAAAAATAATCTAAATAACAATTAAGATTTTACAGAATCAACAAATAGAAAAATTAATGTTTAATTAAAAGTCCAATGTTTCTCAAAAATTTAAACTAAAAATAAGTTTTTTGGATAATGTGATGATTTTGGGTTTTCTTTACAATTAAGATTATCGCGCCATCTATATCACATTTAAATTTGATTCTCTTTTTAATATAGATTCCCTGCGGAAGTGGTAGCGGTTGATGTCTCGGGTAGACGCTTCGATAGGATGGCCGTGCAGAGACGGTCTTTGCTGCACGCAGATGTAAGTAAGCGAAACGAAACAGATGGCACTGCCCGTCGACTAACTCGTCCACGCAAACCGCGGAGCCGAAGAAGGAATACGTTGGCGGGAACAGATCAAAAAGAAATCCATAACGCGCTTACGGCTGGGTAAGTAATTTTTTAAAAGCATTTATCGAACTCACACGTATTAACGCACTAAATTTTGTAATTTGTTTTAACGCTTAATTTCGCATTAGTTTTAAATTTGTTTCAAGCTGATTAGCAAATTTACAAATATTTTTTGGCTCACAATTGCATTGATCATTATTCACGTGCTTTGTACAGAATTTTGATAAATAATTTGGGTCGAACGTTATTGCAAAACACTTGGTAAATCCTAATTACTATTGCTTAACAGGGATGAAACTTCTCCAGTTTTGAGTGGTGAGTCTGAATCCCCAGAAAGTGGTGCTGTATTTAGAAGCAAAAGTAGCGATCTTCTACGTTCTTCCTCTAAAAAGGAATCGCCCGACACTAAAAAATCGCATTTTTACACGTTAAAACAATGGGGAAAGAACCGTTTGAAAATGATCAATCGTTCGGCAGAATCCAAATCGCCCGGGGATAACAAAGACGATGAAAGTAGCGAAACTAATATTTACGAAACTGTTACAATTCGAAGAAAACGAAGCTTAAGTCGCGATAAAAAGCCAGCCCATGAACGAAAGCCTTCTTATTCTTCATCGGAAAAATCTAGCGTTAATTTGCCTATATCCACGCCATTATCAGCTGCAATGAGTATTGCTGTAAAACTGCGAGAAAGTTCTGTCCAGCGTCGATATAGAAGATCTGGTGATAACAAAGACGAGCCACATTCCTCAAGTGGTAATTGGAGTGCAAGCTCAGAAAGTGGTAGAGCGTCCGTAGGTTCTGAAATAACGACCACCACACAGCCTAAATCATCCACGTCCGTAGCTACATCTAGTAACTCGCTTCACGCACCCAGTTCTGTTAATAGTAGAAGAAAATTCAATTTTAATACATCGGCGTCCAGTAGTGTAAGCGAGGGAACTTTGACACCCGACATTCACGACTTCCATGAAGACGGAGAAACAAGTTCCGTCTATTCTTGTGATACAGAAGGCTACTACACATCATTCCACATGGATAGTGGGCTTAAAACACTTAAAGAAGAAGATATGCCCGTAACCCCTCTTCATTCCACAACTGCTTTCTCTAATTCAAGCTCTAACAACACCGTCTTAACGGCCGAAAATGAATATGAACTTTTTGGAAAAGGGTCTACTTCTACAACAGCAAGTTCGGCTGGTACTGTCTGTACCACATTAAAAGCTTCATTAAGTAACAGATCTCTAGTCGTTGGGCCAGCAGTACCAGAAAGAAAAAGTTCTTTGGTAAAACTTAACAACAAAGAAAATAAATCGCCAGAAAGCTCCTTAGAAAGAGACTTTAGCAGCGACAAGACGGGAACTGTTAAAAGAAGTCCCGCAAACAGCACTAAAGCTACCGTGGTGGCGGTAATACACAAACAATCTGATGGAGATGTATCTCCCGATAGCGGCCATAATACCTCTAGCTCCCCAATCGAATCAGCAAACAGCCCTAACGATGGTAGAAGCGGTTCTGAGTTTGAATTTTCTGAATGTTCCGACATGGAAGGAGCAGACAGAATAGAACGAATTAGAGTTAAAACAACCATTAATTCCAGCAGAATTCCATCGATGTGCGTTATTACTCCGCCTCATAGCGATGACGAAAGCGTGAACGGTCGTAACAGCGACTCTGTCAAAACAAACAAAATGAAAAGTTCCGATAAACGTAAAAAATACTCCATTAATAATACATTGTTGGAGAAAAATTTGAATAATTCCAACTCTGGATCAAAAAATACGAACCGTTCAAAACTAGATCTACCACTCAAACCGCTTGAAACAGACCTTGACAGTTTAAGCTTTGCGGATTCAGAAAATGAAGACAACACGCGTACTGTTTTGTCAAAAATCACAGGAACTTCGAAATTACAGCTTATTAATGTCAATCGACAGTCGGGATACGCCACTGTGGAAACGATCGAAGCAAATTCAACTCAAACCACTAATAAAAACGATAATAACGTTGTTACTTCAAAAACGGTAAGAGCTCCCTCGCCCAGCGGAGGTTCCGTCACTGTAAGAACAGAAGAAACTACAAAATCACCACAAACTCAGCCTTTGCTTAAAGCAACTCTACTTCCTCTTAACAACGTTTTTGGTAGAATAAAGTCAAATTTATCCAATTTTACTTCCAAAAAAGACAAAGTATTAACCAAACAAGAAGAACCAATAGACAATGCAATATTTAACGACGACGGTGAATACGTGACGATAGCAGATGTCAGAAACAATAACGAAAAGACATCGAAATATGTCGAGTCGAATAAAAGTAACGACGAAATTAATCGAAATGTAAATGTCGTGTTAACAGGAAGAATACGCGAAAGTGAATACATATCGTTAAACGAATTGCCTTGCAATGTGACGGAAAATCCAACAAATAGTTCGGCAACTAACGATTCTTTGGAAAGAAGACGAAGGCAAGGCGCAAGAGTTACTTTAGATGCCGAAGGAAAAGTTGTCTACAGTTCAGACAGTTTGAAGAGGCGGAAAGGATGTCATACAACATTCGAACCCGGGCCTTATGTTAAAGAAATCGATACTCCTTCACAAAGTCCTTTGCCTATTCACAGAACTCCGTTAAACATAAGACCTGTTAACGGAGTTCAAAATCAAACATCATCCACTTCAAATTCCACGAGGATTTTATCACAATCAGCTGATTATAATAGGCCGTTATCACCTCAGTTTGATAAAGTAGTTATACGAGCTTCTGCAGGAATGACATCGCCGACATCTGAAATCGTTCGCATTCCTCCAACTACCATCGTAACTCCAACAGTAAGACCGATGTCACCAAAAGCCAATAATGCACGTGGGGCTTACGTTTACGTACAAGATTCCCGCGGATCTTTATCTCCTACTAGTGAAACAGGTAAGATTTGTGTTTCCACCCCAACCCCCCGCCAACAACCTAACTTATCCATAACCGCAAACGGAAACACCCTTTCTGAAAATAATTCCATTAAAATCAGGCGAAGTAATAGTTATAAACTCGCCAATGCTCCCCCTTTAACTTTGCCCAAAAGTTCTAATAATGAAAAAAGTAAATGCGATCTAGAGGACCTTATAGAACAAGAGCTAGCTGAAGAATTATTTCGTGAAAGGATCAATTATCCTTCGACGGTATCTCCGAAAATGTGCGAGCGGCAATGCCACTACTACAGCCAAGCTCATGCGCGCGAACTGCTTCTAGCATCCCCTAATCGGGTCACTAAACCTCCTGATCATTCTGAAAATCGTGCGCGGGTGTTGTCAGCGTCCGGTGCAGATACTGAAATTTGGTGATGCTTCCGTCCACCACGTGTTGTTCCGTGCAAACCAACGTAGTATTCATATCACACAAACATAGACGTAATATTTACACAACACGGAGGGCGCACATTGCTGTAAAGAACCATGTTTGCTGGTAATGGGATCCTTAACTCCTTTTTCCTACTGCTTTGGTGATTGGCCATATTCAAGACTAACGGCTTGGTGGAAGTGCAATAACTGTCTATGAATATGGCTAATTGACATTAGCAACAATGCAAATTTTATCACTTTTGTTGCACAATGTTTGCCACACGTGCATGGGCACGCACTGTTTTTTTTATGTAATTAGTCTTCCATAGAGTTAGTATTTGTATGTGTGTGTTGTGATATAATCCTTAAAAGACTGAATTCGCTGTTTCAAATATCTGCAACTTTCACTGTTATTAACAATAATTAACGCTTGGACAATTTAAAACTGAAAGACGCGAATATTTGAAACCGTTTTAATGTGTTTACAAACTTCAAAAGGACTATTTTTGCACCAAATAAATGGTTTTGGTTTAATGAGGTCGTTCCGTATAACGAGTGAAAATTCATATCGAATACTTATCTATAGGGCTTCCAGTCGATTATTGTTTAAAGAAAAATGTGTCGTAGCAAAAGTAGTATTTTTATCGGTTTGAGAAGGATAAAATTTGGCCTAATTAATTAATCTCTTTAGATAACAATGATTAAATACCAACAATTTACAACTATCGATGCCCCAACTATTATTTATCTACTACTTGTTGATGCCATTACAAATTTCTGCTATGATTCATATTTTTTGTTTTATTAGACCCCACGAAAACATTCCTGGTGTGCATTTTTAGCTGAAACTGTCCAAAATCAAACCAACTAAATTTTATTCACAGTTTACCACGTGTTATTTAAAAAAAAACCTTAAACCATTACACGTGCCTCAAAAATCTAAATAAAATACTAATTAACGAGCTACAATCCAAACGTCTTAGAACGTAATTATAAAACTAAACGTGCCTTGTTGATTCAACAAAGTCCGTAACTCTACTTTCAGGGTGTTATTTTTGACGTAATCTCGTGTTCACATGTTTTTAGAAATAATACCTACAATAACCGGAAACTCTAAAAGTAACATCAAAGAACATTTACAAATACCAAGAGTTTTAATGAACCAACTGGTAGTTTTTTTTAAAACTGGCGTTACGTATTGCAAACACTAAAAATCAGCGTGCTGTACATTCGGATGGTTTTGATTTAATCGAATACTAAATTCTTATTTTTGTACATAGTTTTAATTATTATTAATATCAAGCAGAGTGAGCTGTACCTTTTTTTAAATTATAAATAATTTGGTTATTTTTAACGTGTTTGGTGAATTATCACTGTATCGTAATCGAACTACTCTACAAATCTCACACTTGGAGGCGATTTCGTGTAGTGAAGAATTCAATAAGTATTTCGGACCGTTTGAAATTTTAGTCTTGGAAATTGTTTTGAAAATCTGTTTAATACTTCATATTGAAGCATATTCTGTACGATTTCTAGGACAATATAACAATATAAGCCATCATGGACTTATGCGGGATTTTCGTAAAACATTACTGCATTTTCTATTTCGTAAGAGTAATAAATGTCAGCAAATGTGCGCAAGTTAAACATATTTATTGTAATGTAAGGAACTGTAAATTTATTCTTATTTATTACACATTCACAGACTGTTACTTCTCTTTTATTCTTTAAATTTTTGTTTGCAAACATTTCTATAAACAATATTTATATACAGGTTTCTCGTTTTTCGAGGGCCACTATAGGGATCTCGTAAACGGTAAGAGTTACGACGTTAAATTAGGGCAAAGTTGTATATTCAGGTGCTTAATAATTTGTCGGAAACAGAACTTATCTAGCTCTTTTAGTTTTTGAGATATAGGGAAAAAAGTAAAAAAGTGGATTTTTGTTTTTTGCCCGTAACTTTTTCATTTGATATCGAATTTCATTTTTGTAAAAACATTTTCATGGCCACTTTTTGCAAGGAATCAAATTCCCCAATTATATTTTCCGTGCGACGTTTCGTTTTTTTAAAACCATCATCAGGTCAATTTTTTCTTATGGACGCTATATCTGATTTTAACGCCAATTTGTAGAGCATTTTTTTCTGAATTCGACAATGTATAACACTTAGCACTTTTTCGAAACAATTGTTGTTAAAAATGGCAAAACCAAATATTTTATTTAAAACAAATCCCAATCGGCATGGTAAATAATTGTCTTTGTCCCTTTTTCCTTGGAAACAGGTAAGTAAACCGCATGAAATTACTAATTTAAAAAATCGGTATTAATAAATGTTAGGAATGCATTAACATTGTTCACTTATTAACAAATATTTTCTTCGGTTAAGTAATAAACTTCTCTAAAATGTGTTTTTAATCCTTATTTGGCATACAATTATTTGTAACAAAAAATAACGAGTTATGTCTTTTATATGCGGTAATGACTTCTAATAAGCAAAATACGTAAACAGATTTCTGGACGTTTTTTGTAAACTATGAACACTTATATTATTTGACTACGAAAATTTTGTTACAAATAATTGTATGTCAAATAAGGGATTAAATACACATTTTAGAGAAATTTATTACTTAACCGAAGAAAATATTCTAAAAATATTTGCTAATAAGTGAACAATGTTAATGCATTCCTAACATATTTATTAATACCGATTTTTTAAATTAAATCCCTTTAATAGTAATTTCATACGGTTTACTCACCTGCTTCCAAGGAAAAAGGGACAAAGATAATTATTTACCATGCCGATTAGGATTTGTTTTAAATAAAATATTTGTTTTTACCATTTTTAACAACAATTGTTTCAAAAAAGTGCCAACTGTTATACATTGTCGAATTCAGAATAAAATGCTCTACAAATTGGCGTTAAAATCCGATATAGCGTCCATAAGAAAAAAATGGACCTGATGATGGTTTTAAAAAAACGAATCGTCGCACGGAAAATATAATTGAGGAATTTGATTCCTAGCAAAAAGTGGCCATGAAAATGTTTTTACAAAAATGAAATTCGATATCAAATGAAAAAGTTACGGACAAAAAACAAAAATCCACTTTTTTACTTTTTTCCCTGTATATCAAAAACTAAAAGAGCTAGATAAGTTCGGTTTCCGACAAATTATTAAGCACCTAATTTAACCGAAGTCGTAACTCTTACCGTTTACGAGATCCCTATAGTGGCCCTCGAAAAACGAGAACCCTGTATACACGATTGTGATATGATCCAAATTTGTTTTAATTCTCTACAAGAAATTAACAAGTTTTTATAAAATCCATCGTTTGCCAATCAAAGTACATTTTCTTGGTTCAATTTAAGTTGAGCCAATGAAAATGATAACTATTATTCTTAATTTATACTCCCTTTGTCGTAATTAGCGACTTCACGTGAGTGTAGCTAACTCTTTTAAAAATTCAAAACGATGCTTTAAAACTTGTGATTAAATAATGTGCGATAAACAATTTTCACCTTGCACATTAGGAAAGATAAAGAACTTCCCAAAATCACTTACTTCCTCATACAAATAAGCCAAATTAAAAATCACTCCCATATTTAAAAAAAAAAAATTCTTGTCAAAATACTGTACCAGTTTCAAGGCTCGTCTTTTCATCAGACTCGACTGATAAAAAGACGAGAGTCTTGAAATTGGCATCGTATTTCGGCAAGAAATCCTTTAAAAAAAAAGATTATTGGTTAAGTTTAATTGCATTAATAAATGAATCACTCAAATAATGAAACAATTTACTCACCTATTAATTTAACTTGTAAACGTAACAAATTTTAGAATGCAGTAATTGCGTTTTTGTACATTTTTTTTAACGGTATTCCCTCTACCATTTATCTCGATTGGTCTTTACTGTGAATCAGCAAAAATGCTGCCTTTATTTTTGACCAAAGAATGTGGTGGTTATTATTATTTTTATATATTTGTCTCTTCAAATGAATGTACCTAAATATTAAACACTATGTCCAGGTAGAAAATGTCTACGACCTTCTCGTTAGCAGGTTGCTCGGTAGATGTTGGTTTCTCGTATTTTTATTTAATATTTTAACAGTCATTGAACCTAATCACTGTCACCTTGATCTAGGTAAATCGTGCACACTAATTTTTGCTAGCACTCGAATTTGTACTTTGAAATAAAACACAAGTCGAACGACCCAACGAAATACAACATTGTTTGTATATTTTTTAAATAATTTTCTCTGAAAGCTGTAATCGTATAATTTTTTACAAAAAAAAATGATATAAAAGTTTATAGAAACTTATTCATTTTATCTTATACTGCGAACTTATGGGCAGACTTCGAACACAGTGTTAAATAAAAAACATAATATTTATCTTACTGCATTTACAAAAACAATACTTTCTTCATACTACGTATGGCGAAACTAAAAAGCAAATGAAGTGTAAAAATTTCATTTCATTATTAAGTTTAATAAAAGTTACTGTACAAATACAAATACAATACATTAAAAAATTATTTTTCATGGATTTCTTAATATACTTTTTAAAATGTGTGCTTTATTCGGCGTGTACAGAATTATTTTGTGAACAAATCACTCCATAACTAGTAATAGCAAATAAAACGTTTTCTACTATTTGTCAGGACATAGTGAGAAAACAACAAAGCTCATGGTATGTAGTCAGGTATAATACAATTTGTCACGAAACTGTTCTACCTTTGTATTTCTGTTGTGACAAGTTTTTTCATCGCAAGACATCGTAAATATAACGTATAATTTTAAAAGACAATCACTTCTGTATTCAGCTTTGCGTGTTTTTTAAATCAAACGTTAAAGTTTAACCTCATTAAATTTAAATTTGCAAGTATTTCATCTATATTCAGAATGAGATATGTAATCGGTTTAGTTCAACCTTTAGTCTAGTTGATTATTTCAAACAACTGTTGACTAAACTATAAATTATACAATTATACAAATATTAAGTCGTTAATATTAATTTATTACCCTGTACAGATTTTATTATGCTCATGTTTAAAAAAAAGTTATATCAAATCGCTATTTCCACTTATTTTATTTTTAAGCACTACACATTTTTCTTAACACAATATTCAAAAACGTTTGTATGGGAAAAATATGACGAATTTGTGCAGTGTAACGATAATTCTTGTTTTTAATTGGTCGCCTTTTTTCTTTTTATATACCCTTTGGGATACTTGGTGCTTGAATTTTGTAACACATTTTTTTTTTGTAAATACGTACACTTTTTTTCTTGTACAGTACCTATCCGTATGTTGTAGGTACAAACTATGCATGCAAGTATTATATGTTTTAATAATTTCACAGCTTTGTTATTTAAGGTAATTTGTTAATACATTTGTATAAATACTGTAATTAATGTAAATTTTATATGCAGTTGCAATAAACAAATTTTATACACAGTAAACACAGTTTAAAAAATCTATATTATTAACAATGTTTAAAACCAGACTAATTATATTAAATGTGTCTGTTATCAATTAGTCAGTTATCTTGACGATTTTGAACATTACGTCAGTATAATAATGTAAAATTGAATGACCACTCACCATTAGTTAGTGGTCAGTGTGAGTCAGAATCTGGGAACTCTGTTAACACATTTTATTTTGAAATATGGCACCGTAAGAGCTAGTTTGTTCAGCTTTAACATGGTTTCTGCACTTGGCACATACTATTTAATTGTTAAGCACATTCATAAAATGCGAACATGTCGTTCAGTTCTCATTAAAACATCTCACAAATCACAATCAGTGCTTGTCTTGCAAGTTGTTGGTAGCTGTTTGGAGCATATCAAGCGTAGCATTGTTAGAGGTTGCATTATGTTAGAAGTACACTACTATAGAACACCACTCGCTGTATGAATTTGATTTGACACCTGCACGGAAAGCATGGACAAAGCTCGCCGCTCGCTTTAGTTGAGGCTGTAGCATCGACGATAGCGTTTTGCGCGACGCATAAGGTGAGAATTATTATTTTTTAAATATTATTTGCATGTTGTGTGTGTTTTTTTTTGTAATTCTGTTATGTGCATAATTTTGTAGTACACCAAACTTTTGTTAGATAAATTATTAATTTTGATTCCTGAGGATACCCGCATTTCTTGGAATCATCGCCAGTTTTCTTATTCATGCCAGGATAAAATTTTCAGGAAGGATTGTTAACCATTTTTGCTGTTATTTTAGTACAACAGTTGAAATATTGTTGTGCTTTTATTAATTATTTTTATTCATCCCTTGAGTATTTTTATGGTTTTGCGAAAGCATTTGAAACTTTCGCTTCTATATCACACAAAGTGTTAGCGAATAAGTTTCACAGTGTTGTACGAGAAAGAGTCTTGACGATTTTGTGTGTACTTTATTTATATGTTTTTACAGACAAAAAATAATTTACTAAATTCTACTTTATAATTAATTAGTACCATAACTAACTTCTGTATACAGAGTGTTCCTGTAAAAATTCCAAAGCCCCGTAAGTAATGTCTTTATTTGGAGCGTCGTACCTAAGTCCTTTTTAAATATGCTATAAGATTTTACATATATTCAATTCTTTTTGAAATACTTAATTTCAAAATGGTATATTTTCAAAACCCTCTAAATTCCCTATCACATGATAATATACAACTCAACTACTTTTTGCAAGAAACGTTTTTATAAAAGAAGCAAACATTAGATTAATCAAACAAGCCTGTGAAGAAGTTACGAAACGACAAAAAGTTGTGAAATTAATGTACAAATAATAAATAAACGCATAAATTAAATAACGATGCAAAAAAGTTTATGAGATAATCGATATTTTTGTGTGTTGTGGCACTCTTTAATTTCAAATACGTCATTTAAAAGCTCTTAAAATATCACACGATACGTAATTTAACTAAATAAAACTATTGCATTTATTAAAAACGATTTTTTTGGGCATAATTACTTGACGTATAAAACAAAATATTCTTACCAAGTGCCAAATAAAAAAATGTAAATCTTTTTATTTGCTTATTTAACGCGTTTAATCAGATCTTAAATTATGACTCTCTCACTTGTTAACAACCTATATACATTGTTTTTTTTAATAGTGTAAGCAAAAGAACAATTTAGGTTGTGTTTTGAATTTTGATTGATATTTCAAATATTAAATAAATATTTTTCAATATGAGTAAATGTAAATGTTAGCTTCAAAGGTTCAATGAACTGAAACAGTTTTAAAAACAGCAAAACAGAATCCATTGTAAGGCAGTTTTTCTAACTCTAGGTTGCATTGCAACATTTTTTTTTGCTAACGACGATGTAAATAGTAAACCACGAAAATCCCGTGGTATATTTCGCCTTAGTATTAAAAAATTTATACAGAAGCTGATAAAATTATAAAAAGCTCAAATTTATTTAAAATTAATCAGCTTTTTTAGAAGAATCTAACTCATTATGTTTTCCTGTTTGTGCAGCAGTCTGTTGGTAATATCAGTATGAATAAATATTCTGGGAAGGCTTGTATTCCATAATTTTTATTTATACATAACTCTTAAAACGACTTTGAAAAAGTTTAAATTGGCTAAAAGTCAAAGACCATCTCTTAAACACAGTTAATCATTCAAGTGACCAATGAAAAATGGTATACACTTTTATGAATACACTATTAACAATTTTTCAAGTTGCCGACAGTTTTGCTCAAATAGAAGAATGTAACAGCAAAATAGTATTTTAAATTACATGTAATCAAAAACGATTAAGGGCTTGGTCAAATTGCAGGCGATCAACGGAGTCGTTCAATGCATCGTTTTTTAAGTAGCGTTTTTTTCATACTTACCCTAAACACAAAGATCAAAGGAATGATAATATAATTTTTACCAAAGTTTCATTATATAAAACCTAAAAAGCTCGTCGTTTTACTGATTTTACGCGCAATAGTGTAGTTCCATAATATTTTTATTCTGCATTTGTTCTATTTTGTGGCATGGAGTTTAAACTTCTCATCTAGGACACCGATAATCGTCAGTTAACTAAACACGCTAAAGAGCAGAATAAAATTGAATTAAACAACGATCGCTAACCATAGCAAGCAAATGCACTAATCTTTTTTTTTTTTGTTTTTTTCAGTAGTAATCTGACTTTGGAATCAAGTAGACTTAAGTATGTTTCGTAGCATGGTTTTACTGTTGTACTAAAAAAATTGCCAAACTTATGTAGATTAATAACACTTAAAATTAACAATTTAGTATGTGCTTGTAATATTTTATCTGTATTACAGAACGAGTAGCATCCCCTTGCAACACAAATCTAAGCCGAAACTTGGTACTGGCAAATTCACCTCCACAATACAAAAACGAATATCAAACTCCTATTATGGATGCTTCTGCTAGTCCAAGGGAAGTGGTTAATTATGGTCTACAACGAGCAAACCCGATGTACCAGACATTGCCACCTCAAAAATCGCGATACATCATCGATGACCGCATAATGGAGCGACCTATAACACCAGATATTACCAAGGGTTTACCCAGCACCCCTTATCAATCGAATACAGTAGGTTACAGTTTTTTAACTTCCAACAGATATTTTGATATTCAAGCATCACAAGGACAATATCCAGTTCAAAAACTTGGAATACCTGTTCGTTTACCTCAAGTAGTCAATCAGTCTAGGATTTTACCTCAAGTGCCTTATGATTCATCACATCAGCATTCGTTTACATCTCCAATTACAGCAAAGAGAGAACTGTATAATCAAGAGCGAATTTCAAACATATCCCCTGAAAGATTTCATCCTGCTACCTCTTATGTAAAATATGAAGGAGAAAGTCGAAATAGTAACGAATCCATTAAAATTTCTCCAATTGATCCTCGAAGTTCCGGAGGATTCCAGTCTTCCACGCCTTCCTCAAAGACTTCACAAGATCTAAAGGCTGCTGTTAACTTGGAAAGTAGATTGTTATCGCCAAAAAAGTCAACAATGAGTAGTGAGGAATTGTATGCCGTTATACATAAGGGAAAGAAAAAATTGAATATCAGTGAAGAAACAGAACGAAATTCTCCTGTATTATTGCCAGATAATCTCTCCCCAGCACATTCAACGCATTCCCTACAAGATCGCTTAACACCAGCCAAAGTACCTGAAACTGGATATCTCTCCGAAAAAACAAGATCACGTTTTAGTTGGTCCCCTAGTGATGGTGAATATGTGGATTATAACACAAATATTGACAAAATTAGCCCAAATAAAGAAGCAGGTACCAGACAAAGTTGGGCTTGTAGTGATAGAAAAGGAAATCAACAAACATCCCGGATGGACTTCAAAAAGCTGCTACTACAACATAGTGTTAAATCTAATCCTGTCAAAATAAACAAAAAATTGTCAGCTGTAGAGCAACTCAAGTTGTCTAAAGAACAAATACCAAAATCTCCACAACCAGACTTAGATATTTTAGAATTAAGCGGGTCACCACGAAATCTGCAAAACAGAAAATTTATAGGAAATGCCCCAGGCTCACCACGTAACACGGATAAATCAAGACCTGCACCTAAATTAATGTCACCTAGATCACAGTGGAGATTTACAAATCCTAGAACTGATGTTCTCTCTTCCACAATACTAGAAGATTGTCGGGAAGATGAGAGCCCAAATAATTCATCAGAAAAGAAAAGAGCAACTCCTTCACCTGTACAAAAACTTCAGCATAGTATTGCAGCTTGTAATACGCATGAAAGTGTTTTTCAAAATAAAAATAAAACTGATAAACCTTCAGGCCAGTTAAGAGCTACTTCACCTAGATCCATAAATCCGTTAAGTGCTCTATTAAAAAAATCTACTCCCGTAAGTTCTAATACTGGAATATCCATTAAAGAGCAGATGAAAGTGCAACGAGCTCAATTCTTTAATTCTCCTCCACCACATCAAAATAACAAAGAAAATGCTCCCAGGAAGTATAACACCATCGGCTCAAGTTTTAGATCAAGTTCGTTAGAAAATAGAAAGAGTCCATCACCTCCAACTTTAGAGACTGCATTTTAATATTATCATAAGTTATACTCTGACCTCGATCTTCCTTAATCCTGACTGCTTTATGGTAAACTGTTCACTTTTCCTAAAATCTAGTCGTAAAAGCCATTAATAAATTGTTTGTTTTTTCTTTGAGACTTCTTATTTTAGCATTTTCATTTTGTATCATTAGATATTAAATTGTTTATAAGTAGAATATATTATAAGTGGTAAACTATTGTAAATATGTGGAAAATTGGATGCCTTAAGTTATTTTAAAATCTTAATATATTGGTAATGAAAAATAAAAGTATATAAAAACTAGTGTCTTTAAATTTGTTTCCTGATTAAAACCCACCCATTCATATGGGTATTATTACAATCAGCTACATATTAAAGAGTTGATAACACAAGTACATTTTTAAAACAATTTTACAAAAAATTGCATTAGTTTTAATCAATGATTCTGTTATAAACAGGGGTGACGAAATATGTTGCCGGACCTTTGGAATTTTTTTTACATAGGCCTCAGGTATATACATCGTGAAAATGTATTTATCGAAAAACAAACTGTGGGATGATGTTCGGGTCCGGGGGATTTTACCCCATGGCCGCCTCCTCTTTCGACGGTACTGTTGTAAACGTAATGAATTATTTAAAAAACAAATTTTATACCACTTATAAATATTTATTCAAGTCCTCATTTTAAGTTTATAAAAGAATATTACATTAAATTTATGTGTACATACTTGATAAAAACAGTAAAATTATGTTTTTTCTTAAATTCGCACTATAAACATTTCACACCTTATTGACTATTAATAATTCATATCAACTTTTCACTACTTTGGTAACTGTGGACCGTTCATAACTGGTGGTGGTCGAACAGGACCCATTGGTCCCATATGACCCATTGGCATCATACCCATCATCGGTGGCCTCATTCCCATCATTGGTGGCATTGGACCATGAGGACCCATCATCATAGGTGGTACAGAGGCACCTACACATACAAAATGGTGCATAAAGCAATTAATTATATTACTTTAATAACATATAACTAAGTGAAATTTTATACCAGGCGGCATCATTCCAGGACCACCTGGAGGTCGTTGTCCCATTGTTAACTGTGATGGTGGAGGTATTGCTACTCCTTTACCCGGTTGAGCAAATGGATTATTCGCTATTTTGCCAGCTTTAAAAGCTGCCGTTGTTGCATCGATTAAATGTTGTGCTTGTTCTTCCATCCATTTTTGATAGTAGAATTTTACATTGTCTTTATGTTTACGTCCTGTGCAATGAGTTTTTCTCACACTTGGTGAATCGTGTGTTAAATAAGTGTCACAATAATCACAATAATACTTCGGCATTTTGAGGTTAGAGTTAGAGTAATATAATTATTATAGAGCAGATGTCATACAAATGCTCTTTTATAAGTTCACAACAATCAGATAGACAAAAAAATCGGTAAAACAACAACTTTGGACAACGAAATTGTCAAATAGTGCCAAAACGCTTGATATCCGAAAACTCGATGTACACCATAAACTGATAACCTCTGCTGACAAAGTCGTTTAGAACTAAATTAAACATATACAGACTCGAACTACTTTAGTAACGTTCTATAACACATGATGTTAAAGCAATGTATTTTTCACAAATGAAAAGATATACAAATCTTTAAATAATAAATAGCACTCCGACTTATAACAAAATTCTTAAAAACTTTTTTAAAATTATGTATATTTCATAGATAAGTAGTATTTTCTCTCGAACCAGAGTGAACATTCTGAACGAATCCAGTAGTTGTACTTTTCATTGAGTAGTTCCATTGACTCATATACCACTGCGTTCGACCAGTACTATAATCCATAGAAGACTATAATCTGGTAGCTACTTAGCATAGAAGACCATAGAAGACTATTAGCTGTTCTGTGCTATTTAGATTAGTAGTTAGTCGTATACAATAATACAGGTAGCGTGTGTTCTGTGACAATTAGTAAACTAAATACTACAAAAATGACTGCTGTACCTGACGATGAACAAGTATAACAATATGTTTATTAATTTTTTTTAATAATTTACCAATCACCTATTTTATAGTTTGAAGAAGATGATGGTGCAGAAACTACATTAGCCCTAAGTAGTGTTGGCCGTAAAAGATTGTTTAGCAAAGAACTTCGGTGTATGATGTATGGCTTTGGTGATGATCAAAATCCGTACACAGAAAGTGTCGATATTATTGAAGATCTTATAATCGAATTTATAACGGAAATGACCCACAAGTAATACACGTTCCTTAATTTTTTTGAATTGCTAGTGAACATTTATAATTGCAGACTGTTTTTCAGAGCAATGGAAATTGGTCGAACTGGTAGAGTTCAAGTAGAAGACATTGTATTTCTAGTAAGGAAAGATGCTAGAAAATATGCTAGAGTTAAAGATTTACTTACCATGAATGAAGAATTGAAGAAGGCTCGTAAAGCTTTTGATGAAGTGAAATATGCAGGTTTGTGTGTTTTTAGATAACTATTTTTTTTTGAATTCACACATTAAAATTTCTATTTATCTTTGATTATAAAATCAGACATAAAATTTTAAATATTGGTTGTATAGATTTCATTGTAATAATTCTTTTTTTTTAATCCACAGTATTTCAATTATTAGTTAATAATTAATTCATTATAATTTCACTTGATAATAATCTTTAGCTATATCACTTTGTGATTTAAATGGTTACTTTTTGTTGATAAAAATGTATAATTTCAGGTAAAGAAGCTGTTCCAAGTTAAAATAATGAAAAAAAATCTTAATAATTTTAAACTTTATTTGTATGCAAAATTTATAATAAATAGTTTAATATAAAATCAAGTCTTTAAACAATAGTTAAACAGTTATACCATCACTCAGGTGTTTATATTTTCAATAACATTTTTAGCAGACAATATAACATCATTTACTCCCACCCCATGATATGATACTCCGCATAAAGATATTGGTAACTTTTTACTTGTAATGTAAGACATAATATCATTAACTTTTTGCTTATGTCCTATTGTATATTGAGGAATACATTCCTTTAAAATATTTACTCTATATGCTACAGGAGCTTCGGTAATTCCTAATATTTCTTTTAAATGCTTTAAAGAAATATTGAGCAAGTTTTCCTCTTTGGGATTGTCACCAAAATGTTTTTCAAACCAATATCCTCCCATCATCACTGTTAATAAAGTACCTTCTGCATTAGGGAAGCAACAACTATCAAAAATTACCCCTAATAATGGAAGGTTTTCTTTTGGAGGTATTAGAAACCCAAAACCTTCTTTAATGTTCAATTTTTTGTCATATTCCAAATTAATTACGCCCACATTAACACTGCGAATACTTGTAAGTAAGTTTGCTAAAGCAGGATGTTGAGTTTGTAATAAATTTCCCATTGATTTTGCTGGTAAACTGCTTACAATATGATCTGCTTCAAATACTTTACCATTATTAGTATGTACCTTAACATTCTTACCAATTTCAATTTGCGTACATGCAGTGTTCAAATGTAATGATACACCTTCTGTTATTAATGAATTTTCTAGAGCTTTTGGAAGTGTTTCCAAGCCTCCTTTAAACGAATACACACTCCACTTCTCTTGTTTAGCTTTTTTGGATAAATTGCAATGATTTATAACACTATTTTTATTTTTTTTGAAACTGTTATAAAGCACACCTTTAATAATACTGCCATATTTTTGCTCTTGATCAAATAAACTGTCCATTAAAAATCTAACACTTATTTCTTTCGCGTTACCAGCACATATACCACAAATTAAAGGGCTGATTGCATAATCAGCTACTTCTTGTCCAAATCTCCGTTCTATGAAGTTATATATGGATTCATCCTTTTCTGGTAAAACTTTTTTGGGCACCAATATATCGTTCATTAAAAATCTTATTAAGGGTTTTGAAAATGGTGGATTTGTTTGAAATATGTTTATGAATTTAGAAGGTAAAGAATGTAACTGCCCATTAACATACACCATTCTATTTAATGCGGCAGGATGATTAGAAGAAATCGATACTGTGTCTTTTTCCATGTGGAGGTCTTCTACAAGTTGTAGAGTATTGGCTCCAGCTAGTCCTCTTGGTCTTATAGTTCTTGGACCCTGCTCGTAAATGAAACCATTTTCTTGTCTTGTTGATTTGATCCAGCCACCTGTGCGGTCAGTAGCTTCGAGCACAGTAATGATTTCTTTTGGGAACTTTTTTAGCATGTAGTGTGCAGACGAAAGTCCACCTATACCTCCACCTAATATTACTTTTCCCATAATTTACGCTAATTTATTTAAACACTACTTTTACACAACTAAGCCAACCTTATAATTTAAGGTTAACTATAGTAGTTCAACCGTCACCTTAGGATTTATTCCAAAACTCGATTTATTTGTCTATTTGCATGGCAGTCCGGCATTCCATGGAAATTTAATTACGTTAATCTATTTTATTTCTACACTAAATAAATAGTTGTAGGACATATTTAAATTATTATATGAGAAAATAGTTATATTAAAACTGAAAATACAAAAAATACATAAAAAATATGCGAATTATTAAGTAAATAAATTAATAATAAAATGCTAAATAGATTGAAATCAAAGATAAAGTTTTTAAAACCGTTGTTTTGAATCTGATAAAATTTATTTTTTTCACTACTAGTAATATAGCGTAGCATTATGACGTATATTAGAATGCCGTGAAATTCAATTTCTCTACCTATGCATGGTTACAGGTAAACAATTTTTCATTATTAACCACTGGTGAATAATGAACAAATTTATATTTTTTGATAATGCTGTTGTAGTTTTAAAGAAAAAAAAATTATAGGACGATTTAGTATGATGGAGAAATTCTCTTTATTGGTATTTTAGCATTTAAAACGTTGTTTAAATAAATTAATTTAATTTTAAAAACCTTGGTGTTTTTAAATAATACGACTTCCGCGCCATAATAAATGACGGTTGTCAATATCCACGCCGTCGTGACACCGTCGATTGACACAACGTAAAAAAGAGAAAAGTTTTAATAATTTCAGTATTTTAGATGAAACCATCGCTTAAAAACAATGTTTTTTAATAACAATAGTGATTTAGCAAGATGAGTAACACGCAGATTCAATATTTCTATAGATAGGTACTTAACTTTTTATATTTTAGGTTAGAAAGTGCATACATAACATAAATGGTCAACTAAGTGAGAACGATAGATAGAAAATAACTTTCGAATTTCAAAAATAAATTAGTGTAATTACAAACGACTATTTGTTAAAATAATAATTTATGGTACAATGGGCGTTTACACTAATTTTTAATTTCTTCAGAATTTGATAGATTTGGTGTTCAGAATATCATATGTGAAGTTAAAATTGTTTAAATTAACTTCGTTTATTTATTATTAACGATTAAAGTTTTCCCGCGGCAAGTTGCGCCGTAAACGGCTTGAACGATGCGCACGAGAAATGACGTCATACTCCGTACGTACTCCTCGATGAAGCAAATCACACGTGTGTGCTTGTTGTAAATATAACGCAACCATGTCGTCGTACAGAAGAAAGTGGTGTTTAATGCCTGAATGTAAGACCGCTTCTACAAAAAAAACAGAAAAATTGTTTTTTGCTATTCCGGATAATTCCACCAAAAGAAAAAAATGGTTTGATGCAGCAAGACGTTTTATTTCCGACGTAAGCGAAAAAACTAAATTATATTGTTGCGAAGACCATTTAAAATTTGAATAAACTAAAAAATATATTAAATAGTATTTATGCAAAAAAAAAATACACTAAAGTGAAAAACATTATCATTAAGCATTATCATTAGCATTAAGCATTAATCATATGGCAATAATATGTAATATGAAGCAGCCTATTACTTTCCAACAAAAAAATCTGCAGTTTTAAACAATACTTATTTGTAGTATTCTATTTGGTGCATGTTTATGTTTGATTAAAAATGCTGATTAGTCTTAAAGCACTGTTGCTTCGTTTATGAAATTTGTATTATATTTATACTTAACTAACAGTGCTTGTTTTACAAAAAGCCATATACCTTTTTTTATATGATCTAAGCATAAAACTGATAACATTCAAAACTTATAAGTGTAAATTAATATAGTAGAATCATTGAATTGAACATTATCTACTATTAAATAAACGAAAAGTTGCTGGTTTTCAAATAGGTTTATTCGCTGCAAATTCTTTTTCAAAAAAAGAATTTGCAACGAATAAACCTGTTTGAAAACCAGCAACTTTTCGTTTATTTAACTATAATCAAACAACAGGAGAAACCAACTTTATCAATTATCTACTATTATATATAGCCCATATTTTATTTACCTCGAATTTAAGATTAATTTTGTAAGTTTTTTAGATATAGCTATGACTAAAAAAGTAGTAGGTACATTTTTTTAATGTTTACAATCACCTATTATTAAACAATAAACTGAAAAATACTTTTTGTTCATATTTTCACCTGTTAAATGACCTTAGTAATATCGAATTATTTCTACAAAATAATTAATTTACGTACTTAGTTGCTTTGTTTTATAATGAAATATACAATAAACTAACAACTAGTTAAAACCTCTAGCAATACTGTTTACGTAAAGAATATTTGAACACAAATATGCCTGGTCCAGGAATGTCATATTTGTTTATGTTAAAAACACTTAAGATATGTTGTGAAGCCACCCTGAGGGGTCTCGGGGTTGGCTTGAGATCATTCTTTTGCTAATACTGTTAAAAGGCAGTACTGTTTGTATTTTATTCATTATAATAAATTGTAATTGTTGTTCGATTACGTTTATTATTTACAATCAACGGCCAAAGTACGCCCCTGCGGCGTCTTCGTCGCGCGCTTAATAATAATAATAATCTTTATTTGTTCTGAATATCCCAAAAAAAGGGTGTAGAACTTGTCACAATAATAATTTACGTACATTGCAATAATATACATAGTTAATAAAAGAAAAAACATATTATATTAAAATACATAACAACTGGTCATTATGCGATGCATAGGAACTAGTCCGCTGCACATGGACTGTGCGGATAGTGACGTCACGGCCAATCACAGCGCGTTTCAGAATTTGAAATATAAAGGGCATTTTAAAAATTTATTTCTCGGAACTGGACGATTTTTTTTTAATTTTTGGTGGTTGAGAATAAGCTTTATAGATCAGATTATCATTTAAAAAATATTTTATCAAGTTTTATTTTTTTGTGTAAACGCCCATTGTGACATGTCATGGTTATCCCTCCTGGTCCAACCGTATTCGAGGTAGTAGCCAAGCTAGTCGTAGGTACATTTATTACTGTATTGTTAAAAGTATTCGTCTCTTCAAAAGGAGCATCAAAATTTGTACTTGTTGAAGACGATGGCCCTTGTACCATACGTGCTATATTCTTTTTAACTGCCAACGAATCTTCCACATACCCCTCAGCTACAGTGGAAGACTTCCAACCACCGTGCTGTTTTAGTTGAAGGGTATTGCCACCGCTGGAAGCTAATATTGTGGCCGAGGTTCTGCGAAAACTATGCCCGGTGTAAGTTCCTGGGTTTTGCAAATTTAAATACATGGCGATTTTTTTTGGCATTTGCCCTAATGTATTGTGACCAATATTTTGTCTTGTAGCTTTTCCATTACGTATAGAAATAAATAGTTTTGACATGTCTGGGGTTGGTCTAATATTTAAATATTTCTTTACAATTTCCATCCAGAGCGCCTCTAACACCACAAATTTTCTGGAGGATCCATTTTTACTATTACGGATGTTAATAACGATTATATCATCATTTATGTTTACATCGGAAACAAGTAAATTGTATAGTTCGTCACTCCTGCATGCACCAGCAACACCAATTACAAGTACTGCCTACAAGGGGAAAAATTGTTTTCAAAAAAGTTTTTTAAACATTAACGTCTAATAAAATAATAGTAATAGCTACCTTAGTTGCAATATAACATTCATCAGATGCCTCAGTGAGAAATTTTGTAATCTCTTCTTGAGTAAAAACTGAAGATTTTTTGGGTCGATAATGTATATTTTGACGTTTTAAGAAAGCAACTAATTTGAAGAATTTTGAAATATCAATATTTTCCTTTAAAGAAATAGTTGCTTTCAACATCGAATAATGTGCCCATAAAGTGCAGGCTTTTTTACCATTTGCATAATGTTGGAAGTATGCCAGTAGTACATTTTCAGAAATTATATTTGCGTTGTTACTGTCACACCAGTTTTTAAATGTTATGTACGCTTTCAAGTAAAGATCTCTTGATTTTTCAGGCAGTAGGTGATCTGTCACTTGTTCCGCCATTTCCCGCATTTTGGGCGGTGTACAGCTTAAAACTTCACTCGTCATTTTCACAAAACTTAACACAAGGCTCAAAAACTAGAGTTTAAAATTTTAAGTCAAATTAATAATTATCATCAACAACTGCCATGCCAACAAAACAAAAAACTGTCATTTGTTAAAAATGTGAAATAATTACTGTTTTAAGTTAAATTAGTCATTCATTAACAATATTATTTGGGTTTGTCTTACTAGTAGTGAAAAAAATAGTATATACACCACGGTAGAGAAGTCTTATAGCCTTCGGGCCCTTACATCCCTCGGCGCTTCGCGCCTCGTGATCTAATCTGAGCCCTCAGGCTATAATAGTTGACTTCTCTACCTTGGTGTATAATATACTATTAATAAATACATGTAGTGGTCTAGAACAGGGGTTCTTAACCTTTTTTGTTCCATGGAACCCTTTGTCAGACAGGTGAAAGCCGTGGACCCATTTTCAAGTTTTTTTCAAAGTGCTTAATAACTGTGTTGCGATATGAAAATATTTATTAATTCTATTCAGGAGCAAGGATACAGCTAATACTACTGTAATTTATTGCATACATTCATAGATGTAGAGGAAATCTAGATGTCACTTAGAAGTTAGTAAAAACAAAGATAATGAATTAATGTTTCCCATAAAGCTCGCGGACCCCTTGAAATCTTTTCACGGACCCCCAACGAGTCCGTGGACCCCTGGTTAAAAAACCCTGGTCTAGAGTCTAGAATTTATGGCATTCAAGTTGATTCGCTTTATTAGTTTGTAGTGTTTTGCATTTTTACGGTTTTTTTTAGTGCAATGTTATGATAAGTACTTCAAGTCACAAAGATATTAAAAATACTTGTTTTTTAATTTTTTTGTTTTAATAGTTAACATGTTTCACACATTATTCCATGTAGAAATGTAGTTTACTTAGTAAGTAAACGTTTTGAATACATTTTATTTCCTTTAGAAACAAAATTTGGCTAAAAATGTTTTTCTTCTTATGGTTTAAAAGTTTGATTAAATAATAATTGATATAAATTTCTGTACAAATATTATCAGCAAACTGAAAAAATACTTAAATTATATTTTTTATTTAGCTACAAGTTACATTCATTTCAAATATTTTCATACCTTTTATTGATTATCGTCGCAATATTTCCTTTGACCGCTTCGTCGAGTTAAGAAAATTTTAGATACCAGTTTGTTTGAAAATCTCTAGTGCCTTACGTAAATGAAAGCAGTTTTACAAATTAATTATTATTTGCGTCTTTATTTGTTATTTTTACAATTGTGAAAGATTTAAATCGACACCGACAATATTTAACATAATTTGAAATCTTAACAAATTCAAAACCTACCGAGTACCGACATATGCAATCTAATATTCTTTAACATTAAAAGTTATAAAAAGTGGTATCTTTATTAACTGAAGTTCAAACAATTGTTACAAAACTCTTTAAAATTAATTGTTTTAAAAAGGTTTAAAAAACACATAGTTCTACATTTCGGCCACTAAAATTTATTTTAGTCAACTTTTATCCAGAACAGTATTTAACGAAGAGCTTTTTTTTCGTAAGACTTCTAAATCTGTTGGACCCAACTCTCTGAAGCAGAGTAAAAGACATTTAAAGCAATAAATTTCCTGAAAATTAATTTAGTTGGTCGGCCAATATATTAGTTACATTTATATATTTCCATCCAAATTTTTTATTCGTGTTACTTCTAACTATTATTTATTCTAACAATTTATAAAATTGAATGAAAGAATAAGAGGTAGAGCAGAGATTTAAATTTGGAAAATTATTTTTACACAATCACGATGCCATTAGAGAAAAAAAACTATTTTGGTTATAAAAATGTGCAACTGTAATTGTTTTAACTCAGACTTTTATGAATGGGTACACAATCGGGAGCAGGGATATAAATATCATCTGTTGCTGCACAAAATAGTGCAAAACTCCATAATATGATGGCTAAAAAAAAAAAACTAATTGCATGGCGATCGCGAAAGATCCACTACGTTGTAAATTAGTGATAGAGAAATCGGTTATCGTTGCAACTTTGTAAATAAACTTTGTTACATTTTTAAGATTTTTATCATAATGTTATGTTGTATTGTCAAATAAAAGCAATTAATAAATCTATATTAAAAATGTAAATTGTACAACTTTAATACCAAAGTAAGCACTTTTTATTTACTTCCAAGTTTTGTGAGTGAATACTTTTTTAAATTAATGTAAGTATATTATTCAAGTTATCAAACAAGATATGTTAGAGAAGGAAGAAGGGATAAAAGAAAAACGAATGAGATCATTAAATGCAGCATGGAAAGTTTTAAATGGTATTTTAAAGTTTTTATGGAAACTGTCGCAGATATGTGTAAAATCTGTTTTAATATTTTTAATCAACTGGACTTTAGCCACGTTTGCCTAATTTAACTGTCTGCTCTATCTCTTATAATTAGCGACATCCCAATTTGAAGCAGCCTGTATATACGAAATTTTTTTGAAAAATCCCATCACCAGTCAGCTATTCAGGTTTAAAATTTATGCAAGGGACCATCATCAAATCATGCGTACAAATGATGTAATCAGTAATGATAATTAATAATTAATGGTAATAATTAAACAAGTTCAGGCGACATGTGGCAACAGAACTATAGTTTATTTTTAATTTCACAATTCACAAATTAATTGCATTTAGTTCAATAACTTCTACAACACATGTCGTTTTCTGTTTATCGCGCCTAGATATCGTGTTAGATGTGTGTGAAAATCCAGGTGTAACCAAATAGCGTGCTCCCAACAAACTGACATGTATAGGTGCAAAACAGCTCGACAGCATCCGACTCAGTATTAATCTATTACAAATTACGTCATTACAGGCAGTGATCAGGAAGTTATATATGAGATGTGCGCCCCTGGCTGTGAGGGCATCTGCGATTTTCCCACTGAGTCACCTACGTAACGTTTGCTCCGGATTAATGTGATAAGGATCGTTCACAGTAAGATGGCTTCATGTTATATCACTTCAAGTTATATATTCACAAGGACCCATAATCACCTAAGATATCTGCCGGTGTGTTCTCGTAATTTTTTGTGAGTGCACAAAATTTAAATCCATTGCTTTTTGAACCTTCCGGTGATAGTGGAAAATAACTTGATACTTACAGTAGATAATATATTACCATGTGTTCCACTGTTTTTACGATGGGATCGTACGAATAAAATTTCAATGAATTAAAAAAGGACTTGTCGTAGAAATCATATTGAAATGGGGTAATCAGGTGTTAAGGAAAAAAACTGTTGAAAAAAAATTCATATTCAATTTTCTTAAACAAAATAGTTAGGAATATAAAAACTGCACTTATAATTCAAGTCGTGCTTAAAAAAAATTGATAAAATTTAATTCAATTAGGTCTCTTTATCCTTATTTTTAGCTTATTTTTCGCCATATTTATCTATACTGCAAATTAGCTGTACAAGTTTCTTATTTTTTTTTTCTTTATAAAATTCTAAACAAGAAATACTTTTATAATATAAACTACGCTTAAAATACCTCGGACAGGGGATCTTTTTAACTTATTTTTTTCTTTGGTCCACTTTCCGCTAATTTGTTTTATAATATTCCATCAAATTGAGACAGGATAACGAATTTTTCAGTTTTTTTTTATACCTAGAGAATTTTTTCTACAAATATTATTAAATTGTAAAATTGATTAGAACATAGTGCATCAACTACAACGACGTTTTCAAGGCCAAGAATTACTATCGAAATTTTCAATTTCTCTACGTGTTGAAATTATATCTAATATCATCTTAGTAAACGATTAAAATTTTATAGCTGATTAGTCTACAACTTAAAATCTTCTTACAATTTTTCGTAGCAATTTATGTAATTTAATTTGAACTTATTTGATTCACTTTGCAGTCTATTTTCTTTTATAAGCAAAATAGATTTTACTTTAAATGAAACAAATGATTCTTTGTTTCGTTTCAGATTTTCGCGGTTACTGTTATTTTTAATTTTGTCTTCGGAGTTTAACCGCGTAGTATTTATAAATTCTCGACGTTTCGGCCAGCTCTTTCTGGCGATTATCAAGAGATATTATGAAAAACTTTAACTGTCTGAATAAAAATAATGTGAGACAGAAACTAATGAAACTAATAATGTCACAGTATGTTAGTCAAGGCTGACTAAATTTGCACTGTCTCTCACATGACTGCGTGTTACACGTCGGCAAATCCTTTCGCGAGTCTCGGCCGTCTCGGCTGAAAGTGCGTCTGTTGGTGGCGCTTTGCTGGCAGGTAGAAGACGTACCTGCCTCTCTCTACGACAGCTAGTCAACACTGGCTTCCATGCTGCTAGCAGTCTCTGCATCATCCCGTTTATTGATATTGTTCGACCTCTTTTTTATTTCAATAGCCTCTCGGATGATCCTTGACGAGAAATATTCTACATTGGCCAGTATTTTGGCCTCGTTGAAGTTAATTTTGTGACCAGTGGAGGTAATATGTTAATAGAGGGCTGATGTGGTGTCTGTTCCTGACTGAATTTTTATGTTCTTGGACTCGTACACCTACGCGTCGATTGGTCTGTCCAATATATGATTTTTGACAAATCGCATATGGTATCTCATAGACCCCTTGGTTTTCCAGTAATATCTTACACTTTGGACTGAAGGGCATTTTGAATTTTACGATTAGCTGTAAAGATGGTTTTGATATTATGGTGGTGGAGCAGTTTACTACATGTTCCAAAAAACTAAGCGACATTAACCACATTGACGAAGAACTAAAAACCTTAAGATCAACTCTGCTTCAAAACGGATACAAAAATAAAGCAATCTCACGATCTTTAAAACGGATTACAACGAAGAAAACTACTGAGGCAGAAACACCTCCCATTGGCTTAGCCCATTTACCATATGTAACAGGAACGTCCGATATTTTATATAATATATAATTTAATCAAACAAATTGTTACCAAAAGATGTTAAAACCAGGAACTGGGAACGGAACGAAAACATTAAACGAAATTAACCTAAATTTTTATAAGAACGAAAACGATATTATTATTTTACGCTCAAAAACGAAAACAAAATAAATAATTCCTAAAACTGGTTATAACCGGTTTTATCACTATTTAATTTTTATTTATTGAACACAAACGTGAATTTGACGTCTATGCTGGAAGAGCTCCACAAGGCAGTGAAATATCTCACTTGAAATAAGTGAGCTTCACTTTTCTCCATATACATTAGGTATTAACAACTTTATTGCTAATACCTACTTGCAATTCCGTGCAACACAAGTAACGGCACAGATATTCTCTCTTTCTAATTTGTTGATTGGATCATCAAATAATAATATACACTTGATTGGACAACAAAAGGGGGAGTAATAATCATTTCATTTTTAACAGTTTTAAAATAAATCACATTTCAGGTTGATGATCTATGGTTTGACAAACTAGTTGTGTTTTTGCACCTGACGCGTGTTATACAAAATAAAATGCACTAAATTTATTTGGTTATATGTTAAATGTGTTTAACAATTTGGTAAATTTAATATGACGATTCGGTAGTCTAAATTATGCCATGCAGTCCGTAATCTTCAAAACCGAATATATCGCCGTTTACAATTTAGCGGGGGCCCAACAATTGCTAAGAAACAGAAACAAAAATGTAAATGAACTTTAAAATTCATCACAAATATTTTATATCTCCTATTTATTACCAAAAGTACAAAATAGTCACGCCAAATTTACTTTTATTTAAACGCGAACTATGTTGAATTACATAGTAATACATAAAAAATATTTATAATCTGAATAATCGAATATTCGAAAAATTGGGCTTTCATCTTATTAATATGTGATTAATATGATTGTCACCACTGTCATTTTGACATTAAACAATCGTTTTTAGAAAGTTCTTTGCTCTAAATTTTGTAAAAGAGGGGGTGACTGGTGACTAAGAAAAAATTGGTGAAATTGGTGAAAAAACGGTAAAACCGGTTTTAACCGTTATTAAAATTCGGTTCACGAAAACGAAAACGAAATGTTATGGGTGTGAATGTAAAGAACGAAAAAGAAATATTTCGTTTTCGTTAAAATGGAACAAAATATTTTTTGTTTTTAGTCGCTGGTTAAAATTAACGATAGTAAAGACTGCACCCCTTGGTTTTTCTTAAAGTTTTCTTAGTTTTGAGAGACTTGTCCTTATTGGGATAATTTTCACTTTTTGAAAAAAAGCAGATTTAAATTAAGCTAAACAATAAAATATCCGTAATGAAAAAGTTATAAATATTTACTAATCCCTAATTTTTGTTTGTGCTAAAATAAAATGTTAAGTCTGCAAAAATAATTTCAATTTTGTGATTCTTTGTTGAATGAAAGTTTACTAAAAATACGTAAGAGATGTGTTTATTAATGAAATCAAAATATTGTTGAAGCGTATCTCGTTCGTGGCAAAAAAACAGCATCCACGATCCACGACACGTTTAATTTTTCAATCTCCACGTAAATTTCCATTCTCAATTTAGACCTACTCTTTTATTTACTTCTAGCGATATTAACGTCAGTAGGTAAGCGAAAGCGAAGGTAGAACTGAGATTTTTGTGATTTTTAGCAAACTCAATTACTGCTTCGGTTTTTCGTGCCCGCGGCACCCTCGTATCCGTGTTTTCATAAGGTGTAATAGACAACCTCGCTACGATACCTCCGTTGCTTGTTAGTTTTTTGATGCCCCAAGCTTTGTGTTGATCGATATTAAAACGTGTGGTCTAAACACGGGTCTTTGAAACGGTCCTGTTTGTTGCGAGCTCTTATTGACTGCGTGAAACCTTTTTGTTGCCAATTTTCTCGATTTCTGTTGACAACGGCACTCATATTTAAATGATGATGTTGAGAGTGTCACATGCAGAGCTAATGGAAGGTGCGACTGATGACACGGGGTTGGAGTGGAACACTTCGTCATCGCTATTGTCTGCGGCTTCGCATTACTTAAACCCTGTGTCTCACTCCCTGGGTGACACTAGGTGACAAATGAACAGCTTCCTTTTCGAAACATCTCTTGTCGTTTTACCATTAGAAACGGGACGAAATGAAATAATAACGCGTTTTGTTATAATGCACTATAATAAAATCCTTGTTTACCTACTGTTTACCTACTGTTTAGCACTTGTAAGTGATCATTAAAACATAAATATAAAACAGCATAACAATAATTGTCCATAAATTTACAAATAATTTTTACCTGATTTTCACTGCAAGATTTTTAAAAACTTTGGTTGAGTACAGTCGACCACGATTTGTCTCAGTAAAAGTATGGAATTTACGCTAAAGGTTATCAGAACAAATTTAAGTAGCATTTAAGTAGAATTTTAGGGTCCCTAGGCCAAAATCAAAAATTGACTTCCTTTCACATATTTTTATCAATCGCGTTTGCGTCTTCTATGTAATTTTTAAATAAAAGATACAATTTCATACACCGCATAATAATGTTTACTTACGATTAATCTGATAATTACAGAATGACTAATTTGAAGACGTTAAGATGCTACTAAAATTCTTTTTGTTTTATATTCTTACTAAACCAAATGGAATTTGATTAAAAAATAATTAGAATGCCTTTAACATCTCCATTTTAAGTTCAATCTTTGCATAGGGGAGACCGGGGATGAAAGTAACACGGGTAGGTTGTAAAAGTGCCTATAGTTTCTTTAATTTTTGTTATATGTCGCTCTAAGCACTTGTGCAATGTTCATTTACGTTCATCTTCCTATCTACATTGATAGTTTTCATCTGTAATAAAGGTTAAGTTTGTGCCAGCCAGAGTTACTATTTTCCGCCTAAAAGTTAATGCGTTGTATCACCGGTCGAGTGACTTTTAGGCGTTCTCTAACAGAGGTACAAAAAAGTACCTAGATTTTTATGTTCTAAATTTTGTTGGCTATTGGTGGATGCAATACAATTTGACGTTGGAATCGTGGTTAATTGTGGATTCCCTCCAATTTGTTTCGTGTACACTTGGGGTCAAAAGTAACTGTTACAACCAACCCCAATCAATGCTTTCACTTGCAAATGTTCAGTCTTAGCACATAATTGGTGGTTTTCTTCGTAGATGAGAACATGCAAAACTAGTCAGATTAATTTTCCAATTTGTTGTCTCTTTTGTTTCACATTTTTAAATATTGATAATGTTCACTTATCGTTTTGTATTGTACCACAGAATTTTTTTAAAATTTTTAAAATTTTGCTAATATGTATTCTAGAATCAAATGTTAATTTTGTTAATGAATACTAATATATTTACCCACTGCTTATGAGCTGTGTAAATTATTTTGCCGTTACAACTTATCCCGACCATTGTTACTTTTAGCCCAAACGTTGAGGTTGGAAGTAACAGCTGTCTTACTACAGAAAAAAAAACACATATGCTTTACGAAACATATGAAATATATATCTTGGAAGGAAGACAAATGTCTAATCTATCATTAAATCAATTTGGATGTAAAAAACTTGTTATACTCTATGAGACATTAAATAAAAACAATAAAAATTTACTTTCATCCCCGCATCCCCGGTCTCCCCTACTGTAACGTTTTTCTTTACCATTTCCAAGTTTTTCGTATCTCAAGTTAAGTAGATTTCTTATTGTCTACGTATTTTCTCCACCAGTTTTTCCCACCCTTCTTTAATTTAGCTACAATTTTAATATGTTTCATTTGATATATTTCCCAATTTCCTGTGTTCTCTTTTCAAATTTCTTTTTTTAAGTTTTTTTTTACACCAAGTCATATTGTTTGATGATTTTCTTAACGTATCTACCTCCAATTAATTTCCCTGTTTTGTTATCTTTTGTCACGTCTGTTCATTTCTGGTTCGTTATTTTTCATATCTTGTTCTCTGTGTACATATGTGCATGTTGCATATATATTTCTAAGACACTTCACAAAGGCCCCCATTTTTTTCATAATAGCAAATAAGCTGCCTTCTCGTTAGCATCGGCTTTCAGCTTAGTCGTTTTTTCTTTCTGGGAAATCCCGGGATCCCGGGATGTAATAAATTATGTCAATATTTTGAGGTAAATAACTCGAAAAAGAAAGGGAGCGGTTTATTACTTAAACAATTCCAAGTCATATATGTAATATATTTTGCTCCATGATTATTATAAATAATAAAATAATGTTGGTGAGAAAAACATACATTCCAGAAATATTATCTTTTTATTGAAATTCCATATTTATGAACACAATAATATAATTTTTTCAATGAATTTTTGTAATGTGATTTAAGAAAATAAAGGTGATCTATGCTTCGGTCACTTAGTCTTTTTCTTAATTTATTAACAAAAAGTCCTACCGCGTAAAACGTTCTCTGTTTCTATTGATGTGGGTGAAATTGTCTAGCAGCAAAAAGACATAGTTTTTATTACTAAAATTTCATTTATAAGCTATTCTGCTTCGCATTACCAGGGTACACAAAAATACTACTGTTAACGTATTTTGATGATTCAAATTTGTCATGGAGACCGGGCTTCTTTACGCATACTTACATACTACGGGTGTACATAATATCTTATTTTAAAGCAGAAAAACTATTTTTAAATAAATATTAACATTTTCCATAATTTAATGTTTTTTAAGGTATTTATAATAAATTCTGACAATTTATAATAGTATCTATTACAAATGTCTTAACACAAAATAAAGGAAAATAACATTTTTTAAATATCCCGGGATTTCCCAGCACAATAAGTATTTCCCGGAAAATATAAAATAGTTTAAAATGGACCGGGATCACGGGAGAGAAACCTTAGTCTGTAACTTAGCTTTTCTTGATATACTTTTGAATCTTAATATATATATATAGCGAGTATTTGCAGCTATTGCCGCTTCTCGCATCCTAATCGCCATTTATCCTTATCGTTCCAGTCATCTTCTCGTAAACCTCTCTTTTTCATTTCCTCATCTATGTTGTTTTTCCACATCTTCCGTGGTCTCCCTCGTTTATTTCTTTGTGCTGGAGTCCAGTTCCATACTTTTATTGGTATTCTTTCTTCCTTCATTCTGCGCAGATGTCCGTACCATCTTAACTGTTTTTCATTTATATGATCGATAATAGTGCCTTTTATTTTCATTTTATCTCTGATGTCCTCATTTCTAACGTGATCGTACAAGGATAGGCCGCAGCATCTTCTCCAATATGCCATCTCGGCCGAGAGTAGTCTTTGATTCATTGATTTGTCCCTTACCCATATCTCTGCCCTATATGTCAATACTGGTTCTATTATCGTTTTAAATATATTTATTTTTGTTTTTCTAGTAAGGTTTTTATTCCACAAGATTGGATGTAATGTTTTTATCATATTCTTTCCTCTGCCTATTTTCTTCATTATGTCCTTGTCGTCTCTTCCATCTTCGCATATTGTTACTACCAGATATTCGTACTGACTAACGTTTTTTATCGTTCCGTTGTCTAACTGTATGTCATGTCCTCTTCCACCTATGACCATATACTGTGTTTTCTCTGTATTTACCTCCAGTCCCCACTTCTTGTATTCCTCTATAAGTTTATTTAGCATGTACGTCATATCTTGCTGATCTTCTGCAATAACTATTTGATCATCTGCAAAGAGGATCGTGTATATCGGGCTCTCGCCCAACAGTGCTCCCATCGGACTGCACTTTCTGGTCCAATGTTTTAAGGCCGCACATAGGTAAATTTTAAAAAGTGTAGGGGAGAGGCAGCAGCCTTGTTTTACTCCTTTCGAAGGTTGAGAGACTTGGTTTCCGGCTTTTGCGACGGCTTGGTTTCCTCTGTATAGCGTTTTAACTGCGTTTAAATATATTTTATTTATGCCAGCTTGTTCCAAGGTAATCCATAGTTTTTGGAGGGGAACGGAGTCGAATGCTTTCTTTAGATCTATAAATGTAACGTGGAGTTCTCTTCCTTTAGGCAGATTCTTCTCTGCTAAGTGTTTTAACGTAAATAGATTATCTGTACAGGACCTTCCTGGTCTAAAGCCGCTTTGCTCTTCTATTTCTTTAGCTTCTTTCTCTATTTTTTCTTTAAGGACTCTTCCATATAATCTTTCTACAGACGACGTTACACTTATTCCTCTATAGTTTCTGCAATCATTTCTACTTCCTTTTTTGTAATAAATCTTAATAAATCTTAATAAATTGCTTAATTGCGTCGATCACCCTTTACTATTCTTGCTTTGATTTTTTTCTGATTATTTCCATCATCTGTTATCAATGCTCCCATATATGTGAAACTACGAACCTTTCCTATTCTCTCTTCTTCATTTATTCTGTATTTATTTCCAGGTCAACGGAACCTGCCTTTGGGTCTATTATTTTCATTAGTCTTTGTAGTTCTTTTTTCCTTGTTGTCAAGATACTAATATCAATGCAAGATATTGATGACTGACGTTGACTATCGTGCCTGCTCTGTTTATTTTACTTTCTCTGATAACATTTTTAATAAAAAGAACAAGAATAATATTATGAAAATCAGTATTTGTTCACTTTATTGTTTATCTTTTATCATTCAAAATGTTAGTCAGTGAAACAGTATGCGCTGATTATGCAGATCATTTTGATTTAATTTAATTAAATTGTCAAGTTGTTCCCATAATATTTTATATTGCAAGTAGCAGTTTCCACCGTTATTTTTTAAATGGATACGTTCAGGATTATGTCATAATCTCTGATCAAAATTCAATCTATACTAATACCCGCATACGCACGCGATTTGAACTTGTAGAACATGTAGAAGTACAGCAGAGTGTCTGCATGTGTGGTGTATAAACATGGACGCGTGACACCGAAGCAATTGTTGACACGAGTCTACATGAGTGGGCCGAGGGCGATGTTGTCCGGTGTAATCCTTCGTACGTGTCCTCCAGGCTGACCCGCGGACTTCTGATGTCAACACTCTAACCCATTGCCATCATGTCACATTTTCTATGCTTACTTTTGTTTATAACCTGTTCATAACGCAAAACATATTGTTCAAAGTTTATTAACACTGATGATAACTGTTTGGTATCGTTCGTTGGGCTATTAGTGCGTTTTGTTTTATTTTTAATTTTTGTCGCACCTTTTTGGTTGGTTTCATAGCCGTTGCGCATGCCGCCACAAAGGCGTTCTTCGGGCTAGAAGAAGATTGAGTGCATTTGCCCATGTGTCGTTGTGTGTGCATCTTATTAGTAAGTGAACACATAACCTTTCGTTTTGTTATCTTGAATTAACGGCTTAACTTTACACTTTACTTTAACGGACTTTGTCGGAAATTAACAAAATTCCGTGTGCTAATAAAAATAGACTTGTGAACTCAAATATGTTAAAATTATTTGGCGCATTTAATTAATTAGTGTAAAAATTCATTATAAAAGTTCCGTTTGACAGATTAGGTAAAAATATTTAATTCGAATTTTGTTAGATAGCTAAAATATCTTTGTAAAGTGTATTAAAATGATTTTAAGGCATATATGAAACTGTATTTGTATTGATTTTGAAATTTTATCAATTTCCGACAGTCCGTTAAAGTAAAATTGTTCCGTTGTATATGGTCCTTCGAGTTTGATTAGTTTATATTCATACGCAAAAATAACAAGGATAGTAAAATAAACCCAGGGTGTTTGTTTAAGAGTTGCCAAAAATTTAGGTGACAATTAGACACTATAATAATTAAAAGTCTTACAAAGTGTTGACTCCAACGGTTTTGTTTTTACAAAATACGCAGCATTATGTAGTTCTGCTTACAGTGCATTTATAATTCAATTTTCCGTCAAATGTCTTACTGATTTTTTGACATAACTCGACAGCAAAAAAAAATGAACGCCTGGTATCTGTCGATTCGAATACTTTTCATAATAAATTTCAACTGACATCGGTATTATCATCAGCTTTTTACAAAGCAATATGCATATCAAGATATTCTTGTATTATAAAAACAATATTTAGATAAATACCAATGTACAGGGTTAAAATGTCAAAAATTTTATTTTGTTCTTCTCTAAGTTCATCTACAGTTAAGTGTAGAAGTAATGAATTGAATTGACGTTGGCTTTCCACGCTTTCCTATCTTGTGGTATTTTTTAAATTTCCTTTTATTTAACTTTTCTCCAAGTTCCTGATTTTTTAACGTCTTTTTTTCAGTCGTTTCTGGGTTCTTTTCTGTTGCTTCCTTGTGGTCTTGTTTCACATACTTTATGCTCATTCCCCAACATTTCTTAGTCTAGATAGATAAAACAATACAAATTGCTAAACAAAAAATGCTATGCAAAAAATGCGATCATTTCAGCTAGAAAACTGGATAATAGAGAAAGTAAAAATAATAGGTGATATGGTTATAGTCACGATATCAAAAAAATCTATAACACAATCCGATTAACTTAAACGAAAAACTGAAAAAGACCAATATAAAGTTTAATGCGAACAAAACAAAAATTATTATTGTCGCATCACAAACCAAAATATATAACATCACAGAAGAACAAAACGAGAAAGAGGTTAACGATTTCAAGTAATTAGGAATAATTATTAAACGAAATAGGGGGATGGACAAGAAAATTAATGAAAGTACAGAAAAAGTTGTCAGAATATTTAACACCTTTGGAACATCATTCTTTTTTTAAATAGAGAAATTTCAAAATGAACAAACGTAAAAGTTCTAAAAATACTTGTATATAGAAGTGACTCATGGAAATGTCACAAACTAATCTGTAATTAACTTAATAAAAAGCTACTTAACAAAAAATATATCTGTAGTTATTAATTCGATCCAATCAAAAATTGCAAAATGTTGCTTATCTTTTTAAATAAACGTTGCAGCCCACTCGTTCATAGGATTTTTTTAATTTCAATTTTTTTATCTATACATTTATGATACACCTTTACAACAAATTGAAATTACTAAATTTAGAAGGTACGTACTTATAATCTTGTTAAGGAGATCTTAATTTTCATTGAAACCCATTACAATAGATTTTTGCCAATAAAAGTGTGCATATGTGCATTTAATCAGACTTTATGCACATACCATATACAGGGTGGTCCACATAGAAGTGCCACTATTGGGATCTCGTAAACGGTAAGAGCTACAACGAAGTTTAAATTAGACAGATCATTTACCTTTCCGAAATGTATTCAGTGATGCTTTAATGTTTCAAAAAAGTTCCATGGCACGCTAGATAATGACCAATCAAAATGGGCGTTTTATAAAAATTGTTAATAACTCGGTTATACTTGATGGTACAAAGATATTTTTGGGAAAAAAGTTATACATTTTTTTACTTACTGTAAAATGAAAACATCATTTGTTTTAATATTGTTTAGGTCCTTAGATAAATAACAAACTTTCATTTTTTTTTTAAATGGAAACCATAGTTGGCTATGATCTCATAAATGGCATTTTTTTCCCTCTTTTTAATAATATAAGGTTTAATGTATTTATTTTGATATTTGAGCTCAAAATAAATAAAATTCATCAAAAAGTCCCTATGAAACCATAGAGTGCTATGAATGTTTTCATTTTACAGTGCGTAAAATTATCTACAACTTTTTCCCCAAAATTATTTTTGTACCATCAAGTATAACCGAGCTATTAACGATTTTTATAAAAGACCCATTTTGATTTTTTTTTCATTATTTAGCGTGCCCTGGAACTGTTTTAAAACATTAAAGCATCACTGGAAAGATCTCAGAAAGGGAAACAATTTGTCTAATTTAAACTTCTTTGTAGCTCTTACCGTTTATGAAATCCCAATAGTGGCCCTTCTATGTGAACCGCCCTGTATATGTCTAAAAAAAATTTGCTTAAATTTAAAACCAAAGAAAAAAGGGAGGTGATTTCGTTTATACTCGGTACTGATAAACAAAGAATTGATATGATTGACACAAACAACTCAATTACATATCTCGGAGAAATATGATAATTAGCAAAAAAGTATAAAAATCAATGAACGTATACATTATTTTTTAAATAAGATTATTGAAGTATATAAAATAATTGATAATAAAATTAAATGAAAGATATTGGTATTTTTTTATGCTACACTTTTTTATATCTATAAATATAAATTTGAACACCCATTGTACATACATATATTTTTGTGCAACTCATCTTTAATTCATAATTTCAAAAAACTAATTGCTTTTAAAAATTCAAAAGCGCGATACAAATTTTCGCCGCTGAAATCTGAGAGTAAGGCCAACATCGTCAAGTAACCCCAACAATAAGTTACTAATCCCAGTTTCACTGCGGCGAAAGGGTTACTCGGACTAAGTTTGCAAAGGGATCTTTGTCATTTACCACCCTCAGTTTCAAAACTGAGAAGTCTTGTTAAATTTTGAGACAAGAAATTGATGTAGAGTTAACTGGTGCAGCAAAATATCAATTTTAAGCAGTGTTTTCCAAACATTTTTTTAGAGCAATGTGATTTAGCTGTGATTCTCGTAAATAAAAAAGTAAGTGTTTATAGTGGACTTAACAAAAAACCTTGACAGAATGAAAATATCAAAAAAGTGCAATACTTACATAGCTCAAATACTAATTTTGTTTTTGTTTTTGTGAAGGTCTGCCAATAATAATATGCTTGTATTTTATATAAATATTTAGAACATTTGCAACAACTAATACTTGTTTTATTGTCTTAAGATGCAGCACCTTTTTCGTTTGTTTTTTTAAAGAAATATTCTTCTTTTCATAAGATTTCTTATTTTTTTAGAAGTGTATGAAGGACGAGGACGACGTTATAAGCAATATCAATGATGTTTAAAAAACTGTCCATCGCATCGTCGTTTGTTCTATTCACGTATAAGTAAGAAAAAGCGCATTCAAGATATCAATTACAGTATTGTTGTGATCTATTTTACTCGTTTATAAAAACAAACAATCCCTTCGTTTACAGTCTAAATATATTGGTAGGTCTTGTATATATTTTTAAATTGTTGGTTTTCATTTTAACGTTTCCATCAATTCATTGCTGTAAAATTATTATCGCACGTAACGTTACAACCCTTTAGCCTTTAGCCCAACTTTACATTCAAAGCTCTCAAACATAGTTTGTTGTAATATATAAATAATATAATAAATAATTGTATTAATAAGGGCCATAGTGATATGAGCAAAACCAATAGTTCAAATACCAATAACAAAAAAAATCTACACATCCAAAATGTTTAGTAACGTTAGGGATACCTATTAAACCAAAAAACTGATGCGAAAAATTAAAAAAAAAATCATAAGCAACTACAATGCTTGTTGGGTCTTCTACACCCAAAAATCAATAGGAGGGTTACGAAAATAGGAAAAAACATATAGAAGAAACTAGGGTATTAACAAGAACGATAAACAGTTTACGTATAATGGTATAATGAACCGAAGAATTATAAAAAAGAAAAAAAAGTCGAAGAAGAAAACAAATAAAAAAGAACGACAGCTCTCGCTCTTACGACCTACTAGTTTCTAGTAGGTCAGTCGTTATCTTATAATATACAATAACTAAAAATCTAAAGCACATTGGGCATATCCAGATTCCAAAAATAACATTTCAGATGGTTTGATGATATTTACAATTTTTAACAGGTCGTATATTCGAGTTTGAGTGAAAGTTAAGAAATTTAACATGTATTTTAATAGAAAACTGGTAAGCCGAAGGGCGCAAGTTGAGCATTCATAAGTTTTGCCTTAGAAATGTACACATTCCTACCGAGTGTCGCGTGTGTAGTCCGACTCGATTACGGTACCTACATATTTTTATTGTAATTATTCATGGCACACTTCACCGAGACAACTACTCAGTTTAATTAATAAAATTACAACTATTTAAGTGAATGTAATTCCTGCGAAAATGAACCCTTGCAGGAATATTTAACTACACAGATCGCATTTCAAGCTTCAGCTGAAGCGAGAAGCTAGGTGACTGAAAGTGACGTTCACCTACGCGAACTGTGATTGGTTGGCATGAGGGAGGACGCGCTGAGACGCGCCCATCGCTGAAACCCCACCAAGTCGTTACGCCCACCTGCACCTTCCCACACTTTACAACCACGGGTCACTAGATCCTGCTACCGATTTACAGCTCACAGGACTACTAGCAGAAATCATGTTTGCGGGATAACTTATTACTCTACTGCTTTCTGTGTGTATAATAAAATGTTTTAGCATAAAGTTACCCTTACTTTTAAAAAATTGATATATGGCATATGGTATGTTAACTGTCATATGCATTCGCCTCTGGTTAAGGGAATTGATCAAGCAGTTGTTGTCTTTGTTTACCTTTCACTGCAATATTGTTTACCATAAACTGTTATGGAATTGCTTAGATCTAACTTTTTTATAGGATGATGGAGAGGTTAAAAAAATTTTGCCCGCTTACACTTTTCCTGGTGTTTAGGTAATGGAAAGTCATATATTCGCATGCAGGGTTGAACAACACTGGCGTTCAGTGCAGGAGTTGTACACAGGCGGCCCAAGGAAAGTGGCGTAAGAAACAAATATAAGGCAAATAATTTTTTAAAAAGTTTTCATTGTTGATACTAAACCACTATGTTTTGTTCGGAATCAAAAGTTCAGGTAAAATTGTGAAGTATTTTACTTTTAATAAAAAATTATTATCAATATTATCCCATAAAATAAGACGAGACTTTTGATAGGTTTTTAAAGAATTTTTTGTAAGGTTTAGATTAAAATTTGTGCAAAACTACGATAATTTTCTGTGATTTCTATGAATCCTTTAAATTAATAATTCTTGCAAGACTTTGTTACTCAGAGGCAGAGCTTTTTTTGTTTAAACAATAAAGTTTGGTTTATATCCACTGACATTAAATGGTGCTGAAGATAATTACTCCGTGATGTTCTAAGTAATATAAAACAAAATTGTTTTTTTTTATGGTCGTGTTTTATTATTCACATGCGCTGCATTAAAGAACATACCTAGCCATAAAGCGTCTTCCATATACAAGCTGTAACGTTACAAGCTTATGAGGGTGGTTCGTTAGGGGAGGGGATGACATTTCAGCAAGTAGGGGTGTGACAAAATGGCCTGCAGACCGGAGACCCGTGGCTGAAAATCAGTCGGATAGTCGAGCTTTTGCTATACCCACATTTGGTAACTTTGCAACAGCAATTTTTGACGATAGCTTAGAAATTTCTTTTCATGCAAGTGCTTCGTGCTTGACAGTGCTAACTCATAACACTGCTAAATGCAGCTCTGTAAATCATAATTTGTTTCCAAATTAAATCCTCATTTTGGGGGAGAGTTGGTCGGTCTGAGAAGTAAATCAAAATTGATTCTTCCATCTGGGGTAAACCGCGCTCCGGTCAAGGCCGGAGAATGGGAACAGGTAGGTGGGTTTTGTATTACTCTGTATACTTCAAATAATTGCAATTATAATTTACCATCATCTAAAAACACTTGGAAGCGAAAAAAAAAATCGAATGACGTTATAAGTGCTAGTGTTATAATAACCTTTTATAAAAAAATAGTAACCATTGTTAATTTATTTATATTGTTGTTTGTTGCAAAAACTAATTATTACCACCCTTAATCATTTTTATTGCTTTTTGGGAAAACATATATGTACCTCCAATTATTTTTTTTAAGATATCCTGTGAAAAAAACTATTAATATTTTTATGATTATACATATATTAATAATTTTGAATATTCTCAGACGATAAAATTATATGTCTACTCGTTTTTTCGTCGAAATATTTAGTCAAATATTTAAAAAAGATAAATGTACTAAAGTCAGTTAGTAGGTACCTATACATATATTAATTTAATTTACACTGTTTTACATGTTTCTTTAAAGTTTACTACCCCATTAAATAATTTTAGAGAATCTAAATTAATCCCAAGTAGATAAAACATTTTTATAACTGGACACGAACTTTTAAATGTTTGGATTTTAGACAGCATTTTAATTTAGCATTCTTTTGTTTATTGATTTTAAATGTCTAATATTATCATATTAGTTCATTTCTAATAATTTTTAAATTTCTGAACTGATTTCACATCTCTTCACTTCTTCAGCAAGAGATTTAGGTGGCATACATTTTTATTAACTTTTGTATTGAGGTGCCAAATGCCCAAATGTTATGAATTTATGTGTAGACTTTGATCAAAACTGAGTCAAAGTGTTGGAGATATATCTGTCTCTTGTGTGCAGATTAGTTTATTTTAACAATAGGGTTTGAGTCCTGTTAATAATGCAAGAGTATTCGACTGTTAATAATAACATCGGGCAATGCCATATATAAATTTGGACCGGGTACATGATCTAATAATTTATCATAATAGCAAATATTTGATTTATTATGTTTAATGCTTCATGACATTTCTGTAAAATCAATATGTTAAACCAATGATTAACTGCAACAGTTTAAATTGACATCACACGTAAAATTAAATGTTAGCATCATTTTTGGCTAGTTTCAGCAGCAGTATTCCAGTATTTACTTTTTTAATCGAAGTTTTCTCGCTTCAAATCCATTCAGCGAAACTGTATTTGTTCAACGATCATTTATGATTGGTTTAATCTTATAATGCACAATTAAAAAGATTATTTTTACCTAATTTACTGCTTGACGGAAGATGCAGTTAATTTGCATGTAAATATACACTGCTTAAAATAGTTTAGGGATCTCGTACAGTGCGCAATAAACATCCAAAATATAACTTTAGTTGTAGTTGTAACAAATAAAAACTTTATTCAAACGAAAAATAAGAAGACAGTTTAAATATCCTATGCATGCAGGCATAGTTCTTATTATTAGATATTATTTTTAAGATAATCTCCATGATTTTGTAAGTTATCGAAATCATCATCTAAAGTTTGAATAAACGTTTAAAATATCCCTTAATAATTGTTTTCAGCAGTATACAACGTGGTCGATATTCGATGCTAACTATAGACTAAGTAACTAGTACCCGCTAGATATAAATAATCAGTTACATGGGATAAACTATTTGATTTTTAAAATAACAAAAGGATTCTTGTATTTAAAAAATAATAATTGCTAGGCACCCTTGATTCGATCGTAAAACTGAATTTAGAGGGTTTATTAATTTTTTTTAAATCTTTTTCGCAGCACTGGCAGAGAAGGTTTTAGACGTTTTTCTGTAGTATGTCATAGCTTCATCTATTCACATTATGGTCCGTCATTTTTTTTGATCTCAGTTTGATTTTAAATTTGATTTTCAATTATTTATTATGGCTGTAAAGCATAAAGCTTATAATTTTTGTGGACTCTATTAAAAAAACAAACGAGTAATTTTGTCTTGCTTGCTTAATACATACTTTATTTTCTGTTATTTTCTAGTTTAAATGCATTCGTTTTACACATTTTCGAGAATAAAGGTAAAATTATTCAAAATGCTCAATTAAATGACGACTGTTTTCACATCCTAGGTCCTAAGATATTCTGATATTACAGTAAGCGCCGCTTATTGCAATCTCCGGTTATTAGACTCAGCCGTTTTATAGAATCAGCTTTTGAAAACCAATACAATTCGTCTGAATTAAACATTATTTACTAGAATCAAATTTTTGAATTAAAGAAATCAAGTTTTTAACATCGTTTTACAAAAAATTACATAATAAAATACTTAAAAGATAGTTTTTTACTAACGCAGCCATGTTGCAACGAGTTTGCTGAACTGGCTGTATTTAAATTATAAAAAATGCTTTCGCTTGAGTAGGTAGTAAAGTGACTACCATTAAGCAAAAAGAACAATTTACCTTCAGTCGCGAGTTGCAAATAAAACGTTTTCGCCTCAAAACTCAAAACTAAATAATTTTTTTACTCCGCTTTTTGAACAAACTGCCAGTCCTAAAACAAGTTTGTTTAATGATAGGCAAAATAAAATAAATGGCTATTTAAAAATTTCCGTACCTGCATAAATAATAAAACTCAAAACAGTAATTGCAAATACATGAAATGAACACATTGAAATAATTTAATATAGGTACTTAAACGCTTAAGCTTTTAATGAAGGTTGTGTTTTTTTTTAGACTTGCAAAGTCTATTTCCGCTGTTTTTTAATTTAGAAATCACTAATTTGTTACTCTATTGGTACATACGTAGATCATTTTAATTAACTTTCACTTTTTTAATCAATATTTCCCTATACCAAAAAAATAAATGCATTATAATAATTTAAAGATTATAACTAATATATTCGGTCGATTATAATTTCATAAAATCTTAAAGATGTAATAAATTGCAGGAGACAGATTGCTTGATATTCCTTGTAAAGTTTGTGGTGACCGAAGTTCCGGAAAGCACTACGGAATCTACAGTTGCGACGGTAAGTAAATTAAATTATTCAAATGATGCGTACCGAAACATTAGGGATGTTTTAGGTTGTTCAGGATTCTTCAAACGCAGCATCCATCGCAACCGTGTTTACACTTGCAAAGCGACGGGAGATATGAAAGGACGTTGTCCTGTGGACAAGACGCATAGGAATCAGTGCAGAGCCTGCAGACTTCACAAGTGTTTTCAAGCCAGTATGAACAAAGACGGTGAGTTATTTTTAATTTTTAAAAACGCATTTCGTTTTAAAACTTTGATGAATTTAGAACAAGTTAAACCAACTTCATTATGGCGTCTGCTCGTGTGTGTTTAGTATTCTTGAAATAGTTTATTAACAGAAAGTATAAAATTATATCACAAGAAGTTTTATGGAATTGTTATTAACCATAACGTTTGCCATTAATTATAAATTACAAAAACTCTATTGTAGTAGTTCACAGGTTTTATTAAGTCAGTTTCTAAAATAAACTACAATATTTTGTTGTTGAAAGCATAAACTACTCAGTTATAAAAATTAAATAGTGAAACATTTGATGGTAATTTTCCAAAAAAACGATTATAACTTTTATGGATTGTAATATAAATGACTATTTTTCTTAAAACAATGAACTTGTTTGCTTAATACTTATACTTATTTCCGATAAGTTTGGTATATCAATCATTTGTTTTCTTTAATTAGATTCTTATATTAGTATTCCAAATTCGAGAGCAATTTATTAACGTGTATAATATACCTGGGGTAAAGATCGACAAAGTATTTTCTTTAAAAATGTACTTTTTACGTTACCTATCTATAAATCGATCCCTATTTGTAGAAGCGGTGCTTTTTGTTCAACTTTTGCATAAATTATCTAAAATTGTAAAATTAAAATGGCTTTTTTAATATATTTTAAATACATTTATAAATGTTTGATCACTAATATACATTCCTGGGTCGATTATTTATCATTTCCAGACAAACAAAAGTATTACTCACGTATCGTATAGGTAGACTCCAAGATTTTTAAGTAAAAACATTGACTCCAAAACTCGTTCAATATACAGTAATCTACGATAATTTTTCATTAAAAACTGCGTTCATAGATATTTAACACCATGGTTAAACGCTACTGTAGTACAGTAATTGGAAATTGAAAGTTGCACCCGGCGCCCCCACCAATATGTTGGTAAAACTGCAAAGCAAATAGTGGTAATAAAATTATTTTCAAATATGAAGGATGTACTATTAGGTATAATATATGTATATTATATTTGCTTTATCAGTTTTTCATTTTGCTTTACTACTAACATTCATGAAAATTAGTATTTTAAAAATGACGTACATCGAAAATTCCATTCAAAATAATAATAATACCCGAATAATAACATCTAACAAAAACATAATAAATTGTTTGATGTTATTTTTGTGGGCTAATTTTAATACGAAATTCACATTAGAATAATGTTGATGTACATAACACTCAGAATTTTATAGCAGACATTCTTTATGAAAGGGTTAAAGCGATATTAAATTATACCAGTAAATTTATTATAAACATTTTCAATAGTACTTTTTATAAAAATTTTGTTTTAATTTCATACATTTTATTATTGTTAAATTAAGATATTAATAAGTAAAATGTATATTATTAGAGAAGAAAATAAATAGATACATAAATAAGATGATAAAGAGACGAAGTCTTGCATTTTAACTATTAATCCAGAAAAAGATAAATGTTTCAATTAAGTTTGTTTACATGATTAAACAAATTACTTAAAAAATCCAACAATTTAGCGACTCTATAAAATACCGTGCAGCATATCTTAACTGAAGTACCTTACATCTTTTGCATCTTTACAGTGGCAATTTAAAAATTGAAAAATAAAAACTGATTTTATTTTAACATTTTTTCGTTATTACATGATAGGTAGCATTGGAGATTAACCATATTGGATTTGCTATAATATTATAATTATCTACTTTTATAGCATCAGCATCATGCACACATTTTAATTCGCGCATGGATGCATATCTAAAACTGCTAGAATTTCTATAATAGTCCGTATCAGACTAAATAAATCGCGTTTGTGTGTTCGAGTACAACTGAAATGTGTGAAATTTAAACAAATAAATAAAACACAATGTATACACAGTAAATATCTCACCTGTCTAAAGCACCCTGTGTAAAAATACAGATGACATCGATAATCTGTTTATGCGCCTCTCGTTGAAAAAGCACTTGGTTATAGGGAAACGATCACCAGGCGACGAGACCACATGAGGTGTGTGTGTACTACAACACAGCATCCGAATAAATCGAATTCTTTGTATGGCAAATAATGTAATTAATACCCTGCGGTGTTAACTGTAATTCAGGCACTTGTCGAATCTCACGTTTATATTTTTCTGTGGTCATACCATATTGTTTCGGCTCAGCGCGGTTACAATCAGTAAGGGATTTCACGACTATTTTTATAAGTGCTACGAATTTTGTTTAATGAGAGTTATACAGCTCTAAGAGCGTAATAACATAATGCTTTAGCTTTTGCAATTGCAACTTATTAAGACTTGTTTTATAAACATATTTGATGCAATAAAATTTTATTTCTAAACGATTTTTTTTTAAATTTCTAAATATCAGTTATGGTACTGGACACATTGGTTTGCTAAATTAACATTAAATTAATAATTGTTTGGGTCAAAAGGCTCTTGTACTTGCCACAATATACAAAAGGTTTGTTCCAGCCTTCCAGCAGACCAAAATTTACTAATTCATGGACTAACACGTGAATTGCTTTATGCACATGCATCAACTATGGACTAATAAATGTATTAGTCGCTGCTGAAACGCTTTAACAGCATCCCTGACTGTAAATGACATTTGTACGATTGAGTTCATAGAAATTTGAGCACAGCAAGCGTCAACATCTTAAGAACCCAGTACTACATACATAGGGTTGAGAGCTCGATGCATAGCTAGCGTAAGCCACGTTAGTTGTAAAGCTCTGTCGTTGTAAACAGCGCATGCGTGCAATAATCTCAGCGTAGTTCTTATCCTAATCCATGTACTGTTTTGACCGTCCGCAAACTAGTCCAAAAGTAGTCATGGAATAGTAAATAGCGTTGCTGGAACAAACCTAGAATATCCACTTGCAAACTGTAACATAGAACTTTAATATTGTTTTGAAAGTTTTCCTGAATTCCTGCTGGCCACTTGAACTTATAGGAAACGTAATGATACCAATAGAAAGATAAAATTATTGCGTATCTAATAATACTAGAAAAAAGACTAAAGCTACGATTTTTAATTTAAGATATTAATCTAAAATTGGATTCAATTTTGACAGTATTTGTTTAGTATTTGTCTATCAATTTAATAATTTCTTAACGTCACATTAAGTTTTTTTTTTTAAATTTATCAAAATTAAAACTTTTTACAGCGGCCATAGTTTGCGGAAAGTGGGAGATTTGTTTGCTGTTCAATTTAATCACTGACCTGTACCTTCTGTAAGTACAAATCAAAACTATGTCCAGAAAAAAATTGGCAAAATTTGTTATTTTATTTACGTGTATATAGTTTCTACAGAAATATAACAAAATACCTAAAAATTTAATACCCAATGATAATTGCCTATGTTCGAGTTTGCAAGTGAACAAACACCCTGTATATTAAAACTTTGTATTTGTCTCAATAAACACAAAATTAATTAAAATGAAACACAGTTAAAAATAATTATTTGAATTTTGCTTAAATTATTGTTTTAACTGGTTCAACCAAAAATATTATTGTTAAAACTCTTATCTACATAGGCAAGTTGGGTTACCCATATTTCGCGTCGTAGTTTCATTATACTCTGTCTTTGCAGTCATCATCATTTACATTTCTTGCAGACATTGATTCTTTCACCTCTTGTTTCCAAATCCTTTTTGACCGACCTCTTCTCTTTCTCTGTGACAACACCCGATTACGTATCATTTTCGGCCATGGTTTTCCATCATCCGTTGAAGTTACATATACATACAATCGTAGCCTTTAAGTTTTATTGTTTCTATTATACTTGTATCTCTATCTATATCTATATCCATTTTTACCCATATATTTATGTTTTATACATAGCCCATTTTTACATATCTGCAACATCGGCGCCAGCAATACAACTCCATTGCTCAAAATTTTTCTTCTCGATTGACTTATTTCTAAGAAATCTGCTCCATGTATACTAACGAACAAATCGCGAACACTGTACAAACCTGGTGTAGACGGGAGTTCGTGAACAGTTCGCGAGCAGCTCGCTACTTCGAACAATCTTCGCTCTTGAGGGAGTACCGGGCAGTACATCAAAGGGTTTGTTCGGGAACAGGTGCCTAACATTGTTTTCAGTCTCGACGTCATTTATTGTGTAGTTGTTGATAATGGAGTGTTCAGAGAAGACATTTTAAATTAAATAGAACAATATCGTTTACACCAAAACTTGTGGGACCCATAAAAACTCAAAATACAATAAAAAAAACTTGAAAAAAGGATGCAATTTAGTAAATTTCTGAGGTTAGAAAGATGGAACTTGATGAAATCGAAAACAAATTGGGGTATTATGGCGTAATATCGAAGAGCTCGTATAAAGGCGAGTGAAAACCATTTTCACACACGAAAGCAGCACAAGCAGTCACACCAGCGCCTTCGTCGCTGCATGGCTTATTTATTTACAAAACGCGTTTGGCCTGTCCCGAGAGCTGTTGACGAAAACACTAATTTTTGGATGTAGACGTTCTATTCGCGAATAGCTCTCGAGGAGTTCGCAAACTTCTAATTTTGGTCTGTACGCGGTTGAAGAGTGTTTTTGTCTAGATACAATGATTCACTGGTCTACCTACAACGATATATATTCTTCTTGGTCTATAATAAGTATTAGTAAATTTAATAATGTATAAATGCAAATATTATTTTTCATTAACATCGTTAAATAATTTCGTAAAACGGGAGTCCTCAGAATCCTACAGATAAGCTTTCACTTGGAAAAATCTCAAAATCAATTAAAACCTGAAGACCTGCTTTGATTGGCTAGGGCTTTAAAAAATTGTAGAAACGAGATTTAAATTTTGATACAGGTATTTTATTTTCAAAAACACAATCCAAACAGTTCTCGGTCATTTCGGGAGGATGTACAAATTATTCAATGGCCTCAAAAAAACAAGAACTGGTCATGATCTTGCTACCAGATAGCTTTTTTGTGTTCAAGAAGGCGACAAAATTTATGTTACAACTTCTTCGCAAAGTGCAATAGATACATCCCTGGCCTTGCGTTTTAGCCATTGTCTAGTATTATACATTTTTTGTTTTTCACTTTACTGCTAAAATGTAAAAAATATTGTATTTCCTAATAAGGTGGGCAAAATTTTATCATCAGATTCATGTTTATAAATTAGTCCTTTAACTGATAATTAATAATTTGTAAAAATTACGATATTGTAAATTATTTAACATTAGACGATGCCTTATAATTCAAATATCAAAGTGAGCTTATCGACAAACATGTAACACATTCAGAAATGGGGGCGTCGTGATCTTAGCAAGTTTTGTAGTTGTTCAACCGCAAACATGACGCCGCTGATGTCTTCGCATCCCCTTTTACAGCTGAGAACGAACATCGGCACAAGTTCTCCCAAGTCACTCAACTTCGAAACTTAACGCCTTATGCAAAATTAAAGTGTTTCACATAAGATTAACCCGCGAATAAAATATAATCCATTAAAAAAAGTTTTAAAACCTGGATCTAAATCTAAAGGCTCTTACGCTTTTTGCGTGTGATAATGAACACTTTATTTATTAAAATCTCAATTAATAATTAGTTTTAGTATTTGATAAACGTGTATAATCCGAACATAGATGTTAAAAATCCCCGGCAGGATGAGGGTTGGCGTGAATGACAAGGGGTGAACGCAGATCGCTTTCACGCGGATTTGCACTCTCTATCGTAGCCGCTGATCCTTGCCAGGCCTGAACGCCGTTAATGGGGATTGGCGGCTCCGTAAATAGAGCGGCATTGAGCCTTCTTACCCGCCAAACTCCCTCAAGATATGTCGAATTTTGTATATCGTCTTAAAGACACTTAGAACTTGACACACTGCGGATCTATCTCGTATTAGCCTATTTATTACACATTTTGCGTCAATGAAACCACATTCCTGCTCTAAGATAATATTTTTGTAGTACAGATTACAAATAATTGCGGTTTATTTTAACCCTTTCACTGTCAAACCCGTAAATAAACGTTATTCTGGTGAATGCGCCGGGTTAAAAAATTAAACCAAAGACAAATTATTTATTATCTCTGTTATTTGTGTAGTTACAAAAAAATTTTTACTACAAAGGTTGTTGGAATTTATTAGCTATACAGGGTGGTGCTTTTTTCGATGCTCACCATTGCTATCTTGGAAACGGTAAGAGATACAAGGTCGGTTAAATTAGAGAAAAGTTGAACATTTTTATGGCGATTAAGAATCTGAAAAGAAATCCTGGATATTTTGATTCGTTTTTGATTTATTACAAAAAAACTGAAAAATGTGATTTTAGAAAAATATGATTATCTTCCCTACCATTGACGCTATTTCATTTAAACTTGGTAACTTTATGTTTTTGACCGTCCTGGATTTGATGACGTCAACAGAAATTTTCTAAGCCTTCTAGATTTCAAGTTGCGATAGTCAACTTTTTTATTTCTTATGGCCGCCATATTGGATTTTTACACCATCAGACAGACAAAAAAATTAGCTTTTCAGATTGGTAACCAACATACCTTTTTTCTTTCAAAAAACTTGTTAAAATTTGAAAATTTGAGTAAATAATTCATAAAATCGAGAATGCTCTGAAAAACAATTGAAACTATGATATAAATAAAAGCTACAGAACATTTTATTGGTCTAATGAACGAAATTCAGATTGTTGGAAACATATTTAGAAGATATGTTAGGCGAATTGCCATTATTAACAATTCAAAATCATCAGTAGTTTCAGCAAAAAGGAGCTGGTCCTCACAACGCCCGCATTGTAAAAGGATGTTAATTTAGATGTACGCTTTCAAAATTCATGACTTGGTACGTTTGGTCCTGTTCATTGGCCTCCGCGATCGCCATGTTTAACGCCTATGGATTACTTTTACTTTGATGTTGTTTATGCAACCCTAACGGAAAATATTGAACATCTTCGCCGTAAAATCAAAAATGCTTTCGACTCTATTTCGAGACAAACTATCCTAAAGGCAGTGGACGAAATAAAATTGAGGACTAACCACTACATCATACATCACGGCGAGCACTTTAAACAATTTAAATAATTATTTATCTGGTGTTTTAAATTTATTGTCATTTCGTTATTTTATTAGACCTATAAAATGTTGCGTCACTTTTATTTATATTATAATTTCAATTGTTTTTCAGAACATTCGCGATTTTATAGATTATTTATACAAATTTTCAAATTTCAACAAGTTTTTTGAAAGAAAAAAGGTATGTTGGTTACCAATCTGAAAAGCTAATTTTTTTGTCTGTCTGATGGTGTGAAAATCCAATATGGCGGCCATAAGAAATAAAAAAGTTGACTATCGCAACTTTAAATCTAGAAGGCTTAGAAAATTTCTGTTGACGTCATCAAACCCAGGACGGTCAAAAACATAAAGTTACCAAGTTTAAATGAAATAGCGTCAATGGTAGGAAAGATAATAATATTTTTCTAAAATCACATTTTTCACCTTTTTTGTAATAAATCAAAAACGAATCAAAATATCCAGGATTTCTTTTCAGATTCTTAATCGCCATAAAAATGTGAAACTTTTCTCTAATTTAACCGACCTTGTATCTCTTACCGTTTCCAATATAGCAATGGTGAGCATCGAAAAAAGCACCACCCTGTATAACCTACAATTATTTTTAAATGCACAGAGTATTTAGTTTTCGAGAATCAATGTGCAACTTTACTTTTTTAAATAGAACACCCTGTATATTTTAACGTTTTCTTGTAGATAAATCAGTTGGCATTAAAAAATATTAAGCATGTTTTTGTCTTAGGTTAATATTTCTAGAGTTATTATTCTGATGGATGCGTAGGGTCAAAAATTAAGCTAATTGTAAGACAAATTATTTGTTATCTCTGTTATTAGGGTAGTTACAAAAAAAGTTTTTGCTACAAAATTTGTTGGAATTTATTAGCTATATAACCTACAATTATTTTTAAATTCACAGAGTATTTAGTTTTCGAGAATCAATGTGCAACTTTACTATTTTAAATAGAACACCCTCTACCCTGTACCTATACCTATACCTATGTTTACGTTTTCTTCTAGATACATTATTTGCTGATAAAAAATATTTAGTATATCCTATGTCTAAAGGCAATATTTCTCGGGACATAATGAACAGTTCTCATAGGATGTTCGTTTTGTAAATAAATACACATCCCGAGAAAGGGCAACATAGTGCGAGTAATTACAGAAATATGAAAATAAATTTAAAAGAATATGGTTCCACTGAGAAACCAACCAAAAATCCAAAACAAATCCAAGAATAAAAACTGTCCGTTTTTACACAGTTTCTATGGCAAAAAAAGTAGCATCTCAACATGTCAAAATTTTCATTAGTTGTAAATCTGCCCAAAAGTATATAACAAATTTGCTACAAAGACTATCGAATTACAAAACAGTACTATAAAATAGATTATAGCTGCTCTCGTACTAAAGAATAATTCATCCAATTTAAGCAAACCTGTATCTCTTATAATAAGCGGGATCAATACTGAAAATGTTATCTGGGACACCCTGTATATGAATTTATCTCACAAATATCGTCGTAAAATGTTGGTAACCAAAGCATGTGTTAGTGGCTGCCCATCATAATTATGTAAATTATTTAAAAAAATCACATACTTCCTTATAATTAATTACAAAAAAAATTAAAAATTCATACGGTCAAAGACAAAACAAGATAGTCGATAAAAGTTGTCGTTGGGTTTTCAAAGCCACCGTAATTTCTAGAAAAGTTTTATGCAATTTATTTTATGAAGATTTAACAAATATATAATTACATTATGTAACTCATGATTTCCAACAGTTTTTGTGAAAAAAAATTTTTGTGTATACCCTAATAATAATATGTATATTTATTTTTGACCCTACGCATCCGCCAGAATAATAACTCCAGATATATTAACTTAAGACAAAAACATGCTTTATACTTTTTAATGGCAATTAATTTATCTACAATTTCCATTTGAAATAGTAAAGTTGCATATTGATTCTCGAAAACCAAGTACCTACTCTGCGCATTTAAAAATAATTGTAGGTTATATAGCTAATAAATTCCAACAACTTTTGTGAAAAAAACTTTTTTGTTACTCCCCTTACAACAAAGATAATAAATCATTTGTCTTACACTTACAATTAGCTTAATTTTTAACCCGGCGCATCCACCAGAATTTTTCTTTTAAAAACAAAAAACCCGACACGGACGGCCTGTGCATACAAAAATTACCCGACAGTGAAAGGGTTAAGATCGTTTATCTAAGGCAGATAGTACAGGTTGGTCCCGATACTTAGTATTTGTAAGGTATCTCGATACTGCAAAAATATGATGTTCACTTGTACTGCCTTTGCCGTAACATTATAATGTTGCTTTTTTAGCAATTCAGAAACTAAAAACGAAAAATATTTCGGTCGTTTCTGATCGGAACGTATCTAAACTGAGAAAAGTGAAGCTCACTTATTTCAAATAAGATATTTTTTCTGCATCCGTCCAGAAAATTAGTTGTTTCCGATCAATTTTTAGGCTGGAAAATACATCGTAACTAGCCTAGGCCAGAAAGTAACTGGTTGCCATGATAATAACAACTCTTTACCGGCCTAGGCCGGAAAGTAGCTGGTCGTGATGGTGATGAGTTGTTTTGTTGATTTGCGCTGTCAAACAAGCGTCATTATACCACCAAACGAGTTTTCACCTGTAGTCTGTTAAGTTATTGTTTAATTAGTGATGGTGACGATAGTGATTTTGGTGTCAGTGACGGACACAGAAAAAATATTGTACGTTACATACCCGTAAAATGTCTTTACTGGATTCGTATGCTTCCAGGACTCGCCTACGGCAGTTAAGTACCAATTTCCGGTCTTGTTACGTAAATAATTATTACTGCCTCGGGGGAGTCCCCTAAGCACAGATGTAAAATCACCATTTGTATTTTATGAATAAAATTTTATAGTTATAAAACCGGTTAAATCCCGTAATAGAAATTATTTATTTCGTTTTCAATATTAAACGTAAATAATAATTTCGCTTTCGATTCAGTTTTTGTCCTTGTAAAAATTTCGGATAATTTCGTTTATCGTTTTTGTTCCATTTTCAGTATCTGAACAACTTCTCGTTTTCTAAGCTTCAATACATTTTCCATAGGGTTCATGTGTAGGGAATGTCCAAGCCACGAAATAGCTGGTAATATTTTCTTTTAGCTCTGTGCCATTGCTGAAGTTGACGTGTCAGAAAAGAGAAAACTTTCCAAAAGATTTTTGTATTGCTTATTATTCCACATTCCATCGACAATATAGAGCCGTTTTATATCCTTGCAGTTGATCATTGACCACACCAGGATATTAGCGGCATAACAATAAGAATTAAATGTCTTGCCCGAGTCATTTTTTACTAATAGCTTGTTTGCAAAAATTTTAAAAGTAGACTCAGCTCAAAAGCATACTTAAAAAAATATCAACCAATAATGCACAGTTTTTTGTAGCTATATTGGTAGTAACATCTATCAGTAACATCTAGCAATGTGTATATAAAAAGTAATAGGTAATAATTTCTCATATCTTAAATTGTAACCTTATGTAATGGCTAAAGTTTAAGTCAAAAATCGCGAAAATCGAAAAAAAAATTAAAAAATTGTTACAATAAAAAATTCTATTTTCGACAGTGTAAAGACCTAATTTTGTCTTTTTCTAAAATCCAATTATTATTAGTGCATTTGGCTTTCAGTTAGGGATGTACCAAATAATTGGTGTATAATCGGTAATTGGCCGTATCGGCTCTTTTACCGATTAATCGGTAATCGAACTTTTGGTCGATTTATCCGTTTTTGTTAAATTTAATTATTCCAACAGATTGGATTACGGAAATAGTTTTACTGTTTCGGTGCTAATGTAGCCATAGTAAAGCTATTTACTGATGTAGAAAACACAAAAAAAAACTGAATATTACAATTAAAGCACGCATAGTTTTGAACTACTACAAATAAGAAAAAGCACATTGAAATATTAAAAAAATACTAAATAACTGAAGCATCTTTAATTAAAATTTAAGCGAAAAATATTGGGTATTAGGTTAGGTGTAATAGAGTACTAATTCAAACTATTCCATATATTTCGGACTTAATTAAGTCCTTCTTCAGTGGATACTACAATATATAAAAATTGTTATAAAAAACTAATAGCTGAAGGCAAGTGAAACTTACAGTTTATATAGGTTATACCATGAGGTGGAAAAAATGATGATTGTACCTGAACAATACATAAGCCATTCATAGATGGTGGAGTAAACCAAGTCACAAAACAATATTACATTAAGATTAACAATTTAAAAACAGATTAAAAGCATCAAAAGATGTATGTATATAACAAAACTTGATTGAACGAACAACAGGAACAAAGTCAAAAAATATTTATTCTATGACAGGCAGACTGCCAACAGCAGTAAGTTAATATTACTAAAATCGAAGTATTATTTTTGGCGGGAATAATAAAACCCAAAATTGTTGAAGAAAATGGAAATACAAGCCAGCGTAATTCAAATAATTACCTGGGTAAATGTATACCAAAAAAATATTATACAAAATTAAATATGAATCAGATTGAATTATACAAGGAATGTAAAAAGACCATTAAACCAAACCTAATATAAATGAAAAATCTAAATTACGATTGAACAGACAAGGACTCACTCGATGAATTAACAGTAGTACTGGAATTAATTTTTGAAATTTTATGGTAATGAAGTAGTAAAGTGTAAATATTACTTAAATCTTGAACATCGGTTTTGTAATTAAGGGTAGAACTATGAGTTTGAATGTGGCACATTTCTAAAAATAAACGTTTCTTGTAATTTGATTCAAAACAAAGGATTTTTGGGTGGTCAAAATTAATACGATGGTCATCATTAGTGAAATGTTGGCTGAGGGCCGTAGCATTAGGATTGTTAAAAATGTCCCTTTTGTGTTGATACACTCTCATACCTAATTGTTGGGAAGTTTGACCAACATATACAGAATCACAAAAAGAGCAAGGAATTAGATAAACTAAGTCTGATTTTTTCAACAAAGGAACACTGTCTTTCAACCTGCTAAAAAGATTTTGAATGGTTAAAGGGTTACGTTTAGCAATAAATAGTTGTTTGTAGTCTTTAAAAATATGTATGATTTTTGGGGTAAGGCACTCTATATTCGGAAGGACTCTATAAATGTTTTTTAAAAGGGTAGGATCTGAAACAGTATGGATTCTCATATCAGAGACATTGAAAATAAGTTTTTTTTAAAAAGGTGAAGGATAAGAGTTGTATAAAAGCAAATTGTAAAGTTTAACAAGATTCCTTTGCAACAGTGAGGGATGTGAAATTTTTTTAATACGGTTTTTTAGACCAAGGATGACATTGGTTTTGATTCTGAGGGGATGATTAGATAAATAGTTGATGTATCTCCCAGACGCAGTAGGTTTTTGGTACCAGTCGAGGATAATGAGGTTGTTAGGACCTCTGATAAGTAACGTGTCCAAAAAAGGAACACTGTTATTAGTTTCTTCTTCAATAGTGAACTGTATGTTCACATTATAACTGTTAAAGGTATCCAAAACCGTTTTAATTAAATTAGCAGGGACAGAACATATGATATCATCAACATATTTTTTAATGAAAGGGAAAGTAAATGGAAGTAAGGGAATAACGGAATCAAGTAAAGCTGTTGGCAGTCTGCCTGTCATAGAATAAAATTTTTTTGACTTTGTTCCTGTTGTTCGTTCAATCAAGTTTTGTTATATACATACATCTTTTGATGCTTTTAATCTGTTTTTAAATTGTTAATCTTAATGTAATATTGTTTTGTGACTTGGTTTACTCCACCATCTATGAATGGCTTATGTATTGTTATGGTACAATCATCATTTTTTCCACCTCATGGTATAACCTATATAAACTGTAAGTTTCACTTGCCTTCAGCTATTAGTTTTTTATAACAATTTTTATGTATTGTAGTATCCACTGAAGAAGGACTTAATTAAGTCCGAAATATATGGAATAGTTTGAATTAGTACTCTATTACACCTAACCTAATACCCAATATTTTTCGCTTAAATTTCAACAAGTAAGGTTGTTACTTCCCATCAAACACACCTTTAATTAGTTTAATTAAATTTTAATGCTCTTAAGTTGTAAAGTAAGAACGTAAGATTTTCTCCATTTTTAAGGCATAACTTACTTCTTCAGTTTCAAGTTTCAAATGTTTTGTTAAACTGTTTTATAAATTTCACTTATACTTACCACAAACAATTTAACTAAACTGAAAATTGTGTCACAATGAAGAAATTTACGAGTTTAGTAAAATCATATAATCCAATTAATCATAGATGTGCAAGTCAATAATCGGCCAATTAATCGGTAATAAGGTAAGGCTGATTAATTGATAATTGGTCAATTTACTTGGTGGTCCATCGTTACATTCAATAATACTTACAAAGAAAACTTGAGGTCGAAAAAAGACGAGAAAGTCTATTACTGTTTTGTGTGTTTTAAAAAACAATAAGTAGATTCAAAACTATAATGTTAGGCATAACACAAAACACAAAAATTGTTTGTCATTCGGTTCTTTACACAAACATCAATGTATAAGTTCAATTCTGTTAATAAGAAACGAAAACAACTTTTGACTTATTTTTTTTAAACATATCACTCCTATGCATTTTAAACTCAACAATATTTAATGAAAATTTTCGTCGTATATGAGACGGTCCTACAAATAATTTTATTGGATATTATTATTAGCCGTTTATTTTTATCGTATATAGAGTGCTAAAAACAAATTGTAATTATCTCCGAGTTTTATAGCCAATTCAATTGTTTATACTTATTAAATAGAAACTTTACTTAAACTGATACCAATGTTCAACACAAAAGGAACAATCCTTGATAGTAAGTAGCTCCACTATCTATAAATTATATTGTGCGCTCGTCGTCTCTCTCTAAACGGATGCCCAAAATCTTGGGAATCATTAAAAAGTAAATTACATTCTTTTGTACTATGTGAGTGCGTCAAGTTCCATTATAAATCCTTTAAAAAGCTTGCAAGAGGGCAAATGTCCGTAGTTTGTAAATATAGCTGCGAAGTTCACCTCTCGGCTTAGCGTGCGAAGCAGCATCAGCGTATGATTAATGGCTACCCTAATCCAGACTCTGCCTTGTACCAAATAGCTCTTCGAAGGTAAACGTAAAGAATTAGAAATCAAGTAAGGTTGCTATAAGCGAAAATATAAAGTTATCAAAATATTGGAAATATACTTCATACTATTGTATTTTTCTGATTAGTTTTGCACACGTATCTCAGCTTAACAAAAAGTCAAATTACCCCGCAAATATTCTCAAAATTATGATTTTGATACAATATTTTAGTACGTTGTGTTCCATTATATTTATTCACTGTTGGCATTTTGTCAATTATAACAGCACTAATTGATTAAATGGTCTAAAATGTATACTATTTTAAGCGTAGGTACAATCATTAACCCTATCTGTTCGAAAAACGAAAGAAAAATACAAAAAAAATATTTTTATTCAAAATAATAATAAAAAATGATACAACTCAATACTATAATAAATAAATTATTCTTGCAATAACGGTTTAAAATTAATTTTTCAATTATTTTTAAGACTTTAATAAAATTGAAAAATAACACAATTTACAATTTTTACTTTCTAACAATGAAAACCTATATATTAAAAATATAAAAGTCTAGAATTTAAAAAAAATATATAACAGAAACAAATGCCATCTATCGATTTGTCTCTTAACAAGACAAAATGCACAATTTCGTAAAATATGTCCACAGAAAAATTATTATTATTATTATTCTAATCATCCGTAAGCCTATTCAACCAGCGGTGTTGAGGCTCCTTTCCATTCTCTCCTGTCCGTCACTTTCTTTCTGGCTTGATTCCATGTCAGGCCTTTCTTCCTTAGTATGTTCGCTATTTCACGTTTTCCTGGCTCGTCTGCGTCTTTTTCTTTTTTCTAGTTCCATCTCCCATATCACTTTCACTGTTTTTTCATTTTTTATTCGTATTAAATGCTCGAAACACCTCAGTTGTTGGGTTTTAATTTTTTCCATCACACTTTTAGTCTTTGTTTATTTCTTATTCTTTCACTTCTTATTTTGTCCACTCTTGACACATCTTTCTTAGTATTTTCATTTCACACGCGGCTATTCTATTTTTTAATGCGTCTGTTTAGACCCATGATTCGCAGCCATACATAAGCATGGTGCTAGTACCGTTTTGCAAATTCTGGTTTTAGTAGTGTCCTTTACTTCTTTTTTTTACTGAAAAAAGGTTTATCCAAAAAGCCATTCAATGGTATTACTTTTCTGATTCTGTTAGTTTTTTATTTTTTAATTTTGCCAGTTTCCTCCAGCATTGACCCTAAATATTTCAACCGTTTTTTACTTGTAAGCATACACATCCTGTACTACTATTTCAAAATTTTCTGTATCATTTGCTATCATCATAATTTGTTGTTTTTTTTTACATTTTGTAAGCTATATTTAAAAAAATTATCTGCCCATTTTTCAATTATGTTTTGTAATTTATTCTTTCTCTTTGCAAACAATATTAGATCATCTACATACATGAGTTCATACATTCCAATTGGTACTAATTTTCTATAATTTAGGTGTACCTACTTCCTTTGTTTTCTTGAGATGCCATCCATTATCATTATGAACAGTACTGGACTCAGAGTGCTTCCTGGTCTAACTTTCTTTGTTTTAAAAAAAATCCCATTGTTGTGTGGCCTCCTATATTTACCATATTTTCGGTTTTATGGTAAATACTTTGCACTACCTTGATCATCTTGTCACTTATTCCTCATTCTCTTATCGTCTTTCATAGTTTTTCTCTTTGTATACTATCAAACGCTTTCTCCAAGTCTATTGCAGATACCAAAAGCTTGTTAGTAGTTTGTAATTTTTGATTATTTGTCTCATCACAAAGACCCAGTCTTAATTAAAGAAAATAAAAATTTAATTTTTCGGGTTTTATGTTTACTTTCGTAACGTTTAAAAAGAAAGTGAAATTGTATGCTCTAAAATTGTAAAGAAGTTAAATTCATTTTTATGTTATTGAGTGCAATTTTTTTTGTAATTTAATAACGCATAACGCTTGTTAAAGTTATTTCTATAACTAAACGGCGTAATCAAGGTGGTAATCATATCTGAGGCATCCTATATAAGCTAAACCGCAAATAGGTTATTATTTTTTAAAATTATAACGTCTCTTATTATCTATACAAAAATAACATGTTAGTATTAAACGGCCCAACGGTCTTTTTAAAATAATTAACAGTCGTTTAGAAACATTACTTTCAAAAGCTACAAAACACCAGTGTTCTTAAATGAACGTAAATAATGGCAATCTCATCAAAGAAAATGCGTGATTTATACATCTTCGAAGCTTTTTAGCAACGCTCGCGTGTTTCGTCTGCACAGCCATGCATTACGAGAAAATATCTCGTTTTCAAAGTTGTCTATGACCATACAAAGCTACGATTCGCATGAAAGCTGTCTGATGTGCTTCGCCTGGAGCTTACTTACTTATTGCTAGTCTTCTGTGTGAGTGGAGCTTTGAGCTTTTTGCGATGGAGCTTTCGCCACAGCGCAGCTGATAAAAAGCTTATTGAATCACATCACGGAATCTCTCTGTGGCAAATAAGCGACGGGAATGGAGAGACTGATTACTTCTGCGGATTCGAGAAAGACAACACAAAGGAAATAAAGATGTACGGGTGCGACAAGGAGCAAAGCAGAGAGGCGGAACTCGAATAACAAGACTAGCACGAAATTCACATTTTCTGTTATTTTAGCTTGTTTCTTGTTTTACCTAATAAAACGGATTAGAAAATCTTAACTTATTATTTCAGTACACCTCATTACCTTATAAAGTTTTGGGGATGATTCTGATTAGGCATGGTTAAATAAATATTAAGGTAGTTATTGGAATTGTTTTACACTTGAACTTCATGAAAGGTGACTATAAAAATAATATATCTTAAGCTCCATTTGTAAACTTACTAAACATAGTCTACCAATACTTTAAAAATGAAAAATGTCATACTATTATAATGTATAACAAGGATTCTTCGTTAAATTTATTTTATTTAAACAGTAGAGCTATTTTAATACCCTTTTAATACTAAATTTATTATTTGATAATTTTTGATTATTTGATTATTTGAGTGTATTAGTTATTATTAAATAAAAATCACTTATCCTATCTCGAAGGATCTTTTGTCAAATATTTCATGCTTAGGACTCTCGTCTCTACATCACGTGTACTTATTTATTAAAATTAATAATTTATTTTTGTTTAAGCGTAATTATAATGGACGTATTAAATTAAATAAACACCCTTCGAGTTAATTTCATGTAGAACTGATTTCGTTTTCAAGTTACTATAAACTGTGAAATTGTTAAGACCAATGTTTTTCAGCCTTTTAAACGCGCCTCCCTTTTCCATATAAGTTTTTATTGCGTCCCCTTCCAATATTTTTAAGCAGTAGAACTAAAAAAACAAGAAAAAAGGTCCTAGAATTGTTTTGAAACCCGTCTCCTGTTTTACACTGTTGACAAAAAAAAATAGTTCCTCCAATTGTTTTAAAAAATCCGTCCCGTTTTACACCGAAGACGTGCTGTTTCAATAAATAGTTTTCCCTTTCAATTCTTCGCGCCCCCATTAGGGGTTGCGCTCCATAGATTGTGCATCACTGGTTTACAAACATTAATTGTGTTTTGATTTTTCTCCAAATCGAAATTAAACTGCTTAAAATAATTAAGTTATTTGACAGTGACATTGATATTTCCAACGAAAATGTCAAATGTCAAAATGCTTACTATTGAAAAAAAGTTCAAAAAATATTGTAAACGAGGGAAACGTGTATTTTTCTTTTACGATTGATAATATCCACAAGTAGCGAGAAAAATTTTCATTAGTCCCTCTACTCTAGTAACTAGAGTCTAGTTGCATAAATAATATTTTTTTAAATAACTATTTAAAATCAGGAATGAAATTCCCATTGATTTTTGAAACAGTCCCTGATTCGGTGCTACCAAAAATTTTGAGAAATAAATCGGTTGAAGTTTGGTTTCCACTAATTTTCTTTTAACCAATTTTCGGGTTTAATTTGATTCTCTACTGTAAGGGTCCCCAAACGTTTTAAGAGGAGGGCCACATGGGGGTATGAAAAGTGCTAAGTGGGCCGAATAAAAAAAAAATGTTTGCACGATATAGTATAAGTATAACCAGAATAATAACGCAAGTTCAAGTAAACAAATAGATTTTTCTTAACAATAAAGTAAACTGAATACCTATGTATATATCATAAATAAAAATTTTCTTTACTAAACTGAACAAATTAGGATCAATAACAATCAATATTCATCGTCAAATATTAAAATAGTGCAAATGAGAACTATGCACATGTTTCGTTGATGCCTAAATTACTCTATCGATATTTGGTGTCAAATTTAAAACATTAATTTTTTTAAATGTATGCAAATATTTCATCATCATTTAATTTGTTTCATTTTTAAGAATGATTGTTTGCAGAGAAGTACAGTCATTTTTCTTACAAAATCTTTGACGTTGCTTTATTTATTGTTTGGCAACAAAAAATAAAACTTAAATCATCTTTTCACTTTTAAATAATTATTTCTCCGTATTATTGCAAAGCTACCAACTCATCATAAATTATATTTGTAGTTAGGGGACCCTTGCTCTACTGCATCAATAATTTTTGTCAAATTAATCAGAAAATAACAAAAAATTTCAGATGAACATTTTTAAGGGTATTGGCTAGATTGGTGATGTTTATTAGATAAGCTACGAATAGTTTTATGCGCCGGATTAATTCACCACCTTTGCACTTGGAACACATACAATCTAGGGATTGTAAATTTACCGACTTTTTGAATTACCGGTAATTCAGTAAAATTTTCAATCAAAACCGGTTTACCGGTAATTTACCGGTAAACCATAATATTATATACATTTATATTATATTTTTTCCTTTTAAGATTTTCGCGGTTACTAAGATTTTTAATATAGTTTTCGGAGTTTATCCGCATATCCCTATAGGGATAGCTTGCCGAAACGTCGAGCCAATTTAAATATTACGCGGATAAACTCCGAAAACCGTATTAAATATATATATATTTATATATATTTATATATATTTACATATTTATTATCGAACTGATTGGGATAGTTGAAGCCTAACTATACAATACCTATATCAGTTAACAGCTATCAACGTAATATTTTTTTATGTAATAATAATATAATAGAACATAAAATAAGAATATATAATATATATAAAATAAAAATATTACAAAAAATATAATCCAGCATTACAAAAAACACATGAAAATATAACTATTCTGAACATAAAATATAAAATGATATAACGTAAAAATATTATCAAACTATTAACAATATTTTTTACTTTAAACTTTTCTTAAAAAATAAGCTCGTAGAAAACATAATTTATTTAAACTGTTGTTTCCTAATTGCGACTTAATTTTTGTAGAAAACAATCCAGCCGCGGAAAAAGCTTTTTCGGATTCAACACTTGTTGGTCAAGTAGTGATTAAACAATCATATGCCATTTGTATATATTTTCCCCTATTTTTTCTCCTTGAAAATACGTCAATTCTTTTTGATTATTTGATTTTTATCTTGATTCGAAAAATATTGTAAAATTACCGGAATTACCGGTAAAAAATTTGCGAATTACCGGTAAAATTTGAAGAGCGTTTTTTGCGATTTACCGGTTTACCGGTATTACAATCCCTAATACAATCCTAATTTTTAGTGATATTCCTATTCCAGTTCTGGTTACTAAAATTTATAAAAATAGGGTCGCGATTTCGGTACTTCTATTTCAAATATGTTTTCGTGATTTGAGGGTTCGTTTCTGACTCCAGATTATTATTTCGTCTCTGTTAAGAGCGTTGCCTTATTTAATTTATTAACTTGTTTATTACTAAGTTATGCAAGTGCTCTTTGACCAAGTCAAGGTATCATGAAGCAATTTATTGAATTAAATGTGTCTAATTTAATTCAAAAATTACAACAGACTGGATAATATTACCTCATGCAGTTATGCAGTCATGAAGATTAAAGTAAATCGAAAGAAATGATCTCGAATTTGCTAAAGCAGATTATGGTAATTTATATTTTCGTTTCACCAGGTAATTGCGTATTTTCAAGTTTATATTAAAACGGTAACACGCTAAAAACAATTTAAGATGATTTATTAGATATATTATCCTTTCTGACGAACAGCCCTTGTCTGGCTGGGATGTAGCGAGAAGTGAAGTAGTCTTGAGGCCGATGGTAGCACATCATCATTAATGAGCGGGGCGATGCTCGCAGCTGCGGGTTCACAGAGGCTGTATTGCCCCCGGCTCGAGATACAACCCCCGAACGTCACCCGCACGACACGTAGGTAGACGCGAATGTATTTTATTTATTATACGAACTTCACATATGTTTCAAGTGACTAACTTATTATAATATAATCCGTTATTAACCGGAATGTACAATATTGAAATATTAAGTGATACATGATTTTATCTTGTAGGTACTTTGCAACGTATAAACAGTATTTTTTTTATTGTCGAAAAACTATAAATTGAAATATTAGAGCATACATACTACAATAATTCTGAATCATTGTTTAATAACAAAACATGCTGCATCTGTATTCATTTACCAAAGGTCACCGCAGCGTAGATTTGTAGTAGAAAGATGCACTTTTCACGGATAATGATTCTAAAATAAAGGTTTGGTATTATTTTAAAATTCATCTTAATCCAAACGTCCTGTTTCTTGTCGAAAAGTAAAAGGTACATTTTGCATCATTCCTGAAACCAAAATTAAGTGGAAAATCCCCAAAGGTTGACATTGTGGAAAACGTTTAGAAAATAATGAAATCAATTTCACAAAGTCCTGTACATCCTATTGTTACACATTCCTCAGTACAAACGAATACAAAATTAACATAAATTTCATTAGGAATTTAAACTATCATTATTACAAGATGCAACATGTACCTACACGATTTTTGTACCTTATTTACGCCAGTTTGTTGGGTAACTTGATAAAGATCCCGATTAAACCTTATTTCTTCTTGGGTATTTATAATTAATCAGGAATTCTTATATCAGACGCAATAAGAAGAAGAAAAATATAATCATAAAATGGGTCTCGGAAGATTTGCAATGTGTTGAAAATGAATGGTGCTTCAAACGCTAAAATGTTTGTTTAACATTTTACTCTGCACTCCTAAAATTGCAATTTTTTAAGAGGGCTGCCTTTTAGCTACTAGCAATTGCATAAACTTTATCAATTAATAAAAGAATCCATTATGTATCACCTTTTCATAGAAACGGAAAAAAAAACTTATTGGATGTTTACATAACGCCCAACAACTAGAAGATCGACATTCTTCTTATTATTTTTCACTTAAGGATACACGCTTGGAACCTCTTACAAGCCAGCATAAGAACCATTTCTTTCTCGGATATTTCGCAAGTCTTTTTGCCTTAAGAATGACAACGAGTTATAACTATGCATATTTCTGTAATATACTTTTCTCTTTATTTTCCATTTTATCATTGATATAATACATTTGTAGTAGGTACATCATCTTTTTCGTCGTTTCGTATTCTATCGTTTCACGTGCATCTTATAATCCTATAGGATAAATCTTATCTTGGCTGCTTGTATTTTACTTGTGTTTTTTTTGTGCTAAAACCCACGGTTTGCCGTCGTTCGTGAGTACCGAGACTGTCATAGTTTTCAATTTTTTTATTGTATCCTTTCATAATTCATCTCTTATTGTTCTGTTTATCCGGAGAATATATTGAAGACATTTAAAGAAATATGTCGTAAAACCTTGTATGATGATTAACGTTGATTAAATTTAATTATATTTTAGCTAAATAAATTATAAATCGTTTCTCAACAACCGACATTAAATCCAAGAATTTAAAACGAAACAGTATTAGTTAATTTTTTCTACTTAATATGATGCATATCTTCAAAATATTATAGTACGAGTCCAAAACAGAAAATATTTAATTTATGTAATTCATAGTTGCTAACTGAATTTCGAAATTTGTATTCTGAAAAAAATTGTTAGAAGCTTGTAGGCAAAATATATCATTTATATGTCATTACGAATAAAGGACTACGTTTGGGCGTTAGGGATATAACCCATTGTGATAAAATTCAACAGTTTGTGAAAATGGCGTGAATATAGTAAATGCAGTGAATGTAGTATGTGAACGCGACATATCGGTGTAGGGTAGAGCTAAGCTTCCGTAATCCTATCATCCGATAGTGTCATGTCATTCTGTCAGGCCAGTCGAGCGAGGATCAAAGCGTTCACCACACACGCGCAGGTCACAGCACAGGTCACATAGTTTACAAGCTTTTGTCCCTTTCTGGGTGTGGTAACACAGGAATTTGTTACAACGTTAGCGGAATATAAAGTCCTTCAGGACTACATCACTATTAAACAGGATTGTTCAAGCGTAATTTATATGCAAAGTGTTCTAGATATATTCCGAATGCATGAGGTGACAACTGACCATTAAACATTAAGGATAAATCTGTTAAACAGGACGATGCAAAAACGAAAAGTTCAAAATATAACAGAGCCAAAACATACCTGTATACATTTAAGAACCAAATAAGGACCACTTACACTTAATTCCATTCTCAAATACCGTTTTTAAAACACTGAAAATTATATGAATGTCAAAAAAATATTCACTTTATGTCAGTATGTTTTATATCTTTCTGCAGTCCTTAACCCATCGTGAATTATTTTTCTATTTTAAATAATTGTTTGTTTGAGAAAACAAAAGTTGGCCATATTTTAAAAATGCCCAATTTTTCGTTTTAGTATTACATTTTTATAGAAATTTCTAGGAAGGATTCACAGAGAAGACTACAAATGGACAATACTTACTATGTAAGTGTAAAAAAACAAACACCCAAACATCGTTCAGCGACTTCGTAAAATCGGAAAATCCCCCATTACGAATAGTTTCTTTTGCTTTAGTTTTTCAGGAGGTCTCTTATAAACACTGTGGAATGTAATGAAGTCAAGAAAATTTCGAGATAAATTTGAATAGTGTTTGTTTAGACGTGCATCTGCATCTAATATCAGTACCGATTTATGACATGATGTGATAATTTAGAAAAAGTTTTATTACACTATGATTTTATTTTGCTGTTAACTTAGTTTTTCTAATCAACAAAACAAATAAATATTTATAGTTGTCAAGCTGCAGACAAACATAATTTTAAAAGAGATAAGGATATTTGTGATTAGTTAGTTAGTTATTCACAGTCTTTAAATCCAATGCAACTTTAGATCATGAGTTAAAATTGTAATGCTTTTTAATATTTTATTTTATTCAGTCCTTGCGTTCTCATTTACTATTTCTGGTTATTAAGTATATTTACTGTTTAGGTAAGCATGAATAATGTATTTTGTAAACAGCTTCGATTTAACTAATATTGCAAGTGTGATTAAATTAATTTTTAAATATTATACTTAATACACTAAAAAATTTAATGTTTTTAGTGGGTGATTATCATTAAAAAGTTATTTATTTTTAATATAAAACAGTTTAATTAAAAATCACTTTCTTGTCGAAATGCAGTACCAATAAAGAATAAGACTGCAATTAACAGAAAAAAAGAGTCTTGAAAATTTTCCACAAAAAATTCTTCGAAAAGATAAGTGTTTTTTAATTAAACTTAATTCTATTAATAAACAAATTGCTTAAATAATTCAACGTCGCAACATGTAGAAGAAAATGGTTTTTGTATTATTGATGATGAAACATATAACCTATAAGGGCATGTTATTATTTTTATTTTCTATGGACAAGGAAACATTATTGCATATTTTAAAACTGTATCCATTATTTAAAGAAAAGCAACCGCCAATTGGAGTACATTTTTAGCTTAGTATTTTCCTTTACTTGTAAGCTTGTAAATGAAAAATAATTTTTGTAATAATACGATGAGATTTAAAAAGTTGACAACATATTACCATGTCTGTGTATATTGAAGTAGCCAAACTAATAGCTTTAGCAATATCTCCATTACATACATATACGTCAATATTATTATTTACTAACAGAATGTAACAGTATCTATCCTGCTGCACCCTCATATTACACTAATTCCGCGGAACGCCGTGAGCGCGTCACATGTCTGTACAATGGCCAGGTTCCCACACTACCATTCTGATGGCCTATTTATTCGGGACCGCTGATCTTTTGCTCCCTTTAAAATGCTGAATCAATAGATTAAATTGCGAGCGAATTGAATCCTGTATGAATCAGTGCGCCGAGCGCGAAAAGTGATTAAGATTTTAAAGATCTTTTTCAGAGCCCGTATCATTTTATCACTCTAAGTTAAACAGTTCTTTTTAGTCGCTTTTACATTTTTAAAAGAGCTAAAGGGATTTACTCTTTTATTAACGAGAGCTTTTTTACTTTGTAGACATAGCTAGCCGTGTTTCTGTATTAATTTTGATGCTTTCTTTTAGTACTTGCTCAACAGGCCGAAAATAAAATATCTAGGCTTAGCCAGGAATAACAAAACGCAGAGGATAAGATAATATGAACATAAATATGCGCATTTTACAGCAGTACAACATGAACGTGGGCCCCGGAAACCAAAAATGCAACACAATTCTCAAAGTCAGATGTCACCTGCATCAGTGGGATTACAACATTTATCCTCAGGGGACAAGATACAGTCAGCATCGTCTACATTGCACTTTCCGCCAGCTTTCTTCGGGCCACCACAAGCTCACAAAACTTTGTTACCGCTATCATCGATAACAAATCCAACAGCACAGATGGATGCCATTCCTCCACCGATGTTTCATCCTCAAGCACTGCCTCCGCCACCTGGACTTCTGCAGATACTAATGTCAGCAGAAAAATGTCAAGTAAGAAAAGCAAATAAGTAGTATATTAATGAATTTGCTGTATTTTGGCATAAAAGTATACTCTGAGAAATAAAATTACTATCTAAATATGCTATAATATATGAAACAGATATATTAGTGGTAATGTTCTAAAGATATCTGTCATATTTCCTGAATCCTCACTTTTAAGCCAAAGTTTTTTCTAAAAATCAATTCTTGATTTTGGAATAGGTTTTTTTCCGTTAGCTTAAACATCTTGTAATATCGGTGTTGAACTATTTTGTTCATTTTTCTAATTTTTTTTATCAATACTGCCAAAATTTAAAAAAAATTGGCAATTACTATGTAGATTTTTTTAAATAGTTAGATCCTAGTAATGCGCCTAAGTTTTTGAGGTACCTAATAACTTTACATCGCTGTTTATGTCCATAAACGTTGGTACCTACATATATTGAAAATAACCCAAGAAATAAAAGCTTAAGGCTTTAATAGATCTTTTCAACTTCCTTCTCTTTTTTGAAAATTTATTTTATTGCCTAAGATCTTTTGTTAGTAACCCCATTCATGTTCTCTGCGGTCGACCTCTTTTTATCTTTGTGGCTATTTCACTTTCTGGTAAACTCTTCGTTATTCTTGTAATCTGTTAATATGCCTTAACCATCATAATATTCGAATTTTTGCAATGATTGTTATCCTTTGTTGGCCATACATTTCCACTGTCCGGGCGACAGAAATTTCGGGGTCCGTTACTCTGATCGTTTGTGGGCCCCCTGATAAAATCGACAGCACCTCAAGCGTAACACTTGTAGTTTGATTTCACTTCCTTTGGCGCATGAGATAAGTCGGGTGGTCACGTGTTTTTTCCGCTCTCGCGGAGACTGCTATAGGGGGGTTGACCCCCTCTTCAGTCGTTAGAGGTACAAGGATAGAGGGTAAGGATGTGGATAGTAAAGGATGGGCAAGGAAAGGTGGAAAGTACTGCCACAGCATTTGCCTTAACCATAGAGGAAACCACCTGAAACCTCTACAATGACAGTCGGCCCTGGGAATCGAACCCGGGACCTCCCGATTACAAGTTACGTTGTTTTACCAACCAGCCACCAAGCTCGGTATGAGATAAGTAAGAACTGCACGCGTGCGGACGTTCTCTAGCACATAGACGAGCGAAACGCGACGAAAGGTGACGCGGTTTTTTTTCGGGTTGGTGCCACCATTAAAAAGGAGCTATGTATAACAGTATACACAATTGTTAATATTAATATTATTATAACCAACATACAAAGTGTTGTAATATATATAATTAGAAAGAAAATAATTGTTCATTTATAGAACATTTCGTTTATCTCGTTACTAGCTGTACTACTGTAATCCCCCCTTGTCGCTAGGCCAGTGGCGTAGTTAGGGTTTGTGCCGCCCGGGGCGATCCCTGAGTTTGCCGCCCCTCTCAATAAGGGTTACCATCTCTTGGTTTTTCTAAAAGCAAACAGAGATCGACACAAAAAAGCAGGGGAAGAACAAAATGCGCAGCAGGCGATGTTTTTAATTTTAGGTGTTCAAATGATTTGGAAGTTCTCTTACCAGTTACCACTGTTCGAAATTTTTGCACATCTCAATTTACAAATAATTAAACGAATGTTATCGCTATGCAACAATTAGTTAATATAGAAAGGGATTTATACCTTAAACCAAATTTTTGCAATAGAACGGAGGTGAAAAATTTCTTTTACAATAGAGTTTAAAACTGCATGGGATTTAATGCTTAAAATAAATGAAATGTTTCAGAATGTCATTGAATGGTTGGTACCCTATCATAAATATTATTACTTGGAATTTATGTCGTTACAAGGGGGCGAGTTTTTAGTGTAGTCAGGTCGACTAGCCCGTTTTACCCTCTACCTTCGATAAGATTTTTTTTATGTGAATTTTTCATTGGGACTAGCGCTAGTGCCACTGATTATTATATCTACTGTTCCTTCATTACCCCAAGATTTAAATTTTTACCCCATGTGGGTATTTGGGTAGACTAAAAGTGCTACCCAAAAAAAAAAGCCGTCCGGGGCGAACCGCCCCCCCCTTGCTACGCCACTGCGCCGGGCCTGCATTTCCACGACTTTCTAAAGTGTTTTTCTTCTCCAACAGTCTCCTGAATATCCTCCTTTCCCATACTTCCAGTTTCGTTACTAGTTCTTTATTTCGCATGCATCGAAAACTGCTAGGCGTCGTTCTTACTTAGAGCGTTGGAGCCCCACATTTCTATTTTTTTGTCAATAAATGTACAATAACTAGGTAAAATAGTTTTTGACACCTATCGGCATTTACTTATGCTAGGAAATCGCTTATTGAAAAACATTATCGTTAATTTTATAAAGCGCCATCCAACAACGCGTGTTATTTTATTAGTTTTGGTACTACATTTCTGCTTCAGTTTTTTTTTTTACGCTGATTCAATCTTATTCAAAGAGGTTAATTTTTAAGTTTATCAAAAAAGTTTTGTTTTTCCAGCATATTTAAAAGTCTATAGAATATTTAATTTTATGTGTACCATTTGCGCTACACGCTGTGTGATTTTGTTTTCCGTGTTAAAATAACGATAAATTTAAGGATTTACTCTTTAAATTTATGGTTCTTTTTATTTTGAAGTAACTTACAGTGTTGGTTATTGTATATTTCCGATATTTTTAATCATATTTATTCCACAGTCACCGAAAATAACAATGGACATAAATACGCATCGATACCTAAAAGCCCTTTTGTCTTTTGGAACCCTCATTATGACTTATTCGCTCGAAGCTTACAATCAAATTTAATAGAAAATAAAGTCCAGTTAAAAATCGCTTATTTTACTCATGAAGCATATTTTCTAGAAAAATTAAGTATATGTTTTGAGACTTTGGTCACTTTATCAGTTGCAGTTTTATTATTTATTTGGAAATAAGATTGCCACCGACAAAGAGATGAAAGTGTTGAGAATGGTTCAGCATTTCTATAAGATATTCTTTATGAAAAAATGATTTTTAATTAAAATTAATTATATTAGATAAATTAATTAATGGCTTCATCAAGCATTTATAAAATTAAGTTTATACTTTAACGTACAACTTTTAAATAGTTTTCATTAAGCTTGTTTTACACTTGTAGTAAAAACACGATTTTATAACAATTTTTCTCGCAGGAATTAGTGTGGGGGACTAAACTGCAACTAGATGCCACTAATAACTCTTCGTCTGCGTTAAATTCAGCAAGTGGAGTATTCACTGTAGCAACTCCCAGCCCTACTTTGGCTTTATCCTTATCTCCAACTTGGGAAATTCTTCAGGTATTAACATTTAAACATTAATGAAGATAGACGTGACACATTTTTCACATTAAGTACTAGATACATAAAAATCACGCGACGAGGAAAGATTGGTATCCCCCATCGAATGTTCAAATTTACAAAAATATTCACTTAAAATTTCAAGTGTAGCACAAGTGCGATGTGCAAATGTTCGGATTTACAAGGGCCGGAATGTTAACTATAGTATATCTCAAATAAAATTGCTCATATCGGCTTAAGCAGTTAGGACATCCCAGGTACATGCACAATCTTGGATTATAAACCTTAAATGATTTGTATGGCACAACACCTTAAATCATAATCGTATACCACATCTTTTTAATTGCTTATGGTCATTATGCTCAAAGAAAAGCAATTAAGAAGATGTGGTATACGATTATGATTTAAGGTGTTGTGCCATACAAATCATTTAAGGTTTATAATCCAAGATTGTGCATGTACCTGGGATGTCCTAACTGCTTAAGCCGATATGAGCAATTTTATTTGAGATATACTATAGCTAAATTGTTGAAAGAAATTTTTAGGATATGGCAAAACAATTCCGCAAATAAAAGTACGGAGATACAAACACGCGCACATGCGTATAGTCTAAAATAAATATCTCAAAACAATTGATTAACGTGAATCTCTAAGCTGAAAATATGTTAATGCACGTTCAAAAGACTGACAATGCACGTGTCGACCACGTGCAAATAATTTGTGCAGATCTCCACCCTCGAAAGTTAATTTGCCCTTCTGAAAGTAGGAGTGGTGAACTTATATTGACTTGTTGGCATTCGCGTTGACTTTTCATCCGTTTTCGCAGTTGGCTGTTGTAAAACCAGCCCACTCACACTTCATACAGTAAGAGACACCCCCGACTCAACACTTATTATTTTCGCAAACATTTAACAATTAAGCACCTGATTTATGTTTAAAAAAATTGTTTTTATATTAATTTCAGGAAACTACTGCGAGGTTGTTGTTTATGGCGGTGCGCTGGGTGCGATGCCTGGCACCGTTTCAGACTTTAAGTAAACACGATCAGCTTTTATTATTGCAAGAATCGTGGAAAGATCTTTTCCTTTTACATCTGGCGCAGTGGTCAGTTCCATGGGATTTGTCGGCTTTATTAAGCTGCCCTCAGGCTCGTGAACGATTACCTTCAGATCCGCATACTGCCATGGAAATTAAAACCATTCAAGTAAGTAACTGGCTACTTACTGAAATCTCAAAACAGGTTTATTTCCCAAATACGTACAAGGTGGTTTCGGTAACGTGTAAACACTGTGCAGAATTATATTTGGTTCCCCATTTATTAATAACATCTACATACAGGGTGTCCCCGTTATCACCGCAAATATTTTAAGTGGTGATAAAGAACCTTTTTCTAAGAAAAAATTTTAAGTAAGACTTTTTCTAAAATCAAGTGCTAAGCAGATTTCAACACTTACTTGATTTTTTTACACTTCTGCATTTATAAGACTCTGTCGCCGAAAATATCAATTTTATCGTAAAATACCTTGTAGCTTTCTAATTCTAATAGAGCATGAAATTCTCTACAAAATTGATTATAATTATTTTTTGTCTACAGGCAATGGTTTAAAAGTTATAAGGCAGTTTGTACAAAAGAATGTGAAAAATTTAAAAACTTTAATTGTTTCTTAAGTCTGTTTTATACTACACTATTTTTTCGTTTAAGAAAATCGTATACGATTTTCTAGTACGGTGTCAATCAGAAATTACAAATCTTGAACGAAAAATTCGTATGAAATTAGAACCTGTCCTATATCTGTCCCATTTTAGAATGGGCGTGTTCTTTAGCATGGGCGCATGCGTATTTTACTGCAACTGTATCTGACCGCATGTCATTTGTGGGTTAGGTTAACTGAAACAATCAAACGATGTTAAATACTACTTATTACCGTTGTCCCTCACAATTTATTTTGTAGGAATAAATATGTAGAATGGAACAAGTGTTAAATATACGTTAAATTTGAAAATGATTCGCTTTCTGTTGTGATCAAATTGAACATTTTCGTACCAAAAAATAGTACAGTGTAAGAGGTTCATATTTTCCATGCTAAATTCTTGAACGAAATTTTTGTATCAAAAATCGTATACGATTTTCTTAAACGAAAAAATAGTGTAGTATAAAACAGTCTTTAGACTTTGCAACCGCTGTATCTTTAAAACGAAAGGTTGTACAAAAAAACCGACGGCCCATTTCGGATACCAAATTTTATGGGGTACAACTTTGGTCTAGTGAAATTTTTGGAAAATCAAACCGATTTTTAGGAAAAGCTGAAAATAAGGAACAAAGTGCAAAAAAAAATGCCTAGAAATATTGTTTTGTCGAGATCCTCGAGATTCTCGATCTCGACAGTATTTTTACATAAAGAAAAACTACGAAAAGTTTTAATAAATATTTTATTTATAAATTTTTGGAAACCACTTACAAATTAAACTTTTTATTTATTTTAAATATTGTGTAATAAATTTACAAGATTGCCAAGCATTGAGGCACAGCAATGCCCTTGCGGACTCTCTGTCAAGCCTGTTGCGGTGTTTCCGAATAATCAGGCCAGCTTTCGAAAACTGTGGACTTGTTAAATAGGACATTTAAATTAAAAGAACCCATTTCGTCAGAATCGGAATCATCTGGTCCAGAATCGGCTGATAATTGATTTTGGTTTGGTGAATTATCTCTGAAGTAAAAGTTTTTATAGACTTCCTCAAATTGTTGTATTTCTGTCGGCCCCAGGACGTTAGTGCAAATGTTACATTAAATACGTAATTGTGAATATATCTTTCAAAATAACCGATTCGTACGTGGAGTGCACTCCAGTGTTAAAAAATTCAAATAAAATTTGTTTACCCTTTTAAGTCTTTTTTTTTGAGTGATCTTTGCTGCCCTTGAAAAAATTAAAGAAATAAATGCATGCATCTAATAATATGCGTTCCCATTATTTGCTTACACAGGGGAAGCACCGAACTTGAAACAACAGCGTTCTTTCTGTATATCATCAGGGACACTTAGTTAAAGCATTGCAATGTATAAATTCGGTTTGCACGAACTTAAAATTCGAGACTCGAGATTCTCGAATTCGAGACCGAGATTGCACGTTCGAGAATTTTCGAGATCGAGATCGAGATTTAACTTTCGAGAATTTTCGAGATCGAGATCGAGAATGAATAAATCTCGTCTCGTCTCGTCTCGTGGCAACACTACCTCTATCACCACTTAAAACATTTGCGGTGATAACGGGGACACCCCGATATATCAAAAATATCATTTTAAAATTTATCATAATTATTCTGTGAATCAGCTCAAAATTGCCACCTTCTATTTTTTAAGCAAATATGAACGCCAAGCTGACTTTATTGAGAATAATAAAAACTAGCACCCCTTTATATTATTTAATTCTTTGCCTGTTGTTTGAGCTTAAATTGTCAAACTCAAGTTGGTTAGGACCTGGTTTTTCAGGTTCATAAATTATGGAAATAGAGAAAAAATAGAGTTGACCGAGAGCATTTTACTATTATGATTTATTATTATTACAAAAAAGTTGCAAAGTAATTTTAGAAATAGCTTACAGCGAAGAAGTATCTTTCTGGGCTACAATTTGCCGCTAATATAAAAAATTTAAACGCGAAAATAATTCTCACAGGAGTTTTTAAAAATACGCAGAACGACCTCTTGTTGTCAAAAACACAGCTGCTGTTAAATACAATATTAAAGATGCGATAAAGCTACATAAAATATGGAGCGTCAACTTAAGATTGGATCTTCAGCTGTTAGAACAATCGTCCGCAATCACCTGAATTTTAAAAAAGTTGCCAGTCGTTTTGTGTCGCATAATCTCTCTGATTGTGTGACCCAAAAAGCAGATCGTGTAAGAATTTGCCATATACAGGGTGTTTCAGACCACCCGCACCAGCACTTTTATTCGAAAATGCGACGTCTGACAAAGATGGGGAAAAAAATTATCACAAAAGTGCATATGTAGAATTGACTGACGCTATAGCGGTCTTCGTGAATGGCCAAATCCGGAAGAAACTTTAAAAACTTAAATAGAACCATCCGGTTTTTATTGCAAAATTTTTTGATTATCTGTATCGTTTGTGATCCATTGGACCTAAATCATAACATTTAAAACTCTATTCGCATGTAGGTAACTGAGTTCTGGACACCCCTCTTTTTATTTAGATTTGTATTATTTTAAATGAAATGTTAGACATGATATGTGTGAAAAACCTGATTATTTGAACATGTACACTATTGTTTTACTTCCGGTATCGCGGGAAATGACCCTAAGTTTGTTATTTCAAATGAAACACCCTGTATATTATTACATTTTTGATTATCAGTATAGTAGTTTACTTAAAATTTTTTTGTATAGTTGTATAGTTTGTAATGTATAGTTTGTAATCCATTGGACCTAAATCATAACAACATTTAAAACCCTATTCGCATGTAACTGAGTTCTGGACACCCCCTTTTTTTATTTAGTTTTGTATTTATTTAAATAAAATTTTAGACATATGATATGTGTAAAAAAACGATTATTTGTATATTTGTACACTATTGTTTCACTTCCGTTTGTTATTTCATATGGAACACCCTGTATATTTTTACATTTTAGGAAACAGGAACCAATTTTGAATATGACTGCACTTTTTTGGTTAATATAGGTACCACTACCATTCCGCTAAAAAAAATACTCGCACTCAATAAAAAAAAACCTTTTCGGCCAAAGATTATTTGAGGTTATAAACATTATACAAAATAGTGCAGTTGTATTCAAAATTGCTTCCTGTTTCCTACAATGTAAAAATATACAGGGTGTACCATATGAAATAACAAACTTAGGGTCATTTTCGGCGAAAGCGGAAGTGAAACAATAGAGTACTTACATATGTTCAAATAATCGTTTTTTTTACACATATCATACGTCTAAAATTTTATTTAAATAAATACAAAACTAAATAAAAAAAGGGGGTGTCTGTCCAGAACTCAGTTACATGCGAATAGGATTTTAAATGTTGTTATGATTTAGGTCCAATGGATTACAAACTATGCAAACTATACAACTATACAAAAAAATTTTAAGTAAAAATTTTTTTTTTTCTTAAATAGTTTTCTAATTATGGAATAAAAACCGGATGGTTCTATTTAAGTTTTTACAGTTACTTCCGGAGTTGGCCACTTCCGGATTAATCACGAAAACCGCTATAGCGTCAGTCAATTCTACATATGCACTTTTGTGGTAATTTTTTTCCCCCCATCTTTGTCGTCGCATTATCGAATAAAAGTGCTGGTACTGGTGGTCTAAAATCCTGTATATTTTCTCAATAACGACGGGCGCTCATTTTTTCCCAAATTGTGACAAACGATAAAACGTATTCTCTTTTTCGACGTACTTATCTACGAAGAGAGTTGATTATAGATTCACAAAGATGAGAAAACTCCAACAATGACAAAAAAGTAGGATGGTAACGTAAACAGTTTTCTTCGCGAGTACGATCTAGTCCAGCGGTCGCCAAACTTTTTGACCTCACGGACCAGTTAATTCATAATTTAAATCCCGCGGACCACTAATAGGATTTTAATGCATCTTAAAACATAACTTAACATGATGAGTAAGTATATTCCACATTTTTCTGCGGACCAGCGAAATTTTCTCGCGGACCACTAGTGGTCCGCGGACCACCACTTTGGCAACCGCTGATCTAGTCAATGCAATTACGTTAGATACACCGAAAACAGTTACAGCGAAATGACAGACAGAAAAATGTTTGCCTGCCTGAAGTATTTAGTATAGTTCCAAAAAAGAGGATTATACTCCATCACGACAATACACTTTCTGTTCCGCAATGTTGTAGACTGATTTTTTTTACGCTGTTAGTGGAGACATATGTAAACGACAACGACAAACGAACTATAGCGCTGTGACGCTCAATACTTCAACTACATTTCGTAAATGTTTCATGGTCCTACAATATTCCCACAGACAGAGGCGGATTTAACGGCGGGCGCACCGGGCGCGCGCCCTGGGCCCCGACTTCTGAAGGGCCCCGCAAAACCCTAACTATTCATTTAAAAAGATGGTTTACATGTATTTTTATTTTCCCTGTCTCTCTTTTTTTTTAAGGGGCCCAATATTTTCTTCTGCGCCCGGGGCCTCAAACGACTTTAATCCGCCTCTGCCCACAGAACACAATATTCCTACAGTTATGATGACAGAAATGACAGTGCATGTTTGACCAGAGTCGAAGAAACTCGATAGAGCAAGGAGCAACAACAAATTTTGTTTTAAATTGGTCAAAACAGCCTCCGAAACGCACAAAATGATTAAAATGATGTATGGAAGTGAGGCTAATGGACGTGCTATGGCTTTTCAGTGGTTTGCTATATTTCGCGACGGCAAAGAAGACTTGGAAGACGACCAACACTCGGCTCGGCCGAAAACGACTCGCTCAGTGGAGAATATCGAAAGAGTGCACGAAGTACACAATTAATTCGATTTAGAGTGACTGCCATACAATAAACAGAGATTATTATTTGACTGTTCTACAGCAGTTATTGGCAGAGATTCATCAAGTTCGTCCTCAGTACCACGAGCAAGGAAGCTGGTCGCTACTACACGATAACGCACCATCACACAAGTCTCAACTTATTCGAGAGGAAACCACCTGAAACCTCTACAATGACAGTCGGCCTTGGGAATCGAACCCACGACCTCCCGATTACAAGTTAGGTTGTTAACACAACCAGCCACCAGCTTGGTAGTTCTTAAGCAGTAAAAATTAAGAATGGCAACATTTATCGCTTCTAAATTTAATTACTTGGAACACATTTCAAATAAAATCTAAAAAAATATTTACCGCGTTGTTTACTCTCAATAGACTTAGCTTTGCCTTCGTATTTGAGTGGTTCAGCGCTTCACAAAAGTGTATTTCTATTATATTTACACGACCATAAGTGGCTGTTGTACACTATGAGCTTTTCATTTCAGGAAATAATGTGTCGTTTCAGACAAATATCTCCAGATGGCAGCGAATGTGGATGCATGAAAGCTGTAGTACTCTTTACTCCAGGTAAAAACGAAGTACAACAATGTAAAAATGTCACTAATTTATATTTATAGAAACTCCAGGCTTATGCGACGTGCAGCCCGTAGAAATGCTACAAGACCAAGCCCAATGCATCCTGGGAGATTATGTTCGAACACGATATCCACGACAGCCAACTCGATTTGGTCGCCTGCTTCTTCTAGTACCCAGTCTTCGTGCCATCAGGCCCCTCACTGTTGAACTGCTATTTTTTAAAGACACAATCGGGGACATACCAATAACTCAACTGCTAGGAGACATGTATCAAATGGAAAAATGTTCCCCATCCTTACCTTAATAATAATAAACCAGTCTCATCTATAAAAAAAGACCAAAGAGGAAAGTGTGTCTATTTTTTATTTGTCTAACTTCCCGTTTGAGTTTTTCTGTGATATTTAAAAGTAATTATTGTATTTATAGTAAATCTGACTAAGTGTAATCATCTATTATAACAATGAATAAGTAATTAGTAGCATGTTATTCATTCCATTCGATTTTGAATATATTGTTGTCTTAAAATAAAAATATTGATTTAACTGTGTTTTATTAGTAATCAATATTGAGCGAGTGTCTGCATAAAAAAACCCACCCCAACAAAAACGACTAAAGGGTAGCTTTTTAAATCGGTATGTGATATTGTGGAAAAAAACGTGTACATTCTTAATTTTGGATATGTGAAATTAGGAAATGATAACTAATCGACTTACTGTTATTATCTATCTATTGTACGTTCGTACGTTACAGTTACAATATTTACAAATAACTTTCTTCGCAAAATTTGTTTGTCTTAAGTACCTAGTGCCGTAGGCTGTGATTATCAACATACTAAGGTCAACAAATCAAAAATCAGTTAACAGTAATAATGCATGAAAAAGTTTGTTTCCATGAGCATAAAAACTAAAAGATCAAACAACACAATATGGGTCCAATATGATTTTGTGCTTACTTAATAAATGTTATTCAGCTTTTAATTCTATAAAGTATAAATCGTTTAACAAATATGGCACCATCCAAAATAGCGCACTATTCGTAAATAGTGGTAAATAGGCGATGTTCATCTACAACTGATTCACACCAATTCAATCCAACAGGGCCGTGGAAAGGCAGGGGAAGCGTAGGCACGTGCTCAGGAGGCCTTGCTGATGAGGACCAAAATTCCAGTTTATCGGCAACACTGAGTCAACTGTGTGTTAAAATTGCGCAATGTACTCATCCTATGCACCGTACTTAATTAATTAAACACAAGAAAACTTACGATTTTTTTACATTTCATAATAATTTATAATTTTTCACTTATCTACTATTACTATTGAATCTATATTACATAATTCTTTCAAAGTGTAGCCCTCTTTCCATCGAGCAATATAAAAATAATGTTTTCCTAAGCATATATCTTTTTATTTGATGATATGTACTTAAAATAGCAAAATATATATATCTTTTTTTTTTTAATTCATCAATTGTATTTAACTGTCTACTTCAGATTGGCTGTTTTAAGAACATTTCATCAAACAAAAAGTAATATGCTTAGGAAAACATTATCTATAAAACGCAGATCTCAAATTTGTATTGCTGATCGAGAGTGGGCTACACTTTGAACACATGATATAATTTAGATTTAATAGAAATGGTAACTGAAAAATCGTAAATTATTATTAAATGTAAAAAAATATTAAATTATAGTTTCTTGCGGTTTAATTAACAGCTAGTTTATTTATGTAATGTTTTGTTTTGTTTTTCAATTGCCACTTTGATTAAACTTAATAAATACAATACGAGTAATATTGTAATAACTTAGTTATTTTTAAAGATAAAGCCTATACACTTATACATCAATGATATGAGAAAAAATTCTCTTTTTAATGGTGTTACAGCCAACTACAGCCAGTATTTAAGATTATAAAGTTGATGTTAAAATAAAAAAACCAAATGAAGATACCTAAAATTTATTATCAAAATTTAAATCTACTTAAAAAAATGTACCAATAATGTTGAAAAATAATTTGAGTATGATTTCAAATAAGCAAGTTATAAGAAAAATCGAAAACATCATTTTTTTGTTTTTTATGAATAGCGCATAAACTTTCAACTTTTGTGAAGATTTTTTTTTTCATAAATTACTTAGTTGCTGTTAAATCATAGATCATTTTGACTCATTTAACCATGTCTGTATCTCTTACCGTTTACGAGATTCCCATACTGTTCACGATAACTGGGACACCTTGTATTTACTTCATGTACATTTTCAGATATTATGTTTGTAGATAACAAAGCATAAATTTTTTAAAATTTATTCATTTTGTTAGCAAACTCAAATAAAGTTTTGAACTTTATAATGTTGATTGTTAACTACAAAATAGCAATACTAAAAAATAAAATATGATCATGGATTTCCTACCATTTGAATGTCTTAGATTTGATGAACGATGAAAATAAAATTCGAGAGAGTTGGAATTTTAGTGCATTGATCCATAATTTTGCAAATGGTTAACCTAGACAGCGTAGCGTGTTGACCTTGCTGCGTGTTTTTTCACAGTAAGTTATGTTTCAAAGTTATTGTTTTTTTATAATTTAGGCGTTCTAAAATTCTTATATTTTATTTAGCATTTTTCACTTTTTATAATTATTTAAACGTGATTTATTTTTCAACAATTTGCATTTTAGTTATGATTTTTCAATTAAAATCTCACACTATTATTAAACGTTTTTTTAAATACACAGGGTGTCTCCCAGTACGTATTTTCTTTATACCTGGTTATTATTGAAAATTTAAAAAATGAGACCATAATAGTTGATGGAAACCGTAAGCCATTTTCAGCTATACCGGTTTTTGTTTCTGCGCAACTTTATAAACAGTATACATTTTTCGTGTTTTGAATTTCGAATCAAATTTGTTCTCAAAAATGTATCAGCTGTTTTGTACTTAAACTTAACCTTTTTTGAGCGATTGACGATTTTTTGAAAATATTGGCGAATGCAGATCTTTAACAAATATTAATATTTAACGATTTAACAATACCAGAATAATCTAATTTAGCAGTTTTGTTAACAGCACCCAAAAAGACTTCTGCTCAGTTAAATTGATAAAATAATACACCGGATGGTTGTCTGATATGTACATTTTACAGATTTCAGAACAAAAATAAATCTTTTTTTAATAAAACTTCCTTACTTATATTTTCTTACAAATAATTTAATCTTCCTCTTAAAGACATGTCATGTCTAAAACAATATTTCTTGAGTTATTATTGTTTTAATAATAATTAATAGGCAAAAATGCAATATAAATTGAATTACACTAACTAAAAAATTAAAATCAGCGTTTACAAAAAAAAAAACTGTAATGGTTCAATATCTGTGTCCTGTGTTTTGAATAAAAGTTTTGTGGACATTTATTACATAGCCTTAAATTATTTTTAAACAAAAGCCCTGTATATTTTATATTTTTTAGGTGAAAAATTAAATTGTCTTTCAAAAATTTAATAAGTCTTTTGTACTTAAAATTGATAGTTTTTGAGTCATTTTAGTTTTTACGAAAATATTGACAGGAACAGGACTCTAAAAAAATATTAATATTTCACAACTTAGCAATGTCAAAACGAAATCCTTTGATACCTTAGTTGACCATAGTGTCATAATGGTTGTTGACTAGTTAAAGTCTTAAAATGATATACAGGGTGTTTCTTATACCATACCCGGTCAATCTGACTAAACTTCAAACACGAATTGTTTTTTTTTTTTTTTAAAGAACCATTTTTTATTTTTACTTTTTTAATTACTTATCTTTAAATAATATATGGCATCATTTATGTCTTGAATTAAAATTTCTCGAGTTATTGCGGTTTTAGTGATAATTTTCTTACACAAACAAAATATTTAACAGAATAAAACTAGTAGGCTTTGGAAATATGTTGAAAATTTGTTTTACATTTCAACACAATGCTAATTTCACGTTTAAGCTGTAATTTCTTGCTTGATTATAAAGCTACGTAGAAGTGTTATAAAGTTTTATTTTTAGGCCAAGAAAAAGAACACATATTGCATGTTATTATTTTTTAAATAAATATACACATTTTTGGTTTTTCAACAATATCAAATTAGCCTTGAATTGGTTTTCAAAAACGAAAGCATCGCTGTATTTCTCTATAAAGTAGGTAACATTTGTCCCATTTGACCTTGTATCTATTACGGTTTAAAAGTTATGTACCCATTACCTGAAAGTGCATAGGTGCACACTTAATATTACTATTAGTCCTGTTCCTGTCGATATTTTCCTAAAAACGAAAATAACTCAAAAACCATTGATTTTAGGAACAAAAGGCATACGGCACCTACAACATTTTTGAGAGAGAATGTAATTTTGCACAAAAAAAAAACAAATCATACGGGGTTCTATTTAAAAAAAATAAAGTGACGTATCGCTGCGCAAAAACAAAACACTCTGAGCATTTGAAAATAATTTATGGTTATACAGGGTGTGTATAAATTGGCGGAAGCGCTACACGTGACAATGTTCTTCGTAAAATTATAAGTCGAAAATCTTAATACAAAAATGTTGTACCATGCTTCCTATGGCCTCAGGAACCATTTAAAGAAACAAAAATTTGGCAACATTGCATCCATTGATTTGCGTTTGGACATTTTTTTATCAGCAATTTTTACTTAGGTATTTATAATATTTGTTCGAACTGAAAGCCTTCAGTTTGTAAACATAGCTGCAAACTTTTAGGTATCGTCTAACATAGGGTTACCATGTTTCAAAATGTTAAACCAGGACAATAATGTTCAAAATCTAGGACAAACTAGGACATTGACAGTTTTAAAAAAGAGGACAAATCTAGAACACATCACGGAAAGATCACGCTTCCTTTCATATAATTAAAGACAAGAAAAAGATAATTACTCTATATTTTACATTTTTATATCAAATAAAATAATTACAACAATAAATATAAACCATCTTTAAAATACATTAAACTATTATACATTGAAATTTGCAAATTAACTATAAGTAGTATTAAAAAAAAAAAGTTTCTGTTTAATTTTTATACCTACTTGTCTTCTAGGCCAATTTTAAGAAGAATGTTTTCATCTATCGTTTGTGTTAAAATAGAATCATAAAATAGGCATCAATCTAAATTTTGAAAATTAAATTTTGTACAAATTAAACCCCTTACACTGGTTGTCGATAATTTATTGCGCTCTTTCGTCCACTGTGCCTGAATTTAAAAAAAAATCGTTCCACGTTTGCGTTGTGGTTGGAATTGCAAAAAAAAATTGTACTATTTTAAAAGTTCAAAAATAAACATTTCCAACCTTAAAACTAACGTTTAACACTGCACCATACTGCACATTCGTCAAAATGTCTAAGTAACTCACTTCGTAATGGCAGGGGTGCAGCCACAGAAAGACGTGCCGCCGCAGAATAAAATGCCGCCAAAAAACGAAGTGCCGCTACAGAACAAATAGCCGCAAAAAATGCAGTTTTACAAGATTTTAAAAATCCCGGACACCATCCAAATCCCTACCGAACCTTCCCCGATGCATGAAAAAAGAGGACATGTTCGGGAAAACCCGGACGCATGGCAACCCTAGTCTAACACAAACTAGAAATAATTACAAGAAAAACAGAGATGACAGCTAATGACAGTTGCCATTTGTATTATTTTCATTCAAATCAGTGATTAACATATTTTCAACACCGATTTTTGAAAGGAAAAACACAATATCTAGGAAAAAATATTATTCGAAATTTATTTTTATTTCAAATCGAAGCTTTTTCATTAAAAAATATTAAATAATAACGCTTATTAAAGGACTGAATGTCAAAACTTTGAGGATCTCTTGCAGACACAGCAAGCATGGTACAACATTTTCGTATTAAGATTTTCGACTTAGAATTTTACGAAGAACATCGCCATGTGTAGCGCTTCCGCCAATTTATACACACCCTGTATAGTAAATAGCCACAAATAACTTTTATTCAAAACTTTTTTGTTAACTTGTAACAAGACGAGATATTGACCCGTTACGTTACTTTTTGTACACACTGTATTTATGGTACCTATATCTTAATTATTAAATATAATTTAATTTTCACGTTTAAACAATACATTTTTATCTTTTACAAAATTAATTTAAGTAAAGCATGGGTGCATCGTGGCTGCTCGCTCATTCTCAATCAAAGAACACAAAAATAAACCGTTAATTAAAACAAAGTTATTGAACCAGTGCTGAAAACATTTGCTGTATTTTTTTGTATGTGAGATTATCTTAAAGTTTATTATATTTAATAACTTTCAATTAATTTTATTAAATATTTCCATTAATAAGTTGTTTATGTTATCATTTTTATTTTATTACTTAGAGAAGACAAAACATGGCTTTAAAATACAAGACTGGTAACATTTCAAAATACTATCTAAAACACACATTAAACACGTTGTAAGCTAATTTGGAAGTAGTTGGTGAACAATGAACAACTTTAAATCAGGCAATAGTAAGAACATGCAATCTCTTGGTAGCCATATGATTAGATTTATTAACCAAAAGATCACCTACTCTTATTCCTTTGTGTAATAAGTTGTGCGGAACTTCAACAAAAACTCGCGCCGGTGAAGTATGAGGTCTCTTCATTTTCTTCACGGGTTTCGTTAATATTTCGCTTGCAGTCTTAGGACGTTCTCTATTTTCCGAGAGCTTCGATGAAAGGTTTATTACGGTTGGTGTCAAAGGCTTTTTAACGTTTATTTCTTGATACTCTGTTTTGTGTTTTCTAGCTGAAATTTGTTTTAACCATTTGCAAAATATTTCTTCGTTTTGTTGAATTCTCTTCTGTTTATTCTCTTGAAGTATTCTATATCTTTCATTTTCACGCATTTTTAATATTTCTTTTATTTTCTCACGTCTCTGCATCTGCAAAGCGCTTAATCCATATTCTGAACGGAGTCCAATGTAAGATGGTAATTTTACTTGCGTTTTTGATTCGTTCCTTTCACAACATTTGCGTTTCTGCAATTTTAAAATAGGACAGCTGGACGGTTTTGCACTTAAATTTATTTTATTTATTGACAAATTTACGTTGAAGTCAAAACGGTCAATGCAATGGTCTTTGCATAGTATTTCACTTTCACGTGGTGTTCGGAAGTTGTGGTGCTTGCTTTTCTTTAATGTAATTGGACTGTGAGCTTTGTCTGTTAGTTTGTCTGTTCCGGAAATGCTTAAATTCGTTTCTTCTATTATTATATTGGTGTCTTCATCGTTGGCAATAGTTTCTACACTATCACAGATGTTATCACTTATACCTAGGACCTCTTCAATTTCTTCCAAAACTTCGTCTTCGGCGTCACTTTGACTGTTACTTAAAATTAAAGTGTTTTGGAGTTGCTCTTGAAGGATAGCTGTGTCTTCCAGCATGTCGAAGTCTGCATCATCGTCACTCTCAATACTACTGGCATCATCATAAGTAAAATCTGGCTCAAAATCCACTAAATTATCTTTAAACTTGACTTTAAATTCTTTTTCACCAAAAACTGAGTTGTCGTTGAACAACGCATTGTTGGCTTCTGTTACTTTGTCCATGATGTTGTATGGCGACGAAGTCGGTTGCAAAACTGAAAAGAAATTCTTGTTTCAATGCCGCATTGCATATATTTCACAACTTGTTTAATCGATAAAGGGACAACAATAGAATGCCCTTATACTCACAATAACATCCATAGTCTTCTTCGTCGCTTTCTGCGGCAGTTGTATTTTTTTCTGTGTCGTCTATGAACATTTTAACACGTCGAAATAACTACTACTAAATATTTTGATAAATACAAACGTTTCTATAGTAACGCAACAATAGGTGCAATAAGTTCGTCGGTAAAGATTGTTTGTTACCAAGGAGATACCGCATCGTTACACATGCTTTTTGAAATTTTACTATGTTGAGCTGTAATATGCTATGTTACAGCAAATAAAATAAACAAAAACACAGTCACAAGCTTAAAATCAAAAATTTAAATCACGGCAATACCTACTGTTTTTACTATTGTCAGAATTGTAGTTTTTATCAGGGCTCGAAACGGAAAAAAAATTGGTTAACGGTAAATCGAAATCGAAAACGTTATTTTCATAACGGTTTTTGTCTAAAAACAGTTTTTTAACCGGTTTACTGTAAAAACGATTTAACGTTTAAACCGGTTAATAAACCGGTTTTTGGCATTATTTAGACCAGGAATGCAACGTATGAAAAGATATTATCTATTTATAATTTTATAATATACGTACAATGAAGCGTTCAGTAATGACTTCTAGTAAACTAATCGCATTTAATACAGATTCTGTATTTTTTTAAAGTAATTTTAATCGGTTTTTAATTATTTTGACTAAAGGTTACCGTTTTTTTGCCACTTAAAATAACGGTTTCGGTTTTGGTTAAAAATCCCTTTTTACGGACAAAATTAGCGGTTAACTTCTGGTTTTTAGCGATGAAGTACAGCATAATATTCAGTAACTACTTATTTTCCAGAAGAAAAAACTGTAAAAGGGTTTTGTATCACATGTGCCGAATAAAAAGACTCGCTTTTAGTATTATTTTTTGTAATGTTAATATTAAATTGTTTTTTCTCCGTTGGTTTAATCATCTATTTAAAGAAGTCAGTTCCAATTTTGATTTAGTGCGCTACAGGACACCCAAAATATAATTTTCTTAAAGAAAGAATTGTGTGGATTTATTATAAATTAATAGGCGACATACACCTAAGGGACAAGTAGGGTGAATTTTTTTTTACAGAAACATTAGGAGCATTTGAAAGTACAAGCTTTTTTATATAAAATATATTTTCTTTAAAAAATTTAACCGTGTCCGGTTTTTCGAAAACGTCTTTTGCGGCAACCAGAATATCTGCTTTGGTTTTTATCCGAATGAAATTTTTTGAAAGTATTTTTAAAGTAAACAAAAAACAACTAGTACCTACTTGACGTAGCCGATTTTTATTTTTCCAAATTTCGCAAATGACAGACATCTGAATGTAAATTTCGAATTTTTTATTAAAAATTTGATCTTTAATTTATAAAAAATTAACTATAATTTTTAAAAAATTGCTCCTCCGACAAAAACTAGCTCATTGTATCAAGTTTGACTGTGCCAAATCTCATGTAAATCGATCCATTACTTTTTGAGATATGATGGTTATCGTTTTTAGAAACACCGTTTGAGAAAAACGCATTTAAAGTATTTTTTTACATTTGTGTTGAGTTATCGATTCCTGGACATTAAAATTCATGTTCATGTCCATTTAATTAATTACAGTGGTCTCAAACTGGCGGCCCGCGAATATATTTTGGGAGAACTTCCTACGTCCGTACAATCAGTAAATTTAGTTGTAAGAAATAACGAAGTTTATAATTATTTACATACAAACATGTCTATTTTCTGTATGTGTCGAAGAAAAATTTTGTAAATGAAGAAGGACAATAGCTTGTATATTACCTCTCATTTTGTTAAAAAAAAAAAATCCGGCCCGTCAGCTACGTTAAGATCGTGCATTCGGCCCGCATTCAATTTGAGTTTGAGACCACTGAATTAATACATCTGTAAGCTGCTGGGTAGGAATTAAATAATGTGGAAGCCTAAATTGATACTTCTGACTCATACTCTACAGGTTATTTTTAGAAGTACGTAGGGTTGATTGATATAATGACGAATTTAATTTTAGAATCTATAGGTTAAGCTTTTGTAAAATTGATACATATGCCCATTAGATCCAAAGATCTTTTTATGTAGTCAATTACAAAATACTATCAACAGATTAAATATAATCACAATAATCAACCAATTTTTTAAATTTTGATAAATTTTTTCCTAAAAGTTTTTCATGCATATTCTCAATAATTTGGAATAGTTGTAATGTAATACATCTCTATAGTTAGATTTTCGTTCAAACTTAAGCTGTTATTCACCATCGGGCAATCACTTTCTTAAATTAGAATTTCTCAAAAAATAGTACTTTTCAATGTTTATGAAATTACACTCGATTTGTTATTTAATTTTTTTTTCTTTTAAATTAAATTTTCATTTTTAAGTTTTCGTATTTCTCTTTCTTCCTTTGAAGAGCTTTTGTTGAATTGTAATATTTTGTAAAATTGGGAAAAATATTAGGATATGCCTCTCCAATTAGGCTAACTCTTTTTCATAAAGCTATTGTTATTGTGCCATCAGCGTGTAAATATTAGGGTGGATCGCTCTTATATGGGAGATTTTTTTTTTTCGAATTTCTATTTCGGGAGGTGCGCGATAGATGCCCTGGTATCTTTTGATTAATCATGCAAAATATTTTTAAAAAATAATAATTGGAAGTACTGCCCCAAAGTCGTTAAAGTTTTCAAGAATTTAAAAAAAGTTACTTTAAATTAAAATGTCTTTGTTCTATTTTTAACAACGAATTTCACGACTTTTTGGAACATTATCACAGTTTATGTTTTTAATTATTAAAATAACAATGTAACACACCGTTTTTCTTACTTTCCCGAGTAATTTTATTGTAACGTGCGCGTGGTGTGCGCGGGTAGTGCAGCGGATATGTCATTTAGCATCCCTTCGCTTTATATTTTTAATTTTTTTTCAGGAAGAGATCACGTTTCGTTCTGATTTCGAATATTTGAGATTTGATAGTGTGATATTTTTGTAATAAAAGTACAAACGTTTACGTAACAGTGATACAAACTGTCCTATATTTGGTGTTGGCAAAGAATTCCCGAATAGTTTGTTACCGACGCATGAAGGCATGATATAATATTTTATTTATGTCTCCAAACCTTAGCAAACGATTCCAGGATTTGGTAAGAGACACTAGTAAAATAGTTACTACTGACATAGAACAAATCTGGAGAAGAGCGTCCTTACCTACAGTAGAGCATCGAACAATCTTAGCGAGAATAAAAACATATCATGACAAATACCGTGCAATCCTAAAGCCCTATCAATGTAGAAAGAATAGTGACAACTACAGAAACAAATTGCAGAAGTTTAAAATGGACGCCAGGACTCTGTTTGACATTGCCACGCAAATGTAGTTCGTTCGAGACTAGTTCTTGTGACAAATCGCGAAAGATACTCATTAAAGAAAGAGAATTCTTGTTAGACCAGCGAGGTCAAATAAAAATGATGATGTGTTCCTTAGATAGAGAGACTACAAGGAAAAACGAAACCAATATTTCCAAAAAACTGCAACGAAACTTTTATGAAGAAGCTTCCCAAACATCAAAGTCCCAAAGATCCACGTCTCAAACTAAGGGTTCAAATTCTAAGCCCTTAAAAGCAAATGCTGATATGCAGGAAAAGCAATGAGGACTATCGCAGAAAAGTTGTGTTCAAAGAGCACATTAATTTATTGAAAGAACCTGGCTCACAATACATTGACCATATTTCTATGAAATCTAGTGACGCAAAAACAATTGCCAATTGACTGTTCGCATCATTTCCGAAGCCATCGCAAATCTGGACAAAGTCGAAACTGATATTTTACCTAAATTTTGTTTGATGCCTTGCTACACACAAACCACTGAAAGATGTGTCAAATTGGTGACGGATCAGAAATAAATTAGAATCTTGTCGTATCATACCAAGAAAGACTACAAAACCAAGTTATTAGCTTAATTTTGGACTGATCTTAATTTTTTTTAAAACTGTTTTTGTGTGATTTTACATTCTGTTCTATTTTCTTATTCTTTTAATTGTCCAAAAAAGTTATAAAAATTTTGTAGCCTAACCTTGAATACTTTTATTGGTCATAAACTATAACCTACATTCACCAAATTTTTCAGCAGGCTTGGGGCAGTACTTGCACTAATAATATCAAAATATTGTCTTCATGACTTCTGATTGTATTCCCCTAGAGCATCTTTTCCGCGCCCCGCCAGAAAAAAAAAATATAAAAATAAAATTCGATCCACCCTAGTAAATATCCATCTTCAAAATGAGGAATGCAGAAAACTGCTGTTTTTTCAGGTACGTAATTATTTTGATAACCATTTTCTCTTCGGATTGTTATCGTTGAAAAATTTTTGTCGATGTGTAAGTGTAATTATGGTACTTCCTTTATAATTACTTTTTCATTCCATTTAAAATAACAAAGTTAAAGTCATTTCCGGCGAAACCGGAAGTGAAACAATTGTGTGCATGAGCTCAAAAAGCCCGGTTTTTTGCACATATTATATGTCTATAATTTCATTTATCTAAAATCAAAACTAAAGAAAAAAAGGGGGTGTACCACACTTCATTTACACCCGGTATACTGTATTCAGAATCTCTAGAAATAATTTAAAAAAAACAATGAAACTCTGCATATAAAACTGGCTAGAATACGCTAGCGGTCGGTCTGCATCTCCTCATCTCCATCACTTTTCTCGGACTTTGCAGTAAGGACTAAGAAGCCAGCCCGGTAGGACGATGGCCCCGGTAGTAACCATTAACCAATAGTCATGAAAGTCCAGTTAATTAATACAATGACCACTAAGACTATAAAACACATTTTACTAATGAAATGAGTCTTTTATTGAAGTACACTATATACGTTTTACAGTAAAACTTTTACTGATATTAGGATATTACTAGCGTATAACTTAAAACAAAGTTAGGTATATGGGTTTTAAAGATTCGCTTCCATTATTTTTGGTATCATTTCTCTTTTCAGATTGTTTTAATATAACATGAAACTGTGGCAACCTTTATGTTGTCTTGAGGTGTACTAATCTCGTTTCCATTTAGTTGTTACAAATCAATTAATGCAGGTATCAAGGATATCAAGGTATAGTATATAGATATTAACACTTAGCTACGTGCTACGTGAATTTTTTTCAATGCTTGCCAAATTTGGTATCAGTTAAATTTACTGGAGAAAACGCGTTCACTTAGCATATTGAGAGGGTCACAAGATAATTTCAACAATTACAGTATATTTTTTTTACAACATACGATACTTTACAAACGTTTAATTATAATTTTAAAAAACTGTGTGTTATTTAAATAATCTTTGCTTGGGTCGTAAAACCAAAACTATTGCCCCAATGTGGGTCACGACTTTAATACATTTACAAACGCTAATGTATACAACGTATTTTAGTAAATTTCGTTTTATTTTAATATAAGAGAAACAATTACTTTATTTGCTAAAGGTTTTTTTAAAGAAAATCTCAGTCGGATTGCTTTATTTCGGGCAACTATTGATTCAACAGTATTGTGAACCATGGTTTGGTTTACAAGAAAAACTGCCTTTGTTTACAAATGATTGTCGTGTGATGTTCTTCTGTGGTGTGTATAACCAAAGTTAGTCGCGCCGTTTAAACTTTTACGAATAATTTTTGTAGTTTAAAACATAAAATGTCGCAAAAAATCCACATTCGTTTGGCGGCTAATCGTGTAAATACTTCGGTAGCAGTCAACAATCGTATTCCAAAAATTTTTACTCCAGGAGAAATAATAACAGAGCAACGAGAATTTATGAGGTTAGTTTGAGGTAAAACTTGTTTAAACAACATTCATATAAAAACCTTCCTTTCAGAGGTCATGGAACATATGAAGAAGATGGTTTTTTAAAAGCATCTGTAGCAGGTGTTAAAGAACAAGTTAACAAACTAATATCTGTTCGTCCACTGAAAAGTAGATATAACGGTGAAATAGGTGATGTAGTTGTTGGACGCATAACAGAGGTTCAACAAAAACGATGGAAAGTGGAGACAAATTCTAGACTAGACTCTGTTCTTTTACTATCTTCTGTTAATTTGCCAGGAGGAGAGTTGGTAAGTAAAATTTACTTGTAGTGTTTTGTATATTATATCATTTTTATTTAGAGACGACGATCAGCTGAAGATGAACATATGATGAGGCAGTATCTTCAAGAAGGTGATTTAATTAGTGCAGAAGTCCAAAATGTTTTTGCAGATGGATCACTTTCTCTACATACGCGAAGTTTAAAATATGGAAAGGTAAAATCTTTTGCTTATCAAATTTTAAAATAACCGCAGCAACAGTGAATGGTTAAGTGTTGTTGTTATCTGTGTTATAATTTGTCAATTGTTTTAGTTATCACAAGGAGTTTTAGTAAAAGTGTTTCCTTCGTTAATCAAAAGAAGTAAAACTCATTTCCATAATTTACCAGTAGGTGCCAGTATCATTTTGGGCAACAACGGATTTATTTGGATTTGTCCAACAATAGGAAGTGAAGAAGATAATATTGGGGGTTTTGTTCAAAATTTGGAAGAGGTACTACATAGTACTCATTACTTATAAATGTTTTTGTTTTTAATTTATAAGGTATTTTAGGTTATACATAGATCAGAACGTGAAGCAATTGGTCGACTGAGGAACTGTATTTTAGCTTTAGCACAAAGTAAAATGATGTTGTATGATACAAGTATATTATTTGCATTTGAGGAATCACAAAAATATGATGTACCAGAATTACTTATCCCTGAAGCAATGATTGATGTAGCGATTTTAACACAACATAAATTAAATATGATGGAAAACTAATAATAAAATAATTATGTAAAACGAGGTTTTAATAAATGTGAATAATCTTTACTTTGGTTTTTCACTATTCGAAATAATAGTTTAGAATTAGAAATTTAAAAGCTTGTGCATAATTTCATATTTGTCCTAGAACTGTTTTTTATGAATGATAGAGAAATCATTTGTGTTAATGTCATTTTTTTTTAAAATTAAAAATAAACAGATTTTCATTTTTTATGCTGTCAATGAACATCTATAATGTCAGCAGTTTTGCAACCAAAAAATAAATTAACAATAATTAAGGCTGTTAATACGACATCTTTGGTTATGGAAGATCTTTCAGCAGGAGAAAAACGTAAAACTTTAAAATCTTTTAACAATTTGTAGTATACGCAAAATTTTCAAAGGCTTACGCATTCATGCATATTTTACTTCTTGACAATAATTACTAAATATTTATTATTTAGCAAAAATATTCTAATGGTGTCATTATACATTCAAATATAGAGCAGTTTATCCTAATCAGCAATTGTAATGTTTTTTTTATCAGTATTGTTTATACCCCGGAACTTTTTAAAATCATATTTTTTATTAATGAGTGGCTAACTTCAAGTGTTTAATATTTAAAATTGGCTGCTCTACACTGATAAACTTGTAAATTTCAAAATTTACGGTTTTAATCGAAATTTTACGAATTATTATCAGTACCGATAGAAAAGAAATAGGTGCTACATTACAAGTGCCGTTTTAATTAGCAATACGTGTCTTAAAAGCCACGTTAGGTATATACCTAACCTAAAAATGAAGGTACTTATAAATTTGTATTGCATAGTAACTTATTTTATATTAACGTTAGCTGCTGTACTTGACGATGAAACATGTCATTCCTATGCTGGTGGAAGTGTTTATCCTTTAGGAGCAGATCCTGCAAAAACGGAACATAAATTGCAATGGACGAAAGCTGTCAGTAAGTTGATCGTTTATACACTGTTTCAGTAACTATATTTATGTTTTTAACAGTTTCGAAACCAGCACCACACTGGGAAAGTACAGCTGTTGTAAATGGAGAATTTGTACAACTTAAATTAAATGACTTCTTAGGGAAATATGTAGTATTCTTTTTCTATCCATTGGATTTGTGAGTTTAAACAGTATCTTAATTAAATATCTTACCTACTTACAATTTTATAGTACCTTTGTGTGCCCAACGGAAATTTTAGCCTTTAGTGATAGAATTGAAGAATTCCGTAAAATAAATACTGAGGTTGTTGCTTCTTCAGTTGATTCACATTTTACTCATCTAGCTTGGATAAACACTCCAAGAAAGGAAGGTGGTTTGGGCAAAGTTAATATTCCATTATTGTCAGATTTGAGTCACAGTATTTCCAAAGATTATGGTGTATTTTTAGAAGATCTGGGACATACATTAAGGTAAAAAATTCATAATCTATTTTCATTTTCTGATCCAACATCTTTTATAAAAAGTATTTAGACTTTGATTGTCTTTTTTTTTACTTAATTTTTTAGAGGACTTTTCATAATTGATCCCAGAGGAACATTGCGACAAATAACAATGAACGATTTACCAGTAGGTCGAAGTGTTGATGAAACGTTACGATTGGTACAAGCATTTCAATACACTGATAAGCATGGTGAGGTTTGTCCAGCAGGATGGAAACCTGGACAAGATACGGTAAGCATAAAATATCTTTTTAGGAACAACCATTGAGTTTTTTTAATTTAGATCATTCCTAACCCCGTTGAGAAGGTCAAATATTTCGAGAAACACTAAGATGACAACATAAAATTATTTACTTACCAGCTACATCACATCAAAGAGATTAATTGTTCGATATGTATTGTTTTTTCAGAAAATACAAATTTTCATTAACAAATAATGTTTTTATTTTAATATTTTCATCAAAGCACTTTAAATACTGATATAATAACTATGTATAAAACTATAAAAATGTTATTTTCACTTTATGGCAGTATCAAGTCTGATGCAAGTATAATGGTGTCAAATTTTGGCCTTAAATGACAGGATAGTCGTAAAACTTTGTTGACTTTGTAACTCTTAAGATAAAGGGCAGTGAATTTTTTTTAAAGTAGCAGATTACAAAATATTACCTTTCCTGGTTGTGTTAATGACGAAGCCAACTATTATGAATATAACTTCCTTCAAAAAGTTAAATAAATATAAAAACTCAACAATTGCTCTTTAAGTTGAAGACATATTTTTAGTAAACAAATATTGTGTTACATAAAAACATTAAAAATTTAAACTAAATTTACTTATTTCTGATATTTCCAACATTAATACTTAATTAAAATGTCTAGAAATTACTACAATAACAATTATCATTAATAAAAGTTGCATTTGCCATTTTGTTATAAATATGTTGTAAAAAAAATTACAAATTTATATCTGTAAAGCATGAAACAGCATGATGGCCTATTTATGACCAAAGCATTTTCACATCACTATACTCACATTGCGGCATACACAAAGATTAGTAATTTTTTATGTACATTTTATCTTATCGTATCAAGGTGAATTTTCCTTTTTCTTCTTACTTTTTGGACTGGAAAGTGTAATTAAAGGAATTCTTCGGTGCGTTTTTATCATGGGTTTGACATTTGCTGTAAGTTTAGTGGAATCTGTCGTTGATGCTGTTGTCATTTGTGATTTTTCATTGCTATTTGTTGTACTTTTAAGGCACTCCATTTCATCTTGTTTTGTATTTTCTGTTAAAGAAAGTGTAGTCGTGTTTTCAGAATTATATTCATCATCATTGACAATTTTATTAGTAGAGGTATTATCAATGATTACAACTGTTGATGACGGGATTTCACTTTTGTTATCATCTGAAACTTGTAATACGTTTTTTTCTAGAGTATCGATGGCTGCATTCGATTGTTCAATTTGTAAGGTGAAATCCTCTGAAATTTCTTCTATTACTTCGACATCATCCTTTAATTCTTTACGTTCAGTTATGGCTGTTTCCGATTTTTTGGAATCACAAGTCCACGAATCTCTTGCTAATTCTTCATTATTTAATTCTATTATATTGGTATTGATACAATTCTTTTTTTCATTTATTTTTGGTGTGTTTTTTAGGTATTTCAATATCGAATTTTTAGCATTTGGCTGGCTTGTCTCATTGCTGTTCTTTTTACGAACTGAAGTAGATTTATTTGATTGATCTTTATCAGCCGATTTAGATTTTGAAGTAACGGTTCCAATTTTAAGGGGCGTCTTTTTATCTGTTCCTTGCAATTGATTTTCATTTGACAATTTACTGGAAGTGGAAGGACTTTTATCATCGTCTGAATCATCTATTGTAATTATTTCAACTGTATCATTAAATTTCGGTTTATCGATCTCATTTTCTGTCTTCGGAATCATTATTGGAGTTATTCGTTTAAGTGTAGTGTTAATTTTTTTTACGTTTACTACACCAACTGGTGAAGATTTCTTATTTAAATCTGTGTTTTTTAAATTACTGTTCATGGCTGTATTTTCCGCTTTATCTGATTGTGGCTGAGTATTGATTGGCTTTACAGAAGTTTTCTTCCTTGGGATTAATTTATTAATCACAGTTTTTTCACTTCCATTACTACATTTATTCATATCTTTGCTATCATTTTCATCAACTTCCATGGTCACTGTATCAAGTACATCTGAATTCGTTTTATCATCTTTACTTTGTTTGTCTAATTTAATTTTTTTGGGAGTTTTTATTGCCCACTGTTCTAAAATGTTGGGTCGCTTGGGTTTATTATCTACAACTTCTTTTAACTTTTTTATGCTAGTAGGTGTAGACGATCCACTTGGAACATATTCCTCTTTATCAAGTTCTTCACAGCCACTAATATCAAAACTGTTTTCTTTAGTTTCACTTTCGATTTCACCCAAATACTGTTCACCTAATTCATTGGGTTCAAATGAAATAAGAGTGCAAAATCCGTCGGTGGATGAAACTATCAGCAATAAACCATCAGAAGACCACGTCAAATCAGTCAAACGAGTGTAATGTATTTTTTGAAAATGAGCAAATGGAATTGCCTGTTGCGTGTCGTATAATATAACATCACTATCTGTTGCAACAGCTATAACCATGCGATAGGATAGTTTAATTATGGGGTCGGGTCCATCACTGTGAAGCTCAAACAAAATGGGGCAGCACCGCACAATACTGGTATACTGTTTTGGAGATGGTAATACTGCCGCTGGTCTAAAAACAATTTTTATTTATTAACATTCACAACAAACTTTATATCGGATGTTTCACTTTTTCATGTGGCATGTGGCATGTGTAAATAATGAAAATACAAGGTAGGTTAAACGGGACAAAAGTTAGCGATTTAGGAGTGTATTTTAAACAAGATCTGGTTTTGTTTAAAAATTCTATGGCTTGCGTAATAAAATGAAAAAACCAAAATAGACCAACATTTTTAAACTCAATTATCTCGGCTATCATAGCTTATACATAAAAATTCCCAAAAAAATTAAAATTTGACTACCATCATTTTATAGCAAACTAAATCAAGCAACATTTTTTCTTTTTGCATTTTTGTGTATTAGATACAATAGCTGAGATATTTGAGTAAAAAATTTTGGTCCATTTCAGTTTTTTCGTTACATCATGCAAGCCATGGAATTTTTAAACAAATAAATAAATTTTGTCCCACTTAACCAACCTTGTATTTTTATTATTCCAGAGATAGTAATAGTGCCACATGAAGAAGAGAAACGCCCTGTATATACACACCGTGTTAAGGTATCTAGTGTGTAAATATAGGTAGCATATAGTGCTTTTTTGCAGTCTTCTGTTTCAACACATCCTGAAGGTGTTATTAGCAAACTACCATCAGGTGAAAAAGTCAGCCTTCTAAAGAATGATTTACATGTATCATCATGATAATATTTTACTTCTTTATTGTGTAATGAATGAGATTCTGCTACAGGTAATTGGCCTCTATATATTCGGCACTTAACGTGCTTTCCCATAGTATCAAAAACTCTGCACACTCGATCACTGCTTAAAGTAGCTAAATATTGATCCTTTGGATCCCATGTAACACCCTGTAATAAATTGAAAGCTATAAATATATTAATACATACATACATACAACAATTTAGGTGTGCACTACATAAATGGGCCTTTTGACTCATTGTTTTAAAAATTAACACATACAAAATAATGATTGTTTTCAACACTTAAAAAGAATAAAGAAGTTTTATATTTATCTGAAAGTTTTGAATTCATTTAACTAATCATAAAAAAAAGAATAACAGTTCCACCACCACGCCTCATTAAATATTGAAATGCTTGTAAGTCTTATCGGGGTCGATTTAGGCGTCATATTAGTTAACATGTTTAAAACGTTTTTGTCATTAATGCTACATTTAACTGCACACTGTTCATAGCTCAGACGTTTTAAAATAATTTATACCTGTACATATCCTTTGTGATCACTAAGAATGCAATCATTTTTTCCTTTTGTTAAATCCCATAACATAGCAGTGTTGTCAACAGACCCTGTCAACAGTTTCAAACTATTTGGAGACCAACATATATCATATACATCATCTTTATGACCTCGTAACACCTGTAACTTAATTAAGTTACAAAAAAATAAATTATACATCCAACACACAATACCTTAAACACTAGCCACGTCTCTCTATCTGTTGTATCTCCTTCAAGAAGAGGAACACTGTCAGTTTTGAGAAACCATACAATAACATTAGCATCGTCATCACCTGTAGCCAAGTATTGACCAGAAGGTGACCATCGCACCACATTTACAGCTCGTTGATGTCTTGTCAAATCTGATGCAATTTCAACATGAACAGATCCACTTTCTTGGATTTTTAAAAACCAAATCTACAAATTAACATTTTAGTTTCAACAGCCAAGACAACTTTTACCAAATTTTCTTACCAGAACATGACAATCAACACCACCTGAAGCTAACCTGTAAAACTCTTGATTAACAAATGGTTGAATATCGATACTCAAAACAGGATCACGATTATGCCACGAAATCTCTGGGATTGTGCACTTCATAATTTATAATTAATATGAATAATAAATAAGTAACTTCTAACTTAAAAAAAACTGATACATTAACAGAGAACAAGTAACTTTACCGCCAAAACAAAAGTTTGACACTGATTTTTGGGACAAATTTTACACCAATACCTTAAACCTTACTGATAAAAAGTTCCTAAACAGTGACAGCCAGCAAATTTCAACCGATTTCAACACGTGTTTGAAAATTAGTGTTTGTTATTGAATCTAAAGAAAATGGTAAGCAATAAAACGACAAATTTAAGTTAGCACAGCTAAAGTATTATTAAAAACTTCTTTTTTAGCCCAATTTAAATAAACATATAGCCACATTAAAGCATCCTAATAGTCGCAAAACCAAAGCACTTAACAAGAAAATTTCCAAGTAAGTACAAATTTATTGAAATGAATTTAATTGTTAATTTTATTTGCATTTTAGTGCTTCCAATAGACAAAAGGCCAAATTGGCACAACAAATTAAACAAAATGTAGTTGCTGAAAAAATTTTATGGTTTCGAGATCATTTGGTAGACTGCTGCTCCTGCTATTCGCCTTTACAAACTGAAGAACTTATTAGAATGTAAGATATCATTAGTTTGTTTTTAAAGTCGCAAAAAAACTCAATTTATGGTTGTCTAGTGGCGATAACATTATAAAATACTTTTTAGGTTTAAACGTGAGTCTTGTAAAAAAAATTAGTATAAATGTCCAGCTAAGTTATTACATTTATTAAATATTCATTCTCAGGTGACAGTTGTGGGAAAAGTATAAATGGTATTTATGTTTACTTTAGGTATTTATCGAGATTTAGTGAAGAGTTGGAGCAAATTTCAATTAAAAATTCTATAGGAAATAGTAAACAAAGAAGGCATGCGAATAGGGAAGATATCATTAAATTAACCATTAAAAGAGAATTTGAAGAATTTAATACATGTGGGATAGGTAATTATAACTTGTAATATAATTTTGAAAGATTAATTTTGTTATTTAGAAATGCCAGACTTGATGAACCCCGAACAGTTGGATCTTCTTCGAAAATGGAATGGTGAACTGCGTTTCCTCCAAAATATAAAACTTAAAAGAATAAGTAAGAAGTTGATTGAAGCAGAAAATAAGAAAATTAATAGAGTTAAACCAATAGATTGCACAAAAAAGACTTCAAATAGTAAAAATGTAGATAATTCAATGGATATTGAATAATTTATTTATTGTAGCTTTTGTTAAATAAAATAAAATAATTGGACAGTCTCCCTTAAAATGAAGGTTTAATAATATTTTTATTGCTTTTTGTATAAATGTATTAACAACTTGTTAATTCATTTGCCCGATTCCTAAGTTATGGATCTTAGATAATTTGGAAGTTTGTGCAATGATAAATCGATAAAACCGAAAGTATTTACGTCTGAGTATGTTCTTTTTATACGTCAAAACATCAATGAACTCTGTAGTATTTTAGGTTAATTAGTTATTGTTAGGGTAATTATTTAAAATTTACACAAAATTACCGACTTTTAATTAAATTAACTTAATATGGATAAACGAGGAAGCGTGGAACTCTTGAAGATGGAGCCTAATTATAATAAAAATTTAAATTTGGATTACACATCAGATTCCAAGTCTAGTTCTCTGAATTCAAAACAAGAATCGGTAAGTGTATTTATGCCTTAACAATATTTTTAAACAGCGTTGCTATTTAGGCAAGTTGGGGTAAAACTTCTCCTAGTAAAAGTTATTGTTCGTCAAGTTCTACTTCAACCGAAAATGTTGTATCAACTTTAGAAAGACATAAAGTAACTAAAGTATGTATATGGTATAAAGTTTGTATATAAAAGTTTAATTTATGTCTTTATATGTTAACCGTCAGACTACTATTGCTGAAACTGCAGTATCGACGCGACCTGATGAACCTCCTTTGCTTCCTGGGGAAAAAGTGTGTGGTCAAGCTAGAGATGTTACTTACTTATGCCCTTATTATGGACCAGCTAGAGGAGTTGTTACTGTAACTAACTATAAACTATTTTTTCGTTCGGTTGACAGAGACACACCTAATGTTGTCGATGTACCACTGGGAGTGGTAAGTCGTTGTGTGAGATGTATTAACCAATGTAACGAAATCCCGTTTAGGTATCACGTATTGAAAAAGTTGGTGGAGCTTCTTCACGTGGTGAAAATGCTTATGGTATTGAAATATTTTGTAAAGATATGCGTAATTTGCGGTTTGCCCATAAACAGGAAAATCATTCGAGAAGAGATGTATTTGAAAAACTACAACAGTATGCATTTCCTCTTTCCCACAAACTGAAATTATTTGCTTTTGAATATGCTGAAAGCTTCCCAGAAAATGGTTGGAATATCTATGAACCCATAGCAGAATTAAAGAGAATGGTAAAAAATGTTTTTGTCAATAGAATTTTCTGTTTATTTTTTTACTCATGTACAAATTTATTTCTTAAATATAAACCAGAACGTGTAGCCCTTTGAGATGCTATAATGTATAACTAATGAATCCATAAACTTTATTTCTTTAGAGTGGTTACATCTCAAAAAAAAATTTAGTTTAAAATATCACCATGTGTTATTGTTTTAGGGCGTTAATAATGATATGTGGAAGATTACAAAGATAAATGAACATTATGAAGTGTGTGACAGTTACCCAGCAGTGTGGGCTATACCAGCACATGCTAGTGACGAAGACATTCGATGTGTTGCGAACTTCAGGAGTCGTGGACGAGTACCCGTGCTGAGTTGGATACATCCTGAATCGCAAGCCACCATTACTCGATGCTCTCAACCTCTAGTTGGGGTACGATTTTATTACAAAAGGGGGATCAAATATACATTTGTATAATTTTGTTTATTTTTAGGTAAGTGGAAAGCGATGTAAAGAAGATGAAAGATACATACAGTTGATAATGGATGCAAATGCTCAATCCCATAAAATGTTTATTATGGATGCCAGACCAAGTGCTAATGCCATTGCCAATAAAGCTAAAGGAGGAGGGTGCGTTTTATGTTGTTTTAGTTACAGTAATAAATTAACATGACACATTTTTAAATAATACTGATCACTTTTGTCGTTTCTTTACAATATACCAACTGTCCCAGTTTGTTGTTCGCACCCATATAAGTATTAAACCATTTAAGTTAGCATAATGAAAATTGTTAGGCTTATATTACAAACAATTAAACATCTTTTGGCACTATTGCGACATGCATTTATTCATTTGTTTTTCTTGTGTGCCGACAACTTTAATTTTTTCAAATAGCACCATGGATCATGCGGGAAACTTTTAAAGAAAATTTCATTCCGAATACAGCAGTTGTTTATACAGGATGAGTCATTAGTGGGGGATCGGTCGATTGTGGCTAAACGGTTTGAGATAGAAAGTTGATTCAAACGGTATTTCATACATTTTTTTCTTCCGAACACGATAAAAATATTTTTAAATATACAGGGTGAGTCACCTCTCTGGAACCAATAGCAACTTTTATATTTCAAATACAACTAACTCCCCATTTTTTATTTAATATTCTTGACCGCCTTCATTTTAGCTTTACATCGATATAAAATAGTACAGGTTTTTATGCAGCCTTGTCACTAAAAAAAATAATTTTCAAAATGTTTCAAGGTTGTACGTCTTTATTTAAAAAATTCTCCTGAAGTTATTTTCCGGAACACAGAGTTGTAATTTGGTAAGGACATATAGAAAACATTGCTCTATTAGCTCGATACGAAAAAGTTTGAATCACGCATACAGGGTGTTCATAAATAGGTGGCAACTTCCATGACTTTCAAAAGCTCGTAACTCAATTTTTTCAAATGCAAACCCCTGTATTTTCTTATATCATCGAATTCGTCGTTAAGAGAGCTTCATTTTTTGTTGGGTATGTCCTATACCCAAAACTCATACTTTTCGAGATATTCGACATTTTTTCTTATAATCATTATTGAAGCAATTAGAGTGCCGTGGAAATCGAAAAAAAAAAATTGCTTCAATAACGATTATAAGAAAAAATGTCGAATATCTCGAAAAGTATGAGTTTTGGGTATAGGACATACCCAACAAAAAATGAAGCTCTCTTAAAGACGAATTCGATGACATAAAAAAATATAGGGGTTTGCATTTGAAAAAATTGAGTTTTTGAAAGTCATGGAAGTTGCCACCTATTTATGAAAACCCTGTATGCGTGATTCAAACTTTTTCGTATCGAGCTAATAGAGCAATGTTTTCTATATGTCCTTACCAAATTACAACTCTGTGCTTCGAAAAATGACTTCAGGAGAATTTTTTAAATAAAGACTTAAAACCTTGAAACATTTTGAAAATTATTTTTTTTTGGTGACAAGGCCGCATAAAAACCTATAGCATTTTATATCGATGTAAAGCTACAATAAAGGTGGTCAAAAATATTAAATAAAAAATGGGGTGTTGTATTTGAAATATAAAAGTTGCTATTGGTTCCAGAGAGGTGACTCACCCTGTACATTTGTAAATATTTTTATCATGTTCGGAAGAAAAAACTGTATGAAATACCGTTTGAATCAACTTTCTATCTAAAACCATTTAGCTACAATCGACCGATCCCCCACTAATGACTCACCCTGTATGTTACATAGGGAACGATTTGTAAAAAACTGTTAAGTCATTAGACGACTCCGTAGGTAAAAATGGCTGTTTATTTGTTAATGGAGTATAAAAATTAGGTTTTAACTAAAGTTAGTTTAAGACTCATTTGATGTTAAAGGTATGATCGCAAAAAGTAACCAGTAGTGTTTAATATTTGTTCAGGTATGAATCAGAAGATGCATATCAGCATGCAGAGCTAGTTTTCTTGGATATACATAACATACATGTTATGCGAGAATCGCTTAGAAAATTAAAAGAACTGTGCTTCCCGAATATCGAAGAAACCCGCTGGTTGTCAGGCGTAGAATCCACGTATTGGTTAAAACACATCAAGTGTATTCTTGCCGGTGCTTTGCGAATTGTAGACAAGGTATTTCTTTTTTTTTTTTTTTGTTATTGGTAGTAAGGTAGGTTTTTTAGAGTCCAACCTTATTTCGCCTCTAGTACCATAATATCTTATACAGGGTGGTCCAAATTCGATGGGATACCCATGCAGGGTATCTCGCTTTATAGGCAAGATAGAGAAACGGTTAAATTACCAAAAAAGGGCAGTTTTTTGGAACATACTCAGAACCGTTTTCAAAGATATAGTATCATTTCCGGTTTTTGAGATATTAGAGAAAAACTGTTTTTTTGTCATATTAATAATGTGTCATATCTCGGCTATTGTTGTAAATATCAAAAAAGTTTATTAAGAATATTTTTAGATATTTTCATGTTAAGTTTGATTACACTAAAAAAAAAAAAATTTGCGCTCGCCGTTAAAAAGTTATGACACAAACTTAACTTTTTTTAAATGGAAGCTATAGTTGGCTATGGCTTATTTAAATTCCTTATTTTTTTCTCATTCCAAATATATAAGGGTTAATGTATTTAATTTCAATAATACGCAAGTTACAAAGGTTTTTCAATTTTTTTAAAGATGAAAAACAAAAAGTAGGCTGTGGAAACAAAAAAAATCAAGAAAAACAGAAAATGATAGAATAGATTTGACAGCTGTTCTGAGTTCATCTCAAGAAAGTGCACATTTTTGGTAATTTAACCGTTTCTCTATCTTGCCTATTAAGCAAGATTACTTAAGGGGTCAAAATGGTCCGTTTTGAGTTTTTGTCTCAAGTGCCTACGTGTGTTCGTGAGAAACCCATGCAATCCCATCGAATTTGGACCACCCTGTACAAAGCAATATTTTCACTTCATATAGCCAAAAATCTAAAACTAACAAGTTTTTTAAATCTTCAATAGCGCCATCGCAGTTGGTCTTTGAAAAAATTGGCGACATCAAAGTAGGAGTGTAAATTGGTAACGTTCATTTGATAAAATATTTGAATTATTTAATCTCCTCTGCAATTCGTACCATTTATCAGATGTCAATGGACACTGAAGTTTTTGGCACACCCTGTTTATTAGATGATGATGTTCTTGTATATGATACACTTTATCTATAAACTGAAGGAAATTTTTCATTGTATATTGATGCTAATTGCTTGTACAATTTATCGAATGTAAAAGTAAAGCATAATAAATGTCTTCAGTCCTCAATAATCTCAGTACAACTCTTAGCCCTAGTACACACAGAGCGTTTTCTGTCACTCAACTCGAGTCGCGCGTTTGTGAAGTACTAGCAATTGCATGTACGCGTACACACATAGTTGCGCGACTTTGGTCGTCGCCCATCAAGTCGCGTGACTCGAGATTTCCCCGAGAACGCGCGTTTTTCTTGCGACTTGAGATACATGAAAACAATACGATCCGTACACGGTCGCGCGCTTTTGTTGTACATATGGTTGTAAAAAGGTCAACTCACACCGGCACAGTGGCGTTGACGATCGCGGTGGCGATCACGATCATTAGTAACCTGGTTACATATTTAAGTTACGTGGTTACGTATTATCGTGATCGCGATCGCCACCGCCTCTGCGCCGGTGTGATTTGACCTTTATCCATCTTCCATGGTGATGCTGTGGTAGCAGCTCCCGTATGACAAACGCTCGTGTGTGTACGGCGACTGTTCGGTTGCACGACAGAAAACGCTTTGTGTGGACTAGGCCTTATTGTTTAACAGTTCACTTGTTTTTTAAATAACATTAAATGTTTTCTCCTGTAGCACTTTCAGTGGTTATTATTTAAAAAAAATTGATACTCATTTTAGTCCTATAAGTTTGTTTGAACTTTAGACATATATATAATTTTTTTGTAAATGTTTAATTTAAGTGATTCACATAATATGTAATTTTGTGTTTAACTGAAAATAATCATTTCCTTAATAGGAATTACAATTAAAGATAAACACAGTGAACGAAATATTTTTTTAGCTGAGCATATAAAGCATGTTTAAATACGTGGTTAATATTATTTTATTTCTTTAGGTGGAAAATCATAAGACATCAGTTTTGGTACATTGCTCTGATGGATGGGATCGTACTGCACAACTCACTGCCCTTTCTATGCTAATGTTGGATCCTTATTATCGTACTATTAAAGGTTTTGAAGTACTCGTAGAGAAAGAATGGCTTTCTTTTGGACATAAATTTCAGCAGGTATATTAAATATCGTTTTTAACTTTATGGGTTCTTTATATTTAAACAAAAAACTTATGTTACTAGTGTATCTTTTATTTTACACTTGCCTTCTTTTTAGAGAATTGGTCATGGCGATGATCATCATTCCGATGCTGATAGGTCTCCAGTCTTCCTTCAGTTTATGGATTGTGTTTGGCAAATTACCCAACAATATCCAAACGCATTTGAATTCAATGAATACTTTTTGATAACAATTTTGGATCATTTGTATTCATCACGATTTGGAACTTTCTTGTGTAACAGTGAAAGAGAGCGCATGCAAGAAGGTAAATATTTCTAGATTTTAACCAACAGACACAATACTTTACCACAACTAATTAGGAAAAAAAAACATTATTGTCGTTTATTCATAACAGCATTTAGATTTTTTTAAATAAAATTTTTGCAATTACAGTGGAAATATAAAAAAAATTATTATGAACTATAAAATTTGAAGGGTTTTATCCGTATTAAAAATGCACGATGAAATTGGATTTCATATTAGTAATTTTAGAAATTTTGTGTGTTTAAAAATGTTAAGTGTTCCATTCAGAGGCGTAGCGACGGGGGGGCAAGGGGGGTATCGATGCCTCGGGCGCCAGTCGTGGGGGGCGCCGCGAAGACAAAAAAAATGTTGCGTTTATGTTACTTTATGTAAAGCCAGAAAACTAAAATGCCATTATACTTTTAAAATTTGTTCGAATTTTCGTTACAGTGTATTTAACTAAATATTAGAACATTATTTTACTTGAAATTCACAATCTACAATAAAAATAAGGACGAGGGGGGGCGCAAAAAAATAATATGCCCCGGGCGCCATTTACCCTCGCTACGCCACTGGTTCCATTGTAGGTCATTATTTAAATTTGAACAAAGTTAGTTTTTTTTTCTTTTGAAGTTTTAATGTAATATGTACCATAGAAACTCCCAAAATGCCAGTAGTTGTTTGTTTAATCTTCAAATTATTTTGTGTTTACAGGACTGAAAGAACAAACAGTGTCGTTGTGGTCTTGCACCAACAGTCAGTTTGATCAGTACCGGAATCCGTTATATTGGGCCAATCCTCATCAACAGCAAGTTTTAATACCCATTGCCAGCATTCGCCATATTAAACTTTGGAAATCGTATTACTGTCGCTGGAATCCCTCCATGAGAACTCAGGTACATTTTATTGATTTTTAAAACTATACAGGGTGTCCCAATTATACACTGCCAAAAAGAAGGTGCATATTCCTGAGTGAAAATGACCATTTGTCAAATATTTTGTTATCCGAAAATGCTTCCTTTCGAAGTTAGAGACCTCCAAAGTTGCAAGAAAAAAAATTCAAAAAATCGATTACGTCCTAGCCGTTTAAGCTAGAGCTATCAAACGGCCGAAATGTTTAGGTGTTTCCCATTGATTTTGTGGGATAATTACAAAGAAAACACGTAATTGGAAGTATGATTTACAGTCAGGTCATCCGCTTACCATCTTCAGAATTTTTTTCTTTGGAATAAAATTGAAAGTGTCATTCGTCCATAAGAAAATACGACTTAAGAGGAAAAAATTCGTCCCTCTTTGTTTTTTTGCTGTAAACGTAGCCGTTTTCGAGAAAATTAGCGCAAAAGATGCATCGACAAACTCTGTTTATACACCTCAAATATTTTTTTTTACTAAATTTAGTTGGCTAATGTCATGCTTGACTTAAGGCTTGTTCATAATTAATCTACGTAACATGACGTAACTTTCCTTTAAAATGTCATACATGTCATTTGGTTATTTATTTTATTGTTATCATCGTTGAAGTTAAATTTGATTTTTATTGTATTAATAATTATCTGGAAATAAAAACGAATGACATGTATGACATTTTAAAGAAAAGTTACGTCATGTTATGTAGATTAATTATGAACAAGCCTTAAGTCAAGCATGACATTAGCCAACTAAGTGTATAAACAGAGTTTGTCGATTAGGGGTGGGCGATATATCGATAGCGTTATATCGATATATCGAAATATCGGCGGATATCGATATAAGGGCGAGAAGCTTTTTTTTTTTTTAGGTCACCAGTCTCTTTTTTCACTTTTTTACCGACTGTTTTAGCTTCGCGCCGCTTTTATATCGAAACTTCGATATATCGATGTTCCGATATATCGATAATTTCGATATCGAAATTTGGATATCGCCCACCCCTATTGTCGATGCATCTTAAGCGCTAATTTTCACGAAAACGGCTACGTTTACAGCAAAAACCAAAGAGGGACGAATTTTTTCCTCTTAAGTCGTACTTTTATATGGACGAATGACATTTTCAATTTTATTCCAGAGAAAAAAATTCTGAAGATGGTAAGCGGATGACCTGACTATAAATCACGCTTCCAATTACGTGTTTTCCTTCTAATTATCCCACAAAGTCAATGGGAAACACCTAAACATTTCGGCCAAGTTTGATAGCTCTAGCTTACGGCTAGGACGTAATTGATTTTTTATTCTTGCAACTTTGGCTCATCCATAGGCGCTGTAGCACCTCCAAATTGAAATGAAATGATGCATATTCCTTAAACTTGTTTACATTTTTACTAAAAAAATATTTTGTCGTTTATACTGCAGCTTCATTCGATACTTCACATTTTATAACAATGGCTGTGTCTTGTAAAATTAATAACCAGGCGCATTTTCCGCAGCCCCACACCACTATCATGCTATATACAAAGTGGCGAGTAGACATGGAGTGGGAATGACGCGTGATATACAAGCTTTATCGGCTACAATCATTGCAGCTTACGATCGAATATATTGTTATTTCCAGTGTTTTACTATCTGTTGTTTTTAATAACATTATTGACATTTATTAAACGTAAATGGATAATATTAAATCAAAATTAAAACAAAAATTCTGTTGTTAAGTATTAACAAGGAATCAATGTTTTGCTTTTACCTATGAGTGAGAAATATGAAATTAAAAGTTTTGAATGTTCTACGCTCGATTTGACTGTTTTTGATTAAGAATATAACTAATTACAATAAAAGATTTATTGATAAATAAGAAAACCAGAAATAGCAAAGGAATTTAAATAATAGACAGTGGCGGCTGGTGACAATAGAAACAGGTGGGGCCAGAGACAAAAAACAATTTTATTTTTACAACCAAACGTAATATGTGTTATACATATAGTGACAATCAAAACACATTTATGGGTTGATATGCGTTACAGCTTGCCCTAGAGTCCATACTAAGTCGCATTATACAGTATTGCCACAAAATACTACAGTATTTTTTTTAAATTAAAAAATTAAACGTGTTGAAAATAAATCAAAAAATAGTAATTTAAAAAAAATTATAATTATTTGGCTAGTTACACAAATACAGGTGGGGCCCAGTCCCTTGACCCCTAATGACGAGCCGCCCCTGATAATAGATAATATAAAAATGTCATTGATCGTTTTATACGTAAAGCATATTTTTGCTTTAACTTTTATTGGTAATTTGAATTTTTAATCCCTGTTCATAGTGAACATTTTGGTTACATTTGTTGCTACAGCCCCCTACTGCTCTCCACATAATTAGAATTTGGATTTGACTGATTATTTTGCAGTAAAGTCCATGTACTTCTGTCAACAAATTTTGTTGGTGGAAAAAAATAGTAAATACAGGGTGTGCTAAATAGATGGACTGCCATTTGATTCTCGTCAGCTGTAAGAGATACAAAATCCATTAACTTAAAGAAATAGTCTAATTTTAGAAAGCTACTTAGCGATACTTTATTAATCCATGTTTAATTTAACCGATTGTTTATCTCTTACGGCTTACAAGATCCCAGTGATGGCATATTTATTTGACTCCCTATATTTATTGTTAATTCAGTGTAGTTTTTTAAAATTTTCGTATTTAAATTTTTTTGCAATGCTCATGAAAGTTTTATATGCATTATTCTTATAAAATTTATATTTATTGACTCCTAAAACAGTCATATATTGTTTATAGGATCCCATATATCAACGTACTCGAGAGCTACTCATTTTAAAAGAGCAGTTGGAAAGACAAGTTGAGGAATGTCGTCGTGAGCAGCTATCAAGAATGACCAGGACTAATGCTTCCCCTGCTTGATCTCGTTTAAAAATGAATAATTCCACGTTTCTTTGTAGTATAAAAGTATCCCAGTGAATTCAGGACTGCATTTCCATTAGAATCTCTGTATTTATTTTAGAGAAAAGACATTATTTTTATATTAAAAGAAAATCAGTATTTTATTTTGTATGTTGTGCAACTTTATTTATTTCCAAAATGCAGACATTTTTTTACTACACTTTGTCTTGTAATGGATTCAGTCCTAGAGTAAGCTTTTTTTATTGTAATATTTATATTCCACGTCAAATATGTAAAGTATATAAAAATGTATTTATTTTAAAGATGTGAATTAAATAAGCTTAAATACTTGATAAGTTTTGTATTCTATTATTATTTAAAGCAATATTAAATTTTAAACATCTGTTTTCTATTTCTTAACCCTTTGCCTGTTCTGTGCATCACCGGTGATGCACACAAAAAAATGGTCCTTCGTACGCTTTGGGTATCATATGGAAAACACATATCTTTGCACTTGCTAGATGCTTTACACTTATCCTGACACTACATTATACGTATAAAATAATCCCATAGAGCCGTAGAACATGATAAATGTGAAATATTTAAATGGACGTACGGTACAAATTTTATGTACAATTTTGGACAGGCAAAGGGTTAATAAAAAATAATGGTTGGTTTTAAAACTATTAGCACCTTTTTTAAGTATGCAGTAAAGGTAAGACTTGCACAAAAGTAATAAAAAGTTTTGGTAAATATTAGTTGTGAAAACGTAAAAAATTCATAAAATTCGGATATTTTCTGTTGGTCCCAGATTGTTTTAATATTTCGATGTAGCAATATTTCGATGTAACTGTCGTAGGACTAATTTCTAGGTTTTAGAGAGAAATTCGCGATAGATTATTAGTAAAAAAAAGGTTATTCCCTTAATTTATTCATTACTTCAATTTAACTGTCTTAAAAGTTCTCTGTATTGTTATCATAGTCGATTTTAAAAAATATTAAAAGTATAATTTATTTTTACAAGATGTCGCGGTAGTCGTCATTTCGTCGATTGGTGACGTCATTGTATTGATCAAAAATTGCTGTAGTCGGCGTACGCCATTTTGACTTAAGTGAAAAAGTTTGGAAAGTGGCAAAAATATAGAAAATCTGTGATCATCCGTCCTAATTTAAGTTCAGTCGGATTAATTTCCCGTTGTTTACTGTTCACCCATTTGGACGGACCAAGGTAGGTGTTAATTTTCCGTTTCTTTTTGTTGTAGATATATGATTTCGTAATTCAATGTTTTCTTTGCTCTTGCTGAGTTTGTATATGTACCGTTACTTCTGCTTTAGCTTTTGTGTTACGTTTGTAGTAAGGTAAATACAGCTTACCATTAACAGACAAAAATTATAGTCAGTGCTCCAAGTTAATACAGTTTCATTTAAAACGTCATACGTTTGTATATTATTTTTTGGCAGATAGTTGGGGTTGGGCAAGTTCAATGTTTTGTGCTTACGTAGTGATCTTCGTTAATTTTATTTTACGTGTTTATGTAATAACTTATTTTTCGTACATATACGTTTGTTTTCCAGAGATTATTTTTAACGTTTATAGTGCACTAGCGCATTAATTAGTGACTTTTCTGTGAGTACATGACATTCATATGTTTCTAGTTGCATCTATGAAGTCATTTACCTTGTCACTTTTTTTGTTAAAGAAATTGTAGAGATAAAACTTAACTGTGACTTTGTTTTTTGTGTTATATTTCACAGGTATATTAACTTATACACACACTAAACACAATTGTACAAATTAGAAAACTTCAAATGTTATTAAATGGTGCTCTGTTAGTTTTTTTAATTTATGGTGTTTGTTAATTATTTACAATTTAGTTAATAACTGCTATTTGTTAATTGTTGAAGTAAACTGATGTAACAGATTAATAATTTGTTAGTAGAATACCATTCTAAGATTGAATTAATGTTTCAAACAAAGCAATACAAATGTAAACAATTAAATCTTGATTGTTGTTTAGTGATATGGAACGTTATTTTGTTGTAGCCATAAGGTTCGTTCGCTGGGTCCTGCAGATCTAAATGGTTGCGTGCAGACAGCATGTCTACTTTGCCAGGGTTGGCCTCCAAAGGGGAGAAAGGAAAATCGAAGTTTCAGTCACTAGATATCAATAACTTATACAAAGTTTACACGGTAAGTTACAATTTACTCATATTTTATAACATCTTTAAAGTTGTCTTTTAAATAGAATTGGTTAAAATAAAATATTTGTCAAGACAATAATGTATAGCAGTTTAAATAAAAAATAATGCAACATTACTATATGTTTTGTGTAGTTAAACGTTTTTTCTTTCTGAAATAAAAAAAAATAAAATTAGTTTATGATGTTAAAAATTTATAACCTTCATATTGTGTTAAACTTTTGTCAGATTTGATTACAATATTTTGTATATCGATTTAAACCTTGACATGATTGTGTATTGTTTTAATGTTGTTGCGTAAAATTAATTTTATTGCAATGAAACAATTTTTACCTGTGTCAAGTTGTAACAGTCATTTCATGCTGCGTCTTTGTTTCTTAATGAGCAAAGTAATTAAAATAGATGCATTACTTTCTATTATTCTCGACGCACATGGGTTGTTACAACCTGTCGCTATATATCACTATTTTTATTCATATACGCATTTGGTTGATATGACCAAGCATCTAATTTTTAAATTTAATTTGTAGTTGTTAAAAGCAAATTGTTGGCAAAGGTAATTATTGTACTTTCAAAGTTCATGTTGTATCATTGAATATTTAACATCGTCTTGTTGGTGGGTAATTTAAACATACTGCACATTTACTGAGTAAAGGTTCTGCTGTAGTTTTATGTATTGTACAGCACATTTTTTTGTTATGTGTGAATTAGTTATTAGTATACTTTTGTAATAACATTACATATGTTTGCAATATTAAAGTGTCATATAGCATAAAAAATTAAGGTTTACTTATTTCTTTTTATCATCGTACAATAATAATAATTTAAATAATTATTATATACCTATTCGTGTCATATGTCATAATAGCTAATCTGTTAATGGAATTTGTTCTTCCGTTCGAGTAATTCAATACATAAGTAGCTATTTTTATGATAATATGTATTTGTAAATGTTGTTGTTGGTTCTTTAATTACCTGTCTTAATATGTTCAGTGAAGAGTGTAGAAAAAAATTAAAATATTTGTGTGGTTTGTTTTTTAACTACTAAATTATTTTGCAGGGCGAACCTTCTGAAACACAGCAACAAAAAAATACAGTACCACGCAAACATGGCATGCAAAGTCTGGGTAAGGTACCCACTGCTCGGCGACCTCCTGCTAATCTCCCTTCCCTGAAATCTGAACACACTGGAAGTGACGCAGCTGTTTCTTTAGTACCTTCGGGTGGAGCAGGATGGGGCAAACAAGACGCAAATTCCTCTTCTACCACTACCCCTCCAACTGTAAGTGTCATAGTTCTTATTTATAAATTTAGAAAAATAAAACACGTGGGATAGTTGTACAGTTTTTACTTTTAATAACTTTTTTGTTGTGGTAGACATCAACTGTAACCAACTCGAGTGTGACCAATGTAAGCCCTTCCAATGCACAACAACCGACTACACACCAAGCTGTCAGTGCGCTACCAGTGACCACAACCATTCCCCCAGCTATCAAACATGTCACTCCAAATGCTACGCCTGTCACCACAGACAAATCATGGAGCTCTATCATGAGCGGTTCCGACTTACTACAGCCTCCTCCATATCAGAGCCCACAATTCCAGCACGAGTTCCCCAGCCTGTCCGCTGGCGATGGCGTCCCTCCACGCACTGGCACAGATACCCAATACGGACCAGGTCCAAGTTTGCGACCTCAAACCGAAGGTTCTTGGATACAGGGTGGTTCTCGAGGAGCTCCGGAAGGCCCCCCAAGGAGCAACTCGGCCCCCCTGGGAGCCCCACCACAGCTCTCGGCCCAGGTCGGCCCTGCGCAACATCAGCCTATACCACCGCAGTTCCATTCATTAGTACCTTCATTTGTAAGTATATCAGTTGTGGTCATATATTGAAATGATACAACAATTTTTTTTTTAGATGTACAAAGGTAATTTTCCACCAAATGGACATGGGGGTCCCAATTTTGCAAATATGCCTGGTCCCATGAATGGACGTAATCGTGTACCAGATAACAGGGCTACACCTCGTGGTGATTCCGATGAGGTTTTACATAGGCCCATTATAAAAGAAGAAGACCTTAGCCGTATGAATGATATGACGAGAGATGTCGGTTGGGCTTCCCACGATGATATTGATTATAAGTAAGACATTTCTTTATGTTTGTAATTTTAAATTAATTGTTTTTTTTCTTTGCAGCCAGAAGTTGGCATTTAGTGATGATGAAAATGAAAAAGGTAAAGGTCACAGACATGTATCTCATTATAAGGAATATGATAAGACTGAGCACAATTCGCAAGAAGCACAGTCCAAAAATTGGAATGCTTCTCGTACTGGGTCCAACGCACAATCCAACACATCTCACTTGGCTAGAGGACGTTCAGCTGAAGAAGATGAAGTTTGGTTACAGAAGAGACGGCAGCATTCAGAAAATGTGGCCATGGCAGTTGTGAGAGCGCAACAAAGAAAAGACGAGGCCGTTGTTAGAGCCAAACAAAGAAAGGAAGAAGAAGAAAAACGTTTTATAGAAAGTAAACAGGCAGCGGCCAAAAAATTGAAAGAGTTGGAAGAGAAACTAAATAAAAATAGTCGTGGAAAAGAGTTGGAGGAAAGTCATGGTACTATTAACCCGTCAGCTGTGCCACCACAGCCAATTACACCGACATCTATACCGGTACCAGACTGGGAACGTGAACGAGAAAACCGGTCTCGAACCCCTAATGAATCTAATAATAACAAATCTCAACATCGAGAACTGCAAACTGATTTTCGAAAACTTACTCAAATTGAAGCACGCAATTTTGTGCGAAAGGATTCTCGAAGTGTTGATAGAGACCCACGTGACCGAGACAGAGATCCCAGGGAACAAAATGCCCCAAGTTTTTCTAAACAATTTCAGTCAAATTTACCTCCGAGGTTTTTGAAACAACAGCAACTCCGTAATAATTCTACGACAAGTCCCCAGCCTCAGGGATCCGGTGCTGCACCGTTTTCAGAACAGTACGATGTTCGTTGGCAAAATACTCAACAGTACAATAAAATGTCTAATAGTTCTCGTTTACCTCGTCAAGATATAGAAGAGTCTGAGGGTAAAGATCGAGATGATGTTCGCCATGGATCTGATGATGGATTTCGCTCGTCGTATCGCCCGTATTCTGATACAGGGTTCAAATCTAATGAAAATAAATACATTGAAGATGGCCGAGATTATAGAGGACAACAAGAATATGATGACAAGAGAGAAAGAGATGATAAGTGGGAAAGAGAAAAGTATAAGCAGGATAAAAGAAGTTCGCAACAAGATTTATTTGATGAACACAGTATTAGTCGTCACAGTAGTGAAGAGTGGAGAAGTGACCGCCGTGATAAATATGATAGAGAAGATAAAGTTCAAGAAAGATATGAAAGACCCCAAAGACCGGACAGTAGAGACTCGCGTACTTCTCGTGAATCTCGAAATTCTCGTGATTCTGCAAGAGATTCAGAACCTCGTGAATTTCATGGCTCATGGGCCGATACACCTTTTGAGCCGGCATACGAAGAAAAGAGAAAAGAAAACTTTAGAGAAGACCGAAGACAAGTTCCTGGTCCCATTACGAAGGAACGCATAGAAGCAGAGGACTATAAAAGTGAAAAGAAAAATTTGACGCAGCTTAAGCGAGGGCTTATTCCAGAGAAGAAATCTTTAGAATCTAAAAGAGATGACCATACCCCAGAAAAAGAAGAAAGCAATGTGTGGAGTGAAGATAAAACTAAAGAACTATTAATTGACCAATCTTGTACTTCAAACGCATGGGCAGATGCCATCTCACCAAACACAGTTGCACCAGAGAATCCTAAATTTATGGATGCACTTGAAAAGTCAAATAAGACTCCTTCGTTGGTGGAATCCATTAAAGAGGAAGATAAACTGGATGATTCTGATTCAAAAAAAGATAAAGACATGCTCGATTGTAAAGATAAAGATGACAAAAGAAATCATCCTGCTAATCGAAGGCGAGGTGATAATCGTGGAGGATCTACTTGGGGGGTCGGTGGATATGTGTATCATCGTAGTTCGTGGTCTAAAAGAAATGAACCACGAAGAGGATCTCGATCAGGTAGTTCAAAGAAGCAGCATCCTAAAACAGGAGAGTGGCACGGAACAGAATCTGATATATCTGCAGATGAAATATCTGTATCTACCGAAAGCGGTAAAGATGATAGATCAAGTCGTGCATCGCAACGAAGTCCTAAATCTCATAAAAAGTTTGAGAAGGATGAAAAGAATAGGGAAGTTAAACAAGATAAGTTTACGTCGGAACGCAAAAATGATTCCAATAGAAGAGATAATTATGTTCCGAGAGGTGAACCTTCTAGACATGGTCGAGGTGCAGGTAATTTTAGAAGTCGTGGAGGATTGAGCAAACGGATTGATGGTTATGGTCCCCCTCCTTCCAAAAGTCCATTTGGACAGCACGACGAAAAGGATAAAAAAGGATCAAATGATGAATTTACTGGTGTAGATAACTTCAGTACTGATGAGAAAACCAAACAGAATCAGCAAGCATTGTCGGCAGGAATTATTGGTAGTGGCAGTAATCGTAATGCAAACAGGGATTTTGCTTCAATAAAGCAAAAAAGTGAGGATAAATTGGAATATGGTAAATCAAAAAATGCCTCCAGCGGTCATCGTTTTAAAGTAAAAGGTAAAAGTGATGGTAGTACTGCTGAAGAAAACTGTGATACCTCAGATAATTCTGATGAAAGTGGTCAAAAAGATGGAAGGACTCATAAATTTGGTTCCAAATCTCTAATGGGTGCATCAAGTCGATCCTCGAACAATATTTTAAATCAACCTCGGCGCAACAATCCTCCACCTCGTTTGGCTGGAGATAAAAGAAGTGGTTACAGTTCATCTCGTAGTGATATTTCAAATCAGAGACAAAATTCAAGTGGCTCTTTGAAACCCAATCAATCTATTACTAAGAAAGACTTAAACCCCTCTAAAGTTGATGACAAATTATCGGACCAATTGTTGCCTTCAACAAGTGATAAAACTTTTAAAGGTAACTCCGAAGAAGCAGAACATATAGATGGTGATATGGATGACAGAGGTTCCACCCACTGTGATTCTGAAGGTTTTCAAGAAGTGAAAAGTAAGAAAACTGGCCAGCGACAAAAATCGTTGGAAGATAAACCAGTTCCAAAGCCAGTCAAAATTGAAAAAGACAAAATTGATAGGAAAAAAATGAATGGTCCAGTGACTCAATTAACCCCACAGCAAATCGCTAATATCCCCTCGTTGATGGATACGCCCATAAACCCACCTACAGTTATGCCTCAAATGTCTAATAAGGGACAATTTGATAGGTCAAGAAATAAGCTGCCACCAAGGTTTGCGAAGCAAAGGGAAAATAATCGACTGCAAAAAGTGCAATTGCAGCAAGCAATATGTGACGTTAATGACATGAATAAAGTGAATCATAACATAACAATGTACTCAATGAAAGATGGACCAAATGCAATGCCCGGACCTATTTCGAATGCCTGGGAGAAGCCGTTGGTACAATTGAGAAGTGAACAAGAGACCATGTTATCTGTATCCATAGATAGTTCGAAATCTCTGGAACATCCTCAACAATCTGCTAGTCAAAGTAATAGCCCAAATATTGATAAGGTGAGTTTATACATTTACAATAGTTTTGCATTTTCAACTTCAAATATGTAAATTGCTGTCATGTGATGGGTGTAACGTTACTATAAACTATAATTTCTTTTCTTATCCAAAATTATGCTTAAAAGTCATTTAAACATTTTTTTAATTACCTTTTGTTTACTCTTTATGTATGTTTTATTACAGGTAACAAAATCAAATCATTTAACGGATAAGACAGTGCTGGATGGTGCAACACCACCAGTAAATACAATTATTTTTGAAAATACCAATTTTAAGTCGGCCCCCGGTACTCGTGGTGCCCGAACTGATAAGCCTTGTGGTAATAAAATGGAAGAAAGTGGCATCGACAATTCGATGATATCCAGCTTTAATAAACCCATGAGAGATTTATTAAACAAAACTGAAAAACAAACCGACTCGATCCAAATGCAACTGGCTTTTAGTAAAGAAGACAGTGCTGATATGAAATTGGACTTTTTTGAGTCTGAATTTTCACATTTGACAGATGATAAGGCTCCAAAGAGTCTTGGCTTACCGCGATCTATGCATGCAATGACGAGTGCTAATAATACAATATCGTCGTCTACTGCAGACGCTTTGAATTTCAAGATTGCCTCGGTGAAGAAAGTTTGGGAATCCATGCCCACAGTTATTGAACATTCGGTAGGACAAGATGATGCTAATTCTAGCTTTACTGCTTCGTTTGTTGACCCGAATACGTTGGATCCTTCAGCTGTGTTCAGTAAAAGCAATGATACTGCTGACGATTCTCACGAGGGCTATAGTCCTTCACCAAATCAGACGGCTTCCAACAGCACGACAAATGTTTGCAAGGTAAATAACTAGTAATGCACGTGATAAATTTTTATTTGAATTTTTTTTACAGTCAAGGGGTTAATTAATTTTTGGTAATTGTTGGCTTAATATTTTTTTGTGATATGTTCTATCAATTTTTTTCATCTTTGCAAAATGTAAATTTTTTGTTTGTCATCCTCATTGTCTTAATGCAGTGCTTCCCAAAGTGTGATCGGTGAACCCCGGGGGGGTTTCCTGAATCCCTTGGAAGGGGTTCACCGAGCCTTTTAATAATGTTCAAGATTATCCAAATACAATAATACAACAAAAACTTTGTCCTCTCCAAGCTTTTCATTTTAAAGGAGTCCTTGGAGTTAAACGTTTGAGTGACACTGCCTAAATGGACAATCTTTACGCCTAGAATGAAAGTCCCAATTGTTTTTACTTGCATAATTGGCAACGTTTTTTTTTTTTTAGGTAAAACCTACTCAGCAAGTTGCTGGTAGTGCAGGTCAAACTGTACACACAACAGGCACCCATCAGCATTCTGCTGTAGTTGGTCCTGGTATAGTCGGTCATCCATTATCTCCACCACCCATGCAACCTGTTATAGGCGCAGGAGTGGGATTAGGTCAACCACCGCAACAGTATACTTCAAATCAACATCTTAGTTATCAGGTGTGTGTTGTATTAACAAAGTTGTTTTTTTGTGTTTACTTTCAGTTAATTCCTCCCTAGGCTAAACTACGGTCATTTAAAGAATCCTTTTTTTTTACAGCCTAGTTTGGGTGGCAGCACACAATACGGATTGTCTGCTATACCGTCGCCCCCTACAGTGCTTTTCAATTCATCTCCGCAACTTCAGGCTGCTCAAAGTGGCCTCTACGGTCCATTCCAGATAGATCAGAGCCAGGTGTTGGGAAGTCAAGGAAGATCACAATATTCCCAATATCCGAATCCCTATAATTTGGGACAGACTGCTTCTAGTCCTTATTCGGCTCAGTCTATGTATCTTTCGAGTGCCCAGCCTCACCCTCCTCCCACTGCTCAAGCACCACCCGATTTGTACCAAAATATGAACAGCTATCGTTTGCCGGCAACTGGTCCTTTTGCGCAAAGTCAGCAACTGAATAATCCCACGACTGTATTAATTTCGTCTACTTCAAACTCGCTTATGTCTGCTACTGTGAAGCCTAGTACTCAACAAATTAGTGCTATAGGTGAGTAGAATTTTAATTTTTCATTTTAAATGTTTCGGAATTTATAAAGTCCCAACGATTTCAAAAAACACATAAGGGATGTATGCACCGCTGTTTCAAGTTGCAAAACTTTAATTTTATTTATTGAGTAAAATCCAATTTTATACTTAAATGCCGATAAATGTGTAACCAATAAATACCTTGCTGCACAATTAAGTTTAGTTTCAAAAATCACCTGTTTTTAAAATAAAAATCTCTTATTAAATGACGGATCAGTTTAGTTTCAAGACTCTTGTTTCATCGTCGGTAGCAATCTTATTTGAATATATTTAATAAGATTGCTACTGACTGAGAGATGAGAACTCCAAAACTGGTCCAGCATTCGTAGTGATTCTTTATAATTAGATACAAGTGATTTTCAATTAAACTTATATACAGGGTGTACCACTTATCCTTTACAGCAGTGTTTCCCAAACTTTCGACATCTGTGTACCCCTTTTATAATTTTCGTAACACTGAGTACCCCTCGTTAAAAAATAAATAAAAATAATAAACGAAAAACAACATTTATTCATAATAAAGTACAAATACTGCACCAGGTGCAGCCAAAGCCCGGTGCAGCGCGTACCCCCACCAAACTCTTCCCGTACCCCCAGGGGTACGCGTACCACACTTTGGGAAACACTGCTTTACAGCATGGAGAATTGTAAACGGTTGAGTTACAAAATTGGTTAAATGGGTCAAAATGATCTGATTTAAGAGCAATTGTTCTATGAAAAAAATCGTGAAAAATTAATGGTTTTGCGCTATTGATAAAAAACAAAAAAATGTAGTTTTTAGGGTTTTGCTTATAACTTGCTTATTTAAAATCACACTCAAAATATTTTTCACCATTATTGGGATTCTTTTTTGCATTTTAAATTTGTTAATAAATTTTACCTATCTTAACCTTTTAACTGGAAAATTAATTTATCATAGGTTTCACCAAAAAATTACATTTATTTAAAAAGGTTTATCTCTTAAACCAGTGTTTCTTAAACTTTTTTGTTCGCAACCCACTTTCCAATTCAAAAAATAGTCACGACCCAACAAAATTTTGAAACTTTTAAATGATATATTAACCATTCATAACCTTTATTATTTTTAGAATTATAAAAAAAACATATTGATTTGCTATTCAATTTATTTATCAATTAAAACTCAAAATCTCATTGTACAAAAAATTACCTTTAAAATAAATAAAATATTAATTTTTGGCTTGGTTAAATAAATAAAAACTTTATCATGTTGCAATATGGTTCGCGACCCACAATTTAAGAAAGACTGTCTTAACACGTTAAGCCCGGCGTGACATCAACGCAGTGCAGTGTCTCACTTTAGTGGCCAGCCGGACGGCGAGGCGAAATGGTGTGTCTCACTACTTGAGTTCACTTGAATGGCGTGCCTATCGTTGGATATCACAATATAATGCTATATACATGGAATGTGATACATAGCCGTCCGGGGGACCAACTTATGCTTTTGGTCCAGAATTTTTTCTGATAATTTGGTTTTTAAAAGGCACTGAATGGAAAATTATATATTCAGAAAAAAATGATACAGTAAAGGTATAAAATAAAGTAATACACATTTGTATAATAAACAAAATAACTAAATTAAACAATAATAAATTGGTTATTCCTTAAAAAAAAAAACTTTAGAACAAAAACAGTTACAAATTTCTTTTTTTTGTACTTTGTGTACAGTGAAAAAGCAGCTAATGCAGTAATATTTTTCACAAACGGTACACTGCCATTTTGTAGATAGACTACTATCGTTTGATTCACATTCAGCCGCAATGCGTACGTAAACATGCATAGACTTGCAGAAGATTGCAGTGAAATATTACATTAGTGTCACGCGGTCCAAGTGGACGTTGAGACAGCGAGACATACATGTGGTGTCTCAAACAAAATCTTAAAAAGTACTATAAGGAACATTATTTTTTAAAATCGCAACTAGTATAAGTCATAATAATACATAACAATAAAATTACAACAAAAAAAAACATTTGGGCCCAGGGACCCAAATGTTGTTTTTTTTGTAATTTTAGTGTTATGCCTTAATATGAGTTATGGTAGTTGCGATTTTGAAAAGTAATTTTCCCTATAGTATTTTTTTGAGATTCCGTTTGAGACACCATACCTATGTCTCGCCGTCTAGTGTTTACTTGGACGGCGTGACACTGTTTTGTTTGTTATGCGAAAATAAAAAAAAGAATAGGAAAGAATCGTGGCTCAACGAAAATGTTCGCGTACAACATGGCGTACTGTTTGTGAAAAGTATTACCGTGTAAGCTGATTTTTCACTGTAAACAAAGGGGAAAAAAATTCATAACTGATTTTGCACAGAAGTTTTTTTTTTTAAATGAATCGATTTCTTATGTTTCAATTATTTTGTTTATTACACAAATTTGTATCACTTTATTTTGTACCTGGTTGTATCATTTATTTCTGAATATATAATTTTCCATTCAGTGCCTTATAAAAACCAAATTGTCCGAAAAATTTCCGGCCCAAAGCATAAGTTGGTCCCCCGGACGGTTATGTATCATATGCCATGTATTTAGCATTATAGCGTGATACCTAACGATAGGCAAACCGTCCAAGTGAACTCAAGTAGTGAGACACACCATTTCGTCTCGCCGTCCGGCTGGCCACTAAAGTGAGACACTGCTTTGATGTCACGCCGGGCTTAACTTGTTAAACCATTGGGGATGTATGAGTTCTGCTTGTTGCAAAAACTTTTTTATTATTTTGTTATATTTGTCTCGATATAGTAGTGACCTGTTCATAAAAATAAAAAAGTTCTCTCATGACATTTTACGCTGCACGTGCTTTCCAAAATTTTTGAGGTCGCGCTTTGCTTTAAAGTTATTTGACATGAGATATTAAATCTCTTGAAGAATAATTTTTTACACCGTGGGATTCAGTCAATCGAAGAGAATAATTTAATGAAAAAATCGCTGAGATATGATAATAAATAAGAGTTGGTTATTAAGTTTTATGCTTAAAAAAATTAAAAACATTTTTAAAATTTCATGAAGTTGTGTTTTTTTTTTTATTTTGGCACATTGCACAACTTCGAGATCTGAAATTCTGTTTAGGAGGATGATTCTGCTATAGGAACCCTCAGTTTAAGATACATATTGTTAGTTTTCATTTTGGGAACCAGTTTGGGCACATACAATTCTTGACGAATTGAGCTCGTCATTACCAGTTAAAGGGTTAATTTGTTTTGTTATTTTTATATCAACTTTTTTGTTTTAAATACGGGTTGTAGTTGTCTGTGACACCTATAAGATACTTTTTTTTCTTGTTTCTTGATGTATGGGTTGTTGAGTTTATCTTTAAAAATAAGTAAGTTTTTACAATATTACTTATCTATAGTATCATCAAGATTATGAAAATAAAAACAAAACATTACATGACTAAGCAGGCTGTACTTAATTAAACACATAAAAAGTGAAGGTCTGAATACTTTTTTCAAGATTTTTTCATTTAATAGTTGCTCTAAAGTCTTGGTTCATTTTGACCCATTTAACCAACTCCGTATCTCTTACCGTTTACGAGATCCCCATGCTGTTCACGATAACTGGGACACCCTGTATATTGCATACATTTATCATTTAAATAGTGGAAGCAATAATTGTGTTAAAGTTTTTGATAATTATTTATTACATTTGTATAGGAACAAAAGCAGGAGGGGCTGGCCAAGCTTACCAACAGCAATCCCAGCAGGGTCAACAACTTTATATGACGTACGACCCGACGATGCAGGCAAACTATCTATCAAGTACTGGTGTCATGCAACGAGCTCCAACAGCTATGCAAAATAATGTTGTGCCTGCGTTGCAGCCCTCCTCGTCGTACTATACTGGATCTACAGGTACTGGCAAAGCTTATAACACTTCCTGGAGGTATTAGACTAACTTGCTTTTGGTGGGGCACGCCTATTGTCCTGTAGTATATGGGCTATGTTTTCTTTCTGTATTGTGGTGAGACTCTTGAAAGTGTTTGGCAGTCTTGTGAAAAAAACTCGAGACTTTAAGTATTAATTTTAAAACAAGAATCTGTCTCTTGATGATTTTAGTAATTTTATATTTTTGCACAGGTGATAATTTTTTTTTATTGATATAAAGTTAATCATTAAGACAAAGATTCTTCTGAGACGTAATACTCTGTAATAGTTTTATAGTTATCAGTGGTGTATTATTTGTAACACACTTTAATTTTAGTTAAATTCTTTCCAAGTCATTTTTATTATATTTTTTCTAACGGCTAAGTTTTAATGTATTGAATATTTGCTGTATTTCTAGAAATACTAACAGGTGCTCATCTTCACTTTGTTTCTTCTAATATATACCGGGTGTTAACCACCAGCCGTGAACATAGGGAATTAACATTGGTTTTAACTTTTTTTTCGGATTCCTGCTCCCCAATTGAGTTTATATTAAAATTAATGGTAACAATAGAAAGATAAATTTATTACGCATCATTTGAGACCATTAATAAGCTTAAATGTTTAATATTTAGTTTATAATTAATATTTTAAAATTGGATTAATTTTACAAATATAAGTAGCCATGACAGCCAATCTGACATTTGTCTTCATTAACTTTTGTTATTATCTGTCAATTTTTAAATCAGCGAGTTATTTCTTTTTTCACCATTAAAACTCTTCCTCTATTACAGTTTTTTTTCTTCATTTTAATCAAAATCGTTAAAGAAATAACTCGCTGATATAAAAATTGACAAATAATAACAAAAATTAATGAAAACAAATGTCAGATTGACAGTCATGGCTACTTATATTTGTAAAATTAATCCAATTTTAAAATATTAATTATAAACTAAATATTAAACATTTAAGCTTATTAATGGTCTCAAATGATGCGTAATAAATTTATCCTTCTATTGTTACCATTAATTTTAATATAAATTCAATTGGGGAGCAGGAATCCTAAAAAAAGTTAAAACCAATGTTAATTCACTATGTTCACGGCTGGTGGTTAACACCCGGTATATATAGCTTCTTGGAGGTAATAAGTGATCTTAATGTTCAGCATTTGGATCTGTAAATAACGAAATGACAATATAAAGATAAAATTGATTAAGTGTCGCGGTGTCAAATCTGCTTATTATAATTTTTAGTCTTGTATAAATTATACAGAATGTACCATAAAAGTCAATTTCAGTGGCATAACTAGAAAACAATTGGCCCCGATTGAACATTTCTTCCTATTTCATTTAACTGTTTCTTTGATAATATTTAAAAAAAAAAAAAAAATTGAATATTATAGATATCTAAATGTGTGAAATAGAAAATGTTTTAGATTTTAAGCCAGAAGAGTTTTGATAAACAACACATTTTTGAATTTTTTATTCATATTCTGGGTTTTGCTTCTACTTAACTTGATACTTGTCTATGTTAGTACATTTCTAATTTTTATTAGTCATGTGATTCATACTGCATACAAAATTTTTTTGAGTATCTGAATACTTCCTAGAGCCTGTTATAAGTTTGTTTGGATTTTATCAAAGTTAAATTGATTGGTTATAGATTTCTTTTATTTTTGAGCAACCTATCGTAATGCTTGATAAAGAATGGTCCTTAAAAGTCATTAAATTATTTTAAATGTTCATTGGTTACTTCCCAATTTTGTTCTACCTATAGGAAAACCCGTGCCTGTAAAATTTCAGGTTAATTGACCAATGTGTGAAGGTTGCTAAAAAGGTTAGAAATTTAGCATTTTTACGTATATGCATTAAGTCTGCAATTTAATAAAGGGCACAAAAAGTAGATTGTAGACACAAGTACACTGTTTTTCATTAATTATTTTAATATGTTGACAACATATAACATTTTACTACTGAAAAATTTAGTTGATATACAACTTCAACCCTAATGTAAGACACTCAAAATTGTCTTTTTGAACAATAATCATTAGGTTAAATATGAATTTAGCACTTAAAAAGTTTTTGACCACCTCTCTTGTATTAATTATGAAACAAAGCATTTTCTTTACATTGCCAAATGAGATTTTTTAAAATTTGAAACGTAATAAAAATAATATTAATTATGTATCAAAAAGCAATGGGATAATCGTCAAACTTTTATTAATTTACTTTGTTGTTTTAGCAAAGATTTTAATTTCTGTAATAAGGGGAGCTTCGCTGAGTGCCCAAAATGCAAAATGAATATTGTACCGTATATTTTGAACTTTTAAAATGTTTACTTGTAGGTACATGCACCACCGTTCACTAGTGCAAAAAAATGTAGCTGTAATGTAAATGTAACAATTCAAGTTGCATCGGCCTAAACTTTGTCTTCTCATGAGCTCATGTCGTTTGACTAGCTTGAAATTGAAATTTTTGACAAAGATTATTAGAAACGGGATGCAAATTGGTTTTTATGATGTTTTTTTGCCTTTTTCAAGTACATGTACTGCATTGGGTTAGTTATGCCACTGGTTATTTCCACAATTTTTATTTCAAATTGTTAATAGTGTATGTATAAATTATTTTGTGTTTATTTTAGTGTGTAGTTAGATTACATTTCTTTCATTCAGTTTAATTTAATAAATCCAGTTTTTTGTATGCTGCCTAGAAGTGTATCATCATGTATATTATTTAATTTAATTTATGTAGTAATGGTAAATGTAATAAAATCTGTTACTTTGGTGTGTGTTTTTTATTGCATGTTTAATTAAACCTTTTTGTTGTATGTTAGTTGTATTTGGTAGTGCAATCATCATAGATTGAATTGTTTTTATTATGTTTAGTATTAAATTTGTTAAATAAAAGGTGATGTTATGTTTCAAGTTTTACTTGTATTGTATCGTAATTATGATTTTCTGTTTCTAGGGGGCCAGACTGGTTTTTATCAACAACCTGGTAGTTCCACACTACAATCTGCTCCATTGCAACAACACCAAGCAGGCTATGGTTTACAGGGCAATGTGTTTGGAACTCCAAATCAGTCACACACCAGTGCCGGATTGCAAAATTTCAATTCTCATTTTTTATCTTCGTCAATGCAGATCGCAGCTTTAAATGCTCAGCAGTATCGTTCCCAAAATCTCCCCAATACTGCATACATGAAGGGTCAACATGTTGGAGATCAAAGTGGGAGGCCTCAGCAACTAAAAAGCCCAAGTAGTCAGCAGGATGTGCTTTCTTCAGTTTTTAATTCAGGTAAGTTGATAAAAGTTTATTAAAAATTGTGCTTGTGGGGAATTAAGTTAAATACAGTGGAAGTTGGTTCGGATATACTGCGGGACTTTTTTGTGTAAAAGTTAGTACTCAACAGAAGCTATCATGTGAAAATTTATAGGTTTTTTCCAGCAGGACTATGTATGATTCGACGAACGGTTAAAGTATGTGCAGTATCAATATAGCGTGCCACTAGAAACTAATTGCATGCTATATTGGTACTGCGTATGCTCCTGACCATTCGTCGGATCATACATAGCCCTGCTGGAACAAACCTTACATTAATAACACTTTGCCAATTTTTTTTAGATTTAATATTTATCTATAAATTATATGCCTAAAAAATTTTCTCTTGTGCCGCCTTTAGCATGCTATAGGTTCGCAACCGCTGTCCCAGAGTATAGGTTAGGACCAAATTCGAATGTTTTACGGGGTATGTTGACCACCATAATATTTGTGATAAACGCCTGTGTTATCTGAATTTTAATATCACTTTCCATTTTGGTGCTAGACGAAACATGAAATTTCATCGTTCATTAAAATTTACTGTAGCGATTTTATTTATAAAAATTAAACTAAATGTTACATATGTAGGTTTTTAAAAACATTTTTATGCCTAATTTAAAAAATATTTTTGAAATTTTTTAACAATTAATATTTTTTTAACCCCTTAAGCGTTGCATTAAATTCCTGGGTTCATGCATGCGACAATGTCGTGGCGGCAGATGCAAAACTTTTTTTATGTTGCTTCTGTAATCAAGCTCTGAGTTGAAAAATACAACAATTAGGCTATTCTCTATCAGCACCTCAAAAAAATTCAATTTTTTGTTGCAAATACCGCGCGAACCCAACTTACCCAAATCTACATGCATAAGATTTTTGGGTCAAGAAAAAAGAAGGCTTTTGGCGTGGGTGACAAAGACAACTTAATTTTTGTCTTTTTCCAACTTATAGCTTCAACACAAAATGCACGTAAAAAAAAATCTGCTACGCCGCCTTGATATTATCACGTGCATAAAACCGGCTCTAATGCGCGATCAACTGAAGTTATCCGCTTCACGTGTACCATGTACAAGGCCTCAAATTGTACAGCATGGATAAAATCGCCCGAACTCAGGTCGTAGAGCACAGTCAAGGGGTTAAATGACTGTACATGAAAGAACATTTTTTTAGCTTTACAAAAATATATAGTTTTATATACCGGGTGTAACTGAGTTCTGGTACACCCCCTTTTTTCTTTAGTTTTGATTTTAGACAAATGAAATTTTGCTCAGATGATAATATTATGTGAAAAAATCAGATTATTTGAACATATGTGCATTATTGTTTCACTTCTGGTTTCGCCGGAAATAACCCTAACTTTGTTATTTCAGATGAGAGACCCTGTATATTTTTACATTTTTGGAAAGAGGAAAGAGAATTTTGGATATAACAGCACCATTTTGATTAATTTTTATAACCTCAAATAATTTTTGGACAATAATTAATTTTTTTAATAGTATGCCGTGACCTAATAAATTATTTTTTTAATAAAGTGTGCCGTGACCTGATAAATTGACTTTTATTGTGTCAACAAGTGTCCAAAAAACTTTTTTGTAAATTTTAATTAACATAGGTTACTTTAATGGTGCCTTTCCACGTGAGAGTAAACTACTCTCGATAGCAGCGTCGCCAAGGTTACAGCCCCTGAGAGTAACTCGCGATTGGCTGTATCCTTGGCGACTCCGCTATCGAGAGTAGTTTACTCTCACGTGGAAAGGCACCATAATCAGCGTTGAAGGTTAAAGAATCAGTTTTTTTTTTTACAAAAAATCAATTTTTTTAAATGGAAGGGTACTGGTACATGCGGTTATTTAAAAAGAGTATTTTCGGATGAATTTGACTACCAATAACTTGTATTTGTGTTGAAAGGCTGCTTTAAAAACTTAAAATGTTATAAAAACTTGTTAACATAATCCTGTTAATCACAGTACACTGTGCTAACTGCAACAAAACAAATTATCGTTCTTTTATGAACAACTACTATAGTTATTTAATTAAAAAATATAAAAATTTTCATAACTAGTTGCAATTAACCACAGTATGTATACTGTGATTGACAAGATATCTTAATAAGTTTTTATAATATTTTAAGTATTTAAAGCAGTCTTTCAACACAAATATAAGTTATTGGTATTTTTAAATTCGTCAGAAAATACTAAATTTAAATAGCCGCATGTACCACTATCACTCCATTTAAAACAATTGACTTTGTGTCAAAAAAAACGATTCTGCAAACTTCAAAGTCAATTGAAGTAACCTAAATGTCAATAAAAATTTACAAAAACGATTTCTGGGCAGTTGTTGACATAAGCTTTGTTCCAACAAGCCGTTTAAAACCAATCCATGAATCAATGCAAGAATTGTTTTATTCGCATGCGTGAATCATGTACTAATAAATTTATTGCTCAGTATTAACCGTTGTTGGAACGCTTTTACGACTGGCCTAACTGTAAATGACATTTGTGTCTATTGGGTTGATAGAAATGAGCGCATCGCAAGGGTAAAAACCTTAAGAATCCAGTACTATATGGGGTTGGAAGAGTGATGCATAGCTACCTGAGCGTTAGTTATGAACAGCGCATGCGTCTAAAAATCCCGGCAACAATTCTTCCTCTAGTCCAGGGGTCACCAAACTTTTTTGATCATCAACCCCTATATAATTTTTCGAAATCTCCATCGACCCCCATAAAAGTAATTTTCAGTTAATTAAGTTAAATACCTCGTCGTTTTTCTCACAAAGTTTGGAAAATAATCTTGATCTAAGAGGTTGGGCTTTAATTTGATTGATACACTTAATACAAAACTGTAAGCTTTATGTAACTCTGGACTCAGATATTTTGCTACTGTTGTTTCTATGCAATACACAATGAATAAATAGTACGTATATTTTTGAGAAATGTACCAAAACCTCTGTAACGCCCTACCATATCAGGTGCGCCATCTGTGGCTACTGCTATTATATTTTCAAGCGGAATATCATATTTATTTAAATATTCTTGTAAACATCTAAAAATTGTCACTCCTTTTCCATCAGTTTCAAGAATTTTAGCAAATAAAAATTCATCAGTGACTTGTCCTTTCATTTTACTGAAATATCTAACGTACACCATAAGAATAGCAGAAACGCCAAAAACAGATTCATCAAGTTGAATAGAGAACTTGCAATTTTTTAGCTCCGAAACTACCTTATTTTCTATTTCTTCTGCGTATTAAGAATTGTTTTTCCTTCGACCCCCAATCGACCCCCTGGCTCAAATCGACCCCTACTTTTGTTAAATAGACCCCTGGGGGTCTATATAGACCACTTTGGCGACCTCTGCTCCAGTCCATGTACTGTTCTGATCGTCCGCAAACCCGTACACGAATTGATCTGAGATGTGATGGAACGGATTACTGACCGTCCAGTGAACTATCAGAGACTGATGGAACGCAATATTGATACTGCACACACTCGTGACAGTGCGCCACATAGTCAGCAGGCTTGTTGGAACAAACTCTAATAAAATTCAATTTATGTAGGTCACAGCACACTAAATAAAAATATTAACCAAAATCATGCTGTTGTATCCAAAATTGCTTCCTCTTTCCAAGAATGTAAAAATATACAAGGTGTTCCATTTGAAATAAGGAAGTGAAACAATAGTTTACATACGATCAAATGATTCAAAACTTAAAAAAATGTACTTGGAATTAAAGTTTAGTTATATTTTAATTGCAAACATTACTGCTTATGAAATCATGGAAACTGTGATAACATTTTCACAAAATTAGTCATGTCAGTTATTTTGTGCAGTAAGTATATAAAAGTATATATTTTTGAAAAACCGAAAAAAAAGCCATTTCATATAAATATGTTTCCTTCTTATCTTTAAGTTAAAGTACATTTTCAAAAACTAAAGTTTTTCATCTGTATTGTCTAAATGGAAGGTGATACAATAAAATCTGATAAGACAGGCGTTTTTATCTCAAAAAATTACTTAAGAGACTGATATCAGAATTTCACCAACTGTTATGGCAACCGAGATACCCTATAAAACATTCGAATTTGGTCCACCCTCTATAGTTAGCAGAATTAACTAATTGATTGTTTTTGCAACCACAAGTAGTAGTCAAATTTTAAATTAATATTTTTAATAACACTAAAGTAATGTTATGTTTTTATAGGACCTCAAATTTCTTCCCCAAAGTCAAGACAAAACCCTAAACAGCCACCCCCACAGCCAAGTCCTACAGCTCAGCACAAGTATAATTTGTATCCTGGGGTCAGCAATCCACAGTCTGGACAGGTAAATACTTACCAGTTCATAAAGTTTTAGTCGTCGAATGCTTGAAACAAAAAATAGATACATGTAATGCAGGTTGCTGTGTATTGTATGTTTTTTTAAATATTATATAATATATATTCATTTTTTGCTGATTTAAAATTGTTCTAATATGATTTTCGTAGCTGTGTTAAATTTTTTCAATAATTTTTATGCTTTCCTAGTTAATGCTGTACGATTTGTAAAAATTTGCTGAGTTTATTATTAATTGTTAGATTGAATATTCTTTGTTGTGTGATACCAAAACTGTCTAATATTTTATGTTTATCGACAGAATTTTGTAATAAAGGTTTAGATTTGGCTATTTATGTTTTTTTTTTCAATTCATTCGATTTAGCCTGTTTAAAAATTTATCCCCAAGTAAACAATTAGATTTGTTTGTTGTACTGTTACAAGTTTTATACAGTTGTCGATAAAAGAGTAGTTACGCAACCACCTTGAACTGAATAGGTCACCTCTTTCTTTACATGTGTTTTGCTATAAATACACTTGAAGTTGCATGAAAAAACAACATTTAATCTATGCTGAATTAAAATGCATTTTGGAAATGAGCTTCTTCATGTTAAGAAAAAACTAACTTTGTAAAAACTATTATAAATAGAAACTATAGTGTTGCCACTTACATCAACAATTTTTTTTTTATCAGCCCCTTGATGAGTAAAAAGACTCACTCTTTCATATTTGTTGTATGGTGTAGGGCTGTGCATATTTATTTTAAATTGCTCATCACTACTTTTTAAAAATTCAGGTACCTCGATATCCAACTCCCATTCAACGTCCAGTAAATTTTCAAACAGCTGTAGGTTCGGTGCATAATAATGGTTCATCGAACAACCCCAAACATCGTAGTTCTAATCAGAACAATAAAGTCTCTGCTAGGCAGTATTATGGGGCACAAAGTAAGTTTAGTGTTTAGTGATCTGATGTTTTTTGTATAAATTCCTGCACTGTGCTTTAGGTGTCAATCTTACTGCCGCACAAAACGATAAAGTTGAAGACACAAAACTAGGAGATAACAGAACTCCGAATTCTTCAGATTCGACTGTTACTAGTAACACCTCTAGTATAGTCGTCACGAAGACTGTTAGTAGCAGTTCTCCTGCTACGGTCGTCAACCAAGTTACAGAAATTGTAAAAGACGCTTCAGTTAAAGAAGAAACCAGTGGTATTAAGGACTAATCTTTATGTTGGTGCAGTATAAATTTGTAGCTAAGTACTAAAACGTTTCTAGTTTATATTTTTGTATTACTGAAATATGTTTTACCGAGGGACATGCAATTGTCAAGAGTTAAAATGTATATTGTGTGCCCTCTTACGTTTCTTGTAGTATCGAATTTCATATTTATTTGTTTCCAAATGCTGTAGCAACATTAACGCTACAATTTGCATTTTTATTTTGAAATTGTACTCTTTATTGAGCTTTGTACATGAGAATGTATCTAAATGTGTAACTAATCACCTAATATGTGTAACGGTTATTGTGAATCGTAAATAACTTCGATCGATTAATAAAATGAGAGAGCTGTTGTCCGATTTTAAAGTGTATTTACACTATTAGCAGGCTAGATTTGATAACGTCTGATATGTGGAGTGTTTGACTTAAATGTAATGGAATTCATTAATTATGAAAATATTTCATTCACGAAACATTTTTATCTTTTGTAATGTCGCGTACATATAAAGTGATGTAATGTATATTGTGCGATATATTTTGCTCATACTGCCTTATGTGTATGATTTTGGCAAGGTCATTGTGACATGAAAGTGTTCGAAATGTAAATTAAGTAAATGTTGCAGTGATTGTATAAATTTGCCTTTTCTGTCGGGACAAATTTGCAAGATGTTGTGTTAGTGGTTTTGGACATTATATTTGTGGCAAGACTTGGCAGATTTTTGCAATATTAGACTTCAACGCGGAGAATGCCGTAGAAAGGTTGTAAAAATTTAGGCAGTTTTAAAGTATGGGTCGTCGAGTTACGGCATTCATGTGCTACCATTTACACCTAGTACTGTGTTTTATCACTTTCTTTGGTGGATGTATTTTTTAAACACGTAAGCCTATATAGGCTGCATTATGTATAAGAGTCGTGCAACTGATTATTACTCTGCGGAAGTGTGTGATAGAGTAACCCGTAGAATCTGTTGCACGATTCGTTTTAAGTAAGTTACCTACTTTAGCGTTAGTAAGCTATAGGCAGCATGGATTAAATTATGTACTCGTCAAAAGTGCGTGGGGTCAGCAGACTGCACAGTGTTTTTAAACATATGGACTTCAAGCTTTTGTTAAAAGTCAGTGTAATTTTTCTTAAATTTTGACTGTTGACTTTGCATTAGAAGTGAAGTGGTGGGTGAATTCAAGAACATTTAATATTTGCTCTTTTCGTTTGTCGTTTACCGGCATCTCGGATTCAAATCTATTGGTTATATCTTTCATTGAAGATATTAAAAAATTAAAATGCGATTAATAAATGGTTTACTTATTATTTCTTTTTTATTTATTGTAGTGTTGTGTAGATTTAAACCAATCCTAGTGTTATATGATGCATTTTTCATAGTATTTGTCACAATACTTCATAATTTTTTAGTGAAATATTGTTAATAAAAAACATTAATGAGTTTGTTATGTGTATATTTTGTTTTTAACTAATATTGTCAGCTATGTGTTACAATATTAATTACTAGATTTACATGGTACATAGACAGCTACGGCTAGAACGCTAGAAGTATTTGTAACAAAACTTTCATGTATTTATTTAAACTGGTCAAAGTTTGGAAACTACAGATACATTGCTTACTGTTTTCTAATAAATTTGATTTGTTATATCATCATTTTTAAAGTGTATTAGGTGTGGAACTTTAATAGTTTTGCATAGAAGCAACTTGCAATGTAAATTTGAGCTTAAATGCAAACCAAACTACGTTAAACCTGTTCTGTGGTTAAACCGTTAAAAAAAAAATAAGCCAAAAAGCAAATTTAAGATTGTTATGAAGATGAAAATTTTATATTTTACAGCTCATCTATTTTTAGGCACGTAAGTATTTAAAACATTTATTTCGGCTACTCGTAAACAGGTTTCGACACTATTAAAAACCATTTAAAAATCGTATAAAATATCCACAACATTTAGAATGGGGTGTGATTTTTTGTAACATTTTTTTTTTAACGGAATTGTAATTTTTACGGTTTTTAATGGTAGTGACATGTGTTAACGCGTAGTTAAACTAGAACTTGTTAATGGAAACTTTATTATAGGTTTCTTTTATTTTACATTAAAATAGTAGACTAGGTAAGGATCCTTGCTAAATAATTGACCATAATTTTATTAAGATGTGGGATACTTTTTCTATGGTGGGATCATGGTCTACTATACAGGTTGGGAAACTCCCATATAAAACCGACTGAGGCCGGTAACTAGTTTCGTAAATTATCCCACAGATGGAGATAAGTCTAAGAACCGTTCGCCATAAATTATCGCTAGATGGCGATAAGTCTAAGAACCGGTTCGTGCACAATATTTTGACAGCAAGATTTATAAGCTTTTGCTTAGAAATTCAAATTTAATCAATCAGATGATGTATATAAAAATGTTTTAGCCGAATTTTTAAGTCAGTTTTGTTCAAAATGTATTCTTAAACTTAATCGCCATCTAACGGATTTTTATGACGAATGGTTCTTAGACCTATCGCCACCTAGCGGAAATTTATGTCAAAAAGTTCCAGATTTTTTGACAGGCTTCCTAACCTGTGTAGTAGACCGTGGGTGGGATATTATATTAAACAGGGTTCTCGTTTTTCGAGGATCACTATGGGGATCTCGTAAACGGTAGGAGTTACGACTTCCGTTAAACTAGGGCAAAGTTGTATATTCAGGTGCTTAATAATTTGACGCAAACAGAACTTATCCAGCTCTTTTAGTTTTTGAGATATAGGGAAAAAAGTAAAAAAATGGTGTTTTGTTTTTTGCCCGTAACTTTTTTATTTGATGTCGAATTTCATTTCTGTTGAAACTTTCATTGCCACTTTTTGCAAGGAATCTACATAAATCCGTAATTATATTTTCCATGCGACGTTTCGCTTTTTTAAAACTATCATCAGGTCAATTTTTTTGTTATGGACGCTATATCTGATTTTAACGCCAATTTGCACAGCATTTTATTCTGAATTCGACAATGTATAACACTAAGTACTTTTTTAAAACAATTATTGTTAAAAATGGCAAAAACAAATATTTTATTTTGAAAAATTCCTAATCGGCATGGTAAATAATTGTCTTTGTCCCTTTTTACTTGGAAGCAGGTAAGTAAATCGCATGAAATTACTATTAAAGGGATTTAATGAAAGATTTAACCAGGGGTTTGGAGCGGAGCACGGAGCGGTGGAGCAACGGGTTTTTGCCCGGAGCAGGAGCGGAGTCCGGAGCAAATAATTTTGATTTATTATGTACCTACAATTTAAAAAATTTGTTTTTTCGAACATTTATTTAACGTCACTTGTTTGTTTGGGTCAAATATTGTTATTTTTGACCAACTTCTACATATCCGATAAAATTAAAACTTTTTAGTCAAAAAACTTTTTATTAATGTTAACAATAATGTGTTTGGAACATGGAGTGGAGCGGGAGCGAAGCAATTAAAAAATTGGACTGCTCCAACTTGGATTTAAGACATTTTAAAGAATTGAACAATGATGACAAAATATATTATATGTACAATGCCTACAGTTTAGACCAGGGGTGGGGAACGTTTTGACTTTGGAAGATTTTTCATAACGCCGCAAACTTCTGTTAGAGTAAATATTTTTCACGCATAAAATCCACAGCTATAGTGCTGATTTATGGTACAATCGTCTGCAAACAGGCCGCATCGAATATCTAAAAAGGCCGCATGTGGCCTTAAGGCCGCAGGTTCCCCATCCCTGGTTTAGACCATACACAAGTCGTTTTGACGTTTCGCGCGCTTTTGTTTATTTTAGATGTCACAAAACATAGCCACCTCATCTGTTTCATGGTGCTATGGAAAAGGCTTAATTAAACTGTAAACATTTTGTATGGAATAAAATTGCCATTTCGTTAAGTAAAATAGGTATTAATAAATATGTTGAGAAAGCATTAACATTGTTTACTTGTTATCAGATATTTTTAGAATATTTTCCTCAGTTAAGTAATAAAATAAACTAATACATCTAACATCTAAACCCTTATTTGGCATACAAAAAGGTGCAATAACATTTTCGTAACCAAATATAAGTTTTCATAGTTTTTAAAAAACGTCCAAAAATCTGTTTACTTATTAAAAGCCATTAACGCAGATAAAGGGCATAACTCGTTGAAGACGTAACCAATGCGTTCGTTTGACAAGTTAAGTTAGTTCTTGGTTGGGTGACCGACCGTGCATGCATGGCATATCTGTTTTTTTCCCTTCAATAAATAAATAAATACCTACCTATTTTCGTTTTGTGTTAAATCATTAACTAAATCCCTTTAATAGTAATTTCATGCGGTTTACTTACCTACTTCCAAGATAAAAGGGACAAGGACAATTATTTACCATGCTGATTAGGCAATTTTCAAAATAAAATATTTGTTTTTGCCATTTTTAACAATAACTGTTTCAAAAAAGTACTTCGTGTTATACATTGTCGAATTCAGAATAAAATGCTCTACAAATTGGCGTTAAAATCAGATATAGCGTCCATAAGAAAAAATTTACCTGATGGTTTAAAAAATATAATTGGAGATTTTCATTCCTTGCAAAAAGTGGCAATGAAAAAGTTTCAATAGAAATGAAATTCGACATCAAATAAAAAAGTTACGGGCAAAAAACAAAAATCCATTTTTTTTACTTTTTCCCCTATATCTCAAAAATTAAAAAGGCTAGATAAGTTCTGTTTGCGTCAAATAATTAAGCACCTTAATATACAACGTTGCCCCAATTTAACCGAAGTCGCAACTCTTACCGTTTACGAGATACCCATAGTGACCCTCGAAAAACGAGAACCCTATATAATTTAAATATTTTTCGAACTTTGTATAGCTTTGTAATTTATAAACTGCAATCGCCTTTTATTTCATGAAGGGCTTTCGCCTAATGACTGCTATTTAATTTCATGAATATTTTGGGAAATTAAAAATTATTGGAATTTCTTAAAGTACTGTGTAGGACGGCAAAATATTTAAAAAAATTGAATTGGTTTATAATTAATCGACTAAAAACAGCATCCTTAGTAGCACATCAAATACAGACATAATTATCTAATTTTCTTTTATATGCCATAAGCCATAATTGCATCTTCCACTGTTCCTCCCATCACACTTTTCTCGCCCAAGACGCCTAGCTTAAATAAATGTCTTGATACGATCTTAACGGTGAAAAAAATAAACTACTTACATAGGAATAGCTTAAAACAATGTGATAAAAAAAAAAAAATTATTAACTACTTTACAAATATTATACTTTGAAGAGTATTTGTTACAAAAACTGCTCAAATTAAAATAAAACTTAAAGTGCTTTGATTTTGAAATTTTTGACAGGCCATTTAAAGGGGCCCAACTTTACAAAAATAAAATATTTTGTGTTAACATTTTTTCGTCTTTAAAAGCATCTTTTTTAAACACATTTGTTATGCTTTTAAACATATTTGTATATTCACTTTCTCTAAACCAATATGGGAAGTTTGCGTTTGGCATTCACTTGCAAATTAAATTGTAGATTGCAGTAATACAAAGATACGTTTCACGTTTTCTAGTATGAAGCGTAATGTAACAAACAAATCTCGCTTTTGACATTTTCACACGTACATGTTAAAATGAACTTAAAATTTTCTATTTATATTTTTAACTTGGAAATGCAAACAAATCACAAAAGTAAATAAACTCGGCAGATGCGAATAACGCATTGCTGAACTGGCGCGCACCTCGAGTGAAAACGGGTGGGACTTTAGAGAAGTATGCAGTGCTGGCTTTAGAAGAAATTGCGAAAAGCGGCCATTTGGGAGGCCAAAAATTAAGGTCGCTTAACAATTACCCAAGATTGAGAACGCTAACGAAAATGATAAAACAGTAGAGCAAAGCATTTTCGTGGTTAATGTGCACATTATCATGAATATTTTATTGTGCAACTGTTTCCGTTTTTGTCACCGTTCTTGTGCAATTAAAAAGCAGACTCTTAAGAGGCCCAATTTCGTCACTAGGCTTTCAAGTTACAATTTTAGATTAATCTTGCATTGGTCGATGGTGTAAAGATAAAACTTGCGGTAGACGCTAGACAACTTGATATTGCTAGAATCTGGGTTGTAAATTCTTCATACCCTACACGAGTTTGGTGGTCTAAACATTAATGTGTTTCTGCTAAATATAGTTCATATAGGTGGTAAAACAATATAAATCGTTTTATGACAAAAATATTTTATTGACAACCACTGATTTAAAAATAAACACTTATTTCTACACTACATTTATAATACAGTACAAAATTGAAGATACCTGTAAATGAGTTTACCACAGATCTTTATTAAAATCTTATTTATTTATTTACATACATTCAAAACTTAATCTAACAACAACACTGCCTAACCCCTAACGTATTACACATAGAAATATACATGCACAATCACAATACCACAATTTAGCGGACTAATTGGAGGGAATTTTGAAGCAAAATACAATCCGTTTTTACCATAAAAACTAAAAACTAAATATCATGTTTAAGACATACATTTATGTACTTAAAAATAAATTGAGATTTTACAGTATTAACAAGTTTTAATTAATAAATAATATACTCTCAGTGTTTGGCTAAGCTTGTCCGTAAACTACCCGCTAGTATTTTCTTGAGTAGTAAATACTTAACAAAATTAAAATGTTTAATAAATAATTGTACTTTTCATAATTTATTAACAGTCTTCTTTGGTACCTACATTTTGTTTAAAATTGTATCTTACAAATTAATTGGTGTAAATTGTGTATGGTTTATATTACATTAAAGATCTGTGGGGTTTTGCATTATACTATAGCGCAATCTGATAACAAAACTGAAAATTTGCTCTGCTTTTATTTCTTGATAAATCTTCACTGCTCACGTCCTTTGAAAGCATATAAACATACCACACAGCAGGATAGCAAGAATAAGAGGCCTACGAATACGTAGCCCAGAGTGATGATCCAGAAAGTGAATAAATATACCACTTTATCGCAATAGTTTGGTCCTTTGCTAGTATATATTGGTTGGGCGCTGTAAACCCAATATGATCCTGTAAAATTAAATTTTGTGCAAATCGACTGTTTAGTTTAGCTAAAAGAAATACTTGAAAATGACTGGATAAAATAGTTTCGATTATCTTATCGTAATTAAAGCAATTTCATGCACTACAGGCTTGGCCAATTGTTCCCAAACTGCTGTGCTCCGCGAATATAAACTATCAAGAAAAGTAGGACCCTAAAGTGAAGCGGATTATAAATGAAGTTGGCCATGAAGAGAAACATCGATAAGTGACATCTGCCAACAGTTTCTTTAAACAGTGACTTGTCCACACTCTCGTTTCTAATATTTTGTTATTTATAAATATCCGTGGTATCTCCAGGACATTTAGTATTTTTGTCTCCGAGGAATGCTGTGAAAAAATCACCGATAACTTAAGTCTTTGTAAAGCAAGAAAGTCTGTGAACCTCATATCTATACGATTAATATCTCATTTTACAAACTTATTTCGCGTTTGTGAATTATAAGTCACTAATTGACAGGAATTATTTTTAATTCCAGTAACTTCCAAGTACTTTATTATTAACAAGATAACAGCTATAAACATTATACAAGAAGAAAAACAAAAGACGATTTGATTTGGCATAGCTAACGTAGTCTATGATTTTGTTTTTGATGTTTATACATTTACGTAAACATATGGGCGTTGTGAGTAACCTATTCATTCAACTATTGGTATCTCGCGTCTCTTGATAGGTTGACCAAATTAGGAAAAATTGCGCCATTTATAGCTCATTAACAATCTAAAATGGCAATCTTCATCAATACAGAACCTATAGAAGATACATTTTGTTGGTTTTTTTGGTATTATTTTTTAAAATTAAATACGTATATAAAAAGTACAAGTGTTTATGATGTACGTTTGGTGTTTGTAAAATTTAAAAAAACAACATTTTGTCTCTTCGAAGTTTTAGTGTTTGGAAGAGGTTGACAAAAATGTTTATGCTGATACTATACTAGCAAAAGTGCAAGGTTTGAGGCTTACCAGGCAGAAGCGTAGCAAGGGTGTGTGGCGCCCAACGCAACTCTTGGATTGGCGCCTCCACTCCATACTTTAAATATTTGGAAATATCAAAAATGCTACCGTTAACGGCGTTACATTTTTCAGTTTCGTAACTAGGCTTTCAAACAGTTTTAACTAAAACAATACGAGCGCAACACCGATTTTTCGTTTCATGGTGTAAAGAAAACAGTTGTGGCAATAAGTTGGAGTTGGTTTTTTGGTTTTATATAGTTACAGACTTGCGTTAGAGTTTCTTGAACTCCAAACGAGTTGGATTGTCTATGTCACATTTCACATTTATGGGTCTGATAAATGTAGTTTATGCAGGAAGTAAAACAATATAAATCGTTTTATGACAAAAATAGTTTATTGATTACCAATGATTCAAAATAAACATTTTAACTCTATATTACAGTACAAAATTGAAGACATTTGTAGGTTCACAAAATAGTTTTCCACAGATCTTTATTAAAATTTTACATATTTACAAACATTCAAAAGTCAAGCTAACAGGAACACAGCAATACGTATTATACATAAAAATATACACCATACATCATAATACCTCGGTTTAGCGGACCAATTGGAGGAAATTTTAAATCAAAATGCAATCCGTTTAATAAAACTAAATATAATGATTTAAGAAATATACAAAAATACTCAATTAGTCAAATTACTCAACGTTTAACGTTTAACAATAACCAAAAACTTTATATAGTTTGGGGAAATTCCGACATAGGATTGTAGATTTTTGTCCGTTTAATTGAGGTTTTATTGTACTAATAAGTACTACTAATGTATAATATATGACCATAGTTCAACTAAGCTGTAAATTATCTGTTAGTCGTATAAATACTCAACATGATTAAAATGTTAAATTAATAATTGTAGAGTAAAGTGCCCTAATATGGAATACTTTTTTGTATTCGGTAATAATATTCACATTTATTCAACAAAATTTTGCAAACAAAATTATAAGGCATTTGTAATGAATACGCAACACATTACTCGAATTCTGGTACGATATTACGGTAGATATTCCTTATATAGCTATTTTTTAAAAATCTTACTACTATTCCATATTAAGCTCCCGGGGAACCTAATATGGAATACTAGGGGTTCTTAATATGAAATATAGAATTATATAGGAAATATACATTAAAATAAACAACTGCTCATAGATTAATCTTTTATTTCTTCTGATTTGCATTATTACTTAAACCAAACCAAAACTCTATTATTTATGTAAATTAAATTATAATTCAAGTGTCATTCGAACTAAATGTTGATAATTTATTTATTTTTTACAGGTAGGACAATAGAATTGTTTTTTTTGGGTATTTGCACATTTTTCGTCTGCCCATTTCTGACACTTTTGACACTGAACCCATATTGCTGTACTTAGTGACCATAATCATATTCATTATAAGGCACCTCTATGTATTCCATATTAGGCATCAATGTGTCATTTCAAAAATCGGTATATGTAAAACATGAAATGAACCCAATCAAAATTTTGGTCTATTTAATTGAAATGTAAAGACTCATGCTAAATAAACATGCAATACAATATTTTATATCATTTACCCTAGCATATAATATTTTGCACTGAAAGATTTAGCCTAAAAACTCAGTAGCACGTCAAAAATATATTTGAATCTGTTATGTAATCTACTGAATATTTTTTAACTATTTTACATTTGGGAATGTGTGATCAATGTACAAATAGGTACATATACTTTTCAACAGATATCGCTTATTCATTGTCATAAAACTGATGTATTCCATAATAGGTAACTGTTCCATATTAGGGCACTTTACTCTACTTTTTAAAACCTATTTACAGCTTCTTTGGTACTTATATATTATTTACACTTGTCTATCTTACAAATTAATTAGTGTAAATTGTGCATAGCTTATTTTATTTTAAAGATCTGTGGGATTTTGCGCTATATGTATCTATAGCGCAACCTGATTGCAAAACTGGAAATGTACTTTGCTTTGATTCCTCGATAATCTTCACTGTCCACGTTTTTTATAAGAAAATACACACATCGCACAGCCGGTTAGCAATATTACGACACCGATGCATATGTAACCGATAGTGATGATCCAAAAAGAGAACAAATATGCCACTTTATTACAGTACTTTGGTCCCGCGCTTATGAATGATGGTTTGTAGACGCTGTAAACCCAGACCGATCCTGCAAAATTAAATTTTGTGCAAATCGACTGTTTGGTTTAGCTAGAATAAAACTTGGAAATGATTGGTTAAAAGTCAAGACTTTTTATTTTAGCAATTTCATGCGCTGTGGTTAAGCTATAACAGTAATTCAAAGTCTACGCGTAGCGGCGCCTTGAGGCGCCTGAAATTTAAGCTATATAAAGCGTTAATCAGGATATGAAAATTATTTTAAGATTTGTAATACAGAGCGGAAAGGAGGCACGTCTAAGCGTTTAATTTAAAAAGGGGAGGATTTCAGTTTTAGCGATGCATTAGTTAATGTTAGTTTAACCCTCGAGCGGACGAGTGGTGTACTTTGTCCATAGCATCTTGAAAAATAAACAACTCCTGCGTTTGATAGAATTATGTTTTTGCAACGTCTAGTATCTTAAAACCTCTGTCTTGTAATTCTGATTTAATATCTTCAGTATTACATGACGGGTGCAGATTTCTAATATAAATATTAATGATAATGAAAAGATACCTGAATAAACTTACAATGAAATACAATTAATGAAGACAAATGTCAGATTGACAGTCATGGCTACTTATATTTGTAAAATTAATCCAATTTTAAAATATTAATTATAAACTAAATATTAAACATTTAAGCTTATTAATGGTCTCAAATGATGCGTAATAATTTTATCTTTCTATTGTTACCATTAATTTTAATATAAATTCAATTGGGGATCAGGAATCCGAAAAAAAGTTAAAACCAATGTTAATTCCCTATGTTCACGGCTGGTGGTTAACACCCGGTATAAATTCCTTATTTTACATAATTTAATAATTTTTTTTTAAATTACTGTGTTATCAAACATTACTTCAGCAAAACGTATCAGACAAAATCAACAGTTATTATAAACTATTAGTTTTAAAAGTGGCTTAAGTCACTTTACAGTAATGAAAAACGGCGATTCGTTAACGTCTGTGCGAAATTATGTACATTGAGAAAGAAAATAACTAATCGAAATAACAAATGTAAGTGAAATTTCTCTAAAGTAGCATTAATTTTTTTATATGCACAATAATATGCAAAACATTTAATGTCTCAAAATAACATAAAAGTGACTTATGCCACTTTTAAAATAAACGGATTATTATGTCGCTTATATTAAATAATGAGCACATTTTTGATGAGATACGATTAAGGTTCTCTGTCTTTTATTTTAATATGTTATTTCTTACGGTAAATTCCATGCTTAACTTTTCAGCTATTGAAATATTTAACGCTATAGTTTTTGATGTAAACCTGATAAAAACATTTAAACACTTTATTTAATTTACAGCATAGTTTAGATCGGATATCGATTTGACCTTGTGAATTACATAAACAAAATATGTAATAAATAATAAATAATAAATAACTAATTTACTACAAAATATACAACAAAAAGCTGGAAGCCACTATAAAAAATATCGTTATTACATTCGATTAAAACTTATGAGCAAGAACTGTCGTTGATGCACATCTTATCAACTTATTTTAAAATTCAGTTTAATTTGGTTTCTCGTTAAATGAATCAGCTTTTGAATTTTTGCCAACAGGATGTTGTAAAATACTTTAATGAGGATAACTAAATAGATAGCGAATTAGATTAGTCAATTCAAGGTCAAGTGTTTATACCTGATGTCTTTTTTACAATTGCATTTTAAATATGCATATTTATGCATTTATATTTTCATTTAAAATAAAGTTGGTGCAATTAAAGCATCATTTATTTAAAATTATAATTTTAGTTCTGCAATTTGTGCTGTACAAAGTGCTAACAAGCCGACTGATGCATTTTACGACCGTACATCAGTAACATTTTCAGAATTAACGACTACTAAATATTTCGTTATTCCCTCAAGCTTTGTACAGGTGTAAATCTTTAGCCGTCAATGAATTAAATACGAATGAGAGGATTAATGGAGATGTCTTGAATTATTAGATTATGTCGGACCGGCACGTTTTGGAGCCGAAGATGTACAGCAGAGTGGAATAATATGACGTTATATCTAATATACAGAGTGTTCCAAATTAAAAGTCCAACATTGGTAGCTCACTTATGTTAAAAGCTACAAAGTTGGTTAAACTAGGGAAAAATTACGTATTTTGGTGCTGAATTCATATTTAAAAAAATATCACAGGCCCCCCTTACTTTTGAAGTTATTCAAGGAAGACTAACAAGGGAGGGCCACGATATGTCGTCGCTAGAATCTGATTAAAGCTGTGTTTATTGCATCAAGAACATCAAAACTAAATGTTATGCAGAGTTATACGCGCCACTGGCCATTTCCATCGAAAAAATAGGGGAAAAACTGAAAAGTTGACTAATAAAGGTAATTTTTGCGATAGCGTTGGCTATGAAACCATCAGAGATAAAATCAAAATTCTTATATTTACCAATGCGCGCACCCTTTGCAAGTAAAATGGGGCAGAGTTTTTCAAAAAATCTTAAACGTTTCCGGAGAAAAACTCGAAAAACGGTTTTCCCTATGTTAAACTCCTATGCAAGTCGCATAGATATAGTTATAAGTTATAATTATAACACATATACCACAACTCAAATCATAGCGCTTTTGCAGGGGCTTCGTTTTTGATGTTTTTCTCCGGAATTTTTAGGATTTTTTTAAAAACTTTGCACCATTTTTCTTGCAAAGAATCCGCGCATTGGTGAATAGAAAAATTTCGATTTTATCTCTTACGGTTTCATGGCCTACGCGATCGCAAAAATTACCTTTGTTATTAAACTTTTCAGTTTTTTCCCTATTTTTTCGAAGAAAATGGCCAGTTGCACGTTTAACCCTGCAAAACATTTAATTTTGATGTTCTTGATGCAAAAAACTTAATCAGATTCTAGCGACAACTATCGTGACCTTCCCTGGTAAGAAAATTGGTATTCATTTGTTTTTGTGCTATTTTAATTGTGAGATATATTCGAAAATAAAAAATCCTTTCCAGAATCAAGTTTTTATTTTCTATACGCTGATACAATTTGATGTTATAACCGACGTTTTCTCTATTTTAAACCATCATCGAGTTTCTTATTTTCTGGATTTTTAAATTAAAAAGTAGTACTAAAAATTCTGAATACAATCAGGTAACACGTTACATTAAAATGAAAACAACAACTATTTAAGAATAACGATTTTTCAATAAATAAACAAACTCTATCCCGAATGTACAAAAATTTTAAAATTTGTTCAGTATCGTAACTAAAAGCAATGGTTTCATAGTAATTAAAATGATCAAAACCCAAGTTTACAGCGAACCTTTTTTTTGTTTTTGATTGCAGACACATTAGGAATTAAATTAAGGGACGCAGCATAAATCCTTATTTTGTTTATTGAGGTCCATCATATACTTGGATACGTTTTTAAGATAACAGCCAAAGATGATTGTTTGAGGACAATATCAAACAGGACCTTTCTTTTTCTGAGAATTGTTTCTTATTTCGTAGAGCCAGTACTATACTCAGGGAAACGCTGCAGCATTTTAAGCATCAGGGCCAGAAGTTTTGGACACACAAATACAAAATGTTGAAAAGATCCCAAAGCAGATTGGACAGAGAAAAGAGGGCCCTAAAGAGGGGTCATAAGGGCCCTGACATGATTCATCTCCATTTTTATGAAAGCTAGTGTAAATCTCAAGTTATTTCTACTCATAGAAATAATATCATGATTGTGGGTTTTAGAAGGCCCAAAAAGGCAGATTTTCAACGTGTGATTGATACACACGATTCGCAATTAATTGTTTCGTTTCATTTGTTGAAAAAGAAAAAGTTCTCAAGAATTAAAAAAATATGTTAATATTTTTTTCAACAAGACATGATTTACAAGTATCTATAAATTTTGATGTACGAACAACGTTTGTTTCCACTGTTTCCGTGCAACTGTTTTTGCCATTACGTCGGAGGTTGCAGCGACATATTTTTAAAAACAAATAAAATTTAAAAAGCTTAAAGACTATTGGTCTGTTACAGGCATCAAAAATAGTTTTTTTTTGCCTTCAGCCTAACGATTTTCAAAATTTTTTTATTCATTGTTCATTTACAACGATTTAGCGAACAATTTCTTTAACAAATTAGTCATCTTTCGAATATTAAATAAAAGTTATTAATTTCATCGAAACGTATCATCTTATAAGAAAATAAATATTACGATGTTAGCTTACAAATGAAATCCATACAAAGGACAAACATGATTTGTGACTAGTCACAAGATTACTTAGTAAATGACTAAGTAAATATTAATATTCATAAGATTTGCATAGTGTTTACAATCGTTTGTTACATGCATTACGTTTGTTTTTAGCGGCCTGGTTTTCCTTAACAAAAAATAAGAAAGGGTCCATTTTCACAAAAGTTAACTTCAGTTATCTATTGTTTAATTGTTAGTAAAACAGCTCCAATTATCTTGTTTAAAAGAATATTATCTAGCGCGTGCGATATTTGTGCCAACTACTTCTTTATTATAGTTAATTTGCATATGAGCTACATTATGTTATTCCTACTTTTTTCACAAACTAATTTCAGCTGCAACTTTGATAGGCTACATCAATCTTTTGAACTTTTACCACTCCTCGCTATAGTTTTATGACGTTCTTTTGCAATACTTCCACTTTTGAACTTTTACATAAATATGCATGTGTAGTGAAATAACAGATGACAGTGTGTGCTACACGAAATAATTCGTTTATATGCTTTTTATGCTCATAGTCTTTGATTTATATACAGTGCAATTTAAAAAGTGCGCAACAAATGAAAAAGTATTTTATTATCGATTTAAAAAAAAACACAAATAAAAGTTGGTGTATGGTCTAAAATTAATTTCAACCCTCCGTTGGGCGCAATAGTAAAATGAATCTGAGTCCAGGCGCAACGTATCTAGTAGATGCATTGTGTATTATTTATTTAATCATGAGTCCTTCTACTGTTAGGTGTAGGACTGTTGAGTTGTGTTGCGCTGATTTTTTCCATGTTTTTCTGTCTTGTGCTAGCCTTTTTATGTCTTTCCATTTGATGTTTCTATCCGCTGCTGCTTTTTTAACTTCGTCGTGCCAGGTTTTTCTTGGTCTACCTCGTTTGCTTTTTCCCTGTGTTCTTGCTTCATATGCTCTTCTGGTTAACCTTTCTTCTTTCATCCTATAAATGTGACCCAACCATCCCAGCTGCCTTTCCTGTATTTTTGTTTCAACTGATTTTATCTTTAATTGTTCTCTATATGTTTCGTTTCTGATTCTGACTTTTTTTGTTTTTCCTTGGATTTTTCTTAGAAATCTCATTTCAGCTGCATTCACTCGCCTACTATTTTTATTTGTTAGTGCCCACGTTTCACTTCCGTATAAAAGTGCCGGAGTTACTACCTTTTTGACCACTTCTACTTTTGTTGTTTTTGGGACTTCTCTATTTCCAAAAAATGTTGTTCTTAAAATGTTAAATATTCTTCCCACATTTCCTGTCCTTTCGCTTATTTCCTTGTCCATTCCTCCATTATTCTCTATGATCACTCCTAAATATTTAAAGCTTTCTACCTGTTCTAACCTATAAGCCCATTTAAAGTGATGCTATGCCCTTTGTTTTTTGTTGTAACGATCATAGTTTTAGTTTTTGCGGTATTTATTTTCATATTAATTTTTTCCAATTCCAGGTTTAGAGTTTCTTAATTATGTTGCAGTTTTTTTTCTGTTTCCGCGACTAAGACCATGTCGTCTGCGAACATTAGCTCCGTTATGTTAATTTTTTCCATTTTCCAGTTGCCTAGGTGAAACGGTCTCCTTTTTTGTTTTACTTCTTTAATTACCCCATCTATGACTACTGAGAATAATAATGGGCTGAGCACGCATCCTTGTTTTAGCCCCTCTTTTGTTTCAAACTCTTCCGATTCTTCGTTTTGTGTTCTTACAATATTTACTGTTTTTTCGTACATCGCTTTTATTATGTCAATTGTTTCTATTTCTATTCCCTTCTTTCTTAGGCCCATCCATACGTCTTTTTTTTTTGATTTTATCGAATGCTTTTTCCAAGTCTATAAAACATAAATGTATTTCCTTGTTTTTTGTTAAGCTCTTTTCTATTGTTTGTCTTAATATAAAGATTGGGTCTTGGGTACTCCTTCCTCTTCTAAAACCATATTGGGATTCTTCTAGAGTGCTTTCTATTTTTTCTTTTAGTCTGCCTTCCATAACTCTTGCCAGTATTTTCCCTGGTACACTCATTAATGTTATTCCTCTATAATTAGAACACTCCCTTTTGTCCCCTTTCTTATATAATGGTAAGATTATTCCAATGTTCCAATCCCTTGGTACTTTCCTTGATTTTATTACTTCGTTCAATAGAGCCCTTAGTGCTTCTTTCCCTAATTCTTCGATGTATTTAATCATTTCTGGTGTAATCCCGTCTTTACCTGCGGCTTTTCCGATCTTTAATTTTGCTATTGATTTTTCTAATTCTTCCATTGAAATCTTCGATATCTCCTGATATCCTCTGTTGCTTCTTAAATTTGTTATTTCGTATGTGTTGTATATTTCATCCGTCTCCGCTAGCTCTTTAAAGTATTGTCTCCATCTTTCCATTATTTCTTCCTCATCCGTAATTGTGTTCCCATTTTTTCCTTTTATGTTTTTCATTCCATATTCTTTTTTCTTTCTTAGCTGCTTTAACGTGCCATAGAACAACTTTTGATACTCATTAAAATTCTCTTTCATGTTCTGCCCAAACTTTATCCATGATTTTTCTTTTGCTTACCTTACTGCAAGGTTGACTTCTTTTCTTTTTTCTTTGTATTTTTTGTAATCTTCTGCTTTCTTTGTATTAAGATAAATTTTCTATTTTCTTTTTTTTCCTTGATGATGTTTTGTAGTTCTTTAGTCCACCATTCTGTTCTTTTTGTGTTTGTGTTCGCTATTTTTGATTTTCCGCAGCTTTCTATTGCAGCCTGTAACAGTGTTTCTTTGAAGTTTTTCCATTTATCTTCCAGTTCTTTTTCTTCTTTTTGTTCCTTGAATTTTCTGTTTATTATCTCTTGGTAATTGTTTCTTACTAATTGATCTTTTAGTTTATGACTCTGTATTTTCTCGTTTACTACCTTTCTTCGTTTGTCCAGTTTTTCTTCTTGTTGGTTTTCTATTTCCATTTTTAATAAGTGATGGTCGCTACCGATTTCCGCTTGTCTTGTTACTTTTACATCTTTTATCAGACCAAATTTTTGTTTACTTATTAGAAAGTAGTCAATTATTGATTTTTCATTTCTGTTATGTTCCACTCTCGTATATTTGTGAATATTTTAATGTTTGAATTTCGTGTTCGTGATAACTAAATCATTCATTGTGTATTATATGGTATTATAATCATGATTTATGACACACCTAAAAAATTTACTTAACAAAGTTGGATGTTTTTGAGGAGGCAAGTCTCTCATAACGGGAACATTCAAATCTGGAATGTTCATATCTGGAAAATGCACCGATAGAATCATCATTTTCTATTGAGTATGTATTGTTAAACAGTCTTCCTAATACCTACCACTCGAGATGAAATATTTAGAAAAGAGTTGCTCGTCTTTTCCATGGTAACGTTTGCCAACTAAACTCCACAAAATGCAACAAAAAACTTTCACTCGACTTCATCTCGTGCAATTTTCAGATGACGTTTTGTGTCGTGAATAGTTGGAAGTTTCCATGGAAACGACAATTCTCCAAAAAAATCATCAACTGTTAATTTACTCATATAAACGAGTTTGTATTTACCACCGAGTGAATCTGCATATCTAAATATGTATATCTCGACTTATATTTCTAAATTTTGAGTTGGAAGCTAACGTTTTATTGCTAGCCACTTAAAATATTTAGTCCCTGCAGGGTATATTACTTGAAGCATTAAAGCGTATAACTACAATACATAATTACTGCACAATATTCACGGTATGTCACTTTGTTAAATCTTTCTAAAAATATAAGTCGCTCCACAAAAAGTATTGTCCTTGTTAAAATGTCACGACTTTTAAAGAAAATTATTGCTCTAGAGTCGCTACCAGAGCACTTTTGCCCCTGAGGATAGAAACCAATAAAAGGGTTGATTTTTTTTGGACAATTTACGTTGAAAACCTTTTAAAACTTATAATTTGCTATTAAATATATATCTGCCAATGTGTGTTAGTAAAAGTATAAAAGTATGAGCGGCTATATTTCTCACTATTGGTAGTTTTGCTATTAGAAAAGTTAATATTACAAAAGAAATGAATTTAAATACAATACAAATGAAATGTTGCTTTTCATAAAGATATATTTAAAAAAAATTGAAACATGGAAAATTATTTTTGTATATTTGTGTCCCTAATTCTAACAATAGTGCAATCATGTGAGAAATCAGTTTCCAATGTTCCATTGTTTGAAACTGCAATTGTTTGGATTTTGGATGACGCTATATTCATCTGTTTTTGCTTTCAATAGCAGCATTTCAATTTTATCGTCATTAGGTGACTAATGTCATTGCGATTGCAATCACTTCCGATTCAAGCGGGAATGTTCTTCTAGCGCTTCAAGCAATGCACGCTAATTAACATGATTAAACTATTAACAAAAGTAACATACCTATAACAGTCATAAAAAGCCAATGCGTAAAGCTTAAGCGAGAAATACCTATTTTGTAATAGAAATAAGCATTTTTTTTTCGAAAGATCGCGTGTCGAAATGCAACACCAGGTTCGGGACACTCAGCCAGCTGTGACTGCAAACATTATAGTTCGCATCAAAGTTGATCTAAAATTTTTATCTTTGAAACACATCTTTTAATTATTGCCTAAAAATGAAACCTTTAGGCCTAGTACACACAGAGCGTTTTTTGTCACGCGTTTTCTATCGCGCGACCGAACAGTCGCCGTACACACACAAGCGTTTGTCGCGCAGGAGCTGTTATACATCATCACCATGGAAGTTGGATAAAGGTCTGCTTATGTGGAGGGAGGGGAAAGCGGTGGCGATCGCGATCACGATTGCGATCACGATAATAAGTAACCACGTTACTTAAATATGTAACCACGTTACTAATGATCGTGATCGCGATCGCCAACGCCACTGCGCCGGTGTGAGTTGACCTTTTTACAACCGTATGTACGGCAAAAGCGCGCGACCATGTGTACGGATCGTATTGTTTTCATGTATCTCAAGTCGCAAGAAAAACGCGCGGTTTCGGGAAAACTTCGAGTCGCGCGACTTGTGGACGACGACCAAAGTCGCCCGACTATGTGTGTACGGGTACATGCAATTGTTAGTACTTCACAAAGGCGCGACTCGAGTCGCGCGACAGAAAACGCTCTGTGTGTACTAGGCCTTACTCTATTCATGCCAAAATTTTCGCGGTCTAAAATTTCTAATGAATAATGTTTCTAGCAAGATAGTTTTTTCGCTATTGAATATTTTTTACTGTATCACAATCTATTAAAAGTTTTTTTTTTGTAATTGTGCATGTGAATTCCTATTGGTAAGGGTTGATTTGCTATAAAGTTACGTCCTAAGGTTTTATGTTAAATGCCAATGATAATCGTTGCCATGGCAGCTGCGTGTGTGATGAAAAGACGAGAGTGTTGAAACTGGTTTTACATTTCTACAAGAGTTCCTTTAAAAAGAAGATGAAACATTTTTATTTAGGTTTAATAATCTCATTCAATTTATCACTTATTTAACCCAACAAATTTTTAAATACTTTGAGTAATTTTTGTGATAGAATTCCAGGATGTGGCGCCCTAAAATTTTGACATCGCCTCACCGCCTCGCCTTTAGTTACGGCCCTGCACTATTCTATATAAAGAAACCGTTCATTATCAATAGAGTGCGTCTCGCTACAAAATCATTCATAAATGCTTGTGAGTTGGTTGGTATGTTCTAAATTTAGACGAACTAATTATTCTTCTGCAGTTACCGTATTGCCTGACGTTAAAAAATGATTTAGCCCGATGAAAAGCGACTAACAATTTTACAACAAAGCCATGCGCTTAAAAAAAACTAAAAATATTACTCACCAATGATCATCCAAATAAACTCGAAAATAAAAATCATATTTATTAAATACTTAAGAAATGTACTCTCTAGTTTATAATTAACGAATGGAAGGATCTTTGACACCAGTCCAATTGCACCTAATTGAAAATTAAAAATTGATTAAAGATGTGCTTAACAGTATAAGTGATCAATTACCTGCTATAATTAAATACATCGGAATCATTTTCTGTACGGGACAGTCGCCTTTGTTGAGGATACCCAGTACCAACATCACTATGTTGATGATTCCTGAGATGAACAATGTTACACTGAATGTGGCTGAAAGGAAAAACATGTTTTTAATATTCTATTTAATTTTAAGTATCTAAGTATCAGATCATGTCTGAATTTTTTACCTTTAAAAGGGTTTTAACATATTGAAAAGCAAAAAGTTTAACAAAAGCCAGATATCTTTGGACTTTATTACGGAAACGGATTTAGATATTTGTTTCCCACTTTCACCGTTAGATTATTCCTTCCCATTTGAGTCAAGAATGTCAAGGAGGTCTTAAGCACCTTCGTTTTTTTATATCTTAAGCCTAGTCCAGATTGTAAACAAATGTTTCGGAACAGTGTTCATGAACAATGTTCCCGATGTTTCGGAACAGCTCAAATTTGTTTCTAGCTTGTTTCGGAACTTGTTGCGAAACACAAAAGGCCTGTTCCTTGTTTCCCGTTGAAATGGGAAACATTGGAACATTGAACAAGTTTTTTGTCAAACACGGTTCAGTCAAACAGAGTTTTGGTTAGTGATTCTTGGTTATATTTTATACAATGTGGAATCAAGAGAAAACTTTACAACTGATGGAAAAAGTCAACAGTTCATCTTGTTTGTGGGATGTCACCTGTGGTGACTACAAAAATAGAAATAAAAAAAGGGATGGTTTTTTAAATATTGCGCAAGCATTTGATGTTACCGTTGCCGAAGTCGAAAAAAAGTCCACATGCCGTTAAGTAAAATAAATAAATTGGCAGCACAAATTCCTGCAATAGCCTCACTGGACATGATAATCAGTTTAGAAACACCGAAACACTGACTTAAGTCTGGACGCGGAACAACGTATACAAATTGTTCCGAAACAATGTTTCGCAACTGTTCAGGCACATGTTCAATATTGTTCCGAAACATTTGTTTACAATCTGGACTAGGCTTAAGGTATTTGCAAGCTGTCGAGTAAACATTGAGACATTTTAGTGTAATGACTAAAATATTATCCCGATAATGCGTTACCTTTAAATAGCGCAAGACAATTAAAATTAAAACCATTGCCTTCATTATTATTGTTAAACTTTAAGGTGTTTTTGTTGTTTAAAATAAGTAAATTAACTGCAAAAAATTGGAAAATGACCCAATTTTTAAAAGTATGATAGAAAATACTCCTAGTAAATAAGCAGTTTTAACGTATGTACCTATATAAAAATTAAAAAAGCATTGTTTTTTAAAGTTAAGTGGTTACGAAAACACAGACCAAACTTATATTTCTTAAATGGCAACCATACCTCCCCCCCCTCTCGCCGGGCCAGCATGTGTGAGAGATACATCAATGAATTTAGAAAAATAATCTATTTGATTGTGTAAAAAGCAAAAATGCTCCATAAGAAAAAATAAAGTTGGTTATCATTACACAAAAAGGTATCGACCTAGAAAACATTCATGATTACAATCCGATTTGACTTTACCTACTCTAAAAGAGTTATAAACAATTTTCAAAAATCGCATGTTCCGGTTTTTCCTAATTATCTCGGATATCGTTTGAGATCATTTCATTTTTTCAACCCACTATGGTTGGCATAAAATGAAAGTTTGGTCTGCAATCTGCATCTTGGTATGCACTCAAATAAAAATTTTAAAAAATCTTTTAGCTCAAACCATGTTTTTGTTAAAGAATGTAATATTTCATTTTTTTGTAATTTTTTGAAACTCGTTAGTTTTTAAACGTAAATTAATATGTTTGTCATCTGCTAAAATGTGCAAATTCAACCAAGTGTTTAACTTGATAGATGATGGTCACCTTGTATAAAAATTAGGATTTATAAATGGATTCCAGTATTCACTAATTATTGTCATTGTATTATTGTACTATGCTCAATCCGAATGTATTACTAGGTCACATTAAAGATCTATTTACATACAGGTCAGACCTGATGCTGGCAAAACCTTAATAATTGTGTATTGTTTGATTATGTATTGTTCGTCAGTATGAACAATATTGTGCCGCACCTCCAGGTGAAACTGTGATCGTGGCTTGTTCAAATTTGTAATTGAATTAGTTGTTAAAATTTTTCATAAATGCTCGTTTAATATTGCATTACCTTTAAATGGCTTGAATTAATCAGTATCAGTATCAGTACTTGGTAATTACCAATAGTAACTATAAAACTGTTCAAAAACTTATTGAACTAGTTGTAAAAAATTGTTATATAAATTAGGTGATGAATTTATTAATAGATACGTATTTTTATATAAATTAATCTACATGTGTTGTATGGGTAACTTTGTTACTAAAAGAGTTACATAGTACTTGTAGGTAATAGTAATTAGTAAGTGAACAATCATAAAATATTATGAAATGTAAAAAAATTCTTAAATAATTAAAATTTTCAAGATTTTGTGTTTGAGTAGGTACACCTAGCTTAATTATGTGATATTTTGTTTTTTTTTTCAATGTCCACTAGATTAAACCTAATAAATACAATAATATTGTTATGACTTGCTTATTCTTAAAGATAAACCTAACAACCCATATAGGGTTTATACAAAAACCGACTTTTGAAAAACCGGTTTTCGAATACCAGTTTTTCCAAAAAACCGGTTAAAACTGGTTTTCGAATAGTTTTAAAAAAACAATTAAAACGTAATAAAATAATTTATATTTCATAATTTTATAAAATATAAAACAAATTTCAAATAAAACCAAATAATAAGATAACAAATAAAAATAAACTTCTAAACTTCCAACAAACCATAAATAGCATTTTTTTAATTTGCTTTTTTCTTTAGAAAACATGATTTTAAAAACACAAAACATTTACGGAATCATGACTTAATCTGGTTCGTATTTGAGATACAAAATTACCAGATACAGAAAACACTGGTTTGCTGACTATTGAGCTGAGTCTTACTGTTTTTAAAGCTTGAAACAGTGTGCCCAAATTCTTTATTCTTTTATTAGTTGATTCAAATACTGCAAATTCTGCCTTTAATGAAAAAAACAATGTCTTGAAAGAAGAGATGGAGAAATCAATTCTTAGATTTATCGAGGAACCTTTAACAAAAACAGCAAATCCAAAAACCCTTAATAATATCTTCATCTTCATCGAAATTTGTTTCCAATTCTATAGCAGAATTTGGGTAAATTCTAGATAATATTTTTTCCGATAACTTGATATATCCATCGGTTCTTGAAGCCAGCGGAAATACGTTTGATTTTTTTGTAACAATGTTTTTTGGATTTTGCAAATGAAGCAGAAGAAGTGTACAGATTTTTATGTAGATATTTATTTTTTACGTGTTAAATCTAGGCTTAAAAACCGGTTATTTAGTTAAAAAAACCGGTTTTTCGAATACATAATTTTTTCAAAAAAACCGGTTTTTCAAAACCGATTTTTAAAAACCGACAAACCCTAACCCATACATCAATGAAACGAAAAAAAATCTTTTTAAGGGGCCAATAGCCAGCTATAGTTGCTATTTAAAAAAAAATCAAGTTTGGCTTAAATCTCAAAAATCAAGTGTGCGATGACTTTTAAGATATTTTTTTCTTATTCTACGTAATAATATCCATAGGGATCACTTAACATTTTGATTTTAGTATAGGTGGCTATAAAATTATTTACCGTTGAAAAAATCGTCTTTTTAGTTTTTGAAGTTGCAGGTGTAGGTCAAATGTCAAAATGGCATTAAATTTTTCCAGAAATTCTGCCCAACTTTGCTAATTTAACCAACGAGTACTATGAAACTCTTATAATAACAAAGTTACCCATACAACACAACATGCAGATTATTGTCACCTTGTATAATATAAATAGCCTCATAAAAATATTTTTTAAATGATATAAATATATACGACTTCAACCGATAAAGAGACGATGGTCTTGATATTGGTATTGCATTTTTACGAGATCCTTCGTAAAAACATAAGTGATTTTTAATTAAGCTTATTAGTTGTACAAAATTGGAAATCACATGAATTAAGCCAGTATTGGTGCCGAGCTCCTGTTTAATAAATGTAATGTATTTTATTTGTAAAAGCGTTTTTTATTATTCATCTTTTTCCATTAATGATATTACATAAATTTAAAAGTGAAATAAAATATAATTTTCAACTGAAAAACAGTTTTTCATAAAGAGTCCGAAAAATTCGTTTAACATAATGTCCTGAGTTTATTAAAAAATGTATTTCAAATACTGTTACCGTTGAATGAATACGTAGATGAGGACCAAATTAATTCAGTTCTAGATAACAGATGTTGGATTAGGATCAGATTAATCGCATTTCAATAAGTTCTTTTAACAAATTATAGTTTCACGGATTGCGGTTTTAATAAATTATAATTTAATGAATCGGATTTACTACATAAGTCCTAGCAAATATTTTATTCCCCGATTATATTATTCACTGTACCAGGTGCACTTTATGCTGTCTAATAATAATTAAAAAACTGTTGTATAGGTAGGAACCTATTAAAATTGCACGTTTTTTCAAATACATAATATTAGTCAACTAAGGTTTAATAACGTGAAGGTGGTTAATTTTCTTATTCAGTTTCTTGAACTACTTTTCAAAATAAATATGAAAAGTCTTTATAAGAGAACGCTTCCGAAAAAATTAAAAATAAAAGACAATGCTGAAAAAATTAAAGTCCATGCAAACACTTTTCTTATTTATGTATAGGTGGTTATTGATTAATTTTTTAAACAAAGGAAATTAAGAACAAAGCAAAACTTTAGGCTATTATATCTTTTAAAATGAATTCATTTCGAAAAAGCCGAATGAAACATCTTATGTATCTCAGTGGCGTATTTAGGTTGGTAGTTTGACCTTTAGCCCACATTTGAGACAATAATGAAATAAATTTGTTTTAAACGTGCGTTAGACATAGTAAGCTTTTTAAGTCTATTAGGTTCTGGAGTAAATCGTGTTAAGGTTAAGCGCGAAAAAAAAAGTTTTTCAGACATTTGTTAACGAAATGAAATTGGGATTATGTAGGTCATTGAATATTTAATTTAAACAAAAAAAACAAGACATAATGCTGTTTAAAAGTATGTAAAATAATGCAGTTTAAATTAAATTCTTTGGTCAATATTTAAAAAATTGGCATTTAGCTTTATTGTTTGTAAAAATGTTAAATAATATAAAAGCAATCCAAAACATATACAAATTCGCTAAGAAACTGTTTAATAGTATATTTTACAATAAGATATGAAAGCCCAGTTTTTTTCGTGAGCAAATCTCCCGAACGAAAAAAACTGATTTCATCTTAAGTCGTAAATGCTACTTTTTCTACGAATTTAAAATTATATTATAGAACGAAAGTTAATGTAAACGAACCAAATGACAATTATTATCTATATATATAAAAGAGCTCGTTTGTTTGTTTGTGTGTTTGTTTGTTCGCTATAGAATCCTAGGTCCGTTGACCGATCGGGACCAAATTTTGCACAGTTACTATTTAGGACCCAACGGATCAAACGCCGTATAAATAACGGCCGGAAATGCCCGGGAACGACCGGAAACGTCCGCCGGGTGCGAGCGCGGAGCGCGAGTAGTCTTCGATTGATAAAAGATATTTGTAATCACCCGTGCAACGCCGGGTAAATCGCCTAGTTATGTATAAAGTTTTAATTAATCATTTCATTTCCGTAGCGACACCACTACATTGACATTGACAGAAATAAAATTATAACCTGCAAACGAAATACAGGGTGTCCCAATTATTATACACCGCCAAAAAGTAGGTGCATATTCCTGAGTGAAAATGATGACCATTTGTCAAATATTTTGTTATCCGAAAATGCTTCCTTTCAAAGTTAGAGACCTCCAAAGTTGCAAGAAAAAAAAAAAAAAAAATCGAATACGTCCTAGCCGTTTAAGCTAGAGCTATCAAACTTGGCCGAAATGTTTTGGTGTTTCCCATTGACTTTGTGGGATAATTAGAAAGAAAACACGTAATTGGAAGTATGATTTATAGTCAGGTCATAATTTACTTACCATCTTCAGAATTTTTTTCTCTGGAACAAAATTGAAAATGTCATTCGTCCATAAGAAAATACGACCTTAGAGGAGAAAATTCGTCCCTTTTTGTTTTTTGCTGTAAACGTATCCGTTTTCGAGAAAATTAGCGCTAAAGATGCATCGACAAACTCTGTTTATACACCTCAAATATTTTTTTTACTAAACTTAGTTGGCTAATGTCATGCTTGACTTAAGGTTGCCTCTTTATCTATGGGTTGCCTTCGAAGACTCACCAGATAAAATGCCTAATGAGTACCTTCAACAAGTAAAATTCAAAGTGTAAAAAGAAAAATTACAGACGAAAGTGTGGAAAATTCAGAGGAAGAGATAGAAATGGATGACGAAGCAGAGATGAATATAGAAAGTGTAAACATTGAGAACGAAGCTGCTGCAGAGGAAGACAACCTTGACAGTAATGATGCAATAACTGGGCCATGCATGGGTTGTCGTAGAGTACCAAACCAAAAAGACATTAGAACATTTTATTGGAAAGGTCTTATCAGTGAGTGAAGACGAAATATGTTAATTTTTTAAAGTGCTCCAAAGCTAACAGCTTTGACTGGCCCAACATTGAAGATACAGATAAAGTCTCCATAGACAATATAAATAAGAAATTAAGTAAACCTAAGGTTAATCGCAGATTTGAGTTTGACATGTCCTTTATTAATTTATTGTAAAAAAGTATTTTATTTGAAAGCAAAATTTTGTAGGTATAAGTTTGATATAAAGCTTACCATAAGCATTTAATGTTGTTTTAGTTTTTTTTCACAATTTGGTAATTTTTTTTTTTAGCCTGATTTCGTTTACATCTTGTGAAATGCTTTTATTCGTGAAAGCCAACAAATGAACACACGATGTTTTTTTTTTGCTAATCGACAGACACAAATTATTTGTTCTTTTCATAAAAGTCCTTGATACGTAAATGCTTTTATCGAAACCTTTTCATATTAAAGTATCAGAAATGAATTAAAACTAGACAAAGGGAAATAATTGGACTAAATATAGACTATAGCTTAGTGGCGGAGGCAGGGACGGTGGGGGGCTCAGAATCTTTCACATAGGGTGGCCCTAAGTCGATATAGGACCGGAGAACTGTAAAATTTGTGCAAATAAAAATTTAAAAAAAAGAGACTGGTGGTGACGTAAAAAGAAAAAGGTTCTCACCTCTTTTTTATTAACCCCTCCTCCCTAGAAGCATCATGCCGACACCACTGCTATAAAAAAATTACGTGGTATTCGAAATATTGAATCTAAAAAGTTTAAGTTCCCGCTGATAAAAAAAAACAAAGAAACAAACTGGTTGGTACGCTGGCATTATTTTATTAGTTATAAATATCAAATAATTAGACATGAATGTACCAGTAGCAATCTGTTCATGTGGAAGGAAGGACCTAAAACAGCAGTGTGCTTCCAATTATTGTTCAATCACTCATTAAATGTGTTGATTGGCACGTTTATTAGTCATTAATTTACCGACGAAATCATGCAGCAACTTGTTCAATGAATCTATATTTCTAGGGTTTGGTCGGCTTACTTCTATTTATATTCAGTCAACACAAATATTTTTACATGACGTTTGATCGTGCGTGATGCACAACACGTGATAATCATAAATAATTCCAACGTAAAATTCATTATTATACGTGAGTATATCTGTTATTGATTATTTACTACACGAGATGCGTAACAAAGTTATGCAAGTGGGAATAAAATTGCGCGTGATCCAAGGTTCAACTTGGTAGCTATACGATCTGTACCCAATATCATAACTGTGATATGGGGATAACACAAACTGAAAAAGCTAGTCGCAAATCTCCAAAATTTTAAGGGTGATAAATATATAAAAGAGAAGTAAAATTATCGCAACTGAGATGGAATATTGCAGAAGGAGCTGTGGAGTTACGAAAATGGATAGACTTAGGAACAATGAAACCAAGAGATAAATAAGTATAAAAAGACGTACTTAGTTACATTGAAGAAAAGAGACTGATCTGGTTGGACATGTAAGAAGAACAGACATAAATGGATAGATAACATAAATAGCATGCGTCGCCGAATGGAGTCCTACCGACAGAAGGAAAAGAGACAGACCCGAGGAAGATGAAGAGATGAAGTAGACAATGCGATATAAAAAAAGTCTATAGGACGGATACAAGACAAGACCAAGACAGATGGAGACAAGGGTTGAGAGTAGGAAGATGGTAACCAGGGATGCGGAGTCGGTAGAAAAATAACCGACTCCCGACTTGAGTCTCCTTTCATTAAAAAAAAAAACGTAATTAGTATACAGGGTGATTGATTGGGACCGGGCATTAAAAATATATGAAGAATGAAAAAGGGTATTGATCTGAAATTTTGGTTATGACCATAATGGCATATGATCTGTTTAATAAAAATATTTTTAAGATGGCGACACTTCCGGAAATACTGGAGTTGACGTCTACTTTTTTATTTCAAATACAATGGCCTGTTTTTATATGATTTTTAAATTCAACAGGTTATTTTAGAGGGACTTTTATTAGCATTCCCTATACCTAAGTGCAGTCGTTTTTTTAGATTTTTGGACTTTTTTGAAAATTTTTTGATTTTCAACGTGATGTTACCGAAAAAAGTGGATTTGTGTTTTTTGCCCGTAACTTTGATGTCGAATTTCATTTCTGTAAAAAGTTTTTCATGGTCACTTTCTGCAAGGAATCAAAATCCCCAATTATATTTTCCATGCGACGTTTCGATTTTTTTAAACCATCATCAGGTCAATTTTTTCTTATAGACGCTATATCTGATTTTAATGCCAATTTGTAGAGCATTTTATTCTGAATTCGACAATGTATATTACTAAGCACTTTTTTGAAACAATTGTCAAAAATGTCAAAAACAAATATTTTATTTTGAAAAATCTTTAACCGACATGGTAAATAATTGTCTTTGTCCTTTTTTCCTGGGAAGCAGGTAAGTAAACCGCATGAAATTACTATTAAAGGGATTTAGAATTTAACACAAAGCGAAAATAGGTAGATATTTATCTATTTATTGAAGGGAAAAAAACAGCTATGCCATGCATGCACCCAACCAAGAACTAACTTAACTTGTCAAACGAACGCATTGGTTACATCTTCAACGAGTTACGCCCTTTATCTGAGTTAATGGCTTCTAATAAGTAAACCGATTTTTTGACGTTTTTTAAAAACTATGAAAACTTATACTTGTTACGAAAATTTTGTTGCACATTCTTGTATGCCAAATAAGAGATTAAATGTATTAGTGGATTTTGTTACTTAATTGAGGAAAATATTACAAAAATATTTGCTAATAAGTAAACAATGTAAATACTTTCTCAACATATTTATTAATATCTATTTTTCTTAACGAAATGGCAATTTTATTCCATACAAAATGTTTAAAGTTTATTCAAGCCTCTTTTATCACCATGAAACAGATAAGGGGGCTATGTTTTGTGACATTTAAAAAAAAAAAACAAATGCGCGTGAAACGCCAAAACGGCTTGTGTATGCTCTTAACTGTTGGCATTGTATAATATATTTTGTCATCATTGTTCAAATATTTAAAAAGTGTTAAATCTTTCATTAAACCCCTTCAATAGTAATTTCATGCGGTTTACTTACATGCTTCCAAGGAAAAAGGGCCAAGACAATTATTTACCATGCCGATTTGGATTTTTTTAAAATAAAATATTGGTTTTTGTCATTTTTAACAATAATTGTTTCAAAAAAGTGCTTAGTGTTATACATTGTCGAATTTAGAATAAAATGCTCTACAAATTGGCATTAAAATCAGATAATGAAAAAGTTACGGGCAAAAAACAAAAATTCACTTGTTTACTTTTTCCCTATATCTCAAAAACTAAAAAAGCTAGATAAGTTCTGTTTGCGTCAAATTATTAAGCACCTGAATATACAACTTTGCCCTAAGTTAACCGAAGTCGTAACTCTTACCGTTTACGAGATCCCCATAGTGGCCCTCAAAAAACGAGAACCCCGTATATATAAATATATGTAAATAATTAAATTTAATAAAAATAAAACGTAATTAACAATTTTTTGTAAAAAAGCTGATTTGTATTTACATTTTTGGTATTTAGTTCATGTTTTCATTCAGTAAATTTCAAGTATTTTCATTCGTAGCACTTGACTGAATACTTTTTTTAAATTGATTTTTGTTGTTTTAGAGTTATTCCACAAGCTACTTCGATTAATCTTATAATTGCTTACATGACAAAAAAGGTCCTCGCAAGAGAACATTAAATTATACTTGGTGTGATACAGAATTTTAAGTGCGGTCAATTAATGTACTTAAATATACCTATACAAAAAACATTTGTAGCATAATAAGGGAAGGAAAATGTAATCTCTACATAAAATATCTTATAAACTCTTTTATGTTGCTACTTAGTTAAAGCTTTTTTTATTCATTTACCTTGTCAATTTTGCCAAATTTATCCCCCATGGTGTATCTTTCTTAATAAATTGTTTGCCAATGGTACCCTTCAATCTGAATCATCCTGTATTGTAAGATAAATTTATGTAATGTAAGATTACTTTTAAAATTTGTAAAATTATTGCCTTTAATTGTCTACATAAATAAAAAAAAGTCATTTTATATGTTGCGGTTTTATTCAATGAGCAAAGTCAAACTAAGTGTAACGAATATTATAATTAAAAATCGTTGCATAAAAACCTGTGAATCAGATTATACAGTAAAAAAATATGTACTTACATAACAAGCATTATTTATAGTGTTGGAACAAACAACAAATAACAATTACTAAAGAATTTACACGTTGACCAAAATTAACATCGGTTTTCGTTCCACGTGGCCGCTCCACCATATAAACCTAAACACATTTTCTCATGTACATTCAGTACATCAATTTCACACTCTGTAAATTTATCGTTTATTTCACTATAAAATGGGAAGCACGCGACGAGGCTGATACGATAATTTCACCAAAATTGAAACGAAAACGAGGAAGTAGACCTGTAACACTTTTTTTACTGGTATCATAATAAATTTAAGGTTGTACTGCTAAATTTCTGTTTACTGTGGTATGAAATAAATTATTTTTAAATACATTCCTCTAAATTGTTATTACTTAGTTGTGTATCTGTTCTGCATGTAGTGTTAATTCTCACAAAATACGTTTACATTAAAAGAGACGTGAAATCTATTAAATATGCCGAGTGAAGCATTGACTGTTTAGTTATTTTCAATAATTACAGTAAATTAAACTTGTTTACCTATAGTTAAAAGCTGTGATAATGGAGAGTTCATAGAACTGGGTCAATTTGATTTGGTGGCAATCCTTTATGGGTCAGTGATCGAAATGAAGAGCGGAATGGAAAGCTGTCGCACGCCCCGAGCCAACATTGTGCGACGACACACATTTCATCAAGTGCAGAAGAAGCCGATCACATTCCAAGGAATAGATTTTTACGCACGGAAAGATTTGGGCTTAATTATTGAAGAATTAAAGCTGCTAACACATGTTTAATAGCGGGGCACCACTGGAACCCGGATTTAATTCAATATTTGTTATACGCAATTCTGTATACAGTGAGTCAAATACGAGGGTCAATCAAAATTCATTGAGAATATAAAACACGATTAATATTATATACAGGGTGAGTCACGACGGACGCGTCGGAGTTTTATGGAGAAACGGTATATATTTTTCAATTTCTGTCGGTGTTAGATTATGTAAGTCAATAAGGGCTACATTTTAAAAATATTTTCAAACATACAGGGTGCTCCAAAAAAGAGTGGCATATCAAAGTTATACTTTTTCTTATGAAACACCCTATATATTTTTACATTTTTGGATTACTCTTTAAATTTAATTAAAAAAATGTGTAAGGTCATATGGATCTAAAGTCCGCCGTTCTCGTGAAAATTGCATTTTCATGAAAATACAGTATTTTCAAAAATTTTCAACATTTAAAAACTTTGAGAAGCCTGAAGAAATTCGCTTGGAGATAAGATTGACAATAGATTATGTAACACTTTGCACCACCTACATTTTTAAAATATTGTACAGGGCGTTTTTCACGCTCGGTCAAACTTGTGAAACTTTAAACATCCATAACTCATTTTTTTTAAATACAACACCCTATATTTTTTTACACCGTCTTATAGAAAATTGAATTCTCTTTCGAAAACATTCAGGCTGTTTTTCACCTAAAATTGATATTTTCCGAGATATCGCGATTTTATTGTTAATTATTAGGGCAAAGTAATATTTTCAAGTAGGCTATGAAGGTAGACAGCGGTAATTTGAAACAATTGAAAGAAAAAACAAGACACTTATAATTTTATCGTTTGACTACACACTTTTGATATATTTTTATAGGAAAGTTGTAGTTTTACCATCCTTACGTTTAAATAGAGATTTTTTTAAATTATTTATGCATTTATTTATTGGACCAGTGTTATAAGATAATTACTAACTCCTATAAACCATTTTTTGTCTGTTTTCGATACGACACTACGACACTCTACCGAAAACAGTACCAACCATATTTTTTTTTAAATGTAAAATTAAACAAGTCAATATTACTTTTTTTTTTTAATCAGCGTTCCGTTCTCGTACCTAATACATTATCAATCGGTTTTTAGGACTTGGCAAACGATCAAACTCAATTATATGAAACATATTGTGGCCCTATATTTAAAGGTAAAAATGGTAAATCTACAACTTTCTTATAAAAAAATGTCAAAAATGTGTAGGCAAACGACGAAATTATAAGTTTCTTGTTTTTTTGTTTCAATTGTTTCAAATTACCGCTGTCTACCTTCATAGCCTACTTGAAAATATTACTTTGCCCTAATAATTAACAATAAAATCGCGATATCTCGGAAAATATCAACTTTAGGTAAAAAACAGCCTGAATGTTTTCGAAAGAGAATTCAATTTTCTATAAGACAATGTAAAAAAATATAAGGGGTTGTATTTAAAAAAAATGAGTTATCGATGTTTAAAGTTTCACAAGTTTGACCGAGCGTAAAAAACGCCCTGTACAATATTTTAAAAATGTAGGTGGTGCAAAGTGTTACATAATCTATTGTCAATCTTATCTCCAAGCGAATTTCTTCAGGCTTCTCAAAGTTTTTAAATGTTGAAAATTTTTGAAAATACTGTATTTTCATGAAAATGCAATTTTCACGAGAACGGTTGACTTTAGACCCATATGACCTTACACATTTTTTGAATTAAATTTAAAGAGGAATCCAAAAATGTAAAAATATACAGGGTGTTCCATAAGAAAAAGTATAACTTTGATATGCCACTCTTTTTTGGAGCACCCTGTATGTTTGAAAATATTTTTAAAATGTAGCCCTTATTGACTTACATGATCTAACAGCGACAGAAATTGGTAAATATAAACCGTTTCGCCATAAAACTCCGACGCGTCCGTCGTGACTCACCCTGTATAAAATTTTTATGTTAAATATGTTCAAAGTAATCTATTGTATGCGAATTTAGATGTATAGGTATGCAAAAAAATTGGATTAATTTAAAAAAAAAATGTATAAATTAAGATGAAATAAAATTTCAGCACAATTGGATCTATAGTTGATATTTTAAATTTTAGATGCCATTCAACATCTACAGTGGGGATCCTCTTCTTCGTTTACAAGGGTCGAAGCTCCAACTTCGCGCATATATGACAATAGAAATTTAAAAATGAACCTGCAAATGCATGAAATTCATTCTGTGTTTGCAGCCAAAATGATTATTACTTTTCTCGTCGTATTAACTTCATACGAAACTATCAGAAGCTAGGTATAAAAGTTGTTCTTCTTCAATTGGCGAAAGACCCTTTGCATAGATTTGTAGATATTGAAAGGGTATCTTAGCCACTCAATAATAATGTTCATTTCATGGGAATACTTTTTCATTTGTGGGCTGTGTAAGTGGTATTTGTTAATTATTTTAACACGATCATATGAGGCATTTCCAAAAGTGTAAATCTTCTTCAATTAAAAATTTTTATCTAGAAAAACTTGCAGTTCATTCCGAAGTGTAAATAAAGAAGTAATGACTCTTTCACGGAAAGCCAAAAAACTTCGGTATGGCAAAAAATGTGTATGTATGACTGCTTTCCATTTTTGTGCAATGTTGAGAATAAAATCTGGCATTTAAAGGACGGCTTTTACGATTTTTACAGCTTCATCAAGTACTTATCTTAGGTCTGTAAAGATCATAGTACATAATTGATTGAGAAACACAAGTAAAAAAGTAATTTTTTTTAACAATGATTTCATGCGTTAATTATGCATTGTCAAAATCTGCCACGTACCCCCTGAAGACCTTTCACACACCCCCAGGGGTACGTGTACAACACTTTAAAGGCTCGTTCACATGGTGACATTAGCGTCGTGACACTAGATGCCGTGGCATTAAATGGCTTAGAGCAGCGTTTCTCAACCTTTTTTGTCCCGCGGACCGGTAAAATTTGTGAAAAAATTTCGCGGACCGGTGTTTTTTTTAACAAAAAAATTTTACTTGATATCAAAGAACTACTTTATAAGTTAATTGTAACATTTTTATTATCATTTACGTACAATAATATTTAAATGTAAAGGTAAGTAATTATTGTAATTATTATACAGGGTGTTTCTTAAGTATTGCAAAAAAAATTGGAAGGTGATTCCTCATCGAAAATAAGGGGGTGCTGTTATCTAAAAAAATTTCCTTAGACGTCTCCTTTCGGAGTTACACCCCCGAGCGTTAAAATTATGTTTTTATTTTATTTCCCAAATTTGAATAAATGTATGAGAATGATATTTGGTAAATGTTTTATACTTATTTAAAGGTTTCCTATAGTAATATTTTCAATTATCTCCCACCTTCACAGGGGGCTGAAATGTGCGACCCCTGTTGTTTTTTTTTTATCAGAACTTTTTGGTGAGTAAAAATTTCGCAATAAAAAAATACTTTTTTTGAATACTGACAATGAGTTATTTAGAAACTTTTTTTATTCTTTAAATTTTCTCGTAAAACCTACATTTTTTGAGTAAAAAATAAAATAAGTAACGTCAAAATAAATACCATCTGTCAGTTCTATCCAATATGAACATAAACAAACTGTGATAACCACCAAAATGAATCGTTTTATATTGGAATATTTAGTTGTGCATGTTTACTTATTTTATTTTTCACTCAAAAGCGGTAGGTTTTACAAGAAAAACTAATAATTAAAAAAAGTTTCTAAAGAAGAAATCAAGCTTTTAAAACAAATTTTTTAAATTGCAAAATTTTCATTCACGAAAAAAAAATCACAAAATCATTGGATATACGAACAAACCACTGCGAGACATTTTATCGGGTTACTAATTTCACGTACAGGTATGTTTGGTAACATTCATTGTCAGGAATGGAGCACACTCCTTTCCTGAACATTATGCATTACAGGAATTTGTCTTAAGTGCCGTGTTATCATAAATTATGTAAATTTAAAATTAGTTTCAAATATTTTTATTTCGTAATTTTATAAATTAAAATTTTTTTTTTTAAAAGAAATTTTTTTAACGTGGACGGGTAAAAATTCTCCGCGGACCGGCGGTTGAGAATCGCTGGCTTAGAGTGCCGTCGCGTTGTCTGAACAGCCTGATGTCGCGATACCACGATCTCATGACGCCAATGCTGTGACACTGGCGATATCGTGACACTGATAATAAATGCCACTATTTGATATTGAAACTGCGATACTTGACGTAAGCTTGCCATACTTTTATATTTTGAAAGCACGTATTTGTCATAATAAACAAATAATCTATTTTTTTTTATTGATTTCCAATTTATCATGTCCTCAATAGATGTTTTAACGTTTTTAGAGCATTATCAGCAATATCCTTGCTTATGGTACAAATCTATAGCCGAATATACCAAATTGAAAATAATTAGTTGTACTACAACATTCGCTGCTGCCGTTACAAATGGCCATTTTTATTTTAACGTCACGACACTCAAATGTATCATTTTACGTGTGAACACCCACTGTGGTGACACTGAATGTCAAGCGATGTAATGACATTAAATGTCACGACGCTAGTGGCCATATGAACGAGGCTTAAGAAACACAACTTTCGGCATTTCTTTTTTTGTACCATATTGCTGTAACTGTTTTCTTTGTGAGAACGGTGTAGAGTATTGTTGCCGAAATGAATTACTTTAAACATATTTAAAAATCTTGGAAAATATGAATCGTGTTTTAAATTCTCTATAAATTAACCTTTACCCTCGTACACACTTCGTCGCCTGAGAGTTATTTTGTTCCATACGCCATTTTGGGGCAAACTGACTTATTCATACCAAAATTATGTCAAAAATTTTCCATATCCTTCAACATAATTAAAATTTAAATTCGTTCGGTATTGACAAAGTTATCAGTGTTAACTTTGTTCCATATCCAAAAATCTAAAGATAAATTGCGGGTTTATTTGTTCCATATCCATTCATTACACGTTTTACGTTTTATTTGTTCCATATCCGAAAAATTACCTCAATTCTTGTGTTATGATATCGTCTCCTGAGAGTTATTTTGTGCCATACGCCATTTTGGGGCATATTGACTTATTAATATCAAGAATATGTGGAAGAAAATGTTTTATATCCTTCAACATTATTTAAAATTTAAATTCGTTCGGTATTGACAAAGTTATGAGTGTTACCTTTGTTTCAAATCAGAATGACTCTGGATTGAATTAGAATGAATTAGAAAAATGAATACTTAAAACTATGTACAAGCCTAATTTATAGAGATAACAGGAAACGCATAATTAAGTTCCCATTAATTTGTCGTATACGCTACCGAAAGGTAACTGCACCTGCAATGTACAATAAAGGGTCTTGGAATAAAAAAATTATTTCCAAGAATACAAGAATTTGGAGATTTGGGACACTAAAATATAGAACTTAAACTATATTTACAAAATGCACTGAATATAAAAGAACAGCAGTTCATAACACAAATTTGTTGCAAAACCAAAATAGTTTACTTGTTTAAAATAACATTTCAGTTTTTATATTATTGTCTTACGACATTTTGTTTCAAAAAGTGTTTATGTTAAAGTTTTTTTTTTTTAACAATTGTGTTTCATTTACATATTAATACATACCCAAATTAATTTACTTGTTTAGAATAATATTTCAGTTTTTATATTATTTTTTACGGCATTTTGTTGCAAGAATGTTAAAATGTTTATGTTAAAGTTTAATTTTTTTTAAATAATTGTGTTCGGTTTACATAATACATAAGCAAATTAATTATTTACTTGTTTTTATACTATTATTTTACGGCATTTTGTAACGAGATTGTTAAAATGTTTATTTTACAGTTTAAATAAAATATGTTTTATAATTGTATTTTACATAATTTGACATTTCGTAAAAACAAATCAAAGCCAAATTTTCGTAAAATTTTTCCTAACAATTTGGTTATACTTATTTAAATTATTTTATTTAAATAAAATCAACTTTTCATTTAAAAACTATAAAAATACCATGCACATGGAACAAACTTCTACAAAAAGCTAAGCAGCTTAGGAGATTGTTCCATATCCATTTTCAAATTGGCAGTAACTCAAAATTTTATTCAAATTTAATAATTTTGAATTCATTAATTAGATACTGTATTACTTTCAAGTTCTTTCAGAAAAATTAAACGCATAAATATTTTTAATAACAGAATAATAAAAACAGAAACTTTAAAGTCGATTTACTCAAAACTAACTAAATGGCGTATGGAACAAAACAACTCTAAGGCGACGACTTGTTGCATGTGTTCTTGAACAAATATTACGATAAAAAAATGCAAAAAAAAAGGTTTGTTTACAACAACAATAACAGTATTTATTACTTTAGTGATAATTTATGACAACAAGGTCAAGTAAAATGGTAAGTTAATTATCAAATTTGAATTTTGCGAATTATACTTTCAAATAAAAACTGCGCTACTTAAAATTGTTAAATAGCTAGGAATTTAAAATATTTCAAGAGATAGGTAAAAATAATCATGATCGCAAAACATTAAATTTTCATGACATCTGTAAATGTTTCGTTGATTCAAGTGTATACGTAAGTTTAAAAGTTTGTTAAAAAAAATCTCGTATCCTTGCTTGAATTATTTATGCTAATGCATTTGAAATATTATAATCTTTAAGTACCTATACAAATATTAACTGAAATACACTTATCTTATTTGCAAAAATTAATCTCACTTCTTGAAGAAAATCTATGCCAGTTGCGAAACTCTTGCCTCTTCGAAAGTAGCGTTTTTCTTTGAGTATAAATAAGAACATTATGATGAGACGAGAGTTTTCTTCAAGAAGAGATTTTTTCTACAAATAAGTTATTTTTTAAATCAACTTTTACATATATCTACTTATTTATTGTAACCAATTTTAATTCCTAAACAGTTTTACAACTTTCTTTTTCCTCCTTAGTACTTTTTATTACCCGCAAAGTTGCAAAACTTTAGGAATTGAAATTAAAAAACAGAAATAACCTCATCAAATAGCAAGTTTTTAATTTATTTGATATGATTACTTCACTTATCGGTTTTAAAATCATATTTTTGTGTAATATGCTTAAAAATAAAATATGTATAACTTCCACAGAGTAAGAATTCTAAACAGGCTGCATATTTATCGAAAGAATCCAAATCGGTTTACTGAAATTCTTTGTGCGATACTTTTTAAAGCAATTTTACTTACGTCGCTCTTTTTTGTTGCGGCATATTGGATAACTTTAGATACAAGATGCTATGTTTTTACTGAGGAATTTTTAGGTGACACGTTTACAAAACTGTTTGTTTATAAGTTGTAAATAACATATTTATTACAGCTAGCAAATTAAATATAACTCAATATAAATAAACTTAATTATAAAAATTAAACAAAAATTAGACTGCAACTGCGATGAAGAAATGAGAATCTTGAAACTGGTTTTGCATTTCTATAAGAGATCCTTCGAAAAAAAATTGATTTTTAATTAAGCTATTAGTATTAATAAATGAGTCACTGAAGTAATCCAACGTTCTACGAGGGCGATTTAACTAAAAACCGCAAGTGGATTAATAAGCATCTAGACTTAGCAGATCGGTGTGGTTATGTGGTACGGTGGTTTCTCAAGTGTGGCGGTGCTACTAGGGATTGTAATACCGGTAAACCGGTTTACCGGTTTACCGGTAAATCGCAAAAAATACTCTTCAAATTTTACCGGTAATTTGCCAGTTTTTTACCGGTAATTCCGGTAATTTTACAATATCTTTCTAATCATGATAAAAATCTAAATCAAATAATCGAAAAAAAATTGACGTGTTTTCAAAGAGAAAAAAAAGGGGAAATCATACAAATGGCATATGATTGTTTACTCACTACACGACTAGGGATTGTAATACATCGCAAAAAATGCTCTTCAAATTTAACCGGTAATTTGCCAGTTTTTTACCGGTAATTCCGGTAATTTTACAATATCTTTCTAATCATGATAAAAATCTAAATCAAATAATCGGAAAAAAATTAACGTATTTTCAAAGAGAAAAAATAAGGGGAAAGCATACAAATGGCATATGATTGTTTACTCACTACTCGACCAACAAGTGTAGTAGAATCCGAAAAAGCTTTTTCCGCGGCTGGATTATTTTGTACAAAAATTAGGTCGCAATTAGGAGACGATAGTTAAGATAAATTATATTTTCTACGTGGTTAATTTTTAAGAAAAGTTTAAAATAAAAAATGTTGTTAATAGTTTGACAACATAGGTATATTATGTTAAATTATTTTATATTTTATGTTCAGATAGTTTTATTTTCATATGTTTTTTGTAATGCTGGATTATATTTTTTGTAATAGTTTTTTTTTATATATTATATATTGTCATTTTATATAGTGTTATATTAATATTACATAAAAATATATTAGATACGTTAATGGCTGTTAACTAATATATTGTATGAAACTAATTGGGATAGTTTAGGCTTCAATGTATATAAATATATTTATTTTTAATATGGTTTTCGGAGTTTATCCGGGTAATATTTAAATTGGCTCGACGTTTCGGCAATCTCTCACTATAGGGGAGACGCGGATAAACTCCGAAAACTGCATTAAAAATGTTAGTAACCGCAAAAAATCTAAAAAGAAACAGTATAATATAAATATATATAATAATATAATTTACCGGTAAATTACCGGTAAACCGGTTTTGATTGACAGTTTTACCGAATTACCGGTAATTCAAAAAGTCGGTAAATTTACAATCCCTAGGTGCTACAGCAGCTAATAGATCTAGCAACGTTGCCCCGAATCAGCCCCGAACAACTGTTAAAGAAGGCCGCCCGTTTGAAAATGTGCAGTAAAGAAAAGTAACGTTCTGGCATCAGATTTTTGACCACTGAAGATGTGAAACCGTTGGAAATTTACCGTCAGACGACAAAGCAATATTGTTTATCATGCAGGTCTCAGGCAAAGGTATGAGTGGGCTAAAAAGTTTTAAAAGCGGTGTAAGTAATGTGCCGGACGCACCCCGTTCAGGCCATTATTTTGGTGATGATGCGGCTGCCGAGGGACTAATTTATAGGGATCGACGCATCACCGTGGCAGAGTTGGCCGAAAGACCTTACGTACTCCCCTAAAACCCGCATATCGCTGGAAACGCCGAGGTTTATATACCGACAGTGTTTTGCTTCAGCTTGATAATGCACGTCCTCATTCCCCTTGCAGGACCGTCTCAGCTGTCCACGATCTCCTAATTGTATGTATCCCAGATCGAGCTTATTTCCCCGACCTAGCACCTTCAAATTTTCACATGGTTGAAGCTACAACGAGCATATTGGTAGCACATAATTTCGAAACGACGATGAAGCCAAAAAACGGTTTATGATTGGTTACGCACACGTCCGATAGTCTTTTTTCATAGACTATTTAAGCTTTTATGCACCAATGGGGCAAATAAATTATCTTGGAGATAATTACGTTGAAAAATAAACATCTATCTGCACTTACATGTAATATACACTTAGCAAAACTTCATTTGCGGCTTTTATTTGAACGTCCTTTGTATCAAAGAATATCTCAATATGTTCTTATTAAGGAACGGATGGTATTCCTTCATAGTTCGTTACTATATTTTAATCACATAAAAAATACCGTTTTTGAACCATTAATATTAAAAACGTAGGGTGCTCCCAAAACAAAGGAAGGCGTGACTAATTTTATTAAACTTGTTAAAAATACCATAGAAAGTTTTTAGTAAAATTCAGTCAACTAAAAGTACTTTTTTAATTTTTAATTGATCCAAACAGATAACGAAAAAATACACTTATCATTGTTTTGAATAGTTTTCAAACATTTTTATTTTTCAAAGATAACGATGTTGTTTTATTATGTAGGTAGTAGGTACTTATCACATTAGTGCACGATAGGCATGCAATAACAATTTTTGCCGCTGTCTTCTAGCTTAACTTGAATTATTCTCAACTGCGTTGTCGACATTTGTGCTCAAAAATTTGAAATAATGATTTTATTAACCCTTATTTAACATGTCATTACACAAATACTTGTTAACGAGCCAGAACTTAATTGCTCGATAAATTATTGATAGAGATGCCAATGTACGCTATTTTCGTTTGGAATATGCAACCTTTTAACAGGCATATACAGTGCGATCAATCAACAAATGACCAGTTTTATTTAAATTTAGTGAATTTCATGTTTAAATGTTGAGAGCACCAGCAACGAAATGTATATCAACAAAAAATGATGTAAATAAAAACCACTCAGATATTTAATTTACGTTAGAGTTAAAAAAGAAAAGATCGATAATTTTTAATTTAAACTTATTTGTCTTTAACACTTATTACTGCCCTCAAGGACCACAGGTGGGATTCATAAATTTTTCGAATTGAATATAAGTTAAACATTTCATTTAATTAAAACTATAAAGTCATAAGGTCATGTCTACTCTAACTGCATGCAAAATGGACAATAACAAATAAAAATAGAAAACAGAAGAGAAAACTTTGATATGAGATTTTTAAGATCGATGTTGGGATATAAGCGATCAGATAAAAAACTGAACAGCGAAATACGTAAAGAGCTTGACAAATAACATCAACGAAAATATATTAGGATATAGAACTGCATCGATAAAAGGCCTACACAAAACGGACAATTTCAGAATTTAAAAAAAAAAAAAAATCAAATATAAATCTAGAGGCAAAAGAAAAAATAGGAGGGCCATCTAATTGTAAGAGGTAAAACACACAATGAGCGACGTAACGGGCAAAAAAGAGCCCAAAACGTGATAATGATGATGAAAAATATTGAGTCTTAGTAAATTTGGATAAATACGAGAGTTAGTTATAACCTTTTAAAACATTCCGTCATTCATGTTTACTGTTTTTCCGACAAAATTTTGTTGTTATAATTGCTGCTTTTGGACAAAGGCCAATTAGATACTACTGAACAATTATGGACAAGTTAAGGGTAGTTCACACGGTGACATAAAGTCGCGACTTTTATGTCACCGTGTGAACTATCAAAAGTCGCGACTTTTAATGTTACGCAAAGTCGCGACATCGAGGTTAACCTAACCTAATATACATTTGTCATCGATTTCGAATTTATCATGTCCCCAATAGATGTTTCAAATATTTTAGAGCATTATCAACAAATAGCAACTTCAAAATAATTAGTTGCTCTACAACACTCGATGCTGCAATTACAAGAGCGGCCATTTTTATTTTGAAGTCGCGATTTTCAATTTGGGTAGTTCACACGGTGACATTTAAAGTCGCGACTTTTGATGTCGCGACTTTAAATGTCACCGTGTGAACTACCCATTAGTCTCGACTACTGCGTAAATGTGTGCCAATTCAGAAAAATTATCTGTAAAACACCCCTCGATATACATACATCGTCTTTGTAACTATCAATTTATTTATTAGGGTTAATTAAACGGAACAAAATTAGTTATTAAAAAAATTTGAACATTAGAACCGCAATTAAACAAACCTTGCCATAAAAACTTAAAAATAAAGGCACTATCGGCTTTTGAGAACTTTCAAATGTCAACACGGAGTGATTTGGTTGACAAAACTAACCCTACCGTGTATCACACGAATCATGCGTTTTGTATACTTGCGCTGTCTATAAACTTTATCCAGTTAATTATTTTTTCAGATAAAAATTGGATGTTCACAGACAAAACTAGTTTGTGTTACATTAATCGTACCCGTTTCCGTTAAAAAAAAATCTAACGACATCGGTATTTTGTTTTTGTTTTAAATGTTTTATTCTTCTCTCATCCACGAAAAAACCTAAATCAAAAAAGAGTCGGGAGTCGGTAGTTTTTCCGACTCCCGACTCCCTCCCCACATCTCAAAAAAGCTCCGAGTCTTCGACTCTCGACTTCGACTCCCCATCCCTGGTTATATGCAACTTTTGGCAGTATATGGCGATTACAGTGCATTACAACCCATTGAGAAGTTAAAAAAAATAGTAGGTACTTCAAGATACGAGGGTGGTGTCAAACCTAACGACGTAAATGCGGGGTACCTATTATTTTGTGTAGTAGGGAGAGATAGATTAAAAAACGAACTTCTAAACTTATTTATCCGTGAAACTGTCAGAGTACTGTTAGTTTGATACTATGGTTTGATATTAGCTTGCAAGTTTGTGTAATGTCAATTTTGTATAATAGCAAAAAGCAAATATTTCTTAAAATTTAATAAGTAATAAAGTGTTTTATTCAGCAGTACAAAGTAATTAATAAAATTTAGATTTCTCACCAAGGGTAACTTCAAACCATAACAGATGACGTCAAAATTTTTAGAATAACCTGGACATTCCATGTCTTAAAGTCGTATAATTTTGTATTGTTGCATTAAACAATATTATTCTGATTCTCTATTCAAATTTACAAACTATTTCGTCGAAAAAATCGTTTGTCGAGACCCCTTCCCTTTGACGAGCTCAATAATATTGTTATCTTTTACTAACCTCCTTGTATCACGATGACTGTAACACGGTTATCATCTCTCCCTTCCATCAAGTTAAATATGCGACAATTTAGAGATTTACAAAAAAAATTTAATGGGATGGACACTGACAGAAAATACTGATCACGTGAGGGTAATAGTAATACTGTCAGTAATAAAAATTTTGATCGTGTGTGGCCTTAGACCGAGCGTTTGCCAAATTAATACTGCAGTGAGTTTATGACGTTATTTTGAATTGGCAAATTTTACACAACATTGAAGTACCTGCTTCGTTTCAAACAGGATCTCTATCATCAAAAGAGAGATTGTTATAATTAGTAACCCGTAGGAGAACAAAATATTTGCCGTCAGAAAAATTAGATTGCTACATGGAACTGTCATATACAGTGCTGCGCAAAAGTATGGAAACAGACAAATATCTGGAACACTATTCAAGATGTTACAATAAAATTTGGTATCTGACCGTTTTCGTATGTTCTGGAGTTGATAAAAATATTGAGGTTGTAACATGAATTTCTGTTTAACCGGAAACAGACTCCAACTTTGAAATTTTAAATAGAACATCCCATGTATTTTTATATTTTTGAATTTCTCTTTAAATTAACTTTAAAAAATGTTTAACGTTATATGGGTTTCCATATTGTTTTACGCAGTCTCATAGAAAATGTAATTGTCCTTCAAAAGCATGAAGTACTAACCGTAATTTTATTGTTAATTAATAAGACAACGTAATGTTTTCAAGTAGGCTATGAAGGTAGACATCGGCAATTTTGGATCAATTAAAAAAAAAAGTATTGATATTACTTTTACCCTACAAATTATTGACTTCTTCGATAATAAGGATGTAATTTTACCATTCTTGCATTTAATCGAGGTTTCTTACCAGAGCTACTATTTTTAATACAATTTTATTTGATAGTTTACAAAGCAAAGTCTTAAAATCTGATTGATAATGGATGCTGATGAAAAAAATAATTAGGATTGGGCCCGCTTTTGGTTCTACCTACCGAAAATCATATTAAAAACACGAACAGAAATAGATTTTAGGATTTAATAATTGTCTTAACACAGAAATCTCGAAGTTAACGCAAGAATGGTAAAATTACATCTTCATTACATGAAAAGGGTCATAAAGTTATAGGTTAAAGATAATATTATTACTTTCTTGTTTTTTTCCAGTTTTCAAAATACCTTTATAGCCTACCTGAAAATATTAAGTTGCCCTAGTAATTTGAAATAAAATCGCGATATCTCGTTGATTATCAATTTTAAGTATAAAATAGGATTTGTGTTTTTGAAGGACTCTTACATCTTCTATAAGACTGTAAAAAAAATATGTGGTGTATTAAAAAAAAGAGTTATCGATGTTTAAAATTTCACAAGTTTGACCAACGTAAAAAACGCCCAATGTATATTTAAAAAAATGTTGCTAGTACAAAGTGTTAACTAATTTATTGTCAATCTAAATTATAAACCAATTTCTACTGCCTTTTCAAAGTTATGAAATGTTGAAAATTTCTTAAAGTACCTACTGTGTCGCCCAAAATTTTCATAAAAATGTAAATTTCACAAAAACAATTAACTTTATACCCATATAACCTTTAACATTTTGAAAGCCATTTATTTATTTTTTTTTAAATTCCATATACAGGGTGTCCCAAATTCGAGTAAATGCATGAGGGGGATCTCGCTTATCTTAAGCGCTACGAGGTCGGTTAAATTAGGGCAAAGTTGCGAAATTAGATGCTCATTAATAATCCAAAGAGAAATTGGAAATATCTCAAACGGTATCCGAGAAAATTAGGAAAAACTGGAAAATACGATTTTTGAAAATCGTCTATACCTAACTCCTTTGGAGTATGAAATATTTTAAATGTGTAAAGACATTGCCTAAGCAACTTTTTAAGCCGAATCGAATAGTGGTCATATATTTTTTCTAGATCGATTCATTTTTGTTTTATGACAACCAACTTTATTTTTTATTATGGGCGCAATTTTTGCCATTTACATAATCAAAAAGCATTTATTTTTCTGAATTCATTGATGTATCACACATGGTATTTTACTTTTTCTTTGATTGTCAAATTTCAAAAAATACGTTTTAAACAATAACCATTATAAATCAGGTTGGCCGGTCATTGTAGTTTACGTTGTTTCTATGACAACCGATCAACAAACTAAAAGTTTTGAAGGCCTGTTAGTCGTAAAAATGAACTTTAATAACGAAGAAAAACGCGATATGCTGCCCATAACACAAAACAAAGTTGATTGTCTAAAACAAAAACGAATCGACCTAGGAAAAATTTATGACCACCATCCGATTCGGCTTAAAAAGTTGCTTGGGCAACTTTTTAACACATTTAAAATATTTCAAACTCCAAAGGAGTTATAAACGATTTCCAAAAATGGATTTTCTCGGATACCGTTTGAGATATTTCCAATTTCTCTTTGGATTATCAATAAGCATCGAATTTAGCAACTTTGCCCTAATTTAACCGACCTCGTAGCTCTTAAGATAAGCGAGATCCCCAGGCATTTACTCGAATTTGGGACACCCTGTATATTATAGTTAAGTCTGCCGGTATCCATCGTTTGAATCTGCGTCTCACTCCAGATAGCATCATAAGGTCTTTCGCAACACATTTGGAAGTAGTTTTAACCTGTCTTTATATCTCTTGGCAGTTGTTTTGATTTCGTTTTCCACGAATTGCACTTGTAGATCCCGATGAATGGCCTTGTTGGTGATGAACCAAGGAGCTTGGGTTATGGTTCTTAGGATTTTAGACTGAAATCTTTAAATGATTTCAATGTTGGAATGAGAGGCAGTTCCCTATATTTCAATTCCCTATGTCCAGATAGGTTCCAATGTAGATTTATATAATATTAATTTGCTTTCTAAGGAGAGCTCTGATTTTGTACCAACCATCCAGTAAAATTTTCTTAGCGTGAGACCTAATTGTATTCTTTTAGTGAAGATATGTTTTTTCTAAGTTTTATATACAGGGTGTGTAAAAATTGGCGGAAGCGCTACACGTGGTGATGTTCTTCGTAAAATTCTAAGTCGAAAATCTTAATACGAAAATGTTGAACCTTGCTTGTTGTGTCTGCAAGAGGTCCTCAAAGTTTTAACATTTAGTCCTTTAATAAGCGTTATTATTTAATACTTGCAAATGAAAAAGCTGCAATTTGGAATAAAAATAAATTTCGAATAGTATTTTTTCTTAGATATTGTGTTCTTCCTTTCAAAAATTGGTGTTGAAAATATGTTAATCACTGATTTGAATGAAAATAATACATATGGCAACATTGTCACTAGCTGTCATCTCTGTTTTTCTCGTAATTATTTCTAATTTGTGTTAGACGATACCAAAAAGTTTGCAGCTATGTTTACGAACTGAAGGCATTCAGTTCGAACAAAAATTGTAAATACCTAAGTAAAAATTGCTGATAAAAAAATGTCCAAACGCAAATCAATGTATGCAATGTTGCCAATTTTTTTTTCTTTAAATGGTTCCTGAGGCCATAGGAAGCATGGTACAACATTTTTGTATCAAGATTTTCGACTTAGAATTTTACGAAGAACATCGTCACGTGTAGCGCTTCCGCCAAGTTATACACACCCTGTATATTTCATTTAAAAAAGAATCCAAAAATATAAAAATATCTAGGGTATTTTATTTAAATTTTAAAGCTTTGAGTTCGTTTCCGATTGAACCGGAAGCCTTATTGGAGTTTTAATATTTTCATCGTAGATATATGGAACATACGACGACGGCGACATACAGAATTTCATTGTAATATCTTGAATAGTATTCTAGATATTTGTCTGTTTTTATTCTTTTGCGCAGCACTACCGAAATTTTAAGTGCCTTTTAGGTCAATAAAACGCTTCATAGTAAATATTTTTAATAAATTTAAATGCTATATGAAATAATCGAACGCTACATTAAGTTAGTAAACGTTTTTACAAAAATACAAACGTAATATAACATATTTTCATTTTAGCGTCTCTTCCTGTAAGAATAACTTTTAGTCATTGCTATTGACACTCTGTTTAGATCGTAGCCGCAAAAAAAGTTGGAACCTTCAAATTTGAAAAATGTACCGGTAGAATCATTCAAAGTTTGAATCATTCAGCGTTGGAATCACTTAACGTGGGAATCATGCCACGATGGAACCATGTAACACAGAAATCATTCAGCGCTGGAACGCTCAAATCTGGAGAATGCAAATCTGGAGTTTTTACTGCCCTCTATATGATAAAAGCCAAAGTCTAATATAATTGCAATACACTTCTCGTTTTATATTTTGCCTTGGCTATTTGTACAGTGGAAAATAAAAACATTATCTTAATGTATCTCAAGGGCTATTAAATGGGGTAAAATGCATAATTTTATGCTAAGTCAATACCAAAAAGACAATTCTTTCTGCAATTATATTATACTTTAGCTGTTGTGATATAGAGGGTAGCAATAACTCCAAATTTGCATTTTCCAGATTTGAGCGTTCCAGCGCTGAATGATTCCTGTTGGTTCCATCGTTTGATTTCTACGTTGAGTGATTTCAACTCTGGATGATTCAAATTTGGAATGATTCTACGGGTGTACTTTCCAGATTTGAATGTTCCAGATATGAGGGGCGCTTATCGTTTAGATCAGTAAGAGTGGGTCAGGTAAGAAGTCAGTTAAATTTTTGTTTTTAATACTTTGTGTCAATGGATACAATATGGATGTGTGCGGTGGGAGCCACTAAAATTTTGTTTTATAGTAAGGGACGTTAAAACGATAGATAACCTATGTATAATGATTTATATGTCCCTACATAAAGTTTAATAATATCCTATATTACGTTAGGTTTGTTGAACTACTTTACAACAAACGTCAGCTCATTCACAGTTAATAACATAATATTTGCGTACACAATTTCTCCAAAAACTATAATATATTTTATTAATTTGGATAACAACACTAACGTACGATTATATAATATTTGGTATTTCACGATTATTGTTTGTTTTATTTAAACCTGGCTCACAAAGGTACATGTTCTTCGAAATCCTTGGAAACTGACACGGACTTCGAGAAGTGTTAAAAAAAGACAAGCTTTTTTTTACTAGTATTAACCGCCTTATATACGGTAAATTACCCGAGGGTTGTGTTCTGTTTAAGGTATTTTTACCTGCATTAGTACGGTGAGGGTAAAGCCTTTATAGAATTTTTATGCTCGTCTTCGCCTACCTTGTTCTTTACATTGTGTTGCTTTTTATATTTTACTTAATAACTTTTTCTAGATATTCATTTTGTATAAGAAAGTAACTAACAAACCAGTTTTGTAGACGAACAAAATGACAATTTATAACTTACTTATAACGGTTAAATATATAATTTTTTTGCTAATAGCAACGTTAATTTCCTGCGTCTGTTTAGTACTTAAGTCGGCCTACTTCGCATAAGTAGGTTACAAGAGCATTCTTGAGGTATAAACATATTTAATAGAGATTTAATTACAAATTAATTGTGAATCAGTTTAGAAATTATTTCGGAATATTTATTAGCCGTTAAAATGTACTATTTACAACTCCTTTTTTACTGATGGTTAAAAAATTCAATACTAAGATTTTCTGGGATATAAACTAACATCACTATTTTGTTGTTTTGGTACACTTTCAAATATACTCAAAAAAAAAAAATTACATAAAGCAGTTCTCTAGATCAAAAAATAAAATCTTGCATTTTTTATTACTTTATTACATTACATAATTGCGTTCTTTATGTCTAAATAAGTAAATGAATCACGTGTTTATTTAAGCCTATTAGGCAAAAAATATAATGAGTTTTATATAACTGCATGTGCAGTTTTGTTAAATTCATAAAACGAATATATTCCCGAGGTTTGTCCAAAATCACCTAAAAAAATTCAGTTCAAGTAACTTTAAAAACAACTATTGTTAATGTAAGCTTCATAACTATATTTATTTATTCAGTGTGTAATAGAAGTAACTTAATTAAAATATGGTTTTTAATAATTTAATGTTTTTATCAATAACTTTTTAAAAATTTGTTTTTTATCTACGGTGAAACGAAGGCCAATTAAGCAAATTTCTATTAATTTCGCCATGGTATTTTTACTTTCACCATAAGAAGCATGAAGAAAGTATTTCAGTTTAAAGATTAAAAATTTATCAATACAAATTCTATTTTTAAAGTTTTAGAGTGGCATTTAAAATAATGTAATGTTTACCTACGTCAAAATAAAGTAATTCATACAACTTCAAGTTAAAATTAGTCTATAAATAACTTTACATGTAAACATGTAAAATATTAATAATATGTCTTTAAGAGAGCTTCCTTGAATTTTACAGGAACTGTGAAAACTTAAAAAAGAAGTGAAATAAAACGAAGCTTTTTTGATTGATTTTAAACAGATACGACTTTAGATTCAAGAGTCAAACAATATGATTAAATCTGTTTTGTTCTTAGTCTGTTTAGATTCGAAATTAGTTTAGAAAAACAAAAAAGCAGATTATTAAGTTTCCTTTGAAAACTATTTTATCAGACTTCATCAGTTTTAGCTTCGTTTATGTTAAGTTTCTTAATCTAGTGAGTTTCATTAAAAGTTTATCGTTCAACGCCGTTAGGTAAAAACTCTAAACAAGGGAAGACGCTTCGGATTGTTTCATCAAGAATGGAAAAAAAAATTGAATCGTAGTTCGACAACTTGCGTTTTGAAGATAGACACTATTAACATATGTATTTATTTTAATTAAGCCAGCTTATACAGAATCATTCAGCAATTTTCAAACTTATCTTTTTACTAATAGTTTGATTAGGATTGTATTACTATTATGTGAATATATTGCTAGGTTGTCATCTTTTTTAACAATATTATTAAAACTTATTAGGTTAGCGAAGTTAAATGCAAATGTACAGAGTGCATATAAGTATACATAGGAATAAATGAACGTATTTGCATATGGACTTTTTGTACCGCTTGCTATACCGAACAATTACTTTAGTTTATCATGTTACCGAAAGAGACGAACACTATTTACTTAGGCATATATTTATAAATTAATTTTTATTATTTTGTTTAATTACAGAATATAAGAATAAGAGACATTTGAACATTCGTCATTATTACGTATAAGACTTAAGTCGACTAAATTAGCAAGTTGTATATAACTGAATGAACATTGATTAGGCTAGCATTCACAATTATCTTAATAGATTACATATCTTGGCAGCTATACTTTTAGTTTCAAAGAACTTAAAATGATTTTGCACTTTCTTGTGATTTATGTTTCAATTATTTTAAGTGATTCATTTTAATACTTACAAGGTGTATCTTTTAACATGAAGAACATGGGAATATCGAAAACCGTTAGAGATGAAAGGATGGTTAAATTGGCAAACAGGTGTTTTTACACCCTTAGAAAAAAATCTAAATTAAAAATGTGCATTATTATATCAGGTTAATCCTGATAAAACGATAACCTCAAATGTTATTAAATTTTAGTAATAATTTTCTTATTAGCGATCAAATTTTGAAATATGGTATTCGTAGATAACGCAAAGGCTTAATTCGAATAAATTCAAATACCAAATTTAAAATTATTGTCGTTAATAATGTTTTGTTTAAATTAAAATTTTTCATTTTTTTTTCGGGATATTTCAGAAACCGAGCAGAATATGCACATTTAATAGATTGTAAACGCGTAAAAATACACTTCTTTGCTAATTAACAATCCATGCAACTCTACGTTCTTCATGTTAAAGTAGTAATGAGGAATCTATTGACGAAGATAAGAGTCGGAAAACAGGTATGTATATCATATATTATTTAAGAGGAGATTCTATTCACAATTTTTAAACTAGTCTTGCACATATTTATATTCTTGTGATATAATTTGAATTAGTAGATAGATACACTCGACTATTTTATAAAGTTTTCATAACAACTCTATAATTAACTGTGTAATCGTGTTTTTTCTTTAGATTATACAGTTCAAAGTTTATTTATCGTAGAGAATTTCGTCTGATATTTTAGAGCATACATATTTATGTGGGAGCGTCTTTTATTGCGATTTAAAAACAAACATGTATCACACGGCGTCTAAATAATCTAGTTCACTTTATGTGCATGATGTCACGTTGGAATTTTAACGTGCGCTTTGCTTATCTCACTTAAATGTGCTTCCATGAATTACAATTTGAATTTGAAATGTTTAAAAATATAAACGACACGCCCCTCTTTACGATGAGTAATTTTTTATTTTCGCGTTTAAAGGTACGCAAAGTGCATTGTATTTTTGTACATAGAAACAATAATAATACAATTTGAAAAAATGTCTCAAAATATACGTTTCGGCGTTTTCTGACACTTACGTTTTACTTGTTTATTCTTGGCTTTTTCCCACAAGGCCTTAAAGGAGTACTCATTTCCACCGGCTTGTCGTTCCGCGTCCATTTTAATTTGTGCTTTATTTTCTCATTAATAAATAATACACACACTGCGTGGATATAAACAAAACTGATTTCAGTACGCAATACACAACTACTCGCGCAAAGTAGGTAAAGTTAACTGTAAACTGTTTGGTGTTTGTATACTTAGCAAGGCGTGCCTTCTCCACATCGTATAGTGGGAGTCACGCTACGTATGTATCAGTGGATGCTTCTTTATGTTGTTATTATCATTCTACACAGCAAAACAAATTAACTCAACCTTGAATTTTTTGTCATGAAGATAAAACAATTGCAGTCGTTTTAAGAACAAGTTTTTATAGCTATAAATACCTCAAAATAACGTTTATTAAAAGGCAGTGGCGCGGTGTGTTTATATTTTTGGAAGTATTGGGACCTTTAACTAGCGACGCACCTAGGGTGGTTGAAGACAGGTGCCAGTTCTAATTAGCCGATTACTGTCAGGGGTGTATCACATACATAATTAACCAAGCAGTGCGTGAAGTTGAAGCATTTACCAAGTAACTATAAAAATAAAGGTATACAAAACTATCTGTCCAACAACGCCTAGAAGTCACGGAATATTCCCCGTGGAAAGCAAAAAAAAAGACAATCCAAGCATTCCTCCAATCCTTACAAAGGAAGGTAATTGCGCCAGGAGTAAGAATGAAAAGGCAATCTTATTCGCCCACTATCTTGAAAAAGTGTTTCAACCAAATCCCTCGAACATAGAAAATGACGAAGACAGCGTAATTGAACGATCATTAAACTTACCGCACCAGCTAGAAATACCACTTGTAAAAATTACAGTAAATCAAGTTAGCAAGAAAGCCCCAGGTTATGATTTAATTACAGCAAACATCTTGAGCAATATTTCTAACAAAGGATTAAGATACATAACGCAAACAGGTCAATTTCCTCCGCAGTGGAAGGTGGCAGAAATCACTCTGATTTCTAAACTGAGAAAACCCTTGATCGAACTAAAATTCTACAAACCAATTAGCCGGCTTCCAATTATTTCGAAGCTATTTGAAAAAACGCTGCTAGAAAACTCAAAACCTTTACTATAAGACCGCCAAATTATAGCAACGTATCAATTTGGATTCAGAGCCCAACACTCTGCAATAGAGCAAATACACAGGGTAACAAATAGGATCAGACAAGACTTTGGAGAAAAAAAAATGTTCAACTGCTTTTCTCGACATAAGGAAAGCTTTTGACAAGGTTTAGCATACAGGGCTACACTACAAAATCAGAAAACTATAATCACTAAATTATTTTCTTATCCTAAAATCCTACTTTACCAACCGCCATTTCTGAGACCATCAAATAAATGCTAGAGTTCCCCAGAGCGTGCTGGATCCAGTGGTGAGCTATGAAATTTTTAACAAAGGGCTCGCTCATAGTTAAATAAAAACAAAAAAATAATGTCAATTATATGTTGGAAAAAAATGGCATTTTAAATTCAAACGTAAGCTACCTTCATTTGAGAATATTAAACCATAAATATCTTTACTTTTAAGTTTAAGCATATGCCTATAAACACAATTTTCATGGATCTTATTATTTTCATGTTCTTTAACACGTTGCAGAGTATGCTTCCAGTCTTTCATTCCATCATTTACAAACGAACATTCGTTCTTATCACTGTATGCCAAGCACACGGAACAAAATAGAGATTCTTTTTCTAAACAATATGATAATCATCGTCTGCTTATTTTATCATCTCTGTAAAATATAACATTTGGCTTAAATGGCCAATAAGTTATATCACCAATAGTTGGCTGACAAGGATGTTTGTTAAAAAAATACTCAACATTTTGACTTGTTGGTTTTGTGAAACAACTAGCTGATAAGCATTCAAAATATTTGTTACTTGGTAAGTTAAACTTGAACATGAAGACTTTGCGTTGATAATGGACGTTTCAATTTTGTCCGTTTCAATGGGGCAGATTAGATTGTCATCTTTTGTCGAATTTGATGAATGCTATTCTTGATCAATGATTTTTCAACATCAGGTGCACTAACTTTAGAAGCTAAAGCAAACAAATCACTTAACTTGAATTTTTTTTAGCAACTTCGTGAAGTACTTTTAGCCTTTTCTCTCTCTCTTTATGAGCACCTTTTTTTTCCAGTTTTCCTTGATAAAAAACTATAACAAACTTTGATTTTTTCCATACACAATCTCATAGCCAACGCGATCACAAGTATGACAAGTATCACAAGTATGACCTTTTGAAAGGACCTTTTTCAGACGTCCGTGGATGATATCAAAAAGTGTTTTATTTGCACTTTCTTTACATCGTTGGATGCGCCAGTCTTTTAGCTACATTTTGAACACCGAACATCAAGTGCAAGTTAGGGCAAACATATCGCGACCCCAGAGCGACCGGCCCACCGGGATTTCTCCCGGTGTCCCGCCGGCCCTGTCCGCCACTGGATAGGCATGACTTCGTCGCTTTACAAATGTATGTAATGACAATGATTTTAAGATATATTTTTTCTTGAGAAAATGGTTAACAAGAAGAACAAGGGGCTCGCAAATTAAGGAATAATTTAACAAAGGGCTCGCGCGAGCCCCCGCGAGCCCCCTACAGCTCACCACTGGCTGGATTCGATATTGTTTTTTATTTATACATATTGCCGATATGCCAACCAAAGAAACCCTTCTTACTCCAACATTTGCCGACGAGACGGCAGTCCTAGCCTCACACGAAAGTTTCACTCGTCATACAATCTACAGTCTTATCTTCGGAAGTTGGAAACATGGTTCAAACCAGTAGCGTAGCAAGAGGGGGGCGGGGGGGGCGGTCCGCCCCGGACGGCACATTTTTTGGGGCGGCACTTTTAGTCTACCCAAATGGGGTCAAAATGAAATTGTCGGGGTAATGAAGGAATAGTAGATGTAATAATCACTACTGGCGCTATTAAATTCATAAAAATTAATTTTTAAAAAAGGAATTCTTATCGAAGCTAGAGGATAAAACGGTCTACTTGACCTTTCTTCACTGAAAACCCGACCCCTTGTAACGACAGAAATTCCAAGTACCTAATAAAATTTATTATACGGTGCCAACCATTCAATAAAATTATGAAACAATTCATTTATTTAAGCCATTAAATTCCATGCAGTTTTAAACTCTATTGTAACACAGATTTTTCACCCTTATTAAAAATAATTTCGTAGGAGTGGGGGCGATCTGATTAAAGAAAATAAAAATCAGAAAAGGTTCTACTGTAAAACTGTAATTTTGGAAGATGGTTAAGTATTCTACATTATCTAGCTTTGCATTAAAACACGTTTGAACGTCTAAAATTTAAAAAAATTCGCCTGCGGCGCATTTCCCCCCCCCCACATTTTTCTGCCAATCTCTGCTTGGTTTTGGAAAAAGTTTGCGACCCTTATTTTTAGGGGCGGCAAATTCAGGGACCGCCCCCGGCGGCACAAACTCTCGCTACGCCACTGGTTCAAACAATGGAAAATCAAAGTCAATGAGAGTAAGTCAGTACACGTCACCTTCACGAACCGAAGAGGTAGATGTCCACTTATTACCCTAAATAACCTCCAGATACCGCTACACGATGACGCTAAATAACTTGGACTTACCCTGGACAAAGGACTCACCTGGCGCAACCACATATTCATCAAACGTAAGCAATTGGGCTTGAAACTTTCCAAACTTTTGTGGTTAATTGGACGTAAATCTAAACTGTCAGTAGAAAATAAAAAAATAAACTCCTAGTGTATAAATCTATTTTAAAACCAGTGTTGACATATGGGAGGGATCCTACTATGGGGAACTGCGTCAATTTCGAACACAGAAATATTGGAAATATTTCAATCCAAAGTCCTCAGAATAGTAGCCAATGCCCCATAGTTTGTTCCAAGTGCTATCATCGGATAAGATATATAAATCAAAACTGGAAAAGAAGAAATAAAACAGCACACCAAAGAATATGCCAAAGGGCTTAGAGATCACTCAAATAGTCTAGCGAAACACCTAATGATCCAACCACTCAACAGAAGCCTTTTAAAGCGCCACACCACAACAGATCTAATATCTAATCACCAGATTTTAAACCTAATGACACCTACAAAAAAAAACTAAAAATCATGCATTATGTATAAAGTGTGTTAATCGTGAAATCCCAGATGCTAAACTTAGTCGTAAGCTATGTATTTGTATATGCAGGTATACATGACTACCCAGGGTAGTTTTATAATAATAATGAAGCAATTGGTTTTTCTTTACGCTTTACTCTAATTACATTTTGTGTTAGACGTCTATATCTGACCATCATTAACTCTGTTATATCTTATGGTTGCAATATTGGATTTTTGAATAAAAATGTAGATTAACATTTTTAACACAATGATATGGACCATTTATTATGAAAGTGGTGAAAGTCCATGGTACTTCGTTTAGAGATAAGTGACGGTTTTCTTTGCAATCGATTTAAAAATACTGATAAAGTCTACTTAGATCGCCCACGTTTCTATGAATTTAAATATGTGTTAATTTATTAAGTAAATAATTTCCTAATTAATTACTTAACCAATATGGGCCATCAATGGACTTACACCATTTTCATAAGAGTGAATTGTAAAAATCATTGCATATTAGTTATTTCAAGATTAATTGCACTTAAATTACGCTTTGTTAGAAAAATAAGAACAGGAAACAAAATACTATTGTTTAATCTTAGAAATATATTTTGCAAATAACATTAAGCCTATAAGTTTTTTTATAAACTTGTAGATTTTCGTATTATATTGCGAATTTACTTGTAAAATGGCACGGACTTACTCTTTAGCTTATCCAGGGTTTAATTAGACTACGGAAAATGGACATTTTTATTATAATTGATTTATGTGGATATATAAAGTTTAGACTATAATAAATTATCGGGGGTAATTACACGAGAGCTTTGTTTTTAGCCGGACAAACTTGCGTTGTTACGAAAGTTTGGTTGCTAGGAAAGTCGACGAGACAAAACTGTCTGTTTTATCTTTGACAGTTGTCGAGTCAAGAGTTGCCTAATAGCAACTAAACTTGAGTTTAGTAAAAGCAAATTTGTCCTGGATAAAAACAAAGCTCGAGTGTAATTCGGTACGATAACTGCACGAATAAATTATAACCTTCAAATAATAACTAACAAAACGTCAAAATCTTTTAGTCATAAGTCGGTTGCATGGTAACAAAAGTTACATGCAAAAATGCAAGTGGATATTTAGTTAGGTACCTTTTTATCCGCTGTCATAACGACAAAACGTGACGTCATTATGGAGAATTTAACATATGAGTGCAGTTATCTACAAATAAATTTTACGTAAATTATTCCTATTTTTATTTCAGGATTTTACCTACACCTATTTACACATTATTTATAATTTATGAGTTTCAAGTAATAAAATGTACATACAATCATGTTATTGAGCAATTTGTTAAAAATTAAAAAATAACAGAAGCTTTTTGTACACCCTATATGCATTAACTTTAAATACGATAATGATTCACTATAATTTAATTTTAAATATTGTATTATTACAGATTATTGGTAGAAGTTAATATACTAAAAATACCTTTAACTTTTGTGCTTCCTACTAAAGGTGTATATTCTTCATCGTCTATTTCAACAGTGTTACAGTTTAGGGAATAAAAGTTGATATTGTTGCACATATTAGTATTTTTCATATTTAATATTAATGACTAATTCGTAGCTTATCTAGATTCGTTATGTAGTTTAAAGATAAATTGATAAAATTTCAATTTTTATACACTAAAATAACAAACTTTAAATTGTGTTTAAGTATGTTACAACTGTGATAGATTAGTATGTGTGTGAATTGTATGATTCATAGTGAAAAAACATATCTAGGAAACCGTTAAAGATAAGAGGATAGTTCAGTTAGAAAAAAATTGTGTATTAACAGGCTTAGAAAAAATATAAACTGAAAATATGCATATTGTGACCAAATCCTAAAGAATCTGAAAAAGTGTAATTCTAATTATTTATTTTAAATGTAATAAATAAGTCAAGTTTTCTTAATTTAATTAAAAAAAAAAAAACTAGTGACGAAGAGAAAACAGTTTCGAAAGCGCAAGTTTTTTTTTTAAATTTTTTTTTTACAAAAAAGATCCAACCTATTTTAATTAATATACAATTGAAAGTTAAACCTTAAACTTTCTTATTATCTTAAGCAGACGTATGAAACTTGGTGTTCATAGTTTAAGCAAAGTTGTTAAACAAAGGGCTCCATTATAAATGAGATATAATGTGTTTAGTTTTTGAGATAGGCAACTTTTCATACGTTGTGGACGCTTTATCATATTTCCACCAGCGGAGACAGTATGCATGTTGTTAGTTCGTGGCTTGTCTCACTATATTTATTGCTGGTTTTCTAAATGTGTGTCCTATCCAATTCCATTTTCATCTTTTTATTATTATTTCTGCTTTTTCTTTTTTCGTCGTCCTTCATAGATAGCTGTTTATTTCTCACTTTCTCAGGCCAAAAGATTCTGCAAATGATTCGGATACACCTGTTTATAAAAATTTTTAATTTCTGAAATAGTTTTTGGATTTATTTGTACCTAGGTCCCCGAAACTTTTAGCAGAACACTTTTAACATTGCTCTAGAATAATCGTTTTTCTAATACTGTTTGAAGCCCATATTTTCTGAAGTGTGTTAAAGGCGTTCTTCTACTCATGTCCTCCTCTGCACCTCTCCGTGAGTTTTTAATACTACCCAAGTAACAAAATGTATCTATTTTAGGTTATTTATGTGTAGTTTAGTTTATCTGGAGTTTACTGTGAGTCCTGCTTTTTTGGCGCTGTTACTTGGCCTGGCTCGTTTTTATTGCATCTGTTGTCGACTTGTAGTTAGTTATCAGGCATATGTCGTCGGAAAATTCTAGGTCCTCCAATTTTACCAAAAATATTCCAATTTATGCTTTTGTCTTGCTCTATATCCAGTCCACAACCACAATACCACTATGAACAGCATTGGACAGGACGCATCCTCGTCTCATCCCCTTTCTTATTTTTACTCCCTGTGAAAGATGCCCTTCGTGTTCCACTCTCACTGTACAATCATCATAGAACAGTCTTATTACGTTTAAATACGGTATGCGCCAAAACAAGACACTGAAATTTAGAAGCCTTTAAATGTAAACGCATCAAGTGATGCTTGTTATAGAAACTCAACAATATGTTTTTTAGAATTTAATGTCAAAAAGCTTCGAAATAGCGCTAACAACGCAAGCATTTTTAAAAATTATTTTCGCTCATATGGAACTGGGTTTGTTAGTGGTTGCCAATCAATTCAGAAAAAACTTTTAGAAGCCACCACCTACTAACAAGGATATGTTAAGAGTCGTTGGAAAATTTCGACACAGAAAGTGCTTTAACCCAACGCAATCGACAGACAAGTCGATTTCTTGGCTTTGAACGGCCAGACGTTATCTTAGTGAGCGTGTAACAATTTGGTGTGCAGTATTTGGTAACGGCACACTGGGTCCTCATATTGTGGAAGACAAAGATCGAAATGCTGTTACTGTGAATCAGGTGAGAGATCTGAAAGTATTCTTCCGCGCCAGAAAACTTGGATTCGGTACCCAATGGTTCCGACAGGATGGGACTACATGCCACACAACTAGATAATCCTTTGATCTGCTTCATGCGAATTTTGATGAGCACGTGATTTTCCGTCGTACGGACTTTTTATATCCTGATCTCACACCCTCTGATTTGGGGTATCCTAAAACAATCCGTTTTTCAAGAGATCCCACCGGCAAACATTGATGAACTATGCGAAAATATTGTAACGTACATCAAAAAAATATAGACAATCTTCGTAAACGTTACGAGTGCTGCCTTGATTTCAGTGTCCTTTGTTCTGGCACATCCAGTACTTGTCTAGTAATCCATACTGTTTTAGTATTCTCCACATTTACCTTCTATTTTTAAGTCCAAGGCTTTCTCAAAATCTATAAAATTTAGGTTGAAACATATGAAATACCAAACAGATGTAGTAACAATACTAATTAGCGGCGCTTACTGTATGTTTTTAGATTTTTTAATGAAAGTGTATGGCATGCGATTGTTTTAACCGAATAGGAAGACAAGTCTTTAACACTTATTAAATTCACAAATAAATACTTTACGTAAACTTTTTATAATATTTAGAAAATAGCTTAAGATATTTAATCAATGTTCTTCAATTTAATTATCGTTCGCATTATTTCGTTACTGTACTTTATTGAATGAACGTAATGCACATAAAATCCGATTTCTCATTTCGATGATATTAATGTGGAGTACAATATATAAGACGCGATTTTATCTTGGCTATTAAGGGCAGTTTCCTAGTCATAGGAAACCATAAATTCGAACAATAAAGGCCGAAGATTCAACGATAAATATTAAAATATCATTAAAATAACTTTAAAATATGTTTTTAATTAATTACCATAATAGTAACAGTTAGTTTTAGCACATATATGAATAAAAATAAAAAAATAGCTGATTTTCTAATCCACATGAAATAAACATATTGATTAAACTTTTAATGAGGATTTCGTTAAAGACGTCTGAAAAGTCATCCATCGATAAAGATTATAACGTTACAATTTTGTTTTGTTAAATGTTGTAAGTGTGTAATGGTTTTGTAAAAGATATAATTTTATAAAATACAATGGCAATGTAATATTGCAAGAATACTCGTAGTATAAATCAAAATTATACTTCTATTTTATTATTAATTTGGTTTTGTTTCGTTACTTACAATGTAGATTATTTTTTTTGTCCAGGATTTGCTTTATTGTAACGGTAATCGGCGTCTGAGCAAGGTGAGTAAATAATTTTGAAGTATTTTAATTTTTCTTAAAGTAATTCTGTTTTACAGGTCAATGAAAGTTGTTTTCGTACTTCAATGTTTTCAGATTGTGTATTGCTGTATACATCCCATTATCAATTGAAACGATTCACAAAATTATTGTAACAAAGAGAATAGCTGATTTTCCCAAGTCCATTTTTAGTACTTTTTAGTTAAATTTATTACTTTAGCTGAATTCTTGCTCTCTGTGGTACTGTTCACGCTCGCGTTGACGATCTGTTCTTTGTAAAAGTCAAAGTGGTATTATGAAAAATAAGGACAACTTGAAACTGTAACAAAATCCTCTATATTAAATATTGTGTTGGTTTCTTTTGGATGTTGTTGTGATTTACAGTTCATATAAAATAAAGCGCATTCCAACAAAAGATGAAGAATTTGTTTTTTTTTAAAATTACAATGAATTACGGTAATATTTTTTTAAAACTCCGACAAAGAGTAGAGTTTTACAGATTATGTTGTGGAATAGCAATCATCCAAATGGCCGCCTTGGCTATTTTTACAAATCGCCACCCTTTTCTCAAAGTTTTTGATAATTTTTAAGCAAAGATGCGTGACTGGGCCACAGTATTGGCATAGACTTTCCCACAGAAAAAAGTCTAAAGGCGTTAAATCGCATGATATTGGAAGCCAATTGATGTCACTATTTCTTGAAATTAAACGACCAGGAAACTCAAAGCGCAATAAAGCGATTATTTCACCACTTTGTAGCACCATCTTGTTGGAAGTAGAGGTTTGCTAAATCCATATTCTCCAGCTCAGGCCACAAAAAGTTTGTCAACATGTCCTTATAGACGCACTCTATAAACCGAAACAGCCCTTTTAGCATCGTTTTTGAAGAAGTGCGGTTGAATGAAACCGCCCGATCAATATCCGCAACAAACTGTCACACGTTTCTCATATATCGGCTTTTCGTAAATCAGGAGAGGGTTTCCGGAGCCCGAGATGCGACAGTCTTGGTTATTCGCATAACCTTTTAAATGAAAATGTGCTTTGTTGCTAAGTATGATTTTTTTGGTGCAAAAATCAGCATTGATTTCAAGATTTTCCAAGACCCAACACGCGAGTGTTCGTCGCAGTGAGTGATCAGTAGGCTTGATTTCTTGTGTGCAGGACAAGATCTCTTGTGAAAATTCGATGTAGAGTGGCGGTGGAAAGGTACATATCTTTGTGAACGACAACGAATTGAGGTGTTTGGGTCTTCTTCGACACTTTTGCCCGCTGCGACAATATTTTCGATTAAACGGAAAACCTGACTGCCATTTGGTGTCTTCAGATCTGGTAGTTAAAGTAACTCCGGGACAGTTCGACCACTTTTTGTATAATTGACAGAATATTCACTATTTCTATAGATCCAGACCTTCTGACAAACTTATAAGGAAGTATAACGATTCTGTGTTGATATATGTCGGTTAATTTGAAAAAAATAAGGCTAAACAAATAGTTATATAATATAAAAATAAACGATGTATCAGTCGGTCTCACCCTTACTGTCGGGGTGACTTTGACCACCCACATAGTCCGGGTGACTTTGACCACCCACATAGTTCGGGTGAGTTCGACCACCTACAAATGAACTTAAACAACTCGTAACTAATACAATTTTGGCATCATCTGTAAAAAATAATATCACATTTGTGTTTTTGTATCTTTTTTACCACATATTTCACATAATTTTGGGTATTTGAAACACCTTCGTGTAACCAACGTCCACAATTATCGCATTTCGACCAGTCATCAGTTTTGTTTGTTTTATAGTAATTCTCACCGCACCCCACACAGTCATTTTCATAAAAGTTCTTCCCAGAGTCACCGCTTTCTAGTAGAACTGGACAGTCATATTCCGAGTCAGAAGACATTTCGTACTTTTTTCTCAATAGGCTTTTTCTGAAAAGGTGTTTCTTTTTGAAAAAGCTTTTACTTCTGTTTGGGTAGTGCATCTGGACGGTTTTTGGTGGATATTTTATTTCGATGCGTTGAGGTCTATTTAAAATAGCTGCCAACTGCCGTCTACGATTTTTACTAGAGAACTTGTTAAAAGAACGTGAATTGAGACTAGTAATTTTCTTGGTGTAGGGTCATCGCTATTGATTTCTGAGGCCACTGCAACTTGGGGAGCATCTGGACAACTTGGGCGAGGGGATGATGTAAAAGAACGTGGAAGGACATCCGGGTTCTGCGAACAACTTGGGCGAGGAGATAGCGTACCATAAGGACGAATATCAGGAAGTTAAGAAGAATTATGTAGAGCAGGAGATTCAGAAGAAGCATTTTGTGTATCAGGAGATTCCACATTAATACCGATATAAGCATAAACAGGACATTTCGGTATTGTAGGGAGAAATTCCAGTGGCTCGAAATCCAGCAGCTCTATTCTCTACACTTGCAGACTTGTTCCAAGCGTTTTCCAAGAGTTTTTCAAATAATTTTCCAGATAATAAAACGACATTTTTGCCTTTGATGCAAGAATTTTTTAACACAGAGTTGTCGGTCTATCCCAAGTCAAAGTGGTCGGACTATCCCAAAACACTGGGAGAGATCGACCACCTCGATGCTTTGTTAATGTTCAAGTTATGCCTGGAAATCTTAGATTAAATTCTAGCTTAACATGCTCTCTAGCAAATAAAACAGCATTTAGGGTAATGACATTAGTGGTGGACATGTACCCAGTATTGGACGCTTGAGATTTCAAATTGCAAAAATAAGAAATTGAGACATTTTTGATCTCTTTTATTGATACCAATAGAATACTGCACATCTGTACAATATTGTTTGTACTGGAGTGATTTACTTAGAATATTTGGTTTGCAAAAAAATTTCGCACCAATGATACTTAAACTCGCACCCGACTAAAAGTGTGTTTTGTAGTGATTCTTGTTAAACCAGGTAAGTCTAGTTGATATGATTTTATTTTGTTACTATATGCATTACATATCTACTTTTTATTTAGTTTTCTGTCATTTAGGCATACGTTTCTATTTAAAAAAATTAAATTTGCATTTTTAAGGGTCTGTGTTGGACATTCTGTCCAAACTAGGTAATTTTGAAGTAAACGTGGATTTTTCTGATGTACTAGTGAGCCCATGACAAATTGATAGCTATCAGCTTCGATGTTCTAAGCTGCATATAACCAATTTTGGACACATGTCCATTATTGGCTGTACCTGGTGTCCATTACTGGTATACATAAATATTCAGCGATGACAACATAGACTACCCTAAATGCATTGTTCAAAGAACACGCGCAAATCTATTTTTTAACGAATCTGCCAAATTATAAATAAATGCCACTGCAGCAGCATTAAAGAATAAGGAATTTCTTAAAAGAGTTGTAAGCTTAATACCAACAGACAGTCTGATTCAAATGAAAAATCACAATATGGAAGAAGAATTAACAGACCCAAAATTGATACAAGAGCTTAATAACCTCTGCAGAAACATTAAACAGATATATAAGAAACCAGAAAGAGTGCAGACAGGTACAGAATTAAAGGGACATGGTGATTAAACTGAAATAAAAAAATTAGGCGGCAATTCTAGTATGAATTTGTGAACCTTACAAGTACATTTAACACCGATTAATTCACCCACTACTAAGTCCAACAATTATGTATCATCTACATCCAATAATATCCAATAATCCAAAAATCTGATATATTCCCTTTTAAAAGGGTATTGTTTTGACCAAAGTCTTCTAATGACACAAAACCGATCAGTAACAAAAAAAGACTTCCATCTTTTTTTTACATCTAAGGCATGGCAGCAATATTTCAACAAAAAAAGGAAGAAAAGGTACTTAAGGAGAAAAATAAAGAAATTAGGAAACAAGAGAGGGAAAGGAGAAGAAACATTTTTAAAAAATAAAATTAAAACTAACAATAAAAAGCAGAAAAAAAAGATACAAAAAATGGATTGGATATGCTACAAATTAATGTAACGTGGTTTGGAGAGATAAAAACTTTTTGGAAAGAAAAGCAAATTGGCTTCAGTGCATATACTGTCAAAATAAACCACATAGCGTATGTATTAATGAAAAATGTATTTAAAAAATTAACATTAATAAATATGGTGAAAAATATTTGTTTGAGAATTGTAACGCAACAAATGAAGATAGTGATTCCGAATACGAAGTGTAAAAAATAATTTTGAGTTAAACCTTAACTTAAAAAATTATATATGTACAACTAAATGTAATAAATAGTTACAAATTATTCTTATTGTATTATTTATTCAGTTCATATTAAAGCATGTCCATTACTGGATATTAAACTGTCCAAATTGGAAATTCGTCATCTTGAAGATGTCCAATACTGGGTAAGTGACATATGTAATTTTTTTGTGATTTTGATCACCAAAAATGTTAACAATAGTAAATTTTCATTAAATAAAAAGTACAAGGTTCAAGCTATCATTTGGTCTATTAATTTTTAATTAATTTTTAGGTGGTACAAAAAGGCTATTGTTTTTCATAAAACAGCCTCTTAAAGTGTCCAACACTGGTATGCTTACCCTACTTCAATAAACTTACCTGTTTGAAAATAGTGTTACCAACACTATTATGGTCGAATAATTGTAAACACCCTCAAAAACAATAAATTATGAATAAATTTACAAAACTAGTTTAGAACACCGTTTCCACGAGGAACTACGATGCGGATGAATGAACCGTACATAACGACGTATTGGCGGAGCTATCTACTAATTATTTTCGAAACTAATAATACTGGTCGGTCTCTCCCGGTGGTCGAACTATCCCGGAGTTACCCTAATTGATCTCTTTAAATTTTTTAATTAGGTTCCGAATATCGGTTTCTTCTGGGACACGATTATCTGGAAAAACTGCACGAATTTTGCGAAGTGTATTCGTAATAGAGCGTGAATTTTCATAATAAAAATTAACGATTTGTATGTGTTTTGGTGATTGTGTAACATTTTATGATAAATTAAAATAAAATATAAATGACAGCTGTGAAAAAAATATTTGACGAAATATGATGGAAGATTTATTAAAAATATGGGTTGACTGAAATCCGTCAGATAGTTAATGGTTAATGCAGAAGAGGTGCGTATTTTTTCGTTTTTAATAAAAGTCTTTACTGATTTTTTTATCGTACGTATCCAGTTCCTCTAATGTCCTGAAAAATCTGATTTTTGTTAGCAATAAAAAAGCTTTGAATTCTAGAATGTGGTATTCTTACTCTAATAAAAACTTTTGATGTGTTTTTCTAAAACTGGAAATTATTTACGTTCAAAACTTACAGAATTTGTTAATCAAATTATTAACTCATTGCTAAAATAATGAGATTAAATTTATTAGATTAATATAGATCACCAAGCCTGTATGAACAACATTCAGGGATCTTATATTAATAAACGCTTCATAATCTAATTTATAATCACTTCCATTGTATTTTAGTTTTACATAGTCATGGTTGTTTATCAACACCGTGATTCATGCTGTTCATAAATCGTTTCGTGCAATTCTCGTTTATCTTTGACAAAAACGAGTTTATAAATATTTATGCGCAAGTTTACAAGACGTTGTGATAAATATACCGATTAGTATTTAATTCATAATATACAGTAAAGAATATTCTCAGGTAATAAAACTTTATTGTCTACAAATATCGTTTCATTAAAAAGCAATCGGATGTTGAAGTAGCAAATCAATGTAGTTATTTTACAATAGAAAATAATTAAAGTTAATTATTAACCAAGGAATAGTAGACGTGATTATACAACATTTTAGTTTCTTAATAAATAATTGTGGCGTCGCCTTGAAATAACTATACTTGTTTATGATGGTGACAAAACTATTAGATTTGCGTGCCAAAAAATTAGTTAACAGTTCAGTGCGTACCACGTACATACACACACGTATCCGGTACAGGAAGATTTTCTTTTGGGATACATAACTCATCAACGGAAATGTCAAATGTGTTGAAAACGACGAGTGTTTTGATTTTTATTATACATACGATAACATATTAAAATTAATAAAAATGCCTTATGCTGTGAAACAAATTATAATCTAAAATTAATTTAAAAAAAAACAAACTTTTAATTCCTTATAGGTACAAACAACTTGCCGAAAATATTTGTATTTAAACTGTAATTTATGAAACATTTTTCTGGTGTTAACTTTACGGACATTTCTAATTCTATTTCTTTCATATGACCCTTAGGCCCGCTGCACACGTACGTTTTTCTGCCGTCCGGCAGCCGCACGGCAGACGTACGATGCCGATGCACATGTACGTTTCCTTGGAGATCTGCTTAACTTCGCCGTGCGGCAGCCACCCGGCGACGGATGTACGTGTGCAGCACCCAATATGTTTTCTAGTACTTTGCGCCGCAACTCCGGCAACCGCACGTCCACCGGACGGCAGAAAAACGTACGTGTGCAGCGGGCCTTAATAATGAGATAGAAAGACTGGTGATGTCGAAGCCCACGTCATGACTGAATGGTGTCAAACCCATATCCTGTCTTAAAACAGGAAAAAGTTGCTGGCAGGATTCGATTTACGTAGCAGTATTGAATCATTTTTTCTTCACCAATATTATCCAACGAGTTTTTAGTTTGGTGGCTGCTAGTGGTTCATATTACGTTTAGAATATTCTAAAATTTAGTTTTTAGAATGTACAATAAATTGAACAAATAATATGGTTTAGAACTTTTTATCTTCTAAAAATGCTGTCTAAATCTTCATGCTTTTGTATAAAGTGATAAAAATCTACCGCTGTACATTACTAACTTTGTTATGCTTATGATAAGAGTTATATCGCTAGTTGAATGAATTGAATGAGCAGAAGTACATTAGAAATAAAATTATTTTCAAAAACTTAAAAGAAGCACCCAATTCTCCAACAAAAATGTAAAAAAACTGGAAAGATATATGATTTGCTCGTTGACAGTTTTCTGCTTATAACCAAAGTTAACACATTGCTCAGTGACATAATTACTAATAAAATAGAATAGACAATTCGGGTACATTCTAACAATTACAAAGTTATGTAATACTTGAATGTGTTTTATAATTTATAATTTTTACTTAAAGAACTTTTCCTAACATCTTAAAGTTTCATCTCTTTAGTGCAAGAGACTTAAACAAAAATATGTTGGTGTACAAAAGTCATGAATTATTATGGGTCTAAAAAAAGAAATATAAAAACGGGAAATATACATACAATCATATTATCATTAAGCAAATTATTTTTAATGGGCACTGTTTTACTAAAATGCTCTGATACTTTTATGATACCCCATGCAACAGTGCATTTGTCAACTAAATTTAAAAGAAAAAAACTCGGCTTGAAACGTCATAGTCAAATTTTATTGATATCTGGGTAATTACTCTACCTAAAAATATTACTAGTAGTACCTATTTTCATCATATTGTACGTCAAATGCTCAACTGGACTAGTTTACCCCAAACCTTATAATAACAAAGTGACCAATGTAACTAATAGGTGGTAGACTATTGTCACTCTGTACGCGACTGGATTATATTAGGAACAATTATTATTTTACAAAACCCTGATAGTTTGCGAGAATTTAGGTACGAACTACTTATGGTGCCTGTCCACGTGAGAGTAAACTACTCTCGATAGCAGCGTCGCCAAGGATACAGCCCCTGAGAGTAACTCGCGATTGGCTGTATCCTTGGCGACGCTGCTATCGAGAGTTGTTTACTCTCAGGTGGACAGGCACCATTAAAGTTTTCGTAGAATAAAGACGTTGTTTAAAGTATTGTAATTTGTAACCCTAAAAATATAATGGCTACACAATATCAAACAAATGTATCTGATAATATAAAAGGCTAAATGGTGCCTGTCCACTTGAGAGTAAACAACTCTCGATAGCAGCGTCGCCAAGCATACAGCCAATCGCGAGTTACTCTCAGGGGCTGTATCCTTGGCGACGCTGCTATCGAGAGTAGTTTACTCTCACGTGGACAGGCACCATAATGCTTGTTTTTTTTTTTTGATAGCGAATTCGGTGAGAATATATATTTACATAGATACATTATTGCTCAAAGAAGAATGTGATTATAAATTAGATATTTATAAGATTATTAGATTGCGTGTAATTCAAACATTAACATTGTCGCATTGGTCGATTGTAATTTAGTTATATTTAGCACTGACAGATATATAGTCATAAACTAACTTGAACATTTTATGCTTTTAAGTTTTTTGTTAATAAATTTGTAGATACCTTGAATATTGAAAATTTATTTATAGCCATCGTACGACCAGCGATAATAATCATAAAAGTGGAGAAATGTGTGTATATGATTTGCAACAATCTTGAAAACTTGATATAAAAGTTACTGAAATTCGTTTTATAAAAGTTAAACATATTTTTCATACCTTTTATAAGTTAAAATTCCTCCACGAAAAATTAGTTGAACAAAAAAATATTACAATTTCCAAATACTTTTTTAATTGGTAGCTTATGTTAAGTTTATTTGCTAAATTTTAAAGTAACTATGGTTTATGCAGCGTTTCCCAAACATGTTGGTGTTCCGCGAAAGGTGAATTAGTGTAAAGAGAAATATTATCAAAATTAATGTGAATCTGGAATGGAAGCCCTAAAAATTATCAACTATGTAGAAACTTGACTAATTCAATCAAGATTATTAAATATTTTGTGCACATAACGCATACATTCTGAAGTAAGATGGCTATCCAGAGTAAAAGTACTATTGAGGCTTTTTGAAATTCGTAGTGAGTTATTGGTCATCTTGACGTCACATACATATATAAGGACATAATTTTATTGAATTTTAAACAAAGTTTTCATGGTTGATGAGTCTAATGGTGCCTTTCCACGTGAGAGTAAACTACTCTCGATAGCAGCGTCGCCAAGGATACAGCCCCTGAGAGTAACTCGCGATTGGCTATATCCTTGGCGACGCTGCTATCGAGAGTAGTTTACTCTCACGTGGAAAGGCACCATTACGTATCTGGAAGATATTTTACATAGTATAATGAAATTAACCTATGCGTACACTTCGTTACAAGGAAAAAATATTGTAATTTGTAATGCAAGATATAATTTCACATCTTTTGATAGGAAGTTACAATTATGGAGTTCCACAGTTGAACAAAATAATTATTGTGATAACTGCACTCATATTATGTTAAATTATCCATAATGACGTCACGTTTTGTCATTATGACAGCGGATAAAAAGGTACCTAACTAAATATCCACTTGCATTTTTGCATGTAACTTTTGTTACCATGCAACCGACTTATGTGATTGTAACTAACCAAAAGATTTTAACGTTTTGTTAGTTATTATTTGAAGGTTATAATTTATTTGTGCAGTTAGCGTACCGAATTACACTCGAGCTTTGTTTTTATCCTGGACAAACTTACTTTTACTAAATTCAAGTTTAGTTGCTATTAGGCAACTCTTGACTCGACAACTGTCAAAGATAAAACAACTCGTCCTACGGACTCGTTGTTTTATCAGATAGTTTTGTCTCGTCGACTTTCCTAGCAACCAAACATTCGTAGCAACGCAAGTTTAGCCGGATAAAAACAAAGCTCTCGTGTAATTACCCCCGATTATTTTTTGCTTTGCATACATTTTGACTGAAAAAAATTGTTAAGTAGATAAAGAAATTTCTAACGTAATTTTAGAAATCTACATGGCTTACAATCGACCCTTTTGCAATAGGTTTGTTCCAACAAGGCTATGAAAGATCCAATGTACTGTCAAGATTCTGCGCAGTATCGATATCGCGTTCCATCACAGTCTGATAGTTCCATCTGTTACAAAATTAATACATGAATTAGTCAGTGTACGGTCAAAATAGTAATTGAATGAAAGCATCTACTAGAACTTGAATTTTTACACGCATGCGCTGTTCATAACTAACGTGAGCTCTGGTAGCTATGCATGGCCCTCCTAATCCCATTTAGTACTGGATGGTGGATGCTTAAGGTGTTTACCCATGCAATGCGCACATTTCTATCCCAATAGAGACACAAATGTCATTTACAGAGGCCAGTCGTAAAAGCGTCCCAACAAAGGCTTATACTGGCCAAAACATTTATTAGAACACAGTTGACGCATGCGAGTAAACCAGTGTATGTACTAACGCTTGAATTGGTTTTAAATGGCTTGTTAGAACAGACCTAATATTTTCCAAAATCCAGTGAAGGTAATTCCAGGGTTTGGAATCCATTTACAGTAACAGCTTAGCCAGCAGGCTTCAGCGAAAGAAATTATGAAAATCTAATTGATTTAATTAGTGACTGATTTAAAACAAAAATACAACGACATGCCATTAAATGATTTCCTAACCAAATCAAAGTACAAAAAGAGATCGACGCTACACTCGATATGACAATTCAGCTTTTTAAAGAATTTGTAATTTAGGATCAGAGTGTTTCGTTAAAGTTATAGGAAAAGTTTTGTAAACGCTGGTTTATCCGATGATTAATGACTCTTTAAAGTTAATTAAAGCGAGTAAATATATTCAAATTTAACAAGCTTATGTATTTTTTTGTATTTAAAAAATATAGATCTTAAAATATTTATCAACAATGATTTTACGGAAAAGGAATAAGAATTGCAAAGACAGGTCAAAAAAAGAGAAAAGACAGAAAGAGATAGTGATAAAAATGTAGAGTGGGATTTAATAAATTAACAATTGAAGAAAAGGAATGAGAATGGAACACAGAAAGGGAAAAGCTAAAAAACGGAAAAGTGAACTTAGGATGGCTAACAGGGATAATGGCCAAGCTATGATAAATGATATGAGAGTAAAACATAATAAATTTCCACACCGTAAGGTAGATGAGGACTGATTATAACTATAACTAAGATATTTTTGCATCGACGATGAAGTGAATAAAGTCATACTTATTTTAGCAACACTGCGTTGTGATTAAATAAATTTATTGTTATTGTATGATTTTTAAAAATCACTTACATGAATAGTTTAGTTTAGTTTCGTTTTCAATATTATGGAATTAAATGTAAAATTAAGACGACAGCCAAGGAATCACAGTTATACGAACGGCGCTGTAAGAAAAACAACGCTAACCTTAGTTAAACTGATGAGGTCTTTGTCCCATAGAGATTAGGCTGATGATTAACTAAAAAACCAAAAAACGAACGACAATTTAGTAGAAAACAAAACATTCCAACATTTGTTTGTCTGCAATTCAAGTGCTTACACTCTTGAAGCAGCCGTAGGTTGAATATACGTAATTTGAGCTGTGTTTTGTTTAAATGTAGTTTAAGATTAAGTTTGCCACAACGTCACAACTAATATTTCTTAATTATTTTAATAAAACCTTATATAAGCTAAACTTCGAAGTTGAATTCGTTTGAGTGAAATTACTCAGGGTTTCACTAAGCAATTGTAGCGAAAACTATTGTTTCTGTTGATACGTAACGAAGAAACTAGATTTAAAAAATGACAAACATGTTAGAAGTTTGCGGTTTTTGTATAAACAGCTTTAAAAGGTTAAGGGTTACATGATGTAATTAAATAGGAGTACAATTTAATACGTCAGCTGCAGAAATACAAAAGCTATTTAAAAATGCTAAACAAGCACATGTGAGGCTTGTGTGTTTTTATTTACTGTATGGTTGAGTAAAGTATCCAGTCTCAAATAAAAAGACTAACAATAATACGTAACGAACTACACATGTAGTTCACACTTCACAGATATCTATTATTTAAATACAGGTTTGTTTAATACGCGACATCCATCGCCCTTATAACAATATTTCCAGTACAGTAATATAATTAGCAGTTTTTGACAGGCGTTTTAAACTCAGCAACTCTAAAGAGATTTATTAATAATAACTGCATCTGAACCATGCATGTGTTTATCTTATTTGTGTTTCACAGCAAGCAAATTTTGTAGGATGCATTAAAGCTTAAAATCTAGTCTTAGTAAAATACAAAGTTTTAAAAATGTCAACTCAATCTGGGTACTTCGACGAAAAGTTGCGTTTTTCTTTTTAACACAAACCCAAACATTTTAAGTTTAAGTGCAAAGATCAAATGCAGACTTACCTGGAATTATATTATATTTAAACTTGTGCAGTTGAATAATCTATAAATTCCTGCTGAAAGCGGAATACATTTTTTGATTTCATTGTATAGATATTGTTACAGAAAAAGTTAAAATTAAACGCATTAATTGTACATATTTTTAGGTAGGTAATTTAAAACTTTTAACTAAACCAGTTTGGAATCATTTACAAGGGCCGTTTGTCTTTTACCAATAAATTAATGCTTGCTTCTTTAACTTTTACACGATACAGCGATTCTTAATGATAAGCGAGTATATTAAAAGATTACTGCTTGGTCACCTTTTGTGTTACATTATAAGAATAAGGAACTTTTATGCGCAATCTAATTATTTTCTTGTCAAAGAGATTTTATTTTTGCCAGTGGATTTAAACAAACGTTTCAGATCGTTGCTGAAGGTGATTGTATTTTTTCTTCTCATGAATTTTGCTCTAATAGTTTGCGTTGATTGAGTTCTTATTTTTGATTGAACAGCAAGCGACCATTTTTCTCTTTTAGTTTATCTTAAAAACTATGTGAGTATCAAAATTAAGTAACATTTACAGCTTGTATATTGTTGCATAATATTTTATAGTGGGTTATTGTGTATATTGTGTGCTGACTCGCAATTGGTTATGTAGGGAAACACATTTTCTAATTCCAATTTTTAAATAATATTAGAAATAAATTTAAAATAATAACATCTTAGTGGAGAAATATTAGAATCAATTCTTATTAAAATGAGTTTTAATAACAGGCAACACAACATACACCATGTAACAGTATTGAAGAAATATTTTAATATATCGTAAATTATTTTTTTTTTATAGCTATTTTCTTGACAACATCACAACATCGAAACACGTAAACCAGTAATATTTGTAACTAGATGAATATAAAAATAATAGTTCTATAGACGTACACCCTGATAATCAATAATTTTATTATTTCTTTATTATCACTGGTTGGAGATACAAGTTATATAATTTGAGAGCAGTAGACAATATGATTCTTACTTATCTTATTAAAATTTATCTCTATACGGTTAGCTCTGGTTGTTATTGTTTTACAGTCAAAATTAAATTAATTGTTGTCATGAAACATGCCTGAGTACGTACAGTGTAGAAGTTGGTGTATAGAATATATTATGTACCTAACAATTACTGATTATTTGAAATCACCCTATGTAGCTATTCTTTAAAATATACATGAAAAGAAATGGTTAGCCGTTATATTCATTGCTTATGTGAACTTATTCATCTTGCGACTAGTTCACGGTTATCAGTTGAGAACTATGCAACTTTAATGACAAAATCAATTAAGCGTAATATGCTTCTACATACGAGGTTTATATTTATTAAGAATAAAAAACACTGTTAATATGTATAATTTTATTGTAAAACTGTATAACTGATATCTCTAACAGAGTCGGACAAAAACGAGCTGCCATAAGAAAATAAAACTACCTGCTATGAAGCAAGATTGTGGCAAAAGCGACGAAAACCAAAATGTACAGATCAATAATAGAGAGTTTAACCCCATACGGGGTTGAACTATAGGAAACTAATAACATACAGTAAATTAAAATTACAGCATTGGAAACGGAGTACTGGAGGAAGTGCTGCGGTTTTATTAGACTTGACAGAGTGCGTCACACGGACTTCCGGGAAAGAATGGACGTAGACACTATAATAATTGATACAATCACAATCACAATCACAATCACAATCACAATCACAATCACAATCACAATCACAATCACATCACAGATATTAAAATGGTATGGCCATCTAAGACGGATGCCAGAAGATCGAATACCTGCACAAGTATGAAAGTGGGAACCACGTGAATGACGGAAAAAGGACAGGCAAAGAAAAAAATTGAGAAAAGGAGTGGTGGAAGCCATGAAGGACGGAGCACTTCAAGAACAAGAATAGCATGACAAGAAAATGGAAATTACATAGGATGCAACAAAAGGTTTTAAACTTTACATGTGTTCAAAATAATTTTCTTGAGCAATAAATAATACACTTTATCATTTTTACTTTCCACTTCCTAAAAAAAATCGGGTTTTGAGGCATTATCGTGATGGACCATAATGTTCTCCTCTGAAACTCAACTGAAAACTTCATACAAAGATTTGTTGATGTACAATTTTGCTGTAACTGTGTACATACTGTGCATCTAGCTTAATTGCGTTGACCAATTGATCAGGTACTCTTGAACAAAATTGCACGCATTAGTATTTCTTGTCGCTGTTTTTTTAGTCATGGTCAAAGTTTGCTCATTTTTGTGAATCCATATACAAAACTTTTGACAGGTAGATACATAAAAAAGCGAATTTAAGTTTAGTCGCTTGTCACAATTTCGAAAAAATTTGGCGTCCGTCATTATTAAGAAGATTCAAAAATGTATGGCGTGTTGTTTCTTGCATGATCTGCTTTTTGATGTTCACAGAGCTGATGCGACGCAAGTCGACTCACAATTTTTCTTTTAATGCAGGTGATCGTGGAAAATTGATTCAACACTTAAGGATCCAATCTTAAGTTGATGCTCTATTACCGCATATGTGACTTTATTGCCATCTTCAATATCTATCTTTTTAGTAGCAGAAACTTTTTTTTTTGTAACAGCCGTAGAAGAATGTCCAGTCGTTTTTATGATGCTAAACAGACCTTCCTTTCGCGTTCAAATTATTTATACCATCGGTAAATTGTAGCGAAGAAGGCACTTTTTTTCCTTTAAAATAAATCCTAAGGTAGCTCAGGGTTTACTGGTATAAGAATAACATTTTAAAATATTAATGGCATTAAGCATTTTTCTTTATAAATTTATAATACCTGCACCCTTATTCCGTAACTTTTAAACACCAGCGTAAACACCACGCGTTGATATTCTGTTTCTACTGAGTACCAAGAATGAACTCTAACCGTAAATAATAGACATAATTCACGTGAATACCGGCTCGACAGCCGCGTTTAAGGCTAAAACCCTGTCATTTCGACTTGATTACTCAATAACATTTAGCGATTGGGGGTGAAATTTTATATTTATAGTACATTTTTGGAGTGTTGTATTTGTGTTGAATTAAAAAAGAAACTATTCTTAACAATAATTAAGTGTGTTGGATATTAGTAAATTTAGGAACGAAGTGACGAAATAGCGCTTTGGTAAGTTCAGTGAATCTTTTATTTTACAAATTGATATTAATTTTGTTACATTTTTAAATCCGTAATATAATATTGTGTTCATTCAACAAGTAAATAAATACCTCATGTAAACTAGTAATGTATATTATTCGCATGACAGTATATTGGTATTTTTACATTCTTTCAGAATGATGGCCCATCTAACACATATTTTATGGTGAAACGAAGAAAAGAATAAACGCAAAATTAAGAAATATGCAAACGTAACTTGCGAGATGCACAAAATTATATCAAAATTAAGTTTTGTCGTATCTTTTGAGTATTATTCACCAATTTTAATTTCACAGTCCAGCTTATTATATAAATTACATTGTATATTTGTTTGTAACGTTAAAATACTGCAATGAATAAATGCAATCAACTAAACAAATAGAATTGCTTTACCACATCACTGGTCCAATTTAAAAAATTCCTATTCAAAATGCTGACCATTGAACCAAAATTAATTCAGTAAACAAACTATAAGATAAGAAAACTTAACAAAATCGTTGTGTAATATAAAAATAGGAACAAAACGTATCAAAACTTAAAAAAAAACTTCCATAAATTCTTTAACGTAAGACAGAGTGTACAAAGTTACATGGCGGTAATTTTTAAACAAATACGCCTTAAGCATATTTCACTTGTGAACGTGCGCAGTAGGATTTTCTGTACTAACTTTCCTAAAATAGTAGATACCCAACTTTAACTTGGGTAAACCAGCCGTGAGTTACCAACGGGGGGTTAGAGAATCGCTTTTGTAGAAGTGGGTGATATTAACAAGGTAGTAATGAACTTGCATTTCCGTTAAATCCAAAGTTACATAATACAGCTGCTGATATCACACAATGATATAATGTTTAAAAAATAATGTTCTTTCGATTGTAAAAAGTATTTGAAAATAAAATATTTATTTGTATATGATCTAATAGATAAGCTCGGGTTTTAGTGCGTCAAGTGTGCAAATAATTCCAGTTATTCAATTTAAAAATTGATTAATACAACGTGAATGTGTAACGCTTATCTTTAGAATTTATTATTTTTTTGTGCGCATGTAACCAAATACAAAGGTATTCATAAACTAGGTAATAATTAAATTCGTTTTTATAAAAACCAATAAAAAACGAAGCTCTAAAACATATAGATGTGTACGCGAATGAAGAATTACACTAGCAGCTTGCAGTAAATTGCTTTAGTAGTTGAAGTTATTTCTCTGTTGCTGTTGTTCACTGTTCATTCCAGCCACCTTATTCCGTAACTTTTAAACACCAGCGTAAACACCACGCGTTAGTGGTGACTTCCCAATTCGGGTAGTTGATATTCCGTTTCTTCTGAGGACCAAGGATGAACCCTAACCGTAAATGCTAGACGTAATTCGCGTGAAACCGGCTCGACAGCCGCGTTTAAGGCTAAAACCCTGTCATTTCGACTTGTTTACTCAATACTCAATAACATTTAATGATTGGGGGTGAAATGTTATATTTAAGTAAATTTTTGGAGTGTTGTATTTGTGTTGAATTAAAAAAGAAACTATTTTTAACAATAATTAAATGTGTTGGATATAAGTAAATTTAGGAACGAAGCGACGAAATAGCGCTTTGGTAAGTACAGTAAATCTTTTATTTTACAAATTGATATTAATTTTGTTACATTTTTAAATCCGTAATATTATATTGTGTTCATTCAACAAGTAAATAAATACCTCATGTAAACTAGTAATGTATATTATTCGCATGACAGTATATTGGTATTTTTACATTCTTTCAGAATGATGGCCCATCTAACACATATTTTATGGTGGAACGAAGAAAAGAATAAACGCAACATTAAGAAATATGCAAACGTAACTTGCAAAATGCACAAAATTATATCAAAATTAAGTTTTGTCATATCTTTGTGTATTATTCGCCAATTTTCATTTCACAGTCCAGCTTAATATATAAATAACATGGTATATTTGTTTGTAACGTACATAGTGCAATAAATAAATGAAATCAACTAAACAAAATAGAATTACTTTACCACATCACTGGCCGAATTTAAAAAATACCCACCCAAAGTGCTGACGACCATTGAAACAAAATTAATTCAGTAAACAAACTATAAAATAAGAAACTTAAAAAAATCGTTGTGTAATATAAAAATAGGAACAAAACGCATCAAAACGTAAAAAAAAAACTACCATAAATTCTTTAATGTAAGACAGAGTGTACAAAGTTACATGGCGGTAATTTTTAAACAAATACGCGTTAAGCATATTTCAGTTGTGAACGTGCGCAGTAGGATTTTCTGTACTAACTTTCCTAAAATAGTAGATACAGGTTTTAACTTGGGTAAACCTGCCGTGAGTTACCACCGGTGGGTTAGAGCATCGCTTTTCGTAGAAGTGGGTCATATTAACAAGGTAGTAATGAACTTGCATTTCCGTTAATTCCAAAGTTACAGAATCCAGCTGCAGAATTCATGCGGTTTCGTTGCTATATTTCAAGCTCCGTAGAAAGGAGGACAATTTGTATGAAGGGTTGTGACAGTTTATGCATACCTTAAGAGGAACGGAGTCTGTAGAAGAACAGCATCACTGTTTCAAGGAAGGAGACGAAAGTGATTCTTGTAAACTTATGTATGCTTGTAATTTAAGCTTTTGTTAATTAGTATAACTTAAATAAATGTGTACGAAACTACATAAAAATGTTTAAGATTTTTTTAAAATTAGTTTTTAGCGTATGACTTTTAAATTTAAGGATGTAAAAGGTCATAATTTGCACATATCGTGTGAAAGATTTCACCTAACGTTAAACCAAAAACCAGTATTGCCCTCAAGTTTTGATGTGATATTTTGGTTATGTTAAATATTTAATTCAATTCTCGTTATAAAGAAATATTACAATTAGATGTTTTTTTAATATAACTTCATAATAACTGGGAAGTAAAAAACTCAAATAAACTGTCTTTAAAAAAATTGCAAAAGTTGTACTACTAGATAGTTAAGATAGATACATTTCCGGTTTGTTCCTAATTTTTGTGCAAATTGGAATTGAAAACTGTAGCCCAATGCAGCATTTTTTTTTGCTTGAATTGGCCCGAGGAACATGCTCTTTAAGGTTGGATGTTTGGTCATGCAACACCCGTATATTGAAATCCGAACAGTATTTATTTGGTTTACTCTTAAACCATCGTTATAAATATAGATGTTATATTTCATAACGTTATCTAAGAGGTATGATTCAAGCAAATGGTTTTTTAATTCGCATCTATCGGTATCCAAAAACGTTTATCATGTGAAAGTAGAACATTTTCGAATTAAAATAACTAAAAAAAACTCAATATAAATTTCATTAAGAAAATGTATTATAAATATAATTCTGTCTGTCTCTACAGGTCGACCGATTTCGTTCAAAATCTCTTTTGTCACTGGGTTGTATTGTAGTGCTTGCTTCTAGGGTTTATACAAAAACCGACTTTTAAAAAACCGGTTTTCGAATACCAGTTTTTCCATAAAACCGGTTAAAACCGGTTTTCGAATGGTTTACAACACAAAAATACTTTATATTTCATAATTTTATAAATACCTATACAAAACTAATTGAGCTGGGTCTTATGTATTTAAAGCTTCAAACAGTGCGTCCAAATTCTTTATTCTTTTATTAGTTGATTTAAATACTGCAAATTCTGCCTTAAGGGTATTCGGATTTGCTGTTTTTGCTAAAGGTTCCTCGATAAATATAAGAATTGATTTCTCCATCTCTTCTTTCAAGACATTGTTCTTTTCATTAATAATATCTTCATCTTCATCGGAATTTGTTTCCAATTCTATAGAAGAATTTGGGTAAATTCCAGATAATATTTTTTCCGATAACTTGACTATGACTATATCGATTCTTGAAGCCAGCGGAAATACGTTTAATTTTTTTGTAACAATGTTTTTTGGATTTTGCAAATGAAGCAGAAGTGTACAGATTTTTATGTAGGTAGTTAGTTACTTTTTAAGTGTTAAAGCTTAAAAACCGGTTTTTTTGTTTAAAAAACCGGTTTTTCGAATACCTATTTTTTTTTCAAAAAAACCGGTTTTTCAAAATCGGTTTTTAAAAACCGACAAACCCTACTTGCTTCCGTAATTTATTTTTTCTTATGCGTTCTAAATGTTTCTTTTAGTCTAGTGAGTAGTTAATTATTTTCTTGTTAAATAAAATGGCATTTCCTTTTAGTGTATTTATAGAACATTGTGTACCAAACTCGGATAGAAACAGATATAAAATTTTACAGTACAATCTTTAACACTCATAGTAAAAGACAAAATTCACAGTCATAAAAGATGTAGTTTTGGTGCACCAGAGAAGATCAAATTACAACCAATGACATAAGAGAAGAACTTTTACAACATATAATGCAAAATAAAACCGCATTGTTAGGTTATTATCAGTCACCTAAATGGTAAAAAAATTGATTCTTTAAAATTTGCCAACACGCCGAAAATTAGATGAAAATTGTATTTTTTTCTGTATTATGTGTAGCTCATTTATTTAATATATTAAATTTATGCTAAATGTCGATTATATTCATCCACAATTTGGCCGTCTCCTATTTATTAAGGGTATACCCGACGCCTCCACCAAAATATTAACCTAACTGATCTCCTGGTCGTTTGTCACTGCAATGTACTTTTTAATATTAATTTGATATTATTTCATTAAAAGCAAAATTTTAATCACTTCAATATTTTAACACCTAATTACCCATATCTATACTCATGAAAAATAAATGTTTTAATGTATAAGCAAAGCGTTAAAAAAAAATTTACAACATTATTTATTCCTGTTGAAAGTACCTTTTATAATTGAAAACAGGTCGTATATTATTTTTTTAAATGAAACAATGAATGAAATTTGTTTCATAAGTTAAATACCATAACTTTGTCAAAGTTAATGCGTGTCAAATAATTTTGCTTAATCTTCCGTTTAAATGATGTTTACTTTACAGAAGCGTGTTTGGCTTTTTGGCTTTGTTATGAAACTGGCAGTCTTAATAAACTATTTATTGAAAAGTTTACAGTCACAAAGGAGCCTAAATTTAAGACTGTAAATATTGCTGTGATAGAGTTTCGTGTCACTTTTAGATACAATACAATCGCTTTGTTTTTCCATTGTATTAACAAATGATCAATTATATCTAAGTTGAACATATTTTAGCATTTATGCTCTTCATTCTCTCTAGTCCAATTTAAATATTAATAACTTTATAATGTTTTCATCTCATACTCTCCTTATTTTTATGAATTAAGTAATGTTGAATGGCTTTGCAATACATCTTGTCTTGTTTCTTTAATTTTACAGTATCTATTTCGTTTTGTTGCCTATACAAAGTGAGATAAAAATTACCGATTGTCAAAGTACATCAATAAATAGACGATTTTAAATCTCTAATATTTATTACTTATGTACGTCTGGGAGAATACTCTTTAGAGTAAATATGAAATACATTCAAAAGCACTGGAAAAGTTCTTAAATTTTGAACACTGTATTCCAGTATTGACCTCTATTTACCTGGAAACTTCTTTTATATTTTGATCGTACGTCTCGCCCATCAAAGGTGCGACTATTTGTTCACATGATTTTTTAAATTTTTCGTCTACTTTAAATTTAAAGGTTTCAGGTTAAAGGTTTAAATAATAAGGGTCTTATTATAATTCGTTAGTGATCTTTTGTAGTCTTGATAAAGGTGGAAATAAAATACTGATAATAGGGGCAGAAATGTAAAGGTTTTCTTTCGTTATTACCCTCAGCATTATAATTGATTTTGTGTTTCAATTAGTGCGGTTGTTTCTACCCCCAGGGATTATTAAGGCGCCTATTAATACAGAGTGCACCAATCTCAAAACTCAATATGAAAACTCACTCAGTTTAAAAGTTAAGAAGTCATTAATATTGTTATAAAGATATGGTACAATTTTATGATCAATTAAACTTTTAAAATTAAATTGCCATAGTTAGAATGTTAGAAATACCAAACAAAAATAAGTTTTTTTTGTTACTGTCATTTAAAAAACGAAATAAAAACTTCCCCGAACTTTTAGTTGATTTTGTGCCAAACAGTTAATAAATTTTGGACTGTCATCAACTTGTTAAATTGGATGATTACTGAAGTGATTCATTTAACAATATAATAATTAAGCTAAACTAAAAATCACTTAAATAAAATAAATAGAAAGCAGCTGATGATGAGACGATTATTTTTAAAACTAGTTATTATTGCATTTTGATAAGTGATCCTTCAAAAACGTAAGTGATTTTGATCTAATCTTATTTACTTCTTTAACTTGTTAATTTTTAGTGTATTGATTTTTTTCACAGGGAGACAGTTCTAAGCTTCTAACAGCAGCTAAATAATAGACGACTTTTAAAAATTAAGAGTGATGTAATGATGAATTTTTTAATACACTCTGTTAAATTATAAAGCTTTGAATAATGTAACTGTGTTTGTTTTGGAGTCAAGAGATTTATTTGATTTGCAAAGTGATTAGACAAAAAGCATTAAAATTTTTATAAAAATATAATTTAAAAACCGACCTGTCATAAGTCGGTCAAATCGATTATAATCTTCCACTTTTATTTCAAATTACTACTTCAGTTCCGTGTTCAAAGTATTTGATGTTCGCATTCGGATTAGGTGGCAATTTTTTAAGAGTAAAACTACAAAAAGAAAACCCCATTATTTACGGTGTAAATTGAGCTACGCTTTAGACCAGTGAAATTCCGTTAACAAACTGGACTAATTAATTTAATTACTTTCATTTGGTCGTTCCCAGAAGGATGCTTGTAGTTCCCGTTTGCCTACAATGTATTTGGGTCTCCCATTTGAACAATTAAGTTAAAACATTCTCTAGGATATTTGCATCGAAGCCTTCAGACACATTTTTATTAATTCCAGAATGCTGGGGAGACCACAGCTTGCAATAAATTCGGAATTTTTAAGCAAGTTTAGACTTACTTGCTATTTTTTCACTGTAATGGGTTGCGCTAAAGAATAATTTTTTGTTTAAGACAATTATTACTTTGTAAAAACTTAATAGATGCAACACATTAAATATATGAATATATCAAAAATAATCTTTGAGCTCAGAGGTTTTTAAGATCATATTTACATGGTTAAAAAATGTTGTTAAGAGAAACCAATGAAATTTTTTAAATGAGTTTCTAACCCAATCCAATTTGCTTAATGTAATGTATTGTTTGTAAAAAACATATTTACAGAAATCATTGCTTAAATTTGCTACAAGACCCATTTTTTAGTTGATCTTGTTGTTTCATGACTCAATTTTTGTAATGTAACCATTATCATTTTTACCTAAATCAAGTTTGTGAATATTGTTACATTCAGTTTTACGAAAATGTCTACTAAGTTGGCCAGTTGTTGTAGAGTTTTTGTGACAATCGTCATTTAAGAAAGTTGCTATTTCATAACTTAGTACGAACACGCGCTGGCACACTTTATACGCAGTGTTACTCAACATGTGTGCAGCGGCACGCTAGTGTGACGTGAGCCGTGAGCATCCTTTAAGTGCTGCGCAAAATTAAATATATATAAAAAAAGTACTTTATGTCCGAGTAACATAAGGAAATGCTATATTTTCCAGTGAAGCAATCAATATTCTAATATTATTTGAGCGACTACATTCGGTGTTGCAAATTTACTTTTTTATCCGTTTTGCATAACCAGCTTATACATAAATATTTTAATTACCATAATCCAAAGAAATATAGGGTGTTATATTAAGAAAAATGAGTTATCGATGTTTAAAGCTTCACAAGTTTGACAAAGCGTAAAAAACACCCTGTATAATATTTTCAAAATGTAGTCATGGCAAAGTGTCAACTAGTCTATTACCAATCTAATTTATTAACGAATTTCTTCTGCTTTTTCAAAGTTTTTAAATGTTTTATCGATCAAAATTTTCATAAAAATATAAATTTCACAAAAACTATTAACCTTAGACCCACTTAACTTCATAATTTTTTTTACCACTTCTAAGTAAATTTAAAGAGGAATTTAAAAATTTCCAAGTTTGAGTCCGTTTCTGTTGAACCGGAAGTCGTATTGCAACCTTAATATTTTCAACTATCCCGAATCATGCGATTACGGTCAGATACCAAATTTCACTGTAATATCTTTTATAGTATTCTAGATTTGTCTGTTTCCATATTTTTGCGAAGCACTGTTTACTGGGTGTCTCTTAAATATTGCGAAAAACTTCGGAAGGTAATTTCTTATCGAAAACAAAAGGGAGCTTTTATATAATTTTTTCCTTATTTATGTCTTCTTTTTAGTTACACCCCTCTAAAGAGAAGCGGTAAAATTTGGTTTTTATTTTATTTTTCAAATTTGGAGATGTGTTGGAGAAGGTTTGGTGTAAATTGCTCGAATACAATTGCTCGAATACAATTGCTCGAAGGTAAATTGCTCGAATACAATTGCTCGAAATACAATTGCTCGAATGGGAAATTGCTCGAAAGGTAAATTGCTCGAATGACAATTGCTCGAAAGACAAATTGCTCGAAAAAATATTACATTTTTATAAATACAAAATAATTAAATGTACTAGAAACGTTGTTTACATTTTTTTACACTTAGAAAAATGTATTTAAATTTATTTACAAATACATATACACTTATTCAATTTTTTGTTGAGATAAACAATTAAAATATTTGAAAATATTATCTATATATATAAAAGAGCTCGTTTGTTTGTTTGTGTGTTTGTTTGTTCGCTATAGAATCCTAGGTCCGTTGACCGATCGGGACCAAATTTTGCACAGTTACTATTTAGGACCTGACGGATCAAACGTCGTATAAAGAACGGCCGGAAATGCCCGGGAACGGCCGGAAACGGCCGGAAACGTCAGCCGAGCGCGAGCGCGGAGCGCGAGTAGTCTGTAATTGATAAAAGAGAATTGTAATCACCCGTGCAACGCCGGGTAAATCGCCTAGTATACTATATAACTGTTCATTCTGACTATATTGTTGTTATCTTATGTTCAACTATTCATAATGCTTATCTCAATAACAAATAAGAAACCTTCGTAACATGTAGCAAATGAATTTTAAAAGGTCTTACACCTTGTTTTTTTTTGTTTACACAGCCTATGTTAATTAAAAAAAAAAACTTTTGTAACTTGTGCATTATTAAAAATAACATCCCCTTATATATTTGAAAAGAAAAACAGAAGTAAATGTTATGTACATATTATTGACAAATAAAATATTTTGTATTTATAAAAATGTAATATTTTTCATTTTTTCGAGCAATTTGCCTTTCGAGCAATTGTCATTTGAGCAATTTACCTTTCGAGCAATTTCCCATTCGAGCAATTGTATTTCGAGCAATTGTATTCGAGCAATTTACCTTCGAGCAATTGTATTCGAGCAATTTACCGCCACCCTTTGGAGAATGACATTTGGTTGATGTTTTATACTTATAGAAAAGTTTTCCATAGTAATATTTTAAATTATCTCCCACCTTCACAAGAGGCTGAAAAGTGCGACCTCTGTTGGTTTTTTAATCAGATTTTATTCAAGGGTTAAAATATTAAATTTAAAATGTTTTCTTAAAAAGCTCAATTTATTGGGAAACTGCTTTTATTACCCAACTTTTTCTGAAAAACCAACAGTTTTTGAGTAAAAACTAAAATAAGTAACCATGCATCATTAATAGTTATATATGTATCAAGGCCAAAAAGAGTAACTTTTTCGGTCGCGTCTGGTTTGCTGGCTGAGATGTAGTCGAAGCCAGCAAACAGGCAAGGCCGAAAAAGTACGTTTTGGCCGAGGTGCATATTACATTTTTTGTGCGATCGAATTAAAAACAATTTAAATTTTTAGTATTTTTCAAAAATAGGTTAGAAACTATGTGACATTCTGTCACTGACAGATGACGGCGTATGCTGTTAGCTTTAATGCAAATTTACTTTTTCGGTCGTTGCTAAGGGTAACGGCTGGAAAAGTACTTTTTAGGCTATTGCTAAGGGTAACGCCGGAATGCAGTACTTTATGGCTGCTAACGCGTCCGTCAAACAGCTGTTTCTAGTACGATCGCACAAAAATATTCTTATATAAAGATTCATTTCGGAGGTTTCCATGGTTTGTTTATGTTCATATTGAGTAGAATTGACGGGTGTTTTCGTGTTATCATCGTATGATGAGGTATTATACGGTTGGAATATCTTTCTTCATAAATACACTTGGCTGCTTATGAATTACCGTTGACGAAACCGTTGACCGTAAACGAAAAGCATGTCGCACATCTTAACATTTGTGTAATTCATTTTAAAGAACAAGAATTTACAACACGAAAACACCCGTCAATTCTACTCAATATGAACATAAACAAACTATGGTAACCATCAAAATGAATCGTGTTATATTAGAATATTTAATGGTGCATGTTTACTTATTTTATTTTTTACTTAAAAAATGTATGTTTTCCAGGAATGGTTAATCAATAAAAAGTTTCTTAGTAAATAAGCTTTTTAAGACAATTTTAAATTGCAAAATTTCAACCCTCCAAAAAGTTTTGATAAAAAAACCAACAGGGGTCGTACTATTCAGCCCCATTTGAAGGTGGGAGATGATTGAAAATATTACTATGGGAAATTTTTCAATAAGTATAAAAGATCTATCAAATGTCATTCTCGTATACATCTCCAAATTTGAGAAATAAAATAAAAACCATATTTACCGTTCCTCTTTAGGGGGGGTGTAACTCTGAAGGACGTCTAAGGAAAAAATATATACCCTTTTGTTTTTCATAATTCATAATTACCTCCGGAAGTTTTTCGCAATATTTAGGAAATACCCTGTATATTGCGCCGCCGCCGGTAAATCTTAGCGTTGTTAAAAGTGTGCCGCAAAATCGAAAGGGTTAAAAAAAAACACTGTTTTATAGAGTGAAAACCAACTGGATCAACAATAAAATAATAACGATCAATGTTCTACCCCATTATTTTCTCAAACAGATTAGTAAAAACAGAACTAGAACTCATTTATACTTGTTAGTAATGGACAAAACCCAAATGAAAATTAATTAAGGGGGACACTGACTTATCCATAGTAACAAATAGGGACATGAGTGATAAATGTTTGAAAATCACTGACGTACTTTTTAATATTTTTTTTAAAGTAAAGCTATAAAATATTATGAGAATTAAGTCAGCGAAGGTATAATTAAACCAGCCGTGAAAGACGTATGGACGTCCGGTGCTCCACTAAATCAGCCATTTACCAAAGTCGATTATAGTAAAGGAACAATGACCGTGCTGATAAGTGGAAAGTAATTGAAAGCAGTTATTTTCTATGACCATTTTTATATCTAATGGTCCAATTCGTTTCAGTAGGCTTTATAAAAGAATAAATAACGTGCAAAAATTTAGAGAATCTGATATTAAAAGACCGATACTTAGGTAGTTTGTTTATAAAAAGAAACGTTACGTTGCTCAAATGAAAAATGAAACAAATCTGTGATTACTATAAACTATAAAGTATAGAAACCTGGTAGCCAATTAGTAATTTTAACTAACCCAGAGAACTTATAACATACTGAATATTAACCAATTAGGCACCACTTTATGTTTTCAAACTTTTTTAATAATTTATTCTTTAAATATTATTTAAATCTTTTTAAAGGAGAAAACAATATTTGCAAAAATTGTCGCCTTCAAATTCATCTGATAAAACTTGTCCTAAACATATGACGTTGGTATCGATACCTATTATCAATTTCAATAAACATGTATTGCAGATTGCACATATAAAACTAAAGATCAGGTTCAGTTAAAAAACAATAACCAAAAATTTACTGTATTTTTATTAAAAACGCATCAATAATCAATATGTACAAGAAATTAGATAACTTAATTTTTTGTGGTTTGATATGATATACACAACCAAGACATTTAAGAAATTCAAATCATTTGTTTCCTTGTTCTTTAAAGAATTAAAGAAGAAGTCGAAAACTTTAAGTATTAAGGAGTTATTATCGAAAGACATTGTGAAATGGAACAGGAAATGAATAATAGAACAAAAACCAAATTAAAAGAATGTTTAAAAATAAGAGCAATTTTTTCGGAAACAGATATTCCAAAGAGGAAAATAATAAAAGTGGTAAAAAAAGGTAGTAACCCCAACACTTCTACACAGAAGTGAATCGTTGAGAGAAAAAAAAAGATATAATCTGAAACCAAATGTAGACCAGTTAAAGACCAAGCAGACGGAAACAAAAATCCGAAGAAAGCAGCTGGTTGGTTGCGATACATTTACATACATATTGAAACACGAAAGACTAAATAAAAATTCAAGGAAACGTAGACAAAAAAATAGCTGGCAAAACCACTTGAAAAAAAAAACAGCTACGGTAAAAAAAAACATCAAATGGGAGGAAATAAAAAAACTAATATGATAGCTGGAATACCAAGTTTTACTTTAGCTAAATGCAAGAATTGTACATGCGTCTGTAATTTTTATATTACGCAATAATAAAAGAGCACATTTATTGTTGTGCATTCTGTGGATAACCGACATCTGCAAACGGTTCACATCTTTTTAAAAAGATAGTTTGTTTTTAATACGCTCAGCACTAATCTAGAAGAGTTTTAAAATTGTGCCGTTTTCTTTTAAATATGTGGTTGTTGCAGAATGTGTTGGTCTTTCTGTGTGGCAGGAAATTCTTGCAATTAACTGGAGATCCAAGTTAGAACTTGATTACGAGGGAAATTTGGCGCCTGGATAGCAGACGAATGAGTTTGAGGTCTAGCAGTCGATTGCAATACATATTAAACCATTGACCTGAAAACTTTTAGTACGACGTGTTTAATATTAGACAATCCATCGTGGTTTATCTTTTTCAATTAAAGATAAATTATTAAATAACTTTTACCGTCCAATTAAGTTTAAATACTGTAATTTTTAAACTAAAACTTCAACGATTCACTCAATAGAAAAAAATCTATACTAAAATGAGAGAAGAAAATTAGTTAGTAACATTTTCATAAATTATATTACGAGTAATGTTTTATGCTTTAAATGATCTAGTGTTTAAACAATGATCTTGCAAAAATGTTTGTTAACGTTTGAAAAATACGGGAAGAAATATGTTGGAATTATCCATACCTAACTAAAAATGTTGGTTGGTAAATTAAACATTACTAAACTATTCAAAAACTATTTACTTTTATATTGTTTTACAATAATTGTGATGCAGAAATAACTCATTGACATTTGTCAAAGCCATGTAATAAATAATTCATTACTAAACGCGCGTGGTAAAACAATAAACCCCTAATAGTTGTGCATACGTACAGTCGAAACATCGTTATTATTAATTTATTTATATATACCTAAAAAAGGTTAGCAAATATTATATCATATTGTAGAGAGCTCGCAATCCAAATTTGTAATATTAAAGTTTTTAGCTTATGTTAGTAAAGTTATGAAACAAAAGCTTTTAGCGACTATGAAATTAATTTACTTAAAAGATCTGCCAGAAAGTCGAAAATAGATTAAATCCGAAATGAGGAAATGAGAAGGATAGCAAAACATCGCATAAAAGAAATGTAAAGAAAGAAAAGAGAAGAAACACTACCAAAAATAGTTATGAACTGGAAACAAGCGGTAAAAGGAAAACGGGTACAAATTAAAGAAACATGGATAAGAGGTGTTAAAAAGGCATGGTCTTCAAGATACTTACATGAAGGAGACTGGAACGATACGAGGCAATAACAACAAGGAACCAGAAGTCGACTTGTTTAGAGATTTTAGAAACCCTACCGATAAATTTTTTATTCATTCATATTATGTAGCCATAGTTTCTAAGCTGTTTTATATAGTTTCTAATTTGTATTTCCTCAAAGTATTAATGTTTTTATCGCATTCCTGTCCTTATTTATACAATTTTTAATTTGTTCGTTGCTAGGCTACATATTTCCTTAATTTTTGAAAAAACGTTCCTATGTAATTTGCTTTTCTTTGCTACTCTTATAGGTTTATTTTCCATGGATAAGTCGTTTTTTTCCTATTTCCTATTATCAGACACTGATTGCATGTTTATTGTTATTCCTGACCGCTGGTACCTTTCCTTAAATTTCCTTATCAACTCAGGTTTTCTTTATCTTCGGCAATCACTACTTGACCACGACCGTGGGTGAGCTATAAACTGAAAAGTGTGTCTTCTACCACCTTTAGTACCAAATATCTACATTTGCTTGTCTACCCTGAAAGGGCCTTGTCCAGATATATTTTAAAAATTGTAGGAGACAAACAACATCCCAGTCTGATACCTGTGGTTTCAATATTATTAAAATTGTTTTTGTATTTGGTGGTTCAAATGTAATTACTGTAATGTACCACACTGGTTCAGTATTATGAAAGCCCTTATGCTTTCTTACTTATTTTGTTTTATACTGAATACGGTAGTTCTTGTAAATTAGCAAAGATGCTAAAACGATGTGTTTTCATAAAACTCCAGTATTTAGAACAGCTATCGGTAAATAGGCAGTAAATAAAACAAACAAGATGTTGTAGACTTTGTTTATTATTTAATGTTTCATTGCACAGATAATTGTCACATATAAGGAATTATTGTTAGCTTTGGAGTTGGTGATTTTCGTATTTCGTAATTACAGGTTTAATGAGGAACTGTAAGTAGGATTAATTATAGAATAAGGAATTATTACGGGAGGTTAATAAATAGGTAGTTTTAATTGCGTAAAAAGTGTGGAGACGTGGATAGTGGAATATGTATTATTCAGTAGGTTAACATTCACTTAAGGCTGAAAAATGGTTGCGCAATTTAGTAATAGAAAATAGGCGGCCAGTGCGAGTCACCTCGAGGAGAGAACATCAAACGCCTAAGCCGTCAAAATTAACGGAAATTTGGAAATATTAAATGACCAAGGGAGTTCCCAGTCAGCAAGTTGCCTCGCGGAGAAACATCAGTCCCTAGTCCCTAAGAAATGGTTATCAAACACTTGAACCTCGATTACTGTAAAACATTGCTTTTTATACGCTTTTGGTGGATACCTGACGGTCAAATCCTAGCCTATTTTTTTGAGATGGACAAATTGTGTAACAGATGATAAAAATTAGGGTGAATTATAAAATACAAACATTCGTTAATTCGTTATTCATATTTGAATATAATGGTGTGGTGGTTTCTGAATACTTTATCTTGTCGCTTATTGAAGCTTTTTAAAATAAATAGTGTTTTTAACAATTTTAACTTAGTATCCCCACCAATAAACTTCAAAATCTGTTGTATGATAACAAAATATACTAAACCAATGTAAGATCATAATCATTAATAACTTAAATCACTAATATCTTACATATAATTTTGATTATATTCTAAGTTAACAATATTGGCATAAAGCATGAATATTTAATATATAAGAAATGTATAATAGTTCGCAACATAATTACTAGATAAAACGGGCATTCCTAAGGAATTTCGATCTGGAGTCACGTAACTGGCCCAACAAATCAGTCACCAGTTATTTCTTTATTTTGTCTAGGAACTAGCATTTAACCCGGTATTTATTACAAACTCTTGCATTGATGACGATTTAAAAATGTTTTGTTTATTAAAACACCCTGAAAAGAATGTGAATAACATAACCTATATGCGTTTATTATAACACACTCACCTTTCTTTTAAATTAAGGCGTTATTTATGGTTTTCTACAAACTCAATAATAACTTTATGATACTTTATGATGTTACGCGAGTAAATTAAAAGTTTGATTTTAAATTTTTGAATATTATTCTATAGGCGACCATTGCAGTACTTTTTATTGAGAAAACGTTGTGTCGCAGAAAAAGATGAACAAAACTAAACTGACAAAATCGTCTGCATTCTGTTATTGCGATCTGCAAAAACATTTTAGCTAATTTTAAGTCAGATAATGAAGTTAGTCTACATTTTGTATGCTTCCAACTAATTATATTTGGAGTTGATGCTACATCTACTAGTTGTATGTAGGAGTTACTTGAAAAATTTGTTTCAAAATAGTCGCAAAGGCAAATTTCTGGAACATGCATTAGTATTCCAGTTAATAAAAACCTTTAATTCCTCAAAAATCTACAACGTAGTTAACTAATAAAAAGTTTTTACACACTATATGAGCTTAGTCATGGATTACAGGTGTATTAAGCACAATTACATGTAGCGAAATAATAAAAAAAAAATTATTGTGCCTATTTCTTAAATAACTTTTTAGTATTTGGACCATGAAAATTTATCGTTTTATATAAAAAAAATCACAATAATTTTATCGTTACTTCATAAATTTTTAACTGAGAAACGATATGTAATTTTAGTTTTTAATGGAAGATCTTTGATTTTTATTGCTGTCAATAAATATGAAATTAACATTTTCCTCAAATATTAAAAAAATTGAAGACTGTTAAATTACACCTTTTAAAGCTAAAATTTTCGTCACCAATTCCTTTTGGTCCGTAAAGGTTGTCATTTTTGACTTACTGGCCTTATACAAGTAGATTGTGTCATATTTTTCTAAAATATGCCATCAAACGTTTTGAATCGAGTACTTGACTAAAAACCCATCTTGAGCACCCGGTATTAGGTTTTAATAGTTATTTGGTTGTAGGTATGTATTGCAATCGTACAATTTTACAAGGGCTCTTACACGTTTCAGTTTTTATTTGCTTTTCGAAAAGATCTCGTAATTTAATATGAAAATAAAAATCCAATTATAATATTTTAAAGTTTGTTCATGTTTATACACTTTGTTGGACAATTCGGATTACATAATTATCCTCGTTGTGAAAAAATATAGCCTTATTTGTAGTCCCTTGAAAATTTGAATAATAAAAAGTTGAACGCTTTGTTATCGGCTTGCTTTAAATAGAACACCGACAGAGCTTAAGTTTAATATAAATGGAAATTGGTGTTGCCAACTAAAACGGATGAATGACTTTTAAAGCAGTTCCAAACTCCTCATTCATTATAACAACACAACATTATAAAACAAAATACGTTTAATTGCTTTCAATTTTAAACAGTTGTCTTAATTATCATGCAAGAAAAAAAAATGCGATTAATGGATACATTTTGAAATTGTTATTTACATGAATAATAAAAGCGTAATATTGTATTTATTTATAAAAATAATTTTGAATAATAGCATTTGCACGTCAGTAAAAATCTTTGCATGAGAAAATAAAAACACAAAATGACATAAATATTCTTCATACGACAAACACTGTAATTATATTATTTTAAGGATATAACATGGGTAGATTAGGTTAGGTGAAAATAAACAATTAAAACTTGTCTCTTACAAAAAATAAGCCTAAAACAAACTATAGAATTGAAACATTTAAAGATATTTCCTATAACGTTTGATTTTAGAAAAAAACATGCAAAAAAAATAAATATCTATCGAAGTAAAATGCAGAATTTAGCAATATTTACGTCACTAAAATTAAATAACACATTAAAATCAAAGCAAAGTAAATACAATTTTTAATTATTTCCATAAAAATTCAAAAGTTTTCTAAAATCAAATTGGCCAAAGTTTCCTTAAAAAACACAAGCAATTTCTTTAAAAAAATTAACTTCCAGTGGATTTACACCACAAAAAGACTTTTTTACGACATAAAAGCTCAATAAAAAGTGGAGGATTGAATTACTGATTTTGTTTCCCTAAATTACAATCGTTTTTACTACACATTTCTTGTAAATCCGTAATATTTACTTTCTTCATATTGAGTCCCCGATCGGTTAGTAATTTATTTAACGGATTAATGTAAATTGGCCGAGTTAGTACGATTTTTCTTGGAAAAATGCTATTTTAAACTGCTTTCAGACAAATTGTTGGAAGGAGCAGTATTGATCGTCGTAATTTTCTCTATATTACAGATACAGATACAGAATTTTTTTCTCTACAAAAAACTTATTTGCACTTTTTTTTCTAAAATACTTTGGGGAGATAATATGCGACTTTTAAAATTTTACCATCGAAATTGCTATGTTGCGTGATCCAAGTCTACACCCTGAATATCACCCTTGTTAAATGTGTTACAATCGCATTTTGTTTGCATTATTTTATAATGTTTAACGTAGGCTAAAGATTAATAATTAAGATTTATAAGCACTTTGCCACACTACCAATCTCTTAGAAGATTACTTTTGTGGTAATTTCCTCCTCAGAAAATGCAGAATTAAAATTATAAACCACAAGAGCACTGTATTTGTAAGTTGGAGCTTAAAATATGATGCTTATATCAGATTAAGTGATCTGCATTCTACTTCAAGGGATATGAAACCTGTATTAGCCACAGTTATATTTTTATCATAATAAGGTTTTTGAGAAGGAAACAAAATCTGAGAATTACAAAAAAAAATTAGTTTTTAAAAATAAATATATAAAGACGATTAACGAAAATATCAGGAAAAAAACAACAAACGTTAAATTACAACAGTTCGTTTTGCAAATCTGAAAGTAAAATGAATCGCCTTTTCTTGACTTGGAAGTACTTTTCGCCTTGAGTGATTAATTTTTTACTGTTTGAAAAACCATATAAGTTATGGAAAAATATATAATACCAATTATAAACATCTACTTTCTTGAACTCTTAAATGATTATTTAACTTCTTAGGGCCCAATGTTCCAAAAAGGCAATATTCATCAGAATATTTTTTCTATCTGCGTATAGATATGCGAGTTAGATTACGGCTGTCGCCATCTCTCGCTTCCTAATTTCAATTTTTGTCTGTCTTTCCAATCAAAGGGCGTTGCAGGATAAGATAAGCTAGCGACCCTTGAACCCAAACTGTAAATGAGTTTTTCTGCGTCCGGCCAGAAAATTAGTTGTTACCGATTAATTTTTAGGCTGGAAAATACGTCTTTACTGGCCTAGGCCAGAAAGTAACTGGTTGCCATGGCGATGAATTGTTTTTTTGATTTGCGCTGTCAAACGAGAGTCGTTATACCAACAAACGAGTTTGTACCTGTAGTTTGTTTAGTTATTGTTTGATTATGGATGGTGAGGATAGTGATATTGGTGTCATTGGCGGACGCAGAAAAAATATTGTACGTAACATACCCGTAAAGTGTCTTTAGTACTGGACTCGTATCCTTTCAGAACTCGCCAAGGCTCGTCCCAAAACTGCCCACTCGTCAAGCAAAGTACCTTCTATATTTTTCTATGTAGGTAGGGGAGACTGTTGTACCTTGAGCATAGTGTACCTTGGCTTGGAACATTTGAGGAATCTAAATAGTGCTGGCACTTAGCGAGCTAAATCCATCAGCATGTTGTAAAGAATGACGCTAGGTGTCTTTGACAGAAGATCTGTCTTGTTTGATTCGTAAACGCGCGTTGAGTTAATGAAACCGTTTTTAAAGTATCAAAAGTAAATATTTCGAGTGTTGTTAATCGATTTTTTAACCGAAAACAAAGTTGTGTTTGACGATATCATCATTTACAGTGTGTTGCTGATCTTGTGTTGAGTAGATTCATGTAGGTACTGTAGTTAATGTTTTATTTTAACCATCAATAGCTTAGGCCAACATGTTTATTTATTTTCGCTCCCTCTTGTACCTTGGAACACACAACATCATGTACCATGGAACATGTTCCAAGATATACAATCCCATCCCTTTTTTTTTTTTTTTTTTTAACAGATCGCTATGCCAAGAAGTAGGGGTGGCGTTAAGAAGGCCCCAATTGATCCAGATGCTATGAGAAAAGCTGTAGAAGCAGTTTTGACTGCTCTCGGAACAAAAACATCAGTTACAGAAGCCTGCAAAGTGTACAATGTTAAATTGGCTATTTTGTCAAGACACATCTCGCAATTCCGGATTGTTATTCTTTGTAGAACTGAAAACTGTATTTTAAATTATTTTTTACAGCCATTTCCCCGTGTTCCAAAGTACTAGGAACTAGAGGGTGTGTTCCATGGTACATGACCATGTTGTACCATGGAACACTTTTCATAACATCATACTTTATTTTTTTGTTTGTTAATAGAGCTGTAAAACATAGAAATACAAACAGCAAGTTGTAAAAGGATCTTCATTAGTTAATACCATATTTTTTTCATTTCAAAAAAATTATTATTAAATTTTTTTTTAAATAAAGTCTCAAAAGTGTTCCATGGTACAACTTATATCATAAAATAAAAAAAATAATTTTGAGTTTGGCTCAAAATTCGAATTTAAATAAAATGATTTAAATTTAAAATGCGTTTTTAAGTTACTGTGCTAACTTAGGCACGTGCTAATCTATATGTGTATCTATATATATAAAAATGAATGTATGTATGTATGTTTGTCCTTTATGCATTCCTATACCACTCATCCGATCCTGACCAAATTTGGCACAGACAATCTATAGGACCATGGAAAGAACATAGGCTATATGAGAATTCCCATAAGTTCCAAAAATTCCCAAAATAACCAAAATTCCCAAAAGATCCAAATATCACAAAAGTTTCAAAATTCTCAATAGATACAAAAATTCCCAAAAGATCCAAAATTCTCAAAAGGTCAAAAACGTCCATCGGGCGCGAGCGCGAAGTGCGAGTAGTCTGTGATTGATAAAAAAATTCACCGAGCGAAGCCGGGTCACTACGCTAGTATACCTATAAAAATGAATGTATGTTTGTTTGTCCTTTATGCATTCCTATACCATTCATCCGATCCTGACCAAATTTGGCACAGACAATCTATAGGACCATGGGAAGAAGATAGGCTATATAAGAATTCCCAAAAGTTCCAAAAATTCCCAAAAGAACCAAAATTCCCAAAAGATCCAAATATCACAAAAGTTTCAAAATTCTCAATAGATACAAAAATTCTCAATAGATACAAAAATTCCCAAAAGATCCCAAATTCTCAAAAGGTCAAAAACGTCCACCGGGCGCGAGCGCGAAGCGCGAGTAGTCTGTGATTGATAAAAAAATTCACCGAGCGAAGCCGGGTCACTAAACTAGTCGGATATAAAATATTAAAAAAACATAGGTACTTTCAAATAACTCATTATAAAATAATGACAAAAGTTTGTACGGTTAAGGTAAAACAACATCTTTCTAGCTTTTTCTTTCAATTCATAGAAAATTTTAAAATTAGCGCTGTTTACCTTCATGGCCTACTTGAAAAATGAGTTAGAAGTTTGACCTAGAGGAAAAAAAAGCCCTGTATAATATTTTAAAAATGTAGCTAGTGCGACGAATTAGTTAATCTATTAACTTTTAAAGGAATTGTTACTGTCTTTTCAAAGTTTTTGTATCAGTCAAAATGTTCATAAAAATGTAAATTTCACAAAAACGATTAACTGTAGACCCATATAAGCTTTACATTTTTTAAAGAAAATTTATAGAAGAATCCAAACATATAAAAATATACAGGTTGTTCTATTTAAAATTTCAAAGTTTTAAGAAAATATACCCTATACAAATTTTTCTTAAAATATAGTAGTATAATTTAATAATAACAAAACCAATTTTAAAAAAATGAGTTCTGTTAACAAGTACAATCTAAAAATTGTTATGGTTGGTCCCATAAAAATGTTTCAAAAGCCTTTTTTAATTCAAAACTTTACAATTTATCTTTCATTTTGTTTACAGTCTTTAGTAAGTAGGTAATTTTTATATTTCTGTGATTACGGTACTGTGCTCTTATAAAATTTCTGTTTAATAAATAAATTTTATCTAAGTTGTGTATCCTGCAAATATCGTAGTAACTATTCACGAGTCTCTAGGGGATGGTAGACCTCCAGTTGAGAATCATTGCATTAAATCAGATTACACAAGACAAATTATTCAAATTTATGCCAGCATATATTACGCGAATATTGTATAAAAATGAAATAAAACATCAAAACAGTAGAGTTCCATTTATTCTATACGAGATTCACATATTTCTACAGCTGGTAGGAAATAAATAAAGTAATTTAAACGATATTTATAATATTCAGTCAGTTTTATCCATAACATAGTACATATATTTTATTCATTATTTTACAAACATATATTTTTGTTGTATTCTAGCTAATGATATTCATTTCGAACCTTATACATCTACGAAATTTATAAATTAAGTGACAGTAGTTTCTAAATATACAAACGAATACATTAGCGATAAAATTGTTACAATAAAAGAATCATTGTCGACTTAAATATTCAAAGGAGACTGGCGTGATGTTAATGTGTTTTTATTATAAACGATAATGGAAAATTGTGTTTTTTTATTTATAGAAGAGAGCGTTTGTGTTTCCCCGCAGATGTAGAACAATTTACACATTTAAAATACTAACGTCTTTATAAACATTTTATCCACAGTTTCAGCAAACATACGGGCACAAAAAACAATTAGAAACATCTTGCTTACCGTTATATTATACGTTTTTACCTTAAATATTTTATATTAAGCTCAAACATTTGTGTTTTATAAACTTGCTGGAAGATTAAAATCTTAATGAAAGATTTTCGTATACCACTGCGTTTATATCATACATGATAGAAGTGCCACTGTAAGCCAGTAACCTCCAAATTTTTTATTAAATTGTACAACCCAATGTTAGTTATCTGTTCTAACCCGTGGATGCGACCATGACAAAACACAAAAATTGCTTTGTTACAAGTGTGGAATCTCATTTCCAAACTAAATTTAAATACAAAATGTGATAAAAGGTGTCGTAAATGATTAAAATGACGGAAGCAATGAACAAAATGATTCAAGCAACAATATTTTGACGCACGTAAATGAGAAAAACAGCTTGCATAAACAAGGATGGAAGATTTTGTACGTAAAAATGAAGAATGTCAATTTAAAAAGAGTTCATTATAGAACAAATAAGCGAGCTTTCAGATTAAGCTTCTATATGATTAGCTGTTAAAACCAAAGAATACTAATATTCAAAAATGTTAAGATTATAACAAATACCAGTTAAAAATTTTATTGCCCGTGAGAGCGTCTAAGAAATATATTATAATAAAAGTGTTAAATTTTTAAAAAAATCTTCAGCGAGTAGATTATACAGCGTCATTCAAAAAGTCTGCAACAAAAGGGAAAAATTTTTGTTATTAATTTCTCAGAATTTTTTTTAATAATCAAGTAAATACATTCAAGGACATGGTAGTACGGACGCCATTGGTAGAAACAGAACAATTTTTTTTCTGAAAAAAATGTGTTTTTATAGCTAGTTAGTACCTAGCAACTAAAATTCAAAAAACACCCTGTATCTCAAAAATACGGCGGTTGCGGACCTACATTGATATGAACTTTTTTTCTTAAAATCATCCAAGGAATAACACCCTTAAGGATCAGCATTCAATTATGAAACACCCTGTATATTTAATGGGAGCAAACAATTGCCCAGAAACGGTTATGAAAAGGAGCAGGGGGAAAAGCCAGTCTCATAAAATTAAAATAAACATTCTAAAGCCTCGTCCACATTTGCGAGCAAAAGTGAGAGCCGAGCCTAGCGCAATCCATCATTTTAGCGAGCCTGCTAAATACCAACACTTGACTGTTAAGAGGCAGGCTCGCTGAAATGATGGATTGCGCTAGGCTCGGCTCTCACTTTTGCTCGCAAATGTGGACGAGGCTTAGAGGTGCACGTACTATACTTTGGAGGCCACTGGTTAGACTAAAAGTTGAGAGTGTTTATAAGAATTAGTTTACATGAAGCTAGTAAACAAGAAATGCCAGTAGGTAGGTTATTTTTTTGCAAGTGTTTTGTATTTCGCAAACATGTACTTGCAAGGCAAGTAAGAAAAAGCAATACGACAACAGCATATCTGTATTTCAGTTATCTTAATTCTACATTCAATTTTCAATATTCTGGTTGCCTTGTTTGAACCTTGGACTGCTCTCATATCAGAACTAAAGGTTGTAAGCAAAAATGTATGTAAAAAATACAGACGACAGATCATAGCATAGGAAAAACTTTAAACCTACCCTCTACCCATTATTCACAGTTTATCCAAGATATATACACAAAGAAGCAAGCATTGTAATTATCCTTATATAACGAGTAACAAGATTTACTATCTTTTATGGCTGTAAGTTGGCAAGTTTCAATCTTTTTACTAAATGAATAATACTAATTAGCTATAAATTAAATATGTACCAACTTTTACAGCATTCGACTATTTTCTTAAAATTGACAGTCAGTGGTATTAAAACTGATTGCACATGATTGTAGTTGGATGTAATCGTAGTGATAAAAAAGGCGCTTTTAAAACAATAAGTGTGACTATATTAAATATCGTGTATAACTCATCGTATAGTCTGTCGTCTTGATGTGAGAGCAGCCCAGCTTCCAGTTTTGATTTTTCGGTTTGTACGATCTTGATTTATAATTTAAGGTTGTTCAATACTACGCTAGAGACCAGTGTATTGCACGAAATAGTTGCTCATGCATAAAAGCGAGTGCTATTTACGCTGTAAACAGCATTTGCTTGGCAGTTTCCTATTGCAAAACTCAAGCAAGTATTCTCATCACTTGCCTCGTCTCCTTACTAACTTTATGTGAAGCAAACATCATTAAAAGAACAGTTACGTAACATGTTGTGTCCCTTTCAGACAAAAAAAAAATGGTTGAGTTTATCTTATCTAACTGATGCATCAGAACTAGAAGATATACGTTAATCTTATTTTGAGCATTATCAATGCAACTTTTTATTTGGTTAAGTGGGGATCACCCCCAAGATAATTAAACTTTTGAATTTTGTACACAAAGGGACTTTGGGCGTTGCGTTTAACTTTCACAAACCACATTTACTGGGAGGTTTTTAAAGTTAAAGCGCAATATCATTGTCTTTTTTGAACTAAAGCATTAATAATTTATGTACTTATTTGACATTTTATTGATTACCTACACATAATTTTAAATTTTACGAGGAAGTAGATACAATTCAGAAGAATGCCTTTAGCTTTTAAAAATGTAGGTCTTCATCTAATTCCGTTCATTTGCTTGATATTAAAGCAGATAATTTGCAGCTTTGTTGTAATTTAAAATATCTCAAAATATTGATTTGGTTGTTTTAATGTTTGCAACATAAACAGAAAAAAACAACTAAAATAATAAAGCTGCCTATTTAAGGTGGATCCACACCAAGCGAGCGAGCGAGAATATAAAAGAGCGAGCATTCGGTCGATGGTGGTCGGAAACAAAAATGTTCTGCTTTGGTCCAAACCGGACGATCATTCATGTTCGTTGTTGATCCATGTTCTTGCCATGGCTGATGAGAAAATAGTTGCATGCGTCTCTTTTATTATAATTTTTAAGTTATTGAAAAACAAGACAAAAAGACAGCAAAGATGATAATGGACCACAACTATATTTAAAAATCGCGAAATAAATGATAACTAAACTACCACGTTTAAAGCTGTAAAATCGGTGTACACAAACTACAAAAATTCTAATAATATCATTATTAACTTCGATTACCATGACTTAATCTTTTACCCTTAAAATGGATAGACCGTAATTGAATTTATTCAATTTAGATTACCTATAGAATTTCCCGAATGAACAGGTAACAGGTAATTTTTAAAGTATAAACAGATATATCTGGCCACGCGTATTCCTTCCTATTTTTTATTTTAAAATATTTACTCTCATAGTTCAGGGCGATCACGATATGCATGAATCGGTTTTAATATTTCTTCATTTGCCCACTGCATTTTGTCAGTTTTCACAAATTTGGGCCGAACACCTTCAAATCACCAGCATAATAATCTGAATTTTCAAAATTCTCGTCCAAACTAAATGAGCAAGTGGATGAACTTTCTTTGATGTACCGACACGGTACGGAACAAGTTCGAACGCGAGCGATCATACATTCGCTCGCTAACAAAAGCGTCCACACCGCCTGAGCATTCGCAAAAAACATCGTTCGCTCTTGCTCGCTCGCTTGGATGTACCTTATGCTCAAGGTTTTTACGTAACTGCTATCTTTTAATAACCACTCTCAATAATTGTTGGGACAAAGGTTTTTTACGACTTCTCAACTTTTTTGGATTACAACTGCCCAATTATATACAGCTATCTTTCCGGCCACATGTAGAATTCTCGTTAAAACTAATATCTACAATGACGAGCAGCAATATTAGACAACTATTTATAAATAGCCAATGTAGAACATGTAAATATAATACACGATAAACACTATTGTATTGACTATAAACAGGCGAATAATTATCAATTATAAATGGTAACTCAGAGGAAAAATAGCCGCATTTTTAAAGTAATTTGTGACATTGGATATCTTCCAAAAAACAATGTCAAGTAAGTATAATTTTATTATAAAGAATAGAGCTCTTGTTAACCGTTTGAACCGAATTGTTAGGCTTAGTACACACAGTGCGTTTTCTGTCGCGCGACTCGAGTCGAGCGTTTTTGAAGTACTAGCAATTGCATGTACGCGTACACATATAGTCGCGCGACTTTGGTCGTCGTCCACAAGTCGCGCGACTCGCGATTCCCTCGAGAACGCGCGTTTTTCTTGCGACTTGAGATACATGAAAACAATACGATCCGTACACTCGGTCGCGCGCTTTTTGTCGTACATACGGTTGTAAAAAGGTCAACTCACACCGGCGCAGTGGCGTTGGCGATTGTGGTGGCGGTCGCGATCACGATAATTAGTAACCTGGTTACATATTTAAGTAACGTGGTTACGTATTATCGTGATCGCGATCGCCACCGCCACCGCCTCCGCGCCCGTGTGAGTAGACCTTTATCCATTTTCCATGGTGATTCTGTGTAGCAGCTCCCACGCGACAAACGATTGTGTGTGTACGGAGACTGTTCGGTCGCGCGACAGAAAACGCTTTGTGTGTACTAGGCCTTAGACTAGCCAAGAAATATATTTTACGTAACGAGAATTTAAAATAAAAATGTATAGTTTGTGTTTAATTTCTGATTTTAAGCTATATTTATGTTTCCTATTACTAGCAGTAAAATTTTTAATTTTTTTTTTTTTTTTGTCAAACAATCGCGTTACATTCGCTTTGCCATTGGTTTTTTGGAAGTTATCCGTGTAATATAATAAGCAAAATTATAAAACACTTGTGGTGACATAATAAAATAAAAATTTACCATGATAGTCAACTGAAACCGATCAATATTAAATTTAAAAGAGGATAGACAAATCAGTGTATTAATTATCTGCGGTGTACAAAATTATATTGATCCACACTAAAAGTGGCTAAGACCTACTCAAGTACTCAACTACTTGATGAAAATACACATCTTGAATTTCATTTATGTACATTAAGTAAATCTACAACGGTTATATCTAAATTTGCAGTCGAATGAATACCCTGTGTAAAGTATAAAGTGAATTTTGATAGATTCAGCAAGAAACCGTGGAATATCATGATGGAGAATGAATCTGCAAGATTCAGGAAAAGTTGTTAAATTGATTGATGAGGTTTATTGACTAGAAACTTGTACGCTTGGTCCATTATATTCGTCTTTATCTATCAACCTCTTGCTAAAGTAGCTACATTAAAATATTTGCAAATATGCAATGGTCTTTTTATTCAGTCAAGTTTAAAAATATGTTGATAGAATAATTCAAATAGACTGAAAGCTTTGTTGAGACGATATATTTCTTTTGCACATTTTTTTTGTGTCTTATTGAATGGTTGCGGAGGATGTCACCGAAGCCCCTAGGGTAAGTTTAGAATCCGGTTGTTGAATTACCGTTTCGTTCCCACTCGTTTGTTGGTAATGAGGTTTGTGTTGTGAATGTAACGGTACTAATCTCTTTGTTTTTTTTGTTGGCCGGATAATACACGCAGGGACCTGGGCTTGGGGCTCGTACACGACCGCTTCGCCTTTCTTTACCGTTTGGTCGTAACGACGCCGTTCCGTTTCGACTCAAATTTGTGGTTTGTCGATGCAGCCGTACACTTTGCCTATCCGCACTTGACATTAAACTATCATCGTACGTAGCTCCATCTGGAGAATCTCTTCCAGTCGGCGAAAATATTCTATGGCTACAAAATAACTTAAGAAACAGTCGTTTAAACTTTTCCCCGAAAATAACGTATATAATGAAGTTAACACTTGAGTTAATTGTAACTAAGAGATTGCTTGTTTTAGTCATTTTGTCAAAGACGGAGTAGTCCGCAAGTGGTATGTCAAAAGATTCAATTAGGTTCAGAATGAGAGACAGCAGATTGCAGATGAAGAATACCATTACGACGCAGAGGAGCATGGTGGCCAAACCAATTTCTCGCCTTCGTAATCTTGATAGCCTTTGTCTTTCACGATTTGCTTTGCGAACCTGAAATAGAAATAAAATATCTCTGAAAGATACAAACTTATTAAATTAAATTAGCTCTATTCTCTAATTTAAGTATAATACAGTTACACTTAAGTAAAATATATAAAATATGAAGCTCAAAATACTAAAAGTAATGTTTAAATTCCCGAGTTTTCAACTGGAATTTTCTAGAGGTCTTCTTTTTTTAAAAACTGTTTATCTCTAGAACATTTAAAGGGTTACTTCGTGATTCTTTTACCTAAAGCATTTTAAGGGTTACGTTTTACGATACTACGTTAATTTAAAACTTACAAGGATTGTAAACTAATTGAAATTCTTTAGTTTTACAGTACAAGTTTTAAAGAATAAGAGTGGTAAGGTATAGATTTCAAAAAACAATGAACTAATCAAGTCTTTTAGTTTTAAAAAATGACAGCAATAAATAAAAAATAATATAAGCATTCAAACCTTTATTATAAAGGTAAAGATGTAGGTATAATATTCATGTAACACCCTTCTTGAAATGGTTAAAACATTTTTGGGAAATATAATTTAATTAAGTTATATCAATCTTTGTCAAACTTTAGAAAGTTTCATTAACAAAGAATTAATCAATCGTAATACTTTAATTGAAAAAACCAACGGAATATTAATGCAATTTTTCTGTCTGGCTAATGTCTCTATGTTGTTAATGCTGAAAAGCTGTATGTCACCGAGTTCCCTCCCACACAAATAACACATAAATCAGAAAATTAACAAATATATCACTCTGACATTTTTATGGTGCTTGTTACTGGTTGAAAAAAAAACCTCTTAATATAAACACGTTTTAGTGTACTCCCAAACTGTCTAAAAATGTGATATGAAGACGTGAATTTGCAAATTTTAATAAAGAGATGAGCTTTGTAAGTATTTTTTAAATATTTTTTTATTAGGAATGTCAATAACTAATGTACACCGAAATTAGAGCTATTATTTTATTAAGGTGTTTTTAAAATAAAATACTTGTGAAATATTTCACTGTTCTAACAGCATTTTTCAAATATTAATAATAAAATTATTCTCTAAAATTTGCATACTTTCAGGCAGCAACATTTTTTGGGCTCGAGTATGCCACAAATGTTCACAAATACTCATATCTTACGTTCACTCAATTATTTGTAAATAAACTTTTTATTTATAATATTTTTACTACTAGAGTGAGGCCAAAATATTTCGATAAGTGTCAAAATTATAATTTCAATGTTGAATATTCGGTTTTTCAATGATATTGCATCGTCATTGGGAAGCATCCGTTATGTATTCACTAATGCATTAAAAATAGACTGGATACGGGTTCAAAAATTAACCCTGCACATTACAAATAATTATGAATTGTGAAGTCAGGCAAATTTTAAAGGGCATATATCAAATCTATGCAACCATGTCGATAAATTAGTAATTAACTTAATACAAACGCCAGTCGGTAATCTATACAGCAATTCATTTTGTCTCAAGATCATCTAGTATGCTATAATTGTGGCAAAACCACCATTATCGCTAGCGAAGTTTGTATGAAATATGTTCACAACCTGGGCCAAAAAGCGAATAAAATTAGGTTACTGAAAATTTTAAAAAATGTTGTTGGATTGTTCTGAAACTGTGGCCATAAAGGGAACAAATTATCGAAGTTTTAAGGGGGGTATACACATACAAGTATATTGCAGAAAATATTTGTGTGACGTCAAGATTGTGCAATATATTGTGCGTTTTCAAAATATTGCTCAATAATATTGACAAAATAATTTGCAAATAACTGTGTGAAATGCGCAATAACTTGAACATGTGTCTACGCGTTCGGCTATATCGCACAACATCAACTGTATTTTGTTTAGAAGTACGTAAAATGTGGCTTAATCCATTTTTAAGTAATTTTTGTAGTCGCATACTGCGCTTTCTTGAAGTTCTTTTGAAAGTTTCATATCTGAAAATAGCTCGCTTTTGAGAAATACCACTCATCCAATTTTTTCCCTTTTTTAAAAAACTATTAATGCTTTTTCAAACATAAGGTATTAAAGCTTTATTTTTTCCTATTGTGTTAACAAACTGAGCAGCAGCACTACACTTGCACAATATAAAAATGATGTAATTTATCGTATGTATGCATTAATTTTTAAGCGGGGTACACACGTACAAGTATATTGCACAAAATACTTTTGTGACGTCAATATTGTGCAATATATTGTGCAATATATTGTGCTATTTTCAAAAATATAGCGCAATAATACTGAGATTGAAGATTGACAAAATATATATCAATAACTGTGTTAATTGCACAGTAACTTGAACATGTGTTTACGTTCGGCCATATTGTACAATATCTGCAGTTCATTTGTAGCCTAAGGCTCGATGCACACGTACGTTTTTCTGTCGTCCGGTCACCGGACGGGCGCCGGACGGCAGAAAAACGTACGTGTGCATCGAGCCTAAACGTGGTGAATATGGAAATTCAAAAGGGCTTGATTTGATGTTAAAGTTCAGTCAAATATATCGTAATTTACCAGAGCTATGGAATACTTACTAGCGATGGGTCTTATAGCAAAAAATAACTTATGAGAAGTTGTTCGAAGTGCATAAAGAATGTGATGGCAATGCAACTAGAGATAATCGTGTAAAAAAAAAAAAATTCTTTACGAACGAATTATTGCAAAAAAAACAAGAAAAATTTGCAATTCCAAAAGAAGTGGATCATCAGCTGATGATGTTTACATACCACTATACTTGTACGATATCAAAATTAAAACATTAAGCATGTGTACCTATGCATTTATTGCACAAACGGTATTGCGCCATATAGGTACTGTACAATACATATTGCATAATATAATTGTATATGTATACCCCCATTTAGACTTGCGGTAGCTTGGCATGATTTAGGAAGGGATTTGGCTGTCCCAAAAAAAGTTTTTAACTTCCATAGAAAAAAATAAATACACAGTGTTATAAACGAAGATGCTTTAGAAAAATAAATGGCCCAAAAAGACTGAACTTTTTAACAAGATAAAGCAAAGTGCATTGTTACTCAATGCAGTGATTTTAATCGAAAAAGTCACTTATCGGAAGACCCTAATTTAAATATAATCGAAAATGAATGAAGTCTATTAGCACGGTCGGCCTATGTGCACGTGGGTATGTATAAGCACTTAAGTTATATTTTAAAACCCTCGAATAATAATTTCAGTCAAGAAATTTTGCGCGGATTGTGGAAAATTTTGTTTTCCCAACTAAATCAATAACCGGGAAAAATTAGGCCGTATTACTTTATAAGCACACCTGGTATGTTATCTAAGCGCTTGAAATGATGCTTTAACCGTATTGTAACATCATTGGGTTTAACGTTAATTTCTGAATGTTTTGCTTAGTTATCGGGTTAACAGACAATTAAGTTCAATTTTGCAGATTTTTCCTCGCATTACATTAGGAGAGAAAAAAAAACATTTGTCCAGTTTAATAGTCGAATAAAATGGTAGAACGTTTAGATTAAGGCATTTTGAACTTCATACATACATATTTATATATTGACAATTCGTTCACATTAAAATACAACATTAATTTTTAAATATGCAAACTAAATATAGTCTTTGCACTTTTTACTTTCGCCATAGTACGTATAACCAGTCAATGTAATTAATATCAAATAACTGCTCTAAACAATTAATAACAAAATTTATTAGAAAAAACAAATCTAATACTTGTTAAAAAGTAAATCGGTTAAAATTATTTTATATTAATATTTAGATTAGTTAAACACTTTAAGCTAACGAAAAGTGTATTAATAGTTAAGAGAGATGAGGTTTTCTGTATAAATTACAATAACGAAATAGAATAGGATTTGTGGGACATGGTCATACGACAAGTTTAGCGCGATCTTTGCAGACAAACCATAGTACAATTCAGCGTTTCCCAAACTTTTCCTACAACTGTGCACTTTACAAATTCTGAAATTTGACGGAAGACCTTGGCTATTCAAACAAAATAGTTTTTACATATGTAGGATTTGTTTCGTTTCTAGTACTTGTCTGTGCAAGACACAATGACTTTTGGTGGCTCTTGTAGATACTTGTAGAATGCATGTTACAACTCTTCATCTTTCCAGCCTAGGTACTCTATTCAAGCCACTGCTTGAGCACCATCTGCATCGATAAATTTATAAGAAACAGTTATTTACTTTATGTGTAATATGGTTTGGGAAACGCTGGTATAATGTAAGCTTTTGTCAACATCAATATTTATACAGGGTGAGTCACGACGGACGCGTCGGAGTTTTATGGCAAAACGCTTTATATTTTCCAATTTCTGTCGCTGTTAGATTATGTAAGTCAATAAGGGCTACATTTTAAGAATATTTTCAAACATACAGGGTGCTCCAGAAAAGAGTGCCATATCAAAGTTATACTTTTTCTTATGGAACACCCTGTATATTTTTGTATTTTTTGATTCCTCTTTAAATTTAATTAAAAAAATGTATAAGGTCATATGGGTCTAAAGTTAACCGTTCTCGTGAAAATCGCATTTTCATGAAAATACAGTATTTTCAAAAATTTTCAACATTTAAAAACTTTGAGAAGTCTGAAGAAATTTGCTTGGAGATAAGATTGACAATAAATTATGTAACACTTTGCACGACCTACATTTTTAAAATATTATACAGGGCGTTTTTTACGCTTGGTCAAACTTGTGAAACTTTAAACATCGATAACTCATTTTTTTTAAATACAACCCCTTATATTTTTTTGCACCGTCTTATAGAACATTTAATTCTCTTTCGAAAACATTAATACTGTTTTATACCTAAAATTGATATTTTCCGAGATATCGCGATTTTATTGTTAATTAGTAGGTCAAAGTAGTATTTTCGAGTAGGCTATGAAGGTAGACAGCGGTAATTTGAAACAATTGAAAGAAAGAACAAGAAAGGTTTAGTTTTATCTTTTGCCTACGCATTTTTGACATTTTTTTATAATGAAGAGCAATCTCACGTTTAAATCGAGATTTCTTAAAATTATTTATGCATTTATTTATTGGACCAGTATGATAAGATGATTACTAAATCCTATAAACCATTTTTTTGTATGTTTATAATACGACACTCTGTTCTACCAAAATGTCTTTGCTTAAATTCTGGTTCCACGCATTTTGCAAACATTGTGTTTTATACAGTGTGCACAATGTTTAATATAAGTAAGTGTTTATGGTGTGTTAACTAAAATATAAATACAGAAAATATTTTAAATTGGGAACGTAGTAACTTTAATTGAACATTTATAAAAATATTTCTAGTGATAACTAAAATGTAATAATAATTCAAAAACAAAATTTAACAGCCGATTACAATAAATGTTCAACATGACGACCATCCTCTTGAATACACATTGTAATCCTCTTTTCAAGTGAACGCCTTACATTACGCAACATATTAGGAGTGATTGTCTCAAAAGTTTTTGAATTATTATTACATACATTTTAGTTCTCACTGGAAATATTTTTATAAATGTACAATTAAAAATTAAAGTTACTACGGTCCCAATTTGAAATATTTTCTGTGTATTTATATTTTAGTTAAGACACCATAAACACTTACCTTCATTAAACATTGTGCACACTGTATAAAACACAATGTTTGCAAAATGCGTGGAACCAGAAGTTAAGCAAAGACATTTTGGTAGAACCGAGAGTCGTATCATAAAAAAAAAATAGTTTATATGATTTACTAATCATCTTATCATACTGGTCCAATAAATAAATGCATAAATAATTGTAAGAAATCTCGATTTAAACGTGAGATTCCTCTTCACTATAAAAAATGTTAAAAATGCATAGGCAAAAGATAAAACTAAACCTTTTTTGTTTTTTCGTTCAATTGTTTCAAATTACCGCTGTCTACCTTCGTAGCCTACTCGAAAATATTACATTGCCCTAATAATTAACAATAAAATCGCGATATCTCGGTAAATATCAATTTTAGGTATAAAACAGTATCAATGTTTTCGAAAGAGAATTAAATTTTCTATAAGACGGTGTAAAAAAATATAAGGGGTTGTATTTAAAAAAAATGAGTTATCGATGTTTAAAGTTTCACAAGTTTGACCAAGCGTAAAAAACGCCCTGTAGAATATTTTAAAAATGTAGGTCGTGCAAAGTGTTACATAATTTATTGTCAATCTTATCTCCAAGCAAATTTCTTCAGACTTCTCAAAGTTTTTAAATGTTGAAAATTTTTGAAAATACTGTATTTTCATGAAAATGCGATTTTCACGAGAACGGTTAACTTTAGACCCATATGACCTTATACATTTTTTTAATTAAATTTAAAGAGGAATCAAAAAATACAAAAATATACAGGGTGTTTTATAAGAAAAAGTATAACTTTGATATGGCACTCTTTTTTGGAGCACCCTGTATGTTTGAAAATATTCTTAAAATGTAGCCCTTATTGACTTACATAATCTAACAGCGACAGAAATTGGAAAATATAAAGCGTTTCGCCATAAAACTCCGACGCGTCCGTCGTGACTCACCCTGTATATTAAGCTAAAAAACGGTACGCTAACATATACATACATGAAATTTAGTTTACATTGAATGAAAAAAAAAATAACAATCCAACTTACTTGTCTGTATATAGCAGTATTGAGCACGGCTAAACTGACGAACGGCACCAGATATACAAAAATTAGGTAACACCAATGTACATACACAACCTTATACGTCTTGCTGATCCTAAACGTACTCGGACGAAGACAATACACTGTAGTGTTCATATGGTCGTACCACTCAGACCTAATTCCAGCTTCCCACAGCCTCGGTAAATTATAAAGCGTGGAACATAAAACTATAACAATCACATAAATTCTAGCTCTACCATAGGTACACAATGAGCGAGCCCTTAATGGGTGGCAAACCGCTACGAACCGTTCTAGGGTCACAGTTAACGTTAAATACGCGGACGAAGTTTGAGCTGTTAAGGATACAGCAAACATCACTGGTGCCATGTGGGGGTACACTTTATAAAAGTACGTGAACATTTGTCCTGTATACGGATAAATACCCGTTAGTCCAAACAACAATATGCTGGTGATGATTAACACCGTATCCACTCGCGCTAGACCTATTAGTAAATAATTGATGCTCGATTTCATTTGCGGTCGTGATAAGATTATCATGGATATCATGTTTCCCAGAATTCCTAGCACTCCTATGATGTTCAACAGGACGCCATTCGTTATGAATCTGAACATATACTTGGAAGATGGATCCAATAGACATCCATAGTCATCGTCGTTATCAATCTCTGAAGAATTGTTCATGACTATCCCTGATTTATCATGGGATGGTAATTCTTATAACTTCCGTCTTTTTGTTGGTGTGTGGATTATTTGCAACATTTTTACTTTTTCATTATCCTATTTTAGCTTTACACATCCAAATGTTATTAGATGTTCCATGCTTTACACGGTTAGTTTTTGTTAATGCCATGGCAACGCAATCATCTTTTATTCTGAAACAAAAATTTCAGTTAATTAAGTCTGTATACAACGTTAAATCAAATAAGTATATCGGTAAGTTAACTAGTGAATGTTATATGTGTAATTATATTTTTAAATTTGAGATTTTTCATCTACCGCTGTCTAACTAAGCAATCGGAAGTGTTTTCTATACCGCGTGGATGCAAATTTCTCGTAGGTATCAACCATAATTTTTATTTTACTTTAGTATTATTTCATTTACTTCTAAATGAATAACGTGGAATAAATACTGACACATCATTTACTAAAATATGTAACCCTTCAAAATATCCAATTTATAAGTATTTCAACTTTAGTCACACAAATTAACGTTAAAATATTACGGTCGTTAAATTGGAGTGTAGTTAGTATTTGGGTTTGATCTATCAACAAACGATTTGTTGATAAATTTGTTATAAGTTGAACACACTACTCGTACAATATGTTCTTATAGGTAAGAATAACAAAGATACAACTGCAATTAAAAAAAAGGTGATAACAGGAACCTAAAATCTTAGAACAGTCGAGCGTGGGTAGTTAAGAACCAACCACCGAGAAATGTATAGTCCGTCGAAAAATAAAGGAGTTTGTTGGAAAAATTGTTGCTTTATTTGTACCTTACTGTATATTAATATGCTCTAGACGTGTGAATTACGTAAAACAACGTTTGAAGGTCCAATCATATTACAAAGAGGATCACAAGCCATAATTAAAAACAATAAACATAAGAGTAATAAGTACTCTTCCCCAACAGTGCGGCCGATGTACAGTAGGTACGGTCCGTTACAGTATTTTGCGTAAAACTCCTTATTAACAAACCAATTTGTAGCTGTAACTTTAAGTTTAAACATCGGAATAATATTAAATCCATTAAACTTTTTACATCTTGATTTTACAATTCGTCAAATTTTTTTATGAATTCAAAAATGTGCGTTTTAAAATTAAGCATAGCAAGGACATTGTGATAAATTTAAAAAAATGTTTAATGATGCGCGATTGTAAGATATACAACATAATCTGTATTTGTTAAACATATTGATAAGTATTTACTCATTGTTTATTTTTAGGTACACTAATTTTAGTGGACAAATTTTATTTATTATTTAGTTGTTTCTTTAGTTGTAACATTAATTTTTTTTCTCAAGTTTATCAGCCCATTTACCTTTTCAACTCCGTGCAGAAATAAATGAATATAAATTATTTTTGACAACTGCGAATCGATTTTGAGCTGTCCAATATGTGAATACCGAATTAGTGTACTTGCCTAGTTCGTAAAATATGCAATTTTTTGTCTAATTCGTAAAATAGGCACAAGCTTTGCCCAGTTCATGAAATAAGCAAAACTTTGACCAACCTTTAACCTGATCCTCTATAAGTGACAAAGTGAATAAGGGTCAGGTTAAAGATTGGTGACCGTTTTTTTATGTCTTGCCTATATCGCGAATTAGCCAAGTGTCGATTTCAAGTACTAGGCATTTTTTATTTCACGAACTTGGTAAACTATATTTCACTAATTAGGCAAATAATTGCCTATTTTACGAACTCGGTTAGTTTACTGATTCGGCGTTAAATATATATAATATAGCATAGGGTCTCGATGATTATAAGACAAGGAGTCGGTGGGGTTAGTATAAAGTTGCGCTAAAGTTGTGTCCAATAAGAATCTAAAGATCAATTTTACGATTTTTTTAAATATCGATTTTTTTTCGATTTTAGTTTTTGAGCATTGCGGTACATGATGTAACATAGATATTATTACAACACTTTTGTAAATGAATTTTAAAATTAAGATTTACTTTGTAACTTTGCATTTGTTTTATTACAATGGTCACCAACGTTGTTATTATATAGAGAACCCAAATGTAACCTTATAGGCCAGGGGTGGCGAACCTATGGCACGCGTGCCACAGCTGGCACCTAGAAAAATTTTATTGGCACGCGCGAGAAATAGTTGCTTTTCTAAAATTTTTGGAAAATTAATACGTTTTGTTTTAAATAATGAATTAATAACACGAAATTATATTTATTCAAATAAAATACATTCATTTGGTTTCGAAACTATGCGAATTTCAAACAAAATTACAAGTATCTAAACGAGATATTGCTTCTCACGCCTTCACATATTTTCCAAATGTAACTTTTTTTATAGAAAATCCGACACGTCAAATTGAAATAAATCAAATTCAATTGACTGAAGATTTAACCACAGCTGTGGAATGAATAATAGATGAATTTTCTTCGCGATTTTCTCAATTTAAAAGTTTCGAAGAAATTTCAAAATTCATAATTTTCCCAGACATAATCAAAGTTGATGAACTTGATTTGGAAATTCTTGAATGGTTAAAATTAGAAAATTTTGAAATTCAATTAATTGATTTTCAATCAAGTGCAATTTGGGGGCAAAAGTCTGTTGACTTAAGGGGAAATTTAGAGATTATTGAAAGGGAACGTTTGGGGCAAAAAAGAAATAATAATGCTAAAAGCAAAATTATTATTGCCTGGCAAACGATTCCAGAAGAGTTAAAATCTTTAAAGAAATAGCGTCGGCTATTTTAACTATATTATCTTCCACATACGCATGTGAGTCACTGTTTTCACAAACGAATTTGATAAAAAATGAATTCAGATATACATTAACGAATGAATCTAGTTCAGCAAGCATTTTATTAATAGTAACGAAATACCAATCTGGTATAAAAAACTTAACAGAAGCATTCAACAACAAAAATCGCATTAAAAACTCATATTTTATTTCGTATTGTAGGTACCTACTTAATTAATGTTGTTTGAAAAGTAAACACGTGTAATGTGCAATTATTATTTTTGTCTAATTATCTCTTTCTATTGGTAAAATGTTTAACATTTCTTTTAAAATTTAGTTATTGTTTAATTACAAATTTCTATTAGTAGTCAATAAAAAATAGTCGTTAAATACAAATATTGCAATATTTACTCTTCATCTCCTCACAATCAGTAATGTTTTTTTTTTCATTCATTGCAAAAGTTACCTGGCACGCCAGCATTTCAAAATGTGAAAGTTTTAAAAATTTGGCACGCGGACGTAAAAAGGTTCGCCAGCCCTGTTATAGGTAATGGGAGTTTACACAAAAAAATAAAACTTGATAAAATATTTTATAAATGATAATCTGAGCTATAAAGTTTATTCTCAACCACCAAAAATTTTAAAAAAATTATCCAGTTCCGAGAAATAAATTTTTAAAATGCCCTTTATATTTCAAATTCTGAAACGCGCTGTGATTGGCCGTGACGTCACTCTCCGCACAGTCCATGTGCAGCGGACTAGTTCCTATGCATCGCATAATGACAAGTTGTTATAATATTTTAACAAAATATGTTTTTTCTTTTATTAACTATGTATATTATTGCAATGTACGTAAATTATTATTGTGACAAGTTCTACACCTTTTTTTTGGGATATTCAGAACAAATAAATATTATTATTATTATTATGTTAGGCGCGAAGCGCGCGACGAAGACGCCGCAGGGGCGTACTTTGGCCGTCGATTGTAAATAATAAACGTAATCGAACAACAATTACATTTTATTATAATGAATAAAATACAAACAGTACTGCCTTTTAACAGTATTAGCAAAATAATGATCTCAAGCCAACCCCGAGACCCCTCAGGGTGGCTTCACAACATACATATCTTAAGTGTTTTTAACACAAACAAATATGACATTCCTGGACCAGGCATATTTGTGTTCAAATATTCTTTACGTATACAGTATTGCGAGAGGTTTTAACTAGTTGTTAGTTTAGTGTATATTTCATTATAAAACAAAGCAACTGTGTAAGTAAATTAATTATTTTGTAGAAATAATTCGATATTATACTAAGGTCATTTAACAGAAGAAAATATGAACAAAAAGTATGTTTCAGTTTATTGTTTAATAATAGGTGATTGTAAACATTAAAAAAATGTACCTACTACTCTTTTAGTCATAGCTATATCTAAAAAACTTACAAAATCAATCTTAAATTCGAGGTAAATAAAATATGGCCTATATAATAGTAGATAATTGATAAAGTTGGTTTCTCCTGTTGTTTGATTATAGGTTAAATAAACGAAAAGTTGCTGGTTCTCAAACAGGTTTATTCGTTGCAAATTCTTTTTTTAAAAAAGATCCGACATGTTTCGCCAATGTTATTTTATCGTCATCCTCAGGGCTAAAAATTATATTATATATACTTATAACTTATTATAACTTATAACTTTTCGTTTATTTAATAGTAGATAATGTTCAATTCAATGATTCTACTATATTAATTTACACTTATAAGTTTTGAATGTTATCAGTTTTATGCTTAGATCATATAAAAAAAGGTATATGGCTTTTTGTAAAACAAGCACTGTTAGTTCAGTATAAATATAATACAAATTTCATAAACGAAGCAACAGTGCTTTAAGACTAATCAGCATTTTTAATCAAACATATAAACATGCACCAAATAGCATACTACAAATAAGTATTGTTTAAAACTGCAGATTTTTTTGTTGGAAAGTAATAGGATGCTTCATATTACATATTATTGCCATATGATTAATGCTTAATGCTAATGATAATGCTTAATGATAATGTTTTTCACTTTAGTGTATTTTTTTTGCATAAATACTATTTAATATATTTTTTAGTTTATTCAAATTTTAAATGGTCTTCGCAACAATATAATTTAGTTTTTTCGCTTACGTCGGAAATACAACGTCTTGCTGCATCAAACCATTTTTTTCTTTTGGTGGAATTTTCCGGAACAGCAAAAAACAATTTTTCTGGGTTTTTTGTAGAAGTGGTCTTACATTCAGGCACAAAACACCACTTTCTGTACAACGACATGGTTGCGTTATATTTACACAAGCACACGCGTGATTTGCCTCACCGAGTACGTACGGAATGTGACGTCATTTCTCGTGCGCATCGTCCAAGCCGTTTACGGCGCAACTTGCCGCGGGAAAACTTTAATCGTTAATAATAAATAAACGAAGTTGATTTAAACAATTTTAACATCACATACGATATTCTGAACACCAAATCTATCAAATTCTGAAGAAATTAAAAATTAGTGTAAACGCCCATTGAATTGCACACTTTATTATTTTTTTAACGATATAAAATAGTTTCTGTGTTTTCTGAATATTTGATGCACAAACAAAACATTTATTTACAATTGACAGTAATGAAGGAAATACAACAATGTAACTGCTTTAACAGTAAACGTAACGAATAGGATACATTTTTCATTGGTTTATTTGTTTCGTAGTTTTCCAATAAAAAATTTGATTAAACGTTGTAAAACTTTTTATGCAGTTTTACATCGTTAGAAACGTAATAAAAATGCAAATTGACGACGACGTAGTAAGTTTCATTTAAAATAACAAAATTAGTATTCATTGTGACTAAACATATGGCAATAAAAACTTAGATTCGACTTTTAAAATATAAATATAAAATTACAAAGTTAGGAAACACAAAATAAAAAATAAAAAATAAATTGATTTTTTCTTCAATGTTCGAAGAATTTTGATTTCGGAATCTTGTTAGACACCCAAATTTTTTTCTGTTTAATCGATGCTGAGTCTTATGATAAAAGAGATTCCCATTGTGTGAATTTTTGTCTAAGACATTCTGTTTAGCTAAGAATTATTTTTGTTTAAACACATTTTCACATTTATTAACTTTTATATGCAAATTTTTTATCTAGCAGAGTTGCACTACAAAACATTTACAAAGCCGCAGTAAAAGAGCAGTTGATTTATGGTTAATAAAAACTCTAGAATTTTCGCCTAATTTATGATAAAGCACGTAATATAAAAGGTTTTATGTTTTTAATTATCTTATAATTCCTTTTATGTGGAAGATTTACAGACAAAAATAAAATTCTTCGGCCAGAATCGTACACTCTAAATTAGACAGAGTCCAATATAACACGTTGTTTTTTCAAGAGCTTTACTGCCATCTCTTAAATCCAGATTCGCCAGTATATCTCAAAAACATGTTGGCAAGAAATTCGACCCAAGACACTAACATATCTTCTGTTGGTTGGGCCACAGTGATTTTCTCTATTATTTGTATTCGTCGACTGTGCGTATACATGAGCTAAATGCGTCACAAGAAAATCAACAGTATAAAGACTATGAAAATAATTTAGGATGAAGTTTTATATAATTGAATAACTTTTAATTTATGCATATTGTCGATGTAATTTGTAAATAGGATTTGATGGAGTTAACGTATAAATTACTTGATAAAGCTTTGTTATCGAATATTTTAAACATTATTTTATAAATTGTTATGTATTCATATTATATTTTTAAAGATTATGTACATTCTTAAACTTTTTTGTATCTTTTATATTGACTGTTGTGTCAAAAATACAATGTTGTATATCAAAGTATTTCTTGGTCAAATGCAAAATTAGTCTTTTATCAGCTGCAGTTATATTTTTAAGTATTCTAATTACTCGTATTATAATAAATATACATATTTAAAACAGATTTATGAAAAACCATTGTAAGTTAATAATATATTTTGTGATAAAGTCGAGGATAAAGTATACTTTTCTGATTATTAACTGTGAATTTCGTCAAAAAGGTTTATTTAATAATTTTCCATTTTAGATCCTTATTTAAGTATATTAAGATACACAAATATGATTGAAAGGTACATGAATGAACATATAAAAAGAAATAAAATACTTCAGAGAGTGTTGCATCAAAGGAATATGTAATATTTTGCCAACATAACAGCACTCGACGGTCGTGATTCACTTGATCGCTTTTCTTAGAAGTCAAAATCATAATTTTGATGTAAAGAGTCATTAAAATAAGTAAAATTTAAAAAAAATTAGTATAATAAACAAATTAATTCGCTAATATACTAAAACTTACGTGTTTCATTTGTAGTTGACATACTATTTACTATGCCTTATCGAAAACAACTGTACCCCATACTTTCTATACATAAAATAGTTCTTTTATAATAAGTAGTTGACCCCAATGTTATTATCATCAGTTTATATTTATTAAATGGCTGGTTTAATGCAGATAAGGTAATTACAAGACTAGAAGGTAACGTATGTGGCAGGTCCGGATTAAAATGTATTAATTCACGTAAAATATTCATAGAGGGATTAATGACGAATGAACACATGAAAGATCGATGGGCTAATGAAATATATCGTAATTTACAAGAGGGATAATCATTTTCCGAAAATTATTGTAAATAGGACTATTATTTGGCGAAAACAAACGTTTTTCTCATAATATTTTTACCATTACTGCAAAATAAAAAGTTTTTCGCCACACAAAAAAATTGTATTACCTGACTACTAAATAGATACATAATATCATTTCTCCTACAGAGAATAAAGCACTCCAACATTTCATATTTATGCTTATTTGAAAAACGATCCATTGAAACCTTGGAAATCACTCATTTGTTTGCACTATAGAAAAATATGTATAATTTGACAGTTGTTAGAAATAATCGTTGCAATTGTTTAATCACGACTCCAAGGTCTACTGTGGTGAAACCTTATTTTTGCAAATTTTCACATTTTCCCTAGGTTAAACATACGAATGCTTTACATGGTTGAAAAGCATTTGTTATGGAGATTTAAAAAATGCAAAAATCCAATATGGCCTCCATAAGAAAAACAAAAGTTAGGTATGACAGCGCGAAACATAGTAGGACTAGAATCTTTTTAATGTCATTTTTAAAATCCTTATTAGTTACTTATCCGATCCTGAAAATTTGGCGCACAAATCTGTTCAAATAAAGGTAATATGGAGGTTGTAAGAAAATGTAGATTTTTCGTTTTCATCGTGGTACTACGTAACAGGATGAATTATTGAAAATGTAAAACTGGATTATTGTTACGCATGTAATTGCGCAACTTTTTCCCCATTTAACCGATTTTGTATTTATAACGGTTTCCGAGATACCCAAGTACTTCATTTTAAACTGGACACCCTGTATAGAATTATGTCCGTATTACAGTTTAAATTGTGTTTTCCCGAAAATGTATTCGTAGGAACGAGGCTCCATATTTTTTCGTAGAAAAATAGCAGTCCATGTATCTATTCCACTTGTCTCGTTAAAGATTTAGAGATGTAATGCCGCGTAGTCTGAAAATTCAAACTCCATTGAACGTGTTAGTGCGATGGTGCGCCTACCGCATGCGATAATATATTTTATTTTATTTACTGGGTTCGGACGTTTTTATAACACAATATTAATATCTCAGGTCCGTTCATAAATACAGGGAATATGTTTTAACATAAAGAAATTGAGAATATCTGGAATCGTAAGAGATAAAAGAATAAATATCAATCATGTTGCGCAACAATTATTGTGCAGCATGATGTCGCGCAAATCCAAATTGTATAACCGTTGACATAATTTGGGTAATCGTTCAGTTTTCACTCCACTTCGCCTAGTGACAGGGTGATACAAAGATGAGTACGGAAGCATTTGTACTTGCATTGTGTGTACCTAATGATAGGTGTAAACGAAAGCGCAAAAGGTATTGGATAAAGGAATGGTTTTAAAAACGAGCTACCTTCACTCATGAAAATTTACTGGAATTAGTGGTGAGCTCTCCATTTGACTACAATAATTTTATGCGTATGGAGCATTCAACGTTTCTCGAATTGTCGTTAAAGTACCATACTGTGGGCACATCGGTTCCGATGCCAGACCGAGTGAAGTCTTTAATTTTGTTTAGCTCTCTTCGGTAGTTAGTCCGTAAAGCATTTATTTTATTTTTTACAACTTCCCTATTTGCTTCCTGTAGAATACTTTTAAGTTTTTTTACCAGAACATTGTAGCCCTCAGTTTTCAAATTACGGTTTTTGTAGGAGTCACTTTTTACTTTCCACAGTGCTTCTGTCAGTATATAAATATACGCATGCTAGACAGACAGCGAAACAAAATTTGTGCAACACTGACATTCACAGTACAAATCGTTGCGCAACCCGTTTGTTGTGCAAAAAATATCAGGGAATTCTGATTTTACACAACAGGTTGCGCAATTCGTCAATTACTATCATTCATGGTCAATCATGTTGCGCAACATTGCCTATCGTAAATAGGCCCTTTTAGTATCCTGAAAAATCCAAAATCCAGGCATATCAATCATTATTTGTTACGTTATGCCTTATTAGTAACTATCTAACCGAGGAAAGAAGCAAACAGTCTAAGACGGAATTATAGGATTAAGGTATAAAAACGCACTGGTGGTGTAGTATTAACTCCGAATTTTATTATTATTACGTTAATTTATCGAGAGAGCCATAAAATAGCAAAGATACATTAAAGTGTTACCATTCGATGTTAGTTTAGTGTAGAACAAATTGAAAACAACAGGTGTGAATTCAGTTTCGTGTTCAGCTTGAATTATTAAACTTTAGTTTTATAGTTTTTGGGCGTGTGTTGTGCACACTAAATTACTATTAATTTTTAAAATATTAGAATAACTTGACTAAAATTAAAATAATGATGATACAGAACTAAGGAATATACAATATCTTATTATACTTTTCAAATCTTACAAACTATAAAAAAACCAATTACTTAAAATAAATGGGGATCTGTTATTTTGAATAAATAAAAACATGATAATGATTATTAGTCTATTTTTGCCTCAGAAGTATTATATTGTAGTTCGCTTGCTAGCCTTATAATTGTCACATTTAAGTTAAAAATACCGTGACTGCTTGATAAATAATTTCCTACCGTTTTATAAACACTCATGTGACCTATATATCAACAAAAGCATTCTTAACATGTGTAACACATAACCGTATATTATATAATCGTTTAGTCTTTCATATTTTGAATAACCTGTAAATCATAATTTTTCTTTTGATGCTGTAGCTTATTAATAATCCGATATCTACGTGCAGTTTTTAATTAAAAAATGTATTCTTTAAATTTTCTAATAAATCTGGGACGAGTTGTTATTTTTATTTCGAAAATCCTTGCTCTAATGATCTTATTATATATTAAGTTTTAAATCGGAAAATACCCGTGACTAAACAAGTCTTTTTTACTTGAAGCGCATGTGTATGCAAGTAAATTATTTTTCCAGTAAACAAGTTTTTTGGTAAAAATCAATTTAAATGCAAAATTTAATTAAAAAAATGCTACGTTAAAGGGATCAAAATCATATCAAAAACTTTTTGTTGCCGATAGAATAATAAAGAGAAAATTTGTAATCAAGTAGAGTTAAAGTTTTTGCATGAGAGACTTAATATCGAACAAAATCGATTTTGTATGTGATAACGAATTAAACCTCAGATTTTAACTATCATGCGGGAACTATGAAATTGTGTAAGTTTACATATTTTTTGTACCTTTATCTATTGTGCTTGGCCGTAAAGCAACAGGATTGCGATGTGAATTCAATTATGAGAATATTTGCCAATTTGTGTAGTGTTTGTTCAGGCTGTAAGGCTTGTGACATATCTTTTGTTGCCAAAAAAAGGTAATGGTCCTAAAATTAATCATAATACACAGATGCAATGCATGGTCTTAATTATTTAAATATATTTACAACTGAAATTTTAATCTACGGTGGTGTTTACCTTTGCAAACTGGAGCAAGTTATGGAACACCAAGGTATAAATAAAATCCACCAGCAGTTCGGAACCTTAACGATAACATGACAAGTTTCATAAGATTGGACAGCAAATATCCATAGAGTTTAAAATAAGAAAATAGCTTAGACAAAAACACTGCACAGCACCTTCTTTTTTGAAATCATATTTAAATGGGATTCTTAAAAATTGGAGAGAGAAATATCGCATTATGGGCTTGCTTATAGAAAATGATTGGTTATTCACACTCCATTTTGCTGATGAAAATATAATACTAGTAAAAAACATGGAATTCATGATTATGTACTTATATGTTTAGAAAATTAAACAATGAATGCAGAAAATGTCGTTGTACAAAGTGAATCTCTGTATCTAGACAAAAACACTATTTTGTCGATACAAATAAATACAGATATCAGGGCTTAAAAATAAGATAGGTACAGCAAAAGGTGACCACGAAAGAGTAAATAGAATATGCCAAGAAAGTGCACTCATTAAACAACTACTTCACCTATTATGGAATTGTAAAATAAAGAAAAACCCAAAAATCAAAATTTCCAAAGCAACAGTTGAAAACGTTAGTACCTACATAATATAGGGCTGTATTTTGGGAAAAAAATCAATCGAAGAAAAAAAAATCAGAGCAATGGAGATGGAATTATCGCGCCGATGGCGTAAAAAAGGATGGTACAAGTACGAAACATGAAATTATGAGATAAAATAGTTGTAGATACAGATATAATACCGTTATATCAAAAATTATCTTGGTCAAAGGTGGTCATCGAATGAAAAACTGCCGTCTAAGCTTACATCAATCATCCTTTTGTAATAATTTTGTCAAAGTTTGACAAGTTACGTGCAATGCTGACATCATCTGCAATAATGTGCAAACGTGCAGAGATAAAATAATAATAAATTACAAGTTTGAAAATGCAAACAAAAGACTATTAACGGTTTTATAAAAAAAATAATTAAAGTAAAAGTTAAAATTGTAACTCGCCTTGTTCAATGCACAATTTTACGTGCCTCTTCATCAAAAGCATTTTGCAGCATTACTGGCGTTATGGTTGCACACTTTTCAACAGTTCCTTGTTCCAGTTTTTGCAAATTAGCTTTAGGAGTTCTATAAGTCCTATTTTTAAAGTAAAGAAAAAGAAAATAATCCATAATGGTCAAACAAGGTGACCTCAACGTGAGTAAGTAAACTTATCACCCAGTCATGAAAGAACTCGCGAAAAAGCTATAGTTTCTCGTGTCGTATGTGCCGTTGCACCGCTCTGCAGAAAATAGCCATTCATCATCGTGCAGTTGTTAAACAAATTCAGTCAAAATGTTGTTTTTGTACCTCTCAGCATTGACGGTGAAAATAAAATGGGCCAAATTATTCTTCTGCGAGAAACTGCCCTCCAAACACCAATGTTCTAAGCAAGCATATTTTGAGAATTGACGTATTTCAAAAGATGAAACCACGCCTTGTCAGAAAAAAAGGTTGATATGATTGCATCTTATTTAAATTATTGTCCAAAACCTTCTTTACAATCGTTTGGCATTAAAAAGTCCAATTTTTTGAGAAAGACGTTACGAAGGTTTTGTAGGCTCCTGTTCCATACCTTTACGAACGTCAATAACAACTTCTTCTGTACGAACGGTTGGCCTACGAGCACCTTTTTTGGGTCACAGAGCCAGTTTCGCGAAACGCAATTTGTAAGACATTCATAAAAATCCTTTAGTATTATTATTGCCAAGTCTGGGAAGTGCTCTTGAAAATCGTCCGTACATAAATATTGACTATACTCCAAAATTTCATTAACTAGTTCACCAGTTCGAAAATAGGCTTTAATCATGTAAATTTTGTGCTTTGTGGTGAAGACCATAATGAAAACGTTTTAAATACACATAATGATTACAATAGAAAAAAAAAACTTTAGCAGAACTGCTTTACAAATGTTGACAATCGAAAAATGATTGACATAAATGCACGATACTATCTTCGACAATTATTTCAAAATCTACGACCAGCTTTGACTAAGATATGATATCACTGTAGAAACAATTAAAGTTAAAAGACTACGTTGGTATAGGTACTTCCAACAGATGACAAAAGACTGATGGCCCAAAAACATGTGGAACTGGATGCCGCCTCAGAGAAGGACAAAAGGTCTGCCAAGAAGGAATTAGAAGCATGAAGTGCAAGCAGTGTTTGTAAGAAATATGTATGAGTATGTTGATGACTGGAGACATAACGATAGCTGTTTACCAACTTCCTTATAGATTTAATCCACGAGGTTGAAAAAATAATAAACAATGTAAAATTTTGCTTGTGCAAAATTAAAGGTACAACGATGTGGCCTTTACAAATTTAACACAATTTTTATCTTTAAATGATTTAGCTTACTGTTTATTTATGTGTAACGTGCATTATTATTATTTTTTGCTTTGATGTGGTATTTTTGAACATAACATATTTGATGCGCTCTTGATGCGTCTTTGATCTTGGTTTAGTTTTGCGCCCTAGTAACCTTGCGCTAGTGTGGCATTTACTTGTTTTATTCCGTGGATATGTGCCAAGTAGATTAATGGAATTCACGTACCAGTTTAGTGAATCTGCATCGATTCAATATAATGAAGCATTTAAATTATCTTTAATGCGGAGCATATGGTTTGCCATTAATAGGCGAAGTAGTTCAAGAGCGAACTGCTGTATTGCTTTTCGCCAGAATAAATTGTAGCCTAATGAAATTTGGTTGGCAAATTTAGTGAAAACGTTTTGACAGCAATTGTTTTTATTGGTTAACAGGATATTTAATTAGCGCGTTGGAAATTTAAAAAAAAATCTTAATTTACAAAGGACTTGTAGACGAACGAGCAGTTTAAACAAAAGGATTCTGAATTTATTAGTGTAAGAGTTTGTTTTAAGCTTTCTTTAATGTGCAAAAAACAAGGTAAAACTTTTACTAAGAGTTTTTTAAATTTTTAACAAGTAGCAGTAGCTAGTTTTTTTTAGTGAATATAATTTAATTTTTGTTGAAATAACTGAATAATAATAACTGAAATAATGATACTACAACTGCAGTGATCTTCGATAGTACTACAGTTAATGCTACATATCATCTTAAGTATTGTATGCCACGTTATATGTATCTATAGTTGTTGCAAAGATACTTGTGTCATAAATGTTTCATTTATTTTAAACTAGAGTTTATTATTGTCAACAGAACAGATTTTCAAAAGCAAATGTAAGATGAAACAAATTTCAAGATTTAATGAAGGCCCCCACAAGTCTATCATTACGTCAATTATCTATTTTAGTGTTGAAATTAACTCGGTATTGTTGAAAATAAAAAGAGGTCGAGTATTCTAAGCGCATATAGTATTCAATAAAAAGTATTTCTCATGAGCATTAGATTTTTGCATTAAAAGTTATTACAAAACATTACAGTAACTGTGCTATTGTGCAATTATAAGTCAGGAGTTTTTCATCATATCAACATTATCATCTTGTTACATTTTTGGATATCTCTTAAAATTTAATGTATATGAATAAGTCAACCGTTTCCGTAAAATATACAATTTTATGAAAATTTTGAGCGATACAGCACTTTCAATTGTTTTTAACATTTAAGTTATTTTAAAAGGCAGTAGAATTTCGTTTGAAAATTAAATTAACAATAGATAAATTAACAATAGATCTATAAACCATTTACGCTAGCTACATTTTTAAAATATTATACAGGGTGTTTTTTACGCTTGGTCAAACTTGTGAAACTTTAAACATCGGTAACTCCATTTTTTTAAATACAACACACTATTTGTTTTTACATAGTCTTGTAGAAAATTTGATTGTCCTTCAAAAACATTAACCCAAAACTAATATTTCTCGAGTTATCGCGAATTTATTGTAAATTATTCAGGCAATGTAATATTTTCGAGTAGGCTATGAAGGTTGATAGCGGTAATTTTGAAACATTTGAAAGATAAAAACAAGAAAGTTATAATATTATATTTTCCTTACTTATTTTCGACATTTCTAATAATGTAGATGTAATTTTACCATTTTCTCGTTTAAATCGAGGTTTTTTAAAATTATGCATTTATTCATTGGTCCCTACACCTACGGGTAGAAGGGAATTTGATTATATATATTTATTCATTGGACCAGTGTGATGGGACAATTACTAAATCCTATAAACTAATTTTTTGTGTTACTGCAGTATGATATTCGGTTGAACCGGAAACGGTATACGGTTTTGAAGACTTTGAAAACGATCAAAATCAATTATATGAAAAATATTGTCGCCCTGTTAAGAAACCTCGATATAAACGTAAGATTGGTAAAATGACATCTACATTATAAAAAAATTCGAAAGGAAAAGGTAATATTACAACTTTCTTGTTTTTATCGTTCAATTTTTTCAAAATTACCAATGTCTTCTACCTTCATAGCCTACTCGAAAATATTACGTTGCCTGAATAATTTACAATAAAATCGCGATATCTCGTAAAATATAAGTTTTAGCTATAAAACATGGTGAATGTTTTGGAAAGAATCAAATTTTCTACAAGACTATGTAAAAACATTTAGAGTGTTGTATTTAAGAAAAATGAGTTATCGATTTTTTAAGTTTCACGAGTTTGTCCAAGCGTGAAAAATACCCTGTAAAATATTTTTAAAATGTAGCTAGCGCAAATAGTTAATTAACCTATTGTTAATTTAATTTTTAAACTAAATTCTACTACCTTTTTTAAAAACTTAAATGTAAAAAAAATGAAAGTGCTGCATCGCTCAAAATTTTCATGAAAATGGAAATTTTACGAAAACGGTTGACTTTAGACCCATATAACCATATGCATTTTTTAAAGTAAATTTTAAGAGGACTCAAAAAATGTAAATATATACAGGGTGTTGTATTTAAAATTTCAAAGTTTGTCCGTTTCCGGTTGAACCGGAAGTCGCATTGCAACTTTAATATTTTGATCGAATCCGAAAAATACTATAACGCTTAGATACAAAATTTCATTGTTATATCTGCAACAGTATTCCAGATATTTGTCTGATACCATACTTTTGCGCATACCTTTAAGAAAGTTTCACAACTTTTTTCTAGAAAATTCTTAAGACTGTGAAAACTTGTGGATCAATTCAATTGGCTGTAAGTAGTAAATCTGTTGACCCCGCACCTTTCATCCGCATGCATATATTAATTAAAAATACCCTTTGCCGCTTTATTAAAAATGTTTAAATCGTTATCGCAAATGAAATTTTTGCATCGTTTTTACTGACAGCGCCAGATACAGACACGGGGTTGATGGACGTCGCATTTACTTTAAATAGCCGTAATTCGTTTGCTAAATCACGAATTGTAGGAAGGCGCCCGTTAAATTTTCATTTTTTAACACCGATTTACATTAATGTTGCGATAAAATTATCACGTATATACTTGATTAAGTTATAACTGTAAATAATAAGAATAATTTTAGTAGAGAGTTCATTTACTTCAAACTTGAAGTTCTTTGCTAGATTAATCCTGCATAATTTCATTTAAAACGTCTCGTGACAAGAATATGAAGTTATTATGAACCGGCACGTTCGCACTTAGTTGTGTGTATATATTACAGCTGCAAATACTATAGTACAGCTCTCACGACGACATTAATTTCTTAAGTTTTATCTGACCTAAATTATGTGGTGAAATGTATCATCTTAAGGTTAGGCGAACACAACGCAGTGGAGAGTTAAGTTGGATAAAATCGCTGAAATTACGTTTTACAGCAACTTTGTTATTCGTTTCAGCAAAATATAACGCAGACGTCTTAATTACTTTCCCCCATCTCATTAACAAAAAGTAAAACCTTGCTGTTGGCACAATGCTAGCGGTGAAATAAATTTTTTCGTAAAAAATAAGGTAAAAAATGTCCAGGACTAGGAGAAAAGCTGTAACAGTAATACCACTTTTCAAATCTTTGGTGTTGCCCTAGAGTTGTTTTGGTTTATGTCACATGAAGATCGTTTCGAGAAAATCGACTCTAAAATCTCTGTTTTTATGAGACTATTTAAAAGAAATATTTATGCGTTTAATTTTTATGAACAACCTAGCTGTAAATTAATACATTATCCAAATTATAAATTTACAATTATGAAATGTTGTACGCTGATTGTTACTTTTTTGCATAAGCTTGTTTTACGTGTATATTATTTTAATAGTATTAAGATTATAACTTAGGTTTATTTAGATTACAATAACTTTAATACCGTAAAACGGGTTAAGAATGTAAGTGACGGGATGAGAATGTGACAAAGCGAAATTTCCCTTCAATCGCTTCTAGTCGGAGATTTGTAAAAGTTAGTAACTACATATCGCCGCAAGAAAATTATGTTTGTGAGATCCCAGGGTTGGCACTTCTACATATGTATATTTTTTTTTAAATCACGTGATCTTCAGTGGGAAAGGAATTTTGTTGTAGTTAGTTGTTTTTCGCATTTTACGCCTATCGTGTTTGTGTTGTATTGGTGCAAGTTCAGCTAAGTGTACAGGGTGGCATATTTTCGATGCCTATACAGGGTATCTCGATTATTATCAGAGATAGAAAAAAACTAAGCACGTAGTCTTGATTTATTTTTTCGAGAGAAATTCATTGGCGTAAACGATTTTTGATATCTTTTTTAATTTTCGAAATATAGCCAAAAACCGATTTTTGGCACTTTTCAAAAATGTTAAATATCTCGCTTAAACGAAAAGATAAAAAAAAAACTTTAAAGACATTTTTGGCATGTTTTGTCCTTAATAAGATAGCGATGTTCAATTGTTTTTTACTCATATCAATACCGATATATTACACCTAACTTTCTTATTTTAAATGGCAACCATAAGCAGATTACATATTTTTGAAAAGCGCAAAAAATGAGTTTTCGATTCATGTTAAAGCCAACTATGGTTGCCATTTAAAATAAGAAAGGTAGGTGTAATATATCGGTATTCGTATGAGTAAAATACAATCGAACATCGCTATCTTATTAAGCACAAAAAACCATGCCAAAAATGTTTTTAAAGTTTTTTTTTTTATCTTTTCGTTTAAGCGAGATATTTAACATTTTTGAAAAGTACCAGAAATGATGTTGCCTATATTTCGAGTATTAAAAAAGACATAAAAAATGTTAAATATCTCGGTTAAGCGAAAAGATAAAGAAAAACTTTAAAGACATTTTTGGCATGGTTTTTTGTCCTTAATAAGGTAGCGATGTTCATTTTTTTTACTCAAACAAATATTGATATATTACACCTAACTTTCTTATTTTAAAAGGCAACCATAGTTGGCTTTGACATGAATCGAAAACTTATTTTTTACGCTTTTCAAAAATATATAATTTGCTTATGGTTGCCGTTTAAAATAAGAAAGTTAGGTGCAATATATCGGTATTGAGATGAGTAAAAAACAATTAAACATCGCTATCTTATTAAGGACAAAAAACCATTCCAAAAATGTAATTTTTTTTTTGGATCTTTTCGTTTAAGCAAGATATTTGAGATTTTTGAAAATTGACGAAAATCTGTTTTTGGCTATATTTCGAAAATTAAAAAACACATCCAATAATCTGTTTACGCCAATGAATTTCTCTCGAAAAAATAAATCGAGACTACGTACTTAGTTTTTTTCTATCTCTGATAATAACCGAGATACCCTGTATGGGCATCGAAAATAGGCCACCCTGTACAGTGTACAGGGTGAGCAAATTTCGATGTTTTAATAGGGAATCTCGGTAACTATAAGAGGTATCAAAAAACGGACCGCGCATCCTCGATCTCTCTTTTCGAGAAAAAGTTATTGGTGAAAACTAAAATTGGTTATCGTCTTTTGTTTTTGAGTAATAACTCGATTTTTCGACTTTTCGTTTTATGACCATGTCTCACCTGTTTATGAAATTAAACAAAAATAATTTTGACGTTCTTGAGGCACTTTTTTGATAAGAATGCAGTGGCGTAGACAATTTTCAAAAAAAAATCTTAATTCGAGTTGTGATATAAAGTTGTATTATATTAAATAGGACCCAAAGTTGGCTATGACTTATTAAAATTTATTATTTTTTTGTCATTCCAAATATATAAGGGTTCATGTAGTTATTTTCAATAATATGTAAGTTGCGAAAGTTTTTTAGTTTTTTTTTTAAATTATGGTAGGCTCTGAAAACAAAAACAAAACAAGGTGTAAAACCTTTTAAAACTCATTTGGTTCAAGTTACGAAGGTTTTGTAGTTTGTTGTTGTAATAAACATTATAAATATATGAAAATAAGAAAACAACGATATAATCGGAATCTGTAGTATTGTAGTTTATTTATTATTATAACAAAATGAAAACCTAATTTTACCGCTTCCCTTTAGGGGGGTGTAACTCCGACAAGAAATGTCTAAGAAAAAAAAAATCCTGCCAATTTTTTTTGCAATAGTTAGAAACACCCTGTATAATACAAAAACTAAAATTATATTGTAAACAAATAAATTACTATCGCCATGTATTATGTGAACTTAGCAACGCAACTAACTATTAAAACTAAGAACAAAACTATTTCAGAATTGTATTATAAAAGTCTTAATCAACATCTGCCATATATTTTGACACAGACAATATATCCTTGTTTTTTCGTCATTTAAAGTAAATTTATGCCCGCATTATAGTATTTTCGGTGGATTAAATGTTTTTGATTTTTTCCCAGATGCGTTTGCAGATTCTCTACACAAATTTATTTGACTATAGTCTTCATCAAATGTTATTCTGATTTTAATAAAGTAGTTGCTTTTAGAGTAAATTATTCGTTTAAATGGCGTGTTAGGCATTTTATTTAAACAAAGACATTACGCTGCTTTAATATATATTAAAATAAAAATATTTTTTTACATCTGCACAATTTGCAATGGCCTTAGTGTTTGAAGTAGCAAAAGATATTTGAGCTATAAACTTTAACTACCTAACGCAGTTGCTTCTCCATTTTACTGTGATGGCATCCACTTCTTGTACAATTCATGTCCTGAAAATGTTTGCTCGATGATATCATTGGTATCACATTCCTTTAAAATAAAATTGAAAAGAGTGGTACTTTTTACGCTGTTCCTGTTTTCAGAAAAACACGAATTTGGTCAGAAAATAATATGACCAATGTTATAGTTTTTAAAATGTTTTTTAGGGCACTGGTAATATTGTTATCAGCTCTTCCAGCTTCCCTTGGTGCCATAACGCACAACAAATAATATTATTAAGTTTTATTTACGTTTATGAAAAAAAAAACGCTTTTGGTAAAGCAAACACATTCTGTAAACCAACACAAGTAACGCAAATATTGTTTGAAAGTTGATCCTTAACTGTTTTTTTATTTATAGTTATAGTTACAGTTATGTTTATATTTTGGATGAGGAAGAAATAAAACGCGAAACATGTAACTCATGGACATGAAAGAAATAAAACTACAATTTATCAATAGATTTTTTGGTACGGAACAGAGTTAACACTCAGAATTTTGTTATTAACTCATATTTTGGTTATATTAAGGATAGGGAACCCTTTTATTACAATCTTGATAATGATGTAAATTTTCAGGAAAATGGCGCATGGAATAAAATAACTCAGGCGATGACTAATTTCTATTTCACCATATAGAGAAACATAAAATAAAATTGTATTTTGAATTGTCAACGGTTAGCGTAATCTTGACTTAAGATGTTCGTGATTCCAAACCATCAGGAAGCCAAAATCTACAAAAAGGATAAAGCTAGGCGAGTGACAAGCTTAGTACAGATTACATGTAACAAATCTTAACTTTTACTCGCAGAAAAAAAAAGATATTACAACGTTAAGTCGATGCAATCTTAAAATGTGGTTTTAATAATGCAGCACTTTTTTGAAGAACCAGTGTTACACTTACATATTAGTTATTCAAACTTGGTGATTAAAGATTATCAGATTTAAATGTTTTGTTTGAAGTAAACTAAATATGTTCATGTGGTTGTAATACTTTTAAATCGGCTTAGCGGATAATCATATTGGTATTTCAGGTTGTGTGAGCGCTATAAACTTCCATGATTAATATTTGTTTACTTTAAATGTAATAAACTATATTTATTACCTTTGCTAGTTAGACTAGATTTTCAAAGAAATCATTATAGATTCTTTTGTATCCGATGAAATATTGAAATATAAAACTTATATGTTGAGCTACACAAAGTTTTCCTTCGTTATTTTACAAATGTTTTTTTTACAGATTCAATAATATGAGAAACATGAGTTACCAACGCTATGTTATAATAAAGGTCTTTTAAAAAAATTTAATAGGTTGGACTTTGTTTGGTAAAAGCTACGGAATAATATAAAATTCTTCACATTTCAAGGATTTAAGTAATTTTACAAATACATTATGGAAAAAAAAAAAAAATTGACAGTTCTAATATATGCTATAGTACCTACGCAATCCAAAATGCACTATTTTTACAAGCTATTGATTTAAATATCTTTAACCCCAGCTTACACTAAACACATACATTTATAATTGTTTTAAGGCACTATCGAAAATTTGACTGTAATTGACTAATTTAACAGAATTTCTATCTTGTTTATGTTCTCATTCATAGCAAATTATATTTATACATTTGTTATGTCCCGTATTATTGAAAGACTTTTAATTTTACAGAATCATCCGTAAAAAAGTTACAGTTGCCAAGTTACTCTCGACACATCAAACACGGATGAACGTCGCTAAGGAATGCAGGAGGAGGTAATCTGCGAATCTAAAGGAAAACAGAAATTCCAATGAGATTGAAGCTTAAGAGAACTCGAGTGGGGAAACACAAAAAGGTTTTAAAGTTAATGTTTTGATGCATGAAGACTTTCAAAGGTTAGAACGTTACACACTTGATCTAGCATGTACAAATAGCATAATAAAGCAGAACAGCTGGACCAAGTACAAAATATTATGCAATTAATGAAGCAATAGTCTTAAATAAGGAATTAAGCATACAAGCAAAGCTTATACAATATAAGAGTAAATATTTATCCACTCTAGCATATGGATCAGGAAGTTGGACTAGACAGGACAAAACTAGAAGCAAAGTAACAGCAGACAAAACGAAATATTTGAAAAGTCTGATAAGGAGACAAAACCAGACCGTGAAGATATACATCAATTAGGAAAAAATTGATCTAGAACCATTAATACTTGAGGTAGAGAAGAGATAATTAAAATATTACGGGCATACAGTGAGAATGATCTAAAATAGAAATGGAAGAAGGAAATAAGATTACTAAAACAGCTCATAATTATACAAGAGCAAATATGTATCCACCTTAATACAGGTTGTCACACAAAAAACGCCACAAGCTGTAACTCTGTTATTTGTGGTCCGATTTTGGTGAACAAAAAACTAAATGAAATGTCTCCTCAAATACTATAAACTGAATTGGATTTCATTTTTTTTCAAGGTCAACTTAAATGTCAAACGATAGTCAATTTTTTTTGTTACTAAATCTGCTAGACATTATTTTTCTGAATTCAATGATGTAATCATAAGTTAACTTTAGTGCTAAACTAATAAGAAATAAAAAATAAAAGTTTAATTAAAATAGGTTAGGTTTCACAAAATTTTCAAGCGTGCCGTGAAAAACAAAAAAATCTTAATCAACAAATATCATTTAAATACCACACTGACGGTGTGTAATTGGTGCCATTTGGAAAAAAAAATTGACTATCGTTGGACATTTAAGTTGACCTTGAAAAAAATTAAAATCCAATTCAGTTTATAGTATTTGAGGAGACATTTCATTTAGTTTTTTGTTCACCAAAATCGGACCACAAATAACGGAGTTACAGCTTGCGGCATTTTTTGTGTGATCATGGATCAGAAAGTTAGATTACACAGGGCGAAACTAGAAGCAAATTAATAGCAGAGGAAATGATATATTTGATAAGATTGACAGGAAGAACTAAGAAAAACGTGTGAAAAATACAACAATAAGGAAAAATGTACGCTCGTTACTACCAGTAATATAAGTATGATACATTAAGCGAAAAATAGACCATTAAAATGGTACAGGCATACAGTGAGAATAATTAGTGTAGATAGATATCCTAGACAAGTGTTAGAAGCGACACCAAAAGGTAAATGAAGTAGAGGAGAAGCTTGGAATGAAAAATAGAAGTAGAGGTAAAGACCTAAGACAAGTCAAACGAATGGCTGCTGACCGTGACTAGTTACAAAAATGAGTAAAGGACTCGATTAATTAGGGCATGAGGAACAAAGAAAAGAAAAACATTTAATGATTTAAAATTCACAACGTTGGGTGTAATATTATGCAGCTTGTTTGTACATCAAATAGATATAAGTTAGCGCAGAGAAGCACAAAAAGTGATCAACCTAAAAATAATATTGTGTAAGGTATAAAAAAGTTTCGATACATTTCCACAACGTACCAATTGACTGCTGAAATAATTAGTATTCGGCGTTCGTTTTAACGAATTGATGTTAAGGTCGAAATTTTAATGTTTCATTGGACCGCAAACAATGCTTTATTTTGCCATAAAACGTGACATTGCTAATTTTCGAGATATAGCGCATAACGGCTACTGGAAATTTCTTATTTTATTTACTTATAAAAATTAAAAAAAATAATTTAATATTCTTTTCTTATAAGACCTAACTCAAACACAACAAAGGGGTTTATTGTTTTTATATTAATAACACGCAACTTTGGATTTTTTGATAAATGTGCAGGTTTGTTAATTTGTAAAATTATTTATCAGTTACGTTTTTTTTTTTAAATTGCAAATGCGAATTAAATTGAAGATGCATTTTAATTTTGCAAAGTTTTTGCTTTACATACTATTTATACAGTTGGATATTTCACAGCATTAATCAGATACAGAAAAGCTTAATATTATTCTGAATATTTAGATTACTTAAAAGTTTTAGTTATATTTAGAACAAATTAAAATACAAGAGCGAGTTGTCAAAATCGTACTATTTAAGGTATGTTTATTGTATTGTATTATTTGATGCTAATTTGTAAGCAAGTTAATATTCTTAAGTCCAGCCTTATGTTTAAACACCTTAGTTGCCTACAAGGATTTTACCACATATTGTAAAAGGTACGATTCGGGTAACAGCTCCTCCTTATAATACTTTTTGAAAATAGGATTTGGTAAGAATAGTTATGAAAAATATGGTTAACAAACGCTTTCTCTCATTAATGTATGTTTAGTTAATTATAAATTTTTAAAAAGTGTTATAAACAAGATGAAATCTGCAAGTTTGTGGTCTATTTAGCTACTTATTTATTTGATTATTTAATTTATTAAATATATCTATTAATCTTGACTTCGCTCATATTCAGTAACTTAAAAAAAAATGAGGTACTATTTAACCCTAGGTTTACCATTGAGGTACCCGGGTAACATTTTCGTTTTAACTGATTTGATTTTTTGTGTTCGGGGCGATTTGGGAGCCTGAACGTCTCTGACATCTTAAATCTACAATCTACATGTTGTACACATAATGTAAAAAATTAAAATGAATTGCGTTTTTAGATTTTTAGTAAAATCATTTTGAATTATTTTTATACGCCGTTTACCGTTAGGGTACCCGGGTACTAAACGTTATGTACAAGGCGCCGCGTCGCGCGGCTTGGTATTTGAGCTGTCGGACGCTTTTTTCGTTAGTTTTGACTCTGTTGCGAGTAAAAATTCAGTTTCAATGAAGTTAGATTAGCGAAGTGAACAATAATTAGTTTTGTAATTATTATGCATAACGAAGTAGCTGGACCATCAAACGCAACAGTTGCCATGGTATGTTGTTTGTTTTTTTGAAATAGATTTCATGTATTTATTCCATCCTTAGTAAAAGCAGACTTGGCATGGCGATGGTGACAATAAAAGCGTTCCCGGGAACTCGAAACGTATGGCATTACGGGAACGGTATGCATACAGGGTGTCACACAAAAAACGCCACAAACTGTAACTCCGTTGTTTGTGGTCCGATTTTGGTGAACAAAAAAGTAAATGAAATTGCTCCTCAAATACTATAAACTGAACTGGATTTCATTTTTTTTTCTTTCTAGTTGAACTTAAATGTCAAACAGTAGTCATTTTTTTTTTCAAATAGCACCATCTATTTTATACATCTGGTAGACACTTTTTTCTGAATACAATGATGTAATCATAAGTTAATTTTAGTGCAAAACTAATAAGAAATAAAAAATAAAAGTTTAACTAAAATAGGTTAGGTTTCACAAAATTTTCAAGCGTGCCGTGGAAAAAAAAACTTAATCAACAAATGTCATTTAAACGTCAGTGTGGTATTTAATAGTTGCTTTTAGTTGTTTTTTAATAATTTTAATTGTAATATTTTAGAATGATAAATTTTTTTGAATAAAAATGTTTTTAAATAATAAGTTGAATAATAAATGTTTATGAATAACAAATGTTGAATAACAAATGTTTTTGAATAATAAATGTTCTAGATTAATAAATTTTATACAATAATAAATATTTTGCTAAATGAAAATCGAGGCAATTATAGTATCATTTGAAAAATACTATATTTTCATCACAAAATAAATGAAAGTACCCGGGTACCTTAACGGTAAACGAAGGGTGAAAAATTTAACGGTAAACCTAGGGTTAAGTGACTGGCATTACCGAATTATTGTAGTAAAATTTAAATAATAAAAAGTATTAGGACATAACTTTAATTAACTTTGATCGATCTTCTAAGAATTTGAAACAACTTAGGCACAATAAAATTTGATATGTAAGTTACTCTCATCCGCAAGAAGTAATAAAATAGATATTGCCTTCGTATTCGAGTCGTATAATGTTTTTTATTGCAGAAACATGCGTTATACAAATCAAAACGTTTGATAAAAAAATTTATACAAAGTTAAAAGAATACATGTTTTATTTTTAGAAAATAACCTTTTAATTAAAATCAAATCTTAGTTGGCCAGAAGGAAATTGTGTTTTTAACGAATCGGAAACAATAAATCTAACTCTGATTTGAGATTCTGCATTATCTCGTGTTCTGCGCTGTTCAACAAGTAATGGTTTGTATTTACGCTCAAAAACACACTAGAAATTGTTGTTGATGTAACCATAATGCATCATAGCACTTAAAAAAATCTTAATTTTTTAAAAATAAATAAACGTCTTGAGATTCTAGAAAGAAAAACATCGACTTTAATTAAAGACTGCTACATTGTTTATTTTAACATAAGAAACATAAGGATCTCGAAAAGCGTTGGAGATACAAGGATGGTTAAGTTCGCAAGAAATTGGGTTTTACATCTTACTCAAAATCTTATGAATATTGCACCTAATTCCTGAAAATTATGTTAAATATGAACAGTATGTAGAAATGTACCTACTGTTAAAACTTTCTTTTCCGGTTTTTCTAAAATACTTAAGCAATAAAGAAGATTAGCAAAAACCGAAGAACACAAACCCTGAAGGTGTTGGTAAAATAAACCAACCAAACATTTCGGATGTTTAGTAAAACAATAATAAACCTGTTTGAAAACCAGTAAACCATCGTTTAATTTAACCTTATAATTTAAGTAATTTTTATAAAGTATCGTTATAAGTTATAATAAGTTTATTCAAGTATTTTGTAATTATCATTAATGTTCATAAAATACATAAGTACCTAGTTAGTTAGTACAATCATCAGTACATTTTGAAATATAAATATAAGTATTTCATATAAAAGTTTATTCATGTATTGAATCATTGTCATTAACAGGAGTGATGAATAACTGTGGTAAATTGAGAGCATATGAGAAAGCAAATCCTTCATACTGTAGTAACAGGACGAGCACCTATGTATTAAAGATCCATTTCTATTTGTAAATAATGTTTTGGTCTTACTCTTTATGGTGACAAATCCAAAGAAATTACAAGTAAAATGTTTATAGACAACAATACCATACATTTTTCAATTGAAAGCAGCTCATTTTTCGCAAAAAGTTATGCCACTTTTAAAATAAACGGCTCGTAAGCTATTAGTTTTGTTTTGAACGTTGTTAATAACCGATAATGCGATCCCAATCGCAACTGTATATCTGTTTTTTTGTTGTATTAACTGAAACTCCGACAACTAAGAGCATAAAAATTCAACACGGCGTCTATTAAAAAGGTGACTATGAAAAACCAAGTAGGCTGTAACGATTTTAACAGCGCTATCCAATTAAGACCTAAGACAATTTTAAATTTTTGCTGTTATTAATACATTTTTTTATAAATATAAGTTCAAATTAAAAATTTTTAGATTTTTCAGACTGTATCAGAAAATGGACACAATTTGCACATTTTCAATCAAGATTATTCTCAAGCGGGTACAAAAACTTCTTTGTTAATTTAACCATCTATATTTAACGGTTTCTAAGATTTCCGTGTTCTTCTTGTTGCATCATAGAACCTGTAAATGCGTGCCAAATACCGTGATTAGATTTTAAAAGAAAATTTAATATCGAAGGATCAAAAAAGTTATACCACAGCAGACTCAACCAATATATTTTGATTGATGATCCACTGATCAATAAATAAAACAAAATTTTTCTCGAATGTTATGGGCAATCGTTTTTTATATTAAAGTAACATATTTGATTACGACCACGTTGGTAAGCAAGAGAGGAAGATAATTCAACAAACTTAGCTTACAAAGTCGTTAACTTTAACTACCTGAAATTCGACACTATTGTGGCGTCAGTTTTTTTACTTCCTGAGAGTGTTATACGGTGGATATTTCTGACATCAAAAATGTCTTGGATAGCGAAGTATAAAATTATACTTGTAAAATGAATTTTCAATGCGTTCATCTACAAGAAAACCGAGAAAAAAAAAATTTGACTACACCATTAAAAAAACATATATGTATTTATGATGATGGAAAGTATATGGAAATCAATTCTTTAAGGTGCTATGTAAATTTACAGCATCTAATACAATTTCCGATTAAAGCGGATGCCCGCTGTGAATGTAAAATTCATGTTAAAGGAAAGAATTTCTTAATTAAGGTCAAGTTCTGTTCTGTGTAAACAGTGGCATTTGCGCTAAAATATTTTTACCTTCAAATTTTTTTGTGGACTAGTATGCTAAAACTTTGTTTTTAAAATTATACATCACGACGGTCAACCAACATAAAAATTTTAAATGTCAATATGAAAATTAATTTAGTAAGTATGGGGATAAAACTAATAGTAAGTTTATTTGATAAATTTGATATTAACCCCTTTAGGGCGTGTACGAACTCAGATCGTTGATGATTTTAGTGCGTTAAGTGGTAAAGACGAACTTACTTCTTCCTCACAGAATGACTTATTTTATTATGTAGGTAAGTATTGCACGAATTCCGTACCAGAACTCGTACGTGATTTTGTTATTATTTGGTAAAAGACGGACTCATGTCGTTCGTCGGTAAATGTCATTTCTTTAGACATAACCTCAATTTTCTTTTGTTATTTTACCTATGGAATTTGAGAAATTATTGTTTCTCACAAGTTTATTTGCTAAAGAATATTTTTAAAACAACAAAGAAACAATGCTTTGGCATTTGTTAAAACAGAAAAAAACATTTGAATAAATTCTTTACATATTTTTTACGATTTTTATCAACACGTATAATTAATAAAATTTTTCAAATATACGCCATAGGTTTGACTTTTTTATATTTTTTGTAACAATTTAAACATATCCATACAATTTTACTACAAACTTTTATAATCACACAATTAATACAACTTTGTTTTATTATAAATTAATATTATATTGTACTCATATAATCTGTGATTTAAATTGATATTTAAAAAAAAAATCATTTGATTGAAATCAATGATTTTAAAAAAAAAATCACTTGATTTAAATCGTGATTTAAATCAATTGATTTAAATCTGCTCAACCCTGCTTCACAAGTCATTTTGCTGCTATGAGTCATTAGGGGCCGTTTGCAGTGATGGTTTTCACGTGGTATTGTTGACTTGGTTTTGCATATGATCGTGAACCGGTTTACACTTTTGGTTTTGCACATGGTTTTACTTAGGTTTGCATTGATTAAACGCTAGAGCACAAAATTACTTTTAAGGCTATTCGTTTTTTTTTCATAACTTATAAACGTTGCTTTCGTGGAATTGTTATCAACTTCTTTGATCTTCTCTATTGGCGCCTCATACGCCTTTTCTCGATCATATCTTTTTCTATATTCTACGAACTTTACACGCCACCGTGATGGTAATGACTTATATAATTCGATCACTTTCGTTACGAATTGCTTTGAAAATCATCTCCTGGCATCTTAAGATCAAAATAAAATGACTCGTTGAAAAGTTGCACTAATGAAAGTGTGAAGTGGCGCAAGCGGTGTAAAAGGAAACCAGACAAGAAAAATCAAATACTGTCACACTTTTCAAACATGCTCAATGCTCATGTGCGAAACCAAAAAATCTAACAGAGCTAGATTTAGTTATGCAAAACCAAGGTCGATAAAATCGCTTGGTTTTAGCGTGTTTACACTCGATCATAACCACATGCAAAACAGTAAGTGTAAATTGCCCTTTTAAGCATGATAAAACAATTTTCATGATATTTGGCAAAAAAATGTTGACCACATTTTGGGCTGAAAATACATGAAGATTTTTGTGTATAACCTCATTTGTAACATATAATGATGCCTATTGTTGTTGACTATAGGTCATTCTAAACAGATAAATCTTCCTTAGGTGTAAACACATTTTACTGTGGTTACCTTTGTTAATAACAACCATAATCTCAATAGCAACAATGGTAACCACAGTAAAATGTGTTTACACCTAAGGAAGATTCATCTGTTTAGAATGACCCATTGTTTTGCGTGAATAATCTTATAATTCTCCAAGAGATCCTTTACAAAAAATGGTATAAGTGACTTGAACTTATGGATTTTTACATAACTATTACATAACAAGTTATAAAAATAATGACATACAGAAATAAGCAAAAACAGATCTTGTCATACAGTACCCATAAAAAATTGAAGATAACCTGCTGTATTTGCGGATATGCTATTGACAAATTTGTTAAATAAAGTATTTGTGAAATATTTTCGTTTTACGTGGAACTTTGATCAAACATCTAAACAGTGGAATCATTTTTAAAAGGCCAAAATAAAAGACAAAAGAAAGTTATCTAGATTACAGTTGAGTGGGTGCCTAATTTTTGATTTATACTCAAGCCACCTATTTAGTTGTTCCATTCACGCATTTGTGTGAAATAATAAATCTGTTTACGTACGTACGTACGTTCACGACTTTATTTTTAGCGCTTAAGCCTCTCCACGCGTTTTAACGGCACAAATAACAGAAAAAGCTGTATATACAGGGTGGGGCAGAGAAACTATCTTTTTTCAATGGGGCGTGGTAAAGCGAGGAGAGGCAGTGGAGGGGCGGGGATGGTCTTAAAGGAAAGCGGTATTAGGGAAATTTGTTCTTCAACCTTCGTCAGTCTTAAAATACTTAGGACAAAAGAGCAGCGCGCGTTTGCCGTAGAAGCTTACTTTTCACGAGGCCACTCGATCGTCGCGGTGCAATGTGCATTTCGTTACGAAATTCCCCCTTGAGGTGCTGTTCCCCCCGGGTATCGTGGGTAAAAACCTTCAGGGGAGCTGGAAGTGTGTCCAGCAGAAGATCGGGAAAAAGACGGACCCTTAGAACACCCCAAAACATCGAGGCAGTTCGAGGGTCAATCTTGCGGTCTCCTAGGCGCTCCGCCCGCAAACATGCAGCTGCCCTTCGTTTGTCAGATCGTTCAGCCCTTGCAAATAGGGATGTAGGCGAAGTATGGTTTCAGTAGGATAAGGCCACGGCCAACACATCGCGAATTTCAATAGATGTTTTAAGGCAAACCTTCCCGGGCGGCTGATATCCATGAAAGGCGGCATTCCGTGGCCGGCACGCTCGCCAGATTTAGCCCCCTGCGATTATTTCCTGTGGGGCTACCTCAAATCTCTTGTGTACAACAACCGTCCCATAACCCTGGAAGCCTTAAAAACCAATATTCGTGACGAAATAGCCCGCATACCGGTTGCTATGCTGGAGAGAGTTGACAGAAACTTCAAAAATCGATTAAATCGCTGCATCGACATTAACGGTCGTCACCTTTAAGATATTGTTTTTAAAACTGCATAATTTCAAATTTCCCATGTCATATTACTACTAGACAAAAAAATACAAAGTTTTTATTTTGTAGTTTTTTTTTATTTACCTTTGAAAAAAGATAGTTTCTCTGCCCCACCCTGTACAACGCTTAATTTTCGATATATAAAAAATATTTACATACATAATATAAAAAATCATTGTGTGATTTATTGGGGTTATTTTTATTAATTTCCGGTTTTGATAACAGAGGAAATATAATAAATTCACCTTTGAAACAACAAATATGAAACTGTTGGTCACTCTCTAAAAAGGCGTAAAAATTAGAATTGATATCTATTATGCCTAAAGTGCATAGCTTTATATAACTCTGCTGGATAGTAGTGAAAGAAACATTTCAAAACATATTTTCGTTTTTTTCTACGTCATTTAAATGTTTTGCAGATTTAGATTATACAGGGTGGTGCTTTTTTCGATGCTCACCATTGCTATCTTGGAAACGGTAAGAGATACAAGGTCGGTTAAATTAGAGAAAAGTTGCACATTTTTATGGCTATTGAGAATCTGAAAAGAAATCCTGGATATTTTAATTCCTTTTTGATTTATTACAGAAAAACTGAAAAATGTGATTTTAGAAAAATATTATTATCTTCCCTACCATTAACGCTATTTCATTTAAACTTGGTAACTGTATGTTTTTGACCGTCCTGGGTTTGATGACGTCAACAAAAAAATTCTAAGCCTTCTAGATTTCAAGTTGCGATAGTCAACTTTTTTATTTCTTATGGCCGCCATATTGGATTTTTACACCATCAGACAGACAAAAAAATTAGCTTTTCAGATTGGTAACCAACATACCTTTTTTCTTTCAAAAAACTTGTTGAAATAATTCATAAAATCGAGAATGCTCTGAAAAACAATTAAAACTATGATATAAATAAAAGCTACAGAACATGTTGTTGATCTAATGATAACAAAATTAAGATTGTTGGAAACATATTTAGAAGATACATATGTTAGGCGAATTGCCATTATTAACAATTCAAAATCATCAGTAGTTTCAGCAAGAAGGAGCTGGTCCTCACAACGCCCGCATTGTAAAAGGATATTAATTTAGATGTACACGCTTTCAAAATTCATGACTCGGTACGTTTGGTTCTGTTCATTGGCCTCCGCGATCGCCATGTTTAACGCCTATGGATTACTTTTACATTGATGTTGTTTATGCAACCCTAACGAAAAATATTGAACTTCTTCGCCGTAAAATCAAAAATGCTTTCGACTCTATTTCGAGACAAACTATCCTAAAGGCAGTGGACGAAATGAATTTGAGGACTAACCAGCGCTGTTATGTATGATGTAGTGGTTACTAACCACTACATCATACATAACGGCGCGCAATTTAAACAATTTAAATAATTATTTATCTGGTGTTTTAAATTTATTGTCATTTCGTTATTTTATTAGACCTATAAAATATTGTGTCACTTTTATTTATATCATAGTTTTAATTGTTTTTAGAGCATTCTCGATTTTATGAATTATTTATACAAATTTTCAAATTTCAACAAATTTTTTGAAAGAAAATAATTATGTTGATTACCAATCTGAAAAGCTATTTTTTTTGTCTGTCTGATGGTGTAAAAATCCAATATGGCGGCCATAAGAAATAAAAAAGTTGACTATCGCAACTTGAAATCTAGAAGGCTTAGAAAATTTCTGTTGATGTCATCAAACCCAGGACGGTCAAAAACATAAAGTTACCAAGTTTAAATGAAATAGCGTGAATGGTAGGGAAGATAATATTTTTCTAAAATCACATTTTTCAGTTTTTTTGTAATAAATCAAAAACGAATCAAAATATCCAGGATTTCGTTTCAGATTCTTAATCGCCATAAAAATGTGCAACTTTTCTCTAATTTAACCGACCTTGTATCCGTTTCCAAGATAGCAATGGTGAGCATCGAAAAAAGCACCACCCTGTATAATCTAAATCTGCAAAACATTTATATATGTATATTTGATTAATATTCAAAAAATCTACAATTAAATGGCAAAAAAGTTTCATGTTATTGTATTTAAAATTTTCATTTACTTGAAATAAGCGATATTCAACTTTATTTAAATTGCAATAATATGGTTTAAGGTCGATTAGGACATTAGGAGCATTGAATTTTTACACCTTTATCCACGTTTCCCTAAAGTGTTCCTGCTTTTCTCTTTCTACTGTTTTTCATTTTGTAGCTATTGGTTAGTCTTTCTTCTACCAACCTGATCAAATTCCTGTAACAACCAGTTACTTCTTTTGAATGTTTATAATAGTTCTTTCTTTTTATTTTTTTTTTATTTTTCGTATTTTCTCATTGCTAGTAGGTACTTTCCAATTTTTTTACTTTCTGGTAGAACTCATTTCAGTTGCTAAAACCGTTTGGTCCATATCTTTATTAATTGACCTGAATTCAGAGACGTATGTTTGATCCCAACTTTTGCTTTAAATATGCATATTTTCAATTACTTTTAATGTTTTTATTTTGCCATAGGATAGAACTGAGTTGAATCAGATAGTGTTCTTTTTCTTCTTATGTCTAAGGGATAGGAAAATTTACTGTTTCGCCTTCTCCATAAATCACAGTTGTTCCCATCTCTTCATAGGTCTTCCTACTTCTCTTCTTCCTTTTTATTTAAACTGTTTTATCATCTTTCGTAATGTTTGTTTTATTCTAGTCTTTATATTTTTCTTGATATTCTTTTATTTTCGCATCGTAAATGAGATGTAGGTACTCGTAAATGTTGTTATTTGTCCAAACATCCTTTAATACTTCTAGTAATGATTTTTTTTATAAGACAATGCATTTTCATGAGTAAGTATTGGCAGCGTTTTAGAAATGATCATAATAAACTACGATTTAGAAATATTTATTCCCATACTATATCTCTGTCGCCTACAGATTTAACATTTTTCTAAACAAAAGCATTTTCAAAAACGTAAACTCTCTACATACTGAAAACATCCTAATTTTACTATTTAATTTTGTCAAAAAAAAACAAGTTTCCGTCATCTGAGAAAAAAGTTGCATTTTCTTAAATACTTACTTCATAAAATGTCAGTTTATGTATTTATTTGCGCCATTTAATAATGTACAAAGTTTTCTGATGCAATTTCTCTAAATAAACAAGGTAAATTAAACAGGTAACGATATTTGTCTGACAAAGAATATTCCAATTATTTTCAACTGAATTGAGCAATTCATTTTATAACCAAAATTAAGGGAATTAATGTTTTATACCAACATTCTTTTACTGATTAAAAAGTTGCGCAAAAACGGTTGAAAAAAGCGTTTTCCTAAAATGCCGAACTTTTTCCTTCAATTAAAGCTAGAGTGAAAGCTAACGTATAAAATATTTAATTAACCGTAAAAATTCTGTGTAAAGAGAACAAAGATTAATAAAAACGAAAATATTATTTACATTTACTCATCAAATTAAGCCATCAAAATAATATACGGATAACCAGTTTGCAACTATGTATGAAAAATATAAGGTATTAAAATGTATTATAATGGATAGATATGCATATAATTTAACGTTGTTATTATTATATGTGTTTGAAATAACTTCAAATAATTGTTATCTACAGGTTGTCCCTATTATCGTTAACAGCATGGGAATCTTGTAAACAGTAAAATATACAGAGTTGGTTAAATGAGTCAAAATGATCTACTATTTAAGAGAAACTATTGTATGAACAAAAATTTTTAAAAAAGGAATGGTTATTGGGCCATCCATAACAAATTTTAAAAAAATACGTTTTCGATTTTTTTTTTATAACTTATTTAAAATCATACTCAAAATATTTTTTAATACATTATTGACACTTTGCTGAATAGAGTTGAAATTTGCTAATAAATGTTACCTATCTCCATTTGTTATTGTTATTTTAAGATCAACTTTCTTAGTTTAAATACGGCTTGTAGTTGGCTGTGGTGACACCTAAAAAAAATAATTCTTGTTTCATTGATGTATGGGTTGTAAGCAGAGCCCCGAACCCCAAAGAATAACGGTTCAGTTTTGGTCATCGGTTCGATAAATTTTAACATTTCGGTTTATGTTACGAATCACTGGTGTTTATTTTATAATGATTCGGTAATCGGTTCAGCGGCAACGGTTTAGTTCTGGTTCCGGTTTAATTTCTACAAATTAAATTGTCTTTAATTTTTCAATATTTGGTAAAATGTAATAAAAATAACTAAAGTAAAAAATATGCAATGCCATTAAAATCTATAATTGGTCTAAACCGTTGTGTAAACCGGTTGAAGCCGTTTAAACCGGTTCACACCAGTCGATTCGGTTCGATTTTGCGGTTTTGTTATTTTTTAACTAAAAGGTTCAGTTCCGGTTCACGGTTTATAAAAAAAGGCATCCGTTCGTTCCGGTTCCTGTTCGGTTCGGGCTCCTGATCTCTAAAAATAAGTTATTACAATATTATAGTATTTATTAAGTTAAGTCAAAGCGGCCATTGAAAAACGAAACAAAACATCACCTAAATAAACTAGCTTTACTTAATTAAACACAAAAAACTTAAAAAATTTAAGATGCTTTTTACATTTCATAATAATTTATGATTTATTAGTTGCTATCACTATTGAATCGAAATTATAACATGCGTTCAAAGTTTAATAGAGTTTTCCTAAGCATATTTCTTTTTATTTGATGAATTGTACTTAAAATAGTTAAAATAGCTATCATAATTCACTAATTGTGTTCAATGTCTTTTATTAAATGACTATAAAATGTAAAAATTAACTTAAATTATTAAGATTTGTTGTGTTTTATTAAGTACATATATTTATGTGATGTTTTGTTTCATTTTTCAATGACCACTTTGATTAAACTTAATGGGTGCAATAATATTGTAAAAATGTACTTATTATTACAGATAAACCTAACAACCCATACATCAATAAAACAAGCAAAAACATTTTTATTTAATGGTGTCACAGTAAACTTCAGGCCGTATTTAAAATAAGAAAGGTCATATTAAAATAACAAAAACAAATGAAAATAGGTAAAATGTATTAACAAATTTCAATTCTTCGCTAAAAGTGTCCTAATAATGTCAAAAAATATTTTGAATATTAGCAAATATCAAAAATTTTATTTTTTGTTTTTTATGAAACGTCAAAAACTATTTTTTTCAAGATTTTTGTTTACAGAATACTTAATGTTAAATCAGACCAATTTGACTCTCTTAACCAACTCTGTATCTTTTACCGGTTACGAGATCTCCATGCTGTTTACGATAACTGGGACACCCTGTTTATTTGACATAAACAACGATTACAAACCCAACACTATACCATTTTATAAATTATTACTAAAATGGATCCATAAAAAAAAAGAATATTTTGTGACAATGAAGTACCAAACAAATTTATAATAAAAATGGATTAAAATTTGCATTAAAATCTTTTTAACTAGAAATACCAGGAAACAAAACGTGCACATATCAAAAAACTTATTAAAGGACTGTCCAGAATAAAAAATTGGAAGAGCGTAGTCACAAAAGGAGAACTAGTGTGATTGCAAATCAAAATACAAAGCAAAGTAGTAGTTGTGAACAATTAACAGCAAATCTTGCCAATGAAGTTTAATAACCGTTAACAGTCGTTGCCAATGTCTATCGTTGCTCCGACATAAACACGTAAACAAAGCTTTCATTGGAAATCCAGTGAGGAGGGGACGAGAGTATTTAAACTAGTCAAGATTGATTTTTTGAGTAATAATATAAGTAATTTTTAAATAAACGTATAGCGTACGTTAATATTTAAAACGAATTACAATTAGATATAGTTTATGCATTATGTTTCTGTAGAATCGTCGGTAAAGTCGCTATTTTAGTGCTTATCTCGTGTGGTATATCGTAGGTGTATATCAGATACAGAACTGATCTCTTAGCAGGGGGGCAGAAACTATCAAAGAAGCAACTGGTAAGTTACTGCATGCTAGTAATTAGTTTCTTTCACCGTTGCTTGTGTAGCAGACTAAATGAGGTGAAGTCTGTTTATGTTAATTACACAAATCGGAAAATAGAACATATTCCAATAATGATCAATGGCAATTAAATATCATTTGTGAAGAGAAAAAGAGATGTCGTTCATCAAATATAGAAAAATTAGCTTGGCTTTGGGAGAAAATCTCATGTTACGACACGAAATAAAATATTAGTTTAAAAAAATAACAGAGATTTACCTCGTTGAAGCAGGTTAGGTTAAAATTCTCGTTAATCTTGACTAGTTGTATAACAATGATATTAAAAAAATACTGTGTTATAGTTTTATTAATGGTGTTAAAATTTTACAGTGGAATTAAATAATTATCTCCTTATTATAACGTAGTAAAATACAATCAATTAAGGACTAAATCTTAGGTTAAAGTACTTTGCATTAGTAGGTAAATTACTTTTGTAGGTCAATTGGATAAAATTTGAACGAAATTTATAACTCATTAACAAAACTGTTTTAAGATAAATCACAATTTGTATCTTTATTCAGAAAACTCTTCCTTCACGCGATGTTGTGCTAAATTACAATCTGCTGTAACAAAATGCAAATTAATTGCTTATACGGATAAATCACATATGTGATTACTAAGATTTATCGTCGCTACATAAAAATTTGCGATGCATAAAGTTGTTATCGCACGTACAGTCCTTCACAGTACATGCTTTAACGTTTTAGTACTTCATATTACATAAACAAAGAAAGCGATCATTTTTGGCAAATTTCCAATGTTGCAAACGTTCAAAAGGATAGAGCATAAACCATAAATCAAAAGGTCGAGTGGGAAGTAATGAATTTTCTTGGGTAGCCAACGGTGCGGAAAGCACCATATAAAATGGAAATTACCTCTCTTTTGGAGAACAGGCATACAATGAGAAAGAATTGCAAATTTTTTCATAGACGTTTGTGACAGCTTTTAAAGGGATCGAGTACGTCATCGTGTTGAAATGTTCGCATTTAAATGTCTACTTTATATCATACGATTTATTTAGATAGACACCCAAAGCGGTATGGAATGGGAATTTTCTAAGGTTGTGAAAATTTTAAAAATGACAGCCATTTATTTACGTACGGTTGGCAAATTAATTTATATTAAAATAAAAGCAGCTTTTCGCCCTACAAAAGCGCATTTAAATGTTTTCGTAGAATTTTAAGTCGTATGACATAACAGGGCGGTCTACACAGAAGGGCCACTATTGAGATCTCGTAAACGGTAAGAGCTACAAAGAAGTTTTTAAATTGGACAAATTGATACCCTTCCTAAGACCTATACCGGGAGTAAATGAAATGTGGTACACCCAATTTTTTTTCTTTAGTTTTGATTTTAGATAAATGAAATTTTGGACAGATTACATGTGCAAAACCTTGGTTTTTTGACCACATGCATACAATTGTTTCACTTCCGGTTTCTCCGGAAATGACTCCAACTTTGTTATTTTAAATGAAACACCCTGTATATTTTTACATTTTTGGAAAGAAGAAGCGATTTTGGATACAACTGCACTATTTTGGTTGATTTATATAACCGCAAAAGTTTTTTGAAACAAAATTTAGTTTTTTATTAAGGGTGTCGTGACATGCACAAATTGATTTTTATTATGTCAATAATTGTCCAAAAAACGTTTTTGTGAATTTTAAATGACATTTAGGTTACTTTGATCGGCTTTGAAAGTTTCGGAATCCGTTTTTTGACAAACGTTCGATTTTTGTAAATGGAAGTATCGTGGTACAAGCGGTTATTTAAATGAAGCATCTTCTAACGAATCCATCGATACCAATAACTTGTATTTTTATTAAGAGCGCTTCAATCACTTCAAATTATTGTGAAGATTTATTAAGAGATCCTTTTAATCGCAGTAATCTAATTATGTGAAAATGATTACCAAAATTTTTTATTAAATGACTAGTAGTTAAACATAAAACAACGATCATTTGTTTTGTTGTAGTTATGCACAGTGTACTGCGATTAACAGGATATCTTAATAAATCTTCACAATAATTTGAAGGTTTTGAAGCAGACTTTTAATAAAAATACAAGTTATTGGTAACGATGGATTCGTTAGAAGATGCTCCATTAAAATAAATGCTTGTACCACCATATTTTCATTTAAAAAAATTGACTTTTTGTCAAAAAACCGATTCTTCAACCTTCAAAGCCGATTAAAGTAACCTAAATGTCATTTAAAATTTACAAAAACGTTTTTTGGACAATTTTTGACATAATAAAAATCAATTTGTGCAGGTCACGGCACCCTTAATAAAAAACTAAATTTTGTTTCAAAAAATTTTAGAGGTTATAAAAATTAACCAAAACAATGCAGTTGTATTCAAAATCGCTTCTTCTTTCCAACAATGTAAAAATATACAAGGTGTTTCATTTAAAATAACAAAGTTGGGGTCATTTCCGGCGAAACCGAAAGTGAAACAATTGTATGCATGCGGTCAAAAAAACCATGGTTTTTGCACATATCATATGTCTAAAATTTCATTTATCTAAAATCAAAACTAAAGAAAAAAAGGGGGTGTACCACATTTCATTTACACCCGGTTTAATGTTTTCAAAAAGTTCCATGGCACGCTAGATAATAAACAAAAATTAAAATGTTTTTTTTAATAGTTAATAACACGGTTTTACTTGATGGTACAAAAATATTTTTGGGGAAAAGTTGTAGACTTTTTTACGCACTGTAAAATGTAAACATGAATTTTTTTCAATATTGTTTAAATTCATGGCACCCTACAGCTTTATAGGGACGTTTTTATCAATTTTATTAGTTTTGGACCTAAATATCAAAACAAATGCGTTAAAATTTATACTATTGAAAAGAGGATAAAAAACTTTTTCATTAAGTCATAGCCTTTTTTCAAAAAAATATTTTTGTACTATCAAAGTACAACCGAGTTATTAATGATTTTGAATAAATGGACATTTTAATTTTTATTTATTATCTAGCGTGCTATGGATTTTTTTTTAACATTAAAGCATCACTGAATAGGTCTCAGAAAGGGGAACAATTTGTCTTATTTAATTTTGTTTGTAGCTCTTACCGTTTATGAGATCCCAATAGTGGCCCTTCTATGTGAACCGCCCTGTATATATCACATAATATAAACGAAAAAATGATAAACTTTAAAACTGAGCTTTATTGCAAAAATATAAAAAAACACTCATCGGTATATAAAGCAAAAGATTAACGTATTTTTAAAATTAGCTGTCAAAATAACGTTTGCGAGTCATAGTGTTACGAAGCAATGGTTAGAGTATGTTACCGCTAAAGCGTATAATCCTTTATTCTATGAAGTAAATCCTATTAAAAATAGTTAAACTATGAAATAGTTCCCTATTTTATACTTTGTTTCTCGTTATTTCATAGAATACCAGCTGCGATCGATCTGTGTAAAGTGTTACTAAATATTTTTCGGGTAAATATGCTGCGCTCACCAATACGTAATACAATTCTGTTTACATCAGTAATATAGGATTAGGTTGTTTAAAGCTTTTTTTTATATAAAGAATGAAAATTAACCCAATATGTTTGTTTTTATTTAAAAAAGCTTTAACCAATCTTTAACCAAAGTCCCATTAATTTGGCCAGCAATAAAGAGGCAGGTTAAAGGTGGTTTAAGGTTTTGTTTTGGGAAATAATGAAAATGAAGCTAATAGGTATAATTTTATTTAAAAAAAGCTTTGAGCAACCTTTAACCTGACCCTTATTTGGTTTTTGAGAGTCTACACTTCATATTAATGTAAACAACTTTAAACTGAAAGCTATCTAGTTCCTCAAGTTATAACGTTTGGATTATGTCTATTTATTTCATATCGTACAATCACGTTATTTTATATAGGTAATAACTAGGCATTGTATACAATAACCAGTAAAAGTATCAAATAATATAAATATTCTATAATTGAAGTACCAAGCACCGGTATATTATGAAATACTATACAGTGTGGCCAAAAGGTATGGAATATGCTATATTTCTCAGTAAATATGCACTTTACGGGAAAAAGTTTTTAATAAAAGTTGTTTGGTACTTACTTTTCTACCATAAGATAAAATTTAAATTCAATTTTTATTAATAACAATAGCGCAATGAAAAACAATTGAATTTTTCTCTTTAATGATGCAAAACTTTAGTATCCTTACGTAAGCAACTTTTTGAGAAAAACGGAAAAATACTCTCAAATTATTTTAATTGTTTAGTATTTATTTCTAACAAAAACATCATAAAAACTAAATTTTTTGACGAAATCTGCAATGAGTGTTCAAACTGTGAACCATTTACAGCTTGGCAATGATAAACTCGGTTTTTAAACCCGTTAATAACATTCCCAACCATTTCAGTTGTAATAGACCTCATATTTTCTTCTCTAATACGATGTTTTAAATTTTCGATACGCTTCGGCCTCTTAGCATAAACTTGATTTTTAAGGTGACCCTTTCATTAAAAAGAGAAAAAAAATTCTAATAAATGAGTATAATATAGGGGTATCTTGTCATTTAAAACAATTTAATTGTTTTTCCTTGCGCTTTTGTTATTCAAAAAAATAGAACTTAAATTTTGTTTTATGGTGGAAAACTAAGTATAGGTACCAAACAGCTTTTATTCAGAACATTTTTTCTCAAAGTGGATATTTACTGAGATACCTATATTTTTTGGACACACTGTATGTAATATTATAATATGTATCGAACTACGAACGGTATAAGAAAATAATTGTGATAATCAAAAATTGTTCAACAAATTCTAAAATATGCAAATCTGTCAAAAATTAAAAGTTGAAAAATGTCTACATTTAGATATTTGAATTTTTAATGACACGACGAAACCAAAAAACTATGAAAGTGCTTATCATTTGGATTTTGTTACTTTATTAGTATCTTAAACCCTTTTGTAATAACAAAAATACAATAAAATTGCATTATGATATAATTGTCTGGATTGTAAGTAGTGGTGTTAGGGTATTTTAACAAAGTTGGTCAATTGTACTAGTTGTGTTAGTTGAGTTAATCGACCAATCTACATCGTTTAGAAGTTGGATATACAACAATTAACTTTGGATAAGGATGTCGCATATTTCGGACGCATATTAGCACAATCATTGCATTGTTTAACTTTCAGCAATCCCTAGAAATGGCCGTTTTAGATTAAGCCTGGGCATTAACGGTATTAGTTTTAATAATAAGTTCGAATTACTGCCGCCAAGTGTTAAATAATGGGATTATTAAAAATGTAAAAAGAAGCGAATACATAATTTATCTAAGTCTGCGTTCACAATGGACGTAGTAGATAACAGATAGCAGATAGTGGTTATTAGCTAAAGTTGAAATGCATATAATCAAATGCAAGTGTTCACAATGGACGTGATGGTGCCTGTCCACGTGAGAGTAAACTACTCTCGATAGCAGCGTCGCCAAGGATACAGCCAATCGCGAGTTACTCCTTGGCGACGCTACTATCGAGAGTACTTTACTCTCACGTGGAAAGGCACCATTGGATTTACGTAGTAACGATGGAAATCGAATTTATAACAAAAACAAAAACAAAGTGAAGTATCTATGCTTTTAATGTTTCAAATTAATTATTTTTTCTGACACTGACAGCATTACGATCCACACACACCGTCGCGGTGGCGATCGCTGGCGCGATCACGATAATTGTAACCATGTTACTTACTTACGTAACCAGGTTACTAATTATCGTGATCGCGCCAATGTTAAACGATGTTTAATACCACTTATTACCGTTATAACCCTCCACAAATCATCATGAAGAAATAAATACGCAGAATACAAGTGTCAATTTGATAAGCAAATTGAGGTTATGTGCTATGCTACAAACAAGTCGGTTGCTAACCGTATCCCAGTAAACATATTTCGTCACGGATTTCTTACGCGTTACACACTAACCACTATCTGCTATCTGTTATCTACTACGTTCATTGTGAACGCGGACTTAAAATTAATTGTATTACCCGTTGTAACTTAGAGCGAATTGGAACGCCTGGATGAGATAGACGCATTTTAATATAATCAATGTAAAAATAAAACACAAAGCAAATATTGCAACGAAGCCGTTTTGATTTATAAAAACCATAAAATGTCTTTTTGTTTGTCTCTATCTACAGAGCAGGGATGAGAACGTAACGATAACAGAAATTTTTACAAGAGCGAAAATGAAAACGAAAACTTAATTGTTATTTTTCGTTTAAGAGCGAAAACGAAATAAGTAAGTCCTGAAACTAGTTTTATCGGGGGTAGGTAATACCACAAGAGGTTAAAATTTTCCGGCCAAATTTTGATTTGACACGAGTTGTTGCTTAGTAACAATTAACGAGAATAATTTGTCAAATGTCAATTTATTCGAGTTTAAATTGAAAAGCAACGAGTATTACAAATAAAAATTTGGCCTGGTAAAATTTTAACCTCGATTGGTATTTGTAGCGATAATTCAAAGTACTGTTATTTTGTTCAAATTTAAAGGAATTATGCAGTACAAGCCATTAAAATCGCTCTTTTTTCTAATGTTGACGTATAAAGCAATCATGCTGTCGTCACTTTAAAAGAGATTTCGTTTACAGATGTGGCGTATACAGCATTTATGCCACCCAAGTATTTTAAGTCATGCCGGTTACCACATACATTAGGCATTAGGTTATCTTTTTAGAATATTCGGTTTGTAACAGCGATTTATGCGGATGCAATTAAAGAACATATTGTTTGTGAAGCATTTCCCTAGATCTAGTTATACTGTATTTATAACGTTATCTAATACAATTCGAACTACTAAAGATAGATTGTTTTGGGGTTGTTATACGTCATAATAGTTCTTTGCGTATGCAACGTGCAATTGTCTTCTTCGATGACCGTATGTGTTAAGTAAGTGTGTTTGTCACATCTATCTACACATAAACGATTTAGAAGGTGCTCAACCCAACTTTAATTTGTGTCTATAATCAAACAATTCCTTTTGCACAAGCAAAATATAAATACCTTAAAAATCTTGTGGAAAAAATATAATACCAAAGAATGACGCAGATTAGTATATTAATTTAAAAACCAACTAAACATTACCTGATTGTTTAAACGATTCAGACGAAGAAGATAGTTATTAAAAGGAAGGTAAGAAGAAAATGATTGCAAATAGAAGCTTTAAAATGGTTTAGTTTTATATTACCACCTAAAGAAGTCACGCTTGATGCATTTATACTAGTTTTTGTTTAATAGAGTATCTTATTTATTTGTTTTTTTATGACTCTTTAAAGTTTAAAAAATAATTATTTGTTATTAGTTTCTTTTTGTACTTTGAATACCTCTAACAATTATAATCATTTATTTAAACGTGGTTTTTGTGGGCATTATAATTATAACATTGGCAAATTATTTAATTCCCATGTACTTCAAACAGCTTATTACATACACTTCTGTGTATACAACAAAACAAATGAAATATAAAAGTTTATGTAGTTGCATTTACAACCCACCAAACATACGTTTATTTACATTTTGTGTCTGTTTAGAAGGCCATTATTACTACCCGAATTTAATTCCAAACATTGTGACATGGGGTTTACGACATTTCAATGGAGCAGCATTTTCAACGCGTGTTTTGCTGTAAGCGCCAAAACGCCATTAATTTATAGTTATGGACGATTTTTATTGTTATAATAATACTCATTTAATTATTTGACACCTACATTCCTTGAATTTTTTTTTATAAAATCATTATTTAAATTTAAAGGACAGTAATCATTTTTGCACAACTTAAATTGTTTTTTGCCTATCCTGTAAGGTTGTAGTTTAGGCGTTTACAGCAAAATTGCTTTCCACCGTCGATATGAAGAAGTTTCTTCATGTTGTTTCTTTGATCCTCTACTTAGTTCAACTTTGGAAAACTCACTCAAGTTTTGATTTGTTTTAGTTAAGCAATTTCTAAAATATTTAATTGAGAAAAGGATTAAAGACGCTTCTTATCTCACTTTACAGACTAATTTGAACGTCATACAATTTCAGGGTGCAAAATGAACTGTAGAATGTTTTCTTTGCGTTCTATATTATGCTATTCTGAGTTCAAGCTTGCATATTTTTTTTGTTTTTCATCCATGAGCCTGTCAGTTCGACAACACAATTACTTCAGCACAGAAATAGCTAGGAATCTATTTTTAAATCAGCTGTTTTCTTTTACTAGTAGTAGAGGTACGATCATCGACTATGTCACAAAAAAAAACAAGACTGCATAGCTTTTGAAATAAATCGTGAACTTTGCTTTCTTCTTTCACACTTTGTATTTAAGACCTGACAAATTTAAAAGAATTAACAATATTTGGATAATTAATTTTTGTGTGATATATACAGGGTGTCCCAGCCAAGACGATAGCTCTGTTATTAGTAATAATATTAAAAAAAGTTAAAGGTAAAAGTTGTTGGTAATCATTTACTACATAACCTAAAATTATTTTTAACTATACACAGTGTTTTGTTTTTGCGCTCTGATACTAAACATTGTTTTTTTATAAGGAACATCCTGTATATTTTCTAATTTTTGGATGTAAAACTAATTCCCTTTTAAAAATATTATAGGTTGTTTATGTCTAAAATGAACCGTTTTTGAGTTATTAACGTTTTTTTGAAAATTTTGACAGATGCAGACCTTTATAAAAGTATTTATATTTATTAACCCAACAACACCAGAGAAATTTTTCTGGTAATTTATTAGACAATAGTGTCGTAGTGATTGTTGACTAGTTACATTTTTAAAATAATATACAGGGTGTTCGTTATACTCGGTCCATTTCGCTCAACTTTAAACGCATGTAAGTCATCTTTTTTAATGGAACACCCTATATATTTTTACAATTTCTTGTAGAAAATTTAATTATCTTTCACAGTTGTTAAGCATGTTTTATGTCTAAATATAATATTTTTGAAGTTATTTCGTTTATTATGATTATTTGCGTGTATTTTACCTAAAATGTCGGTAGTAGCCTTTGAAAATTCAAAACAATTTGTATGAACTGTCAACCAGAACAGTTAATCGGCACAATTTTCACTATTATGCCACTAAAAATCCATATTTTTTAAGAGTTGTAGATACACAGCATAAATGGCAACAAATAACACTAGAATTCTGTGTATCTACAGTTCTAAAAAAATATGCATATTTAGTGGCATACTAGTTTATATTGTGCCGATTAACTGTTCTGGTTGACAGTTCATACAAATTATTTTGAATTTTCAAAGGCTACTACCGACATTTTAGGTAAAATACACGCAAATAATCATAATAAACGAAATAACTTCAAAAATATTATATTTAGACATAAAACATGCTTAACAACTTTGGAAGATAAATAAATTTTCTACAAGAAAATGTAAAAATATATAGGGTGTTCCATTTAAAAAAGATGACTTACATGCATTTAAAGTTTAGCGAAATGGACCGAGTATAACGAACACCCTGTATATTATTTTAAAAATATAACTAGTCAACAATTCCTACGACACTATTGTCTAATAAATTACCAGAATAAATTTCTCTGGTGTTAGGTTAATAAATATAAATACTTTTATAAAGGTCTGCATCTGTCAAAATTTTCAAAAAAAACGTTAATAACTCAAAAACGGTTCATTTTAGACATAAACAACCTATAATATTTTTGAAAGGGAATTTAATTTTACATCCAAAAATTACAAAATATACAGGGTGTTCCATATAAAAAAACAATGTTTAGTATCAGAGCGCAAAAACAAAACACTGTGTATAGTTGAAAGTAATTTTAGATTATGTAGTAAATGATTACAAACAACTTTTACATTTAACTTTTTTAATATTATTACTAATAACAGAGCTATCGAATAATTCGTCTTGACTGGGACGCCCTGTATAAACAAACCACAGAGGACAAATATCAATATCTTAAAAATAATAGGCACAACCATAATAAAATTAGTGTAAAGATGATATAACAAAATTCGTATTGTCCACAGGCACTGAATGTTTTTGTATTGTTTTGAATTGCAATAAAAGTACAGGAAAGATATTGCATTATTTAACATAACGTATTTTGTTAAAGTAAGATTAAACACCGATTTAATGTGAATTTTTTTCTCTATACCTCTATGGCACGCAAAAGAAAGAGGGTTAAGAATGTTTTTTAATATTTTCAATTTTGTCAGATAGTAAACTTATATGAAAGAAATATTTATGGAATTGCAATATAACTTAATGTTTTATTAAATTGGTAATCAAATTGGTTTTATTGTTTTCCAGAAGACTGAAGTTTCATTTCAGCAGCAGAATTGAAATATAATTCAATATAAACCGCACAAAAGCTTTTTAACTTTAATTGAATTTTTACGTTAACTGACGAGAGTTTTGCGGAACTGCCTACAAAATAATCGTGCTAAACACTTAAATTTTGAGTCCCTAACAATGAAAGAAAAAATTATGTACGCTATGTCGCAGAGATTACCACTTCTGTCGTTTGCCTTTAGAAATATTCGAAAAGAAACTTATTAATTTTGAAATGGCAACATAAAATGACAATAATGTATTCGAAATGTTAATGACTTCAGAAATGACATAACTCATTTTTTATTTAATAGCAGAAGCGTACTTTATTAAAATTGGGTGTAGTATAAATTCTTATATTTTCTAGTTGGACGAACATACATATAAACTGCATTTTATACTGAATAACTTCTTGTCAACTTATTTTGTAGGCATATTTTCCATATATTGTCGTAAAAATTTTCAGATTTTTTAAAAATATTTTGCAAAATGTGATAGCAATGCAACTAGAGATACTATAAAAGCAGTAAAATGATACCACATTCTTAAGCGGGGTACACATGTACAAGTATATTGTGCAATATGTATTGCACAATATATGGCGCAATACCGTTTGTGCAATAAATGCATACACACGCTCAATGTTTTAATTTTGATATCGTACAGGGTGGTCCAAATTCGATGGGATTGCATGGGTATCTCGGTTAATATTTAAGATAGAGAAACGGTTAAATTACCAAAAATGTGCAGTTTTTTGAGACAAACTCAGAACCGTTTTAAAAAATATTCTATCATTTCCGGTTTTCGAGTTATCGAATAAAAAGTGTTTTTTTGTCATATTAATAATGTGTCATATCTCCGTTATTGTTGTAAATATCAAAAATATTTATTAAGATTATTTTTGGATATTTTTATGTTTAATTTGATTAAATAAAAAAAAAAATTTTACGCTCGCCGTTAAAAAGTTATGACACAAACTTACCTTTTTTTAAATGGAAACGATAGTTGGCTATGACCTATTTAAATTAGTTAGAGGATAAAACGGGCTACTTGACCTTGCTTCACTGAAAACCCACCCCCCTGTAACGATTGAAATTCCAAGTATCTAATAAAATTTATGATACGGTACCAACCGTTCAATAAAATTATGAAACAATTCATTTATTTTAGGCATTAAATTCCATGCAGTTTTAAACTCTATTGTAACAGGGATTTTCACCTTTATTAAAGATAATTTCGTGGGAGTGGGGGCGATCTGATTCAAGCAAATCAGAAAAGTTTCTACAGTAAAACTGTAATTTTGGAAGATAGTAAAGTATTCTATATTATCTAACTTTGCATTAAAACACGTTTAAACGTCTAAAATTAAAAAATAATCGCCTGCGGCGCATTTTGCCCCCCCTTCACTTTTTTGGGTCGATTTTTGCTTGTTTTTGGAAAAATCAAAAGTTAGCAGCCCTTATTTATAGGAGCGGCAAATTCAGGGACCGCCCCGGGCGGCAAAAACTCTAGCTACGCCACTGATCGTAAAACACAAACTAGAAATAATTTCGAGAAAAACAGAGTTGACAGCTAATGACAATGTTGCCATATGTATTATTTTCATTCAAATCAGTAATTTACATATTTTCAACACCAATTTTTGAAAGGAAGAGCACAATATCTAGGAAAAAATACTATTCGAAATTTATTTTTATTCCAAATTGCAGCTTTTTCATTTGCAAGTATTAAATAATAACGCTTATTAAAGGACTAAATGTCAAAACTTTGAGGACCTCTTGCAGACACAGCAAGCATGGTTCAACATTTTCGTATTAAGATTTTCGACTTAGAATTTTATGAAGAACATCGCCACGTGTAGCGCTTCCGCCAATTTTTACACACCCTGTATATGTCGTAGGCATAATGTGAAATCCGGCTTTTTACAAAATGCCTAGGTCTAGGCCTAGGCCGTCAAAACGAGCAAATTATGACTTTTTTAAACTCATACGTTTGTTTTCATACAAAAAAAAGCTTTAACCAACCTTTAACCTGACCCTCATTCATTTGGTCAGTAGTAGAGGGTCAGGTTAAAGGTTGGTTAAAGTTTTTTTTTGTATAGGTTTGTTTTTATTAAAAAAAAATTATGCCGGCATTTTATTATTTGCCTAGTCAAACACGAGATGCCCGTTTTGCCGGTTTTTTATAAAATGCCTAGGCGTTTTATAAAATGCCGGATTTCACATTATGCCTACGACACATACACATCATCAGCTGATGATTCACTTCTTTTGGAATCGCAAATTTTTCTTATTTCTTTACGACAATTCATTCGTAAAAAAACAATTTTTTTTACAAGAGTATATCTAGTTGCATTGCTATCACATTCTTTATCCACTTCGAGCAGCTTCTCATAAGCCACTGTTCTTTTTTGCTATAAGACCCATCGCTATTATTCCACAGCTTTGGTAAATTACGATATAGTTGAAAGAACTTTAACATCAAATCAAGCCCTTTTCATTTCCCATGTTTACAATGCTACAAATGAACTGCAGATATTGTGCAATACGGCCGTGAGCGAACACACATGTTCAAGTTAGTGCGCAATTAACACAGTTATTTGCAATTTATTTTGTCAATCTTCAATATCAATATTATTGCTCAATATTTTTGAAAATAATGTATTTATGTCAAATTTCTTGCATCAATTTTAATAATTTTGTTTTAATAAATAAACCATTTTTGTCCATTTCGATAAAGAATAAACAGTCATATCATAACTTTATTTTGTTTTAATTAACCTGTTAAACAATGACAACGTACAACCTAAAATTGAAATTAAAACAAACGTACCACTCCAAATATTTTTTTACAATTTTTTTTTCAGAGTACTTAAATTCTTTAAAATTTTGTATTTTTACCTATAAATTGTTATTAGATCAGCAATAACTCGAGAAATATTAGTTTCAGACGTATTACACCTTTATTAGTTTTTGAAGACAATCAATTAGGTACCTACACAAAAATGTAAAAGAAATACCTACCGACAAAAACAAACACCTTGTGTATTATTTAAAAAATATAATTGGTCAGAAGGCACTATAAGAGTATTGTTAACAAAACTAACAAATTATTTTACAGTGATATTGTTAAATTGCTCAAAATGACCATTTTGCTAGAAAAAAATCTAAATCATTCAAAAACTATTGGTTTTATGTTCATACAACCTTTTATTATTTTGAAAGAAAATTAAATAGAGGGTGTGTGTGATTGCTGCTGTCCAGTAAGTATTTGCTGTCATTATTTTTTTGGTTTAAATAAAATGGTTTTGCTTTTAATTTTTACTTTTCTCCGCTCTACCCCTTTAGATATTTCTCCCACAGGTTGAGATTTTACTGCATCAACGGATCACCTTAACTACCAAATTGCCAGATTTAATGATTTTCGGTTATTTGAAACCGTTAAGTGTGACTGTGAAACTTTGTTGTGTAACCTGTTGTGTGTATAAGTAACTGTAAAAAGTATTTTATTTGTACTTACTATTTATGTGATAGCGTGTGGACTACACATGATGGTATGGCGTGCAGGATCCATTACTTCTGCAATGGAAACAGAACGTTACCCATTTATCATTTTTACAATGTATTTTTAAACAATCTGCTATCGAGCAAAGATTACTTTTCATACAAGACATGTAATCACGTGCAGTTAAAAATATATAGTTGCACGAATATTACTTGCCTTTATATAATATTTATTTGTTGTTACTTATATTTAATAAAAAGTTTTTTCAAAACTCTAGTTAAGACCTTTTAAAATAATGCAGTAAAGAAAATTCGGCTAATGTCTGCACCATCGACTCAATTTTGTAATTAGTAACATTTAGAAATTGCAAAACTGCTTAGTATAAAGAAAAGTAACGTGATATATGTGCTGTTAAAACCCATAATACTATAAGCAAACATCAAAGTTTAATCAACAGGCTATACCAACAGTCTAATATCTCATTCGAGTGGAAAGAATCCGGAAATAAAAACAACAAGAGTAAAACGAAAGAAAGCCAAGACATTTATTTCATTAAGGTGGTTGTTGAAATATTGTACATGATAATGTAGTAATTTACATTTATTAAACTGCTTGAGGTACGTATATTTGCTTTCATTATGTTTTTGGTAGAATAACCATGATGTACAAGTATTAAACTTAATTTAAAACATTAATGACTAAACAGATATGAGGTGCAATATTAAGCTGTAAAAACATTAACGCGAAAATAAAACGTTTAAAAATAGAGTAGAGAGTAGAGGTTAACTGTTCAGTTTACAACCTATGCGTTTTGATTGTTACAGCAATGAAAGAGAAATGAACATTTTGTATAAAATTGTACGACGTACACTTGCGATTTTAGAAAATAGTGAAATAAAAAAAATATTTCTCCCTCCTAGCTCTTCAACACAAAATTTATTTATTAGTTTTTATTACTCCGATTTTACTGAATGAAAAATTGCTTCTCTCTTTATTTTCACATTTCAATATAATGGATTGGTTTAGCATTTTTAATTCTACAACTTTTTTCTTAACAGTCGTTTTCTTTTATTCTTTTTCTTTTATTGCCTAGAAACGATTGATGACAAACTGAGAAAAATAAATGTGAAGGGAAAAAGGAAAAACTTTATCAAAAACTTGCGTTAAAACATAAAAGGTCAAATACAAATAACCAATAAGTTAAACAGAAGTGGCTTTCAACCATGATGTAAATTATTACCCTGATTTTTGAAACTATTTTTGAAAATGATTTTTTTGTTATGTAGAGATCACAGTTCCAAATAAATACGAGGGTCAAGCTAAACTTTTTGAAAATAAAAAAAAAAGTAAAATATTTTCTAAGATTTTATGTTAAACTGGGTCCTTCAGCCATTTATACTTTCGACAAATCTCCCAACTATTCTTGTTTTGGAATACTTGTAAACGGCAGCATCAATCTCATCCTCAAAAAATAAATCTACCTAGAAATTTTTTTAGGTCCAAAAATTAACCATTGCCAAGTTAAGTGAGTACAGTAGATGCTTTATTACTTTTTTTACACTCAAAAACTGAAGAGTTGAAACTACCATTTGAGATATGCATCTTATTTTGTTTTGTGTACCATTTCGCTGCAACTGCCTCCTCAGCTTCTGCCATAATCGTATTGACTTCTAAACTAAAATCCATACATTCTTTTTATCATTGCTTTCTGCTTTTTGGTCATTGTCAGAGTTTGCTCATCTTTGTCAGTCCACACACAATTTTCTTTCTAGTGGGCATTCGAAAAAGAAAATAGTTTTTGTTTGTCACAATTTACAAAGGAATTTGGCGCTCGCCATTAAATTAAATAAAAAATTTTAAAATTTTAAAGCGAATTCTAATCAACTTTAACAATTAAACGTCAAATGACAAGTAGACAACTAAATAATAGCTTTGTTCGCGGAGACAGTTCAGAACTACTTCAGAACCGAAACATCACGTCACGGCATTTAAAGGGCGGAGTTAAGTCCACGAAATTTGCCAAATACGCTAGAGCAGTGGTCCCCAACCTTTTTATCGCCGCGGACCGGTCAACGTTTGATAATTTTACCGCAGCCCGCTGAGCGGGGTGGGGTGTTGATTGTTTATATCTTAGATTGTTTTGATTTAATTATTTTAATTTAATTGAATTATACATGCCTTCAAAATAAAATACAGTTACACCAAAAAATGAATATAAAGTGATTTACGTAATTTTGAGTTTTAAGCAGGGTCTTGGGCGGCCCGGTACAATTTGATCCATGGACCGGTACCGGTCCGCGGCCCGGGGACCACTGCGCTAGAGGGCTAGAGCCATCTAACAATAAGTTATAAGTTAATAACAGCTTTGGATGGTATGAAATGTTAACGCACGCGCGAAGCAAAACTGAGGTTATACAATTTGTGTTTTTAATGTTTAAAATTTGTGGAGGTTGTAAACATGTAGGTAATTAGGTATGATTAGGGTTTCGCAATTTTGTAAAACCGTGTAAGAGTTCCGCAATAAAATAAGTTTGGGAACCGCTGAATTACATTCAATGGGACAATCTAAACAGATTAATCTTCCTTAGGTGTAAACACATTTTACTGTGGTTACCTTTGTTAATAACAATCATAATCTCAATAGCAACAATGGTAACCACAGTAAAATGTGTTTACACCTAAGGAAGATTCATCTGTTTAGATAGACCCCAGTGGCGTTCGGTGACTTCAACCAGGGGATGCTGTCCAAAAAAACGAACATTTTTTTTTTTAATTAATTTTATTCTACGATCTTTTTTATAAAATTCGTCTATAGCAACATCATACAATCTTTTTTAATTTTTCATATTTAGCAACAATTTTTTTTCAATTAATATTAAAGCGAGAGCAGTCTATCGTCATTTTGGCTGCTTCTGGTGAATGTTTTTATTCTTTTCATTGTCGAAAACGATCGTTCAGCCGATGCGCTCGTGGAAGGTATAGTGCAAATTAATTGTATTAATTTAAATACTTCTGTCAAAACATCTTTTAGCTCATCTTTCACAATTAATTCTTTTATGCAATTTATAGATTTTAAATGAAAGTCGGGAGTCGAGTACAAGTAAACTAATTGACTTTTTAACTTCATAAAATCAAAGTATTTTCTATAAGTTGGCTGAAGTGATTGTAATAGAAAATCCGGAAAATTCTTTTCATATTCTTTAAATTTTCAATAAAAAATTGCAATTATTATTACCCACAGTTTCATCCATATTATGGGTCGTATTAAATAATAATCAAAATTCTAAGTAGCGAAACAGTGCACTAAAAATAGAGTTAAGCTTATTTAAATAAAGAAGCTTGATTTAAAGAAAGTAAACAAAAATCAATTTACAACGGAAATGATTATTTTGTAGCGTGCGGTAATATCAATCGAGTGCGGCTGCCCTACCATATAACAGTTGCCCCACACAGAGGAACCATGAGAGTAATCGCTTCCCGTAGCTGTTAAGTAAAGCAACGATGCGGGCAATAGACTAGGGACTGCATCGCAGTGCGCATGCGCCAAGAACGCAAATTTTGAATCCACAATCAGAAACGCATCCCTCAGTCGGGCTCACAATCGCTAGTGCTGTACATCGCAGACATTTAGTCAGCCGCTCGCTGGATGTAGATTATATAACGCAAATTTTCGAGCAGGCAAAACATCGTATATAATAAATAAAATTATCACGTAACAAAAAATAAAATCAAAGCAAAATAAAGCTACACGAAATTCAAATATGATACGGAAAAAAATATTCTTGACGTGGTTTAGGGGATGCGCCGCATCCAACGCATCCATGGACCGCACGCCGCTGATTGACCCATAGTACAATATAACCTTAATTTTGCTTCGCGCGTACATTGACATTTATCTGTCAGACTGACGTTCGTGGAGATGAAAAATGTTTCAACTTAAATGGCTCGAGCATATACGGCAAAATTCGTGGACTTTACTCCACCATATCAATGACGTGACGTGATGTTTTGGTTCTGAACTAGTTCCGATGTTCCGGTTCCGAACTGTCTCCGCGAAATATAAAGGTGTAGGTTTTGTTTGTAACGGCTTCCTGTTTTTTTTTATATTAACTAATTTAGCTTTACGCACAGAACATAACGATTTACCCTTGTAATATCTATAACTACGTAAGGTTCTTGAAAAGTTAATAATAGCATAATTTTGAACGTATTTACGTATGTAGAGGGGATTCAGATTAATATAATCATAAAACTTCGCTTGGTAAACTATGTAGATTAAAAATTTACATGTCAAGAGTCTGACATAAACATCGTTTTTAGAAAGGCATTTTCACAAGTAAAAATTTAGTTGAATACTTAGAGGATATGTTGATTATAAGTTTTAAGTTAGCTTTGTAGAAAAATCGGATTATGAAAACGTACGACGTAAATACAGTGAGAATCCAATTTGAACAGTTTGTTAGTCAAAGTATAAGTTGGTAATAAATAAATGTCAGCTTCGTTCTTTATTTTTAATAATAATATGCGTTTAATTTGACTGTCGAATTAATGGATAACAAGCAATTGCAAGTAATTTTTTTGTACAAGTTCAAGTTCAAACTGGACCGTAGAGCAGCGGAAACGGCTCATAATATCAACTACTCTTATGCATTTGGCCAAGAAACAGTCAACGAACGCACTGTAGAACGTTGGTTTCAAACATTTCGCGGCGAAGATGAGAGCCTTAAAGATGAAGTTCGTTGACGTTTTTCTGCCATTGACAACAAGCAATTGAATGCATTAGTTAAAGCTGATCCACGCACACCGGTTTAAAAGCTTACTCAGGAGCTGGATGTAAGTCATCCATTTATTATTGATCACCAGAGGCAACTAGCAAAGTCAAAGAAACTTGAAAAATGGTTGCCGCACGATTGAACTGGAATCGTCGCGTCGTTCTACGTGTGTTCTACCGCAGGGCCGATGAGAGGGTGGGGCAGGGGAGGCTCTGAGCCCCGGGCCCGGAGGTAATTTAAGGGCCCAGGAGTCCACATACTTTTTTAATTATCACAATTCGTTTTTTTTTTTAAATAAATTTTCAAACAATTTATTTACTTGGGGCCCATGTAAATTTTTTCCCAGGGCCCGGCGACGTCTCTCGACGCTTCTGATTCTACTCTTCTTTGGTGCAACAAAATTGACCTATTTCTTAAACGTAGTGTGATGTGCGACGAAAAGTGGATTATGTACGACAACTGACGGCATTCTGCATAGTGGTTGGACATAATATGAACCATCAAAACACTTTTCGAAACCGAAGTTGTACCAAAAGAAGATTATGGTGAGTGTATGGTGGTCTGGGATCATCCACTATAGCTACTACTACTATTACAGAAGAGAAAAATTGTCAAATCGACAAATTGCACCCTAAAGAACACGTATGCAGCCAGCATTGGTCGACTAAAAGAACCCGATTCTTCTGCACGACAATGCTTGACCTCACGTTGCACAACCAACGCTGCAAAGTTAAACCAACTGGGCTACGAAACCCTGTCTCATTCAACATACTCACTGGACCTTTTGCTTACTGACTACCTTTTTTTCAAGCACTTCAACCACTTCTTACAAAACAAGGCCTTTAACAATCAAATTGCTGCTGAAAATACCTTTAAGGAATTCGTCAGCTCCAGAACTCACGAATTTTATTTTACTGGAATAATTAAAATGTTTGGATTATATCGGTTTTTATCTTGATTAATACAGTTTATTGTAAGCCAAGATATGTCCTTTTAAAGATTAAGGTTAGAACCGACATTAATTTGTTACCAACCAATAAATATGAAAATAAAGTTACTTATTATTTAGGAAAGCATCTTTCAGACCATAATCACGAAACCGGTTTTCAGACATTTTTAACATGAAATATATTATTTTAATTAAAGTAATCTTTTTTATTTGTTAAGTTTATTAATTATTCTCACCCACACTTGTACAAAAAATTACTAAATTTACTAAATGAAAAGAAGTACAAAGTTAAAATTATACGAGCTTCTTTTAAGTAAAGGTAAAAAGTACGTATAAAAGTTAATCTACCGAGACGCTGCATAGTACAAATAAAAATCTTTAACTTCACAGATGACCTGCACAATTGGGTCTTCAACGTAATCGGTAGCAAGTGCACATGTACAATGTAGCTTAATCCTTACATGTCTTGATAAAAACACTAGCACAGAACGAACTATTTGGTTGATATTCAGAACAACAAGCTGCACAAATACTTATGTGTAATTATTTAGATATTTTTTGGAAAACCAAATTGTAATCAGTAGTTTTTTGAATGTCTTAAATAATAACTAACATATTTTTTTTTTTATAAATGCTTTGAGTAACTCATTGATGTAATATAAGTAGTATTAATATTTTTAAAAAACGCTGGCCCAGATTCAAGACTCAAACGTCGTTTTAAGTTTTGTACAATGTATTAAGGTACTTCATTTCCAATTTGAAAATTCGATGAAGAATTATTTTTTGTGTATATTCATCTTAAAATGTTGCTTTTTAATAAAAATGCTTTAGAGAAAGCTTTCACACACGTACAGGGCAGGCAAATTTCGATGTTTTCATAGGGAATCTCGGCAACTATAAGAGGTATCAAAAAACGGACCGCGCATCCTCGATCTCTTTTTTCAAGAAAAATTTAATGGTGAAAACAAAAATTGGTTATCGTCTTTTGTTTTCGAGTTATCGCCGATAACTCGATTTTTCGACTTTTCGTTTTATGACTGTATCTCGCTTGTTTATGAAAATAAACGAAAATAATTTTGACGTCCTACAGGCACTTTTTTGATAGAAATGCAGTGGCGTAGTCAATTTTCAAAAAAAAAAAAAACGAAATTCGAGTTGTGACATAAAGTTGTATTTTTTTAAATAAAACCCATAGATGGCTATGGCTTATTTAAATTCCTTATTTTTTTGTCATTCCAAATATATAAGGGTTGATGGATTTATTTTCAATAATACGCAAGTTACGGAGGTTTTTTAGTTTTTTTTCGAAACAAAATTATAGTAGGCTGTGAAAACAAAAACAAAACAAGGTGTAAAACCTTTATAAACTCATTTGGTACAAGTTACATAGGTTTTGTAATTTGTTGTTGTGATAAACATTATAAATATATAAAAATAAAGAAAACAATAAAGTCGGAATCTGCAGTAATGTAGTTTATTGTAGTTTATCTTATGTTCAAATATTTGTAATGTTTATCACAACAACAAATTACAAAACCTTCGTAACTTGTACCAAATAAGTTTAAAAAGGTTTTACACCTTGTTTTGTTTTTGTTTTCACAGCCTACTATAATTTTGATTAAAAACAAAAACTAAAAAACCTCCGTAACTTGCGTATTATTGAAAATAAATACATCAACCCTTATATATTTGGAATGACAAAAAAATAAGGAATTTAAATAAGTCATAGCCAATTATGGGTTCTATTTAAGAAAATACGACTTTATGTCACAACTCGAATTTCGGATTTTTTTTTTGAAAAATTTTCTACGCCACTGGATTCTTATCAAAAAAGTGCCTGTTGAACGTCAAAATTATTTTTCTTTATTTTTATAAACAAGTGAGATATGGTCATAAAACGAAAAGTCGAAAAATCGAGTTATCGGCGATAACTCGAAAACAAAAGACGATAACCAATTTTAGTTTTCACCATTAACTTTTTCTCGAAAAAAGAGATCTAGGATGCGCGGTCGGTTTTTTGATACCTCTTATAGTTACCGAGATTCCCTATTAAAACATCGAAATTTGCCCACCCTGTACATGTACAGCGAAAGTATTTGGTAGCCACCAAACCCTTATATATTTTTATTTATCGTTTAAAGTGAGATAAAATGCCAGAAGCAACATTAAAGGACAATTTTAATAAAACAACATATTTTTATTGAATTGGTTACATTGTAAAAGTCTTTTGAACTGTTAAGCTCAATTTAAATAAAAAATGGTGAACGTATTATAGCTATTATAATGGCATAATTAAAATTTGATCTTCTTTATTGCATGCTTATTAATTTATATCACTAATACTTTTTAATTATTATTGCCGACACTCACTTTAATTCGCTGTTTATTTCTTGTTGTGTTTTTAGCATGCTAAGAGAAATACAGAATTAAGGATTTGGTGTACCATGAAAAACTTTTCCGAACTTTTGACAAATTTGGATTCCGACTGTAACGGATAAAATGAAATTAAAAGTATCCTGGTCTTCCAGCAAGTATTATTAAATTTGACTTCTTGCCGTGTAGAATGACCTAAAGCGGATTGTAAAATAAACAAGTTAAAGAATGTGGGTTGTTCATTCGACATCCCTAATCAATTTTGTGTCTTTAGCAAACTTCTTAATGGTTTATTAACATAGTGCCGTAGACAATAGTCTATCGTTGCCGGAAGATATTAATAATGTCTTGAGGCTTCACTGCAAGGATGCAAAAGGAACGATGCTGTTCCATGAGAATACGGAGCTTTTTCATATCTTAAAGTTTTTAATAATGCGTAAATCGAAGCTGTGAACGAAAATTTCTTAAACCTTCATTTTGCTTGATGATGTATTGGGATAAAAAGTAATATTTATATCTCTGCGTGGATCATGATTTGGTGCGAAAGTTAAGCAAAGGAGTTCTAATTTTTTGTTACCAGCTAAAAAATATAAATATTAGAATAGAACAGTTTGGTTCAAGTTAGTAATGTAGAATGAAACGATAAGGGCTAAAAAATTTTTTCTTTGGTTTTAATTTAAATAATGAAATGGAAGCGAAAGGTGCTTTTTATACTCGCAGACTAATAAAACAGATAAAAAGCGGTTTGTTATCAGATAATCATTTTTAGGCATAAAAACAAAACTTCGTTCCAATTGTCTTATTAGTTTCATTAACGAACGCCAAACGAACATGCTAATGTCGACGTTATTTATAGAAAGATCAAATACTGAGTTTCGTGCAGTAAATAAATTTCTTACAAAACACGACCAAAGTGTGAAAACACCCTAATTGAAATGTTAGCAGTTTATATAGATATTTTTCCTGATCAAACTATGGTTTATAAGTGGTCACGTTTATTTAAACACAGTAAATAATATTTAGAAAGCGATGATCGCAGTAATAAACCAAGTGACGTCCTGATATACGAAATGGTCATAAAAGTCGAGGATGGCCTTATGGAAAATGATCGGCTAAAATTTTTAGAAACCGCAGAATGGTTTAAAATATTACAACAAATATTACACCGCAACAAAAACAACGTTTGGCGTTGGAAGTAGCAAGTAGTTTTGGGAGCCGTGTGGAGCTATTCCAGTACACGTTATGAATCGTGTCCGGAACATTCTTCGCCCACAATTCTTCGCCCAAAAATCTTCCCCTCCACAATTCTTCGCCCACAATTCTTCGCCGCCACAATTCTTCGCCGCCACAATTTTTCGACGCATACAATCATATCACAAATTTTGTTTGTAAAGCGGAGAATTGTGGCGGCGAAAAATTGTGGCGGCGAAGAATTGTGGAGGCGAAGAATTGTGGGCGAAGAATTGTGGAGGCGAAAAATTGTGGGCGAATAATTGTGGGCGAAGAATGTTCTTAGACCCTTTATGAATTGCATGGTTACTGGAGAGTTAATTGTTTCTTAACTTGAAAAAGAATTTTTGTGGAAAGCTTTTCGCCGAGGATGAGAGGATTGCAAGCAGTAATAATCCATTTATTTTTGAGGCAAATTGGAAAACTATTTTTATTGTGCATATCAGCCACGTCTTTCTATTTTGGGCTGCTTTCTTTAAGTTTTCCAATGTCATTTTCGTCTGCTGCTTGCTTTATTTCAGTTCTTCTTGGTAATAATTTGCACTTTTCTCAGCTTTCAAAAAAGTAGCCCATTATTGATTTTTTTCTAGTGTATGCTATGTTCTTGCATTTGAATTTTGTATTTGTGATAATTAAATCAATTTTCAACCCAAACTCCAATATTCTTTCTCCAATATTATTCTTTGTAAACTCTCTCTCAATTTTCAAATAGGTTTCTACACCTTCATTGTCGTTACCCACTCTTCCACTAAAGTGTTCCAAAATGACAATCGAGTCCTCCACTATCAACTATCGTTTGCAAACTATTACGTAATTTTTCTTTTTAATTTTTTGTTGATTTTTCAATCAAAGTATTCCCTATTAGAACGTTCAAATTATTTTGTTTAATAATTCCGTTTCCATCAGTTAAAACCTCTCGTAACAGTATTTAACAATTTTTCTTACCCCATTTTCTTCAATTGTTTGGATTACTCATGATATTGAACCATGAACATTTTTGCCATATATGTTTGCATCTTTTTTTTTATTTTTTACTGTTACAAGACAACTTTACCGTCACATCATTTAAAATTGAGAACGATAGCCTGTACAAAAAGTTGGCTAGACAAACATTTACAAATTTGCATACTACTGCAACGTTAAACGTCGCATCACATTTACATCAAGTTTTTACCACCTAACGTCAACTCAGAAGTGCTCTTCTGTCTATGCAGCAAAGAAATTATTCAGAGTATTTAATATACACATGAAATTATATTGGAAATCGATCAATACATTTTAAATTATTTTTATGCAACCCTATATTTTCATAATGTTAGATAATGATTTTTATGGAATTTAATATCGTCTCAGAGTTATTTCCTAAATAAAATTATTTACATTAATTTTTAAAAAATTATTTTAACATTTATAAAACATTATTCTAACAAAAATCTGTAATTTAAGTTCAAATAATTGTAAAGAAAATGTATTGCAAATAATAGCAAATATTACTAAGCGTTGCGTATAATTGTAACCTTCAGAAACCTGTCCCAAAATTCAATTACAAAGAATTAATTTGCATGTTCAATCGACAGCTCCCGAGAATATTTACCACAAAGAAAGCAAACCAAATTGTCAAATACGTTGCGTCTCTTAAAGGCTTAACTTGCTTCATGTCGTGAAGATGAACTTATTATCTAATTTTATAAATTTTCAGGTTCGTTTGGTAAGTAAGTTAATAAAAATTCGGTTAAGATTATTGTTGTTTTAAGCAATCAAAGGTTTCTAATAAAATTCAATTTTCACTTTTTGCCAATAGATTGAGTTTTACTTTTTTACTGTTTTTTTTATAGCTTGTCATAGGGCTATTTATTGATACAAAATTAAAAAACTATTTTATAATACAAAAACAAACTTTTTGAACTACTTAAGATTAGAAATGAAATTCTATTGCATTTAAATTAGGATATAATATAAAATGTCTTCATTTTCAGGACATTTCAGGTTTTTTTCATAGGTATGTTTTATTAATGTTACAAAGAAACTAACTTAAATTAAAATTAAGTCACATCAAACACATATTATGAATGCATTAATTATTATAGTCTAATAAACAGCATGTAAATGTCAATATTCGACCAAATAATTTGAAAGCTAGGGCCGGTTAATTGAAAATTAATTATTGGTCAATTTGCTTTGAACAAGTCTTTTTAACAAGTGTTTTGAGAAACATTGTTGTTCCTGAACCTGCAACAAGTGTTTTAAACAAATATATAGATTGAATAACCTTATCACGTACGTTGTTGTCTTGTGTAAGGCAAAGCACCGGTTTGGAAGCAACTATAAGAAAAATACAATCTTGTTCTTTTATTAAGCGTTAAATTAAAAGTCCCCAAATTTCGAGTAGTATGACCTTTCCTCAGCATTTAATAACCTCGTCATTGACACTAGTTTTTTAATTCGTTACTTGAAAATAATGCGCCAAATAGTATTATCTATATATATAAAAATAAATATGTTTGTTTGTTTGTCCTTTATGCATTCCTATACCATGCATCCGATCCTGACCAAATTTGGCACACACAATCTATAGGACCATGGGAAAAAGATAGGCTATATAAGAATTCCCAAAAGTTTCAGAAATTCCCAAAAGATCCAAAATTTCCCAAAAGTCAAAAACTCCCAAAAATTCAAAAATTTTTAAAAGTCAAAACGTCTGGGAACGTCCGCCGGGCGCGAGCGCGAAGCGCGAGTAGTCTGTGATTGATAAAATAATTCACCGAGCGAAGCCGGGTAACTACGCTAGTATTAATATAATCGCAAATTTTAAAACGTCAAAAGTTTAAAATAATTGACAACAACCATAAGGAATTGGTAGAGGACATTCAATCGCAAAACGCATAATTTCACAGTTAAAATTAAATTGTATTTTCTTTAAATTAGTTATTACAATTTTTAAAGGTTAGATTTAGAGCTTTTAATTAAACTTCAGCTCGTCCAAAATAGCTAGAGTAATTTGTAAAGGTTAGATTTAGAGACGTTAATTAAATTTATCGCTCAGATATTTACTTCTTAAACGAACCGCCAATATTTAGAATATTGATGTTGCTGCTGTCTTAGAGTAAGTAACTAATTTATCTGCGGATTCTGGAATATTTGTTAATTGTGTATAATTGTATTAGTTTTACTCCAAATGGAAACTCGCTAATTAAGTTTACACGAATTTATATTTCGTACTGTCTTTGCAAATATAATGCAGCGAAAAATAAAATATATACACAAATAAAACTTTAATGGCTCTTTGAAATACTGTTTAGCAATTTCAATTAAACAATAAAAATTTTGCTTATTTAAACAATTTTTGTATTTTATTTTGGGTATATAACAACATTATTATATGTTTTCCATTATAGTTAGTTTTCTTGTTTACATCACTTTTTACGTGAATAACTTTTTTTAACAGATATTACAAAAGTAATTGTGGTAAAGGTTTTTTCAGGGAACCTGTGACACAAATAATTCGTGAAAATATTATGATCCGTTTGTAAATACTTGCAATAAGTAACAGATAACTGTTTAAAAGAAAAATAATAGATTATTGTCTACAAAATTTGTTGCGTCGATATAATTTGTAAGGAAATTGGTATGGTTTTAGAGACACCTGAACGTGGTGAAAAGTAATGCTGGCTATTTTTTTACTTCTAGGAACTAAACGTAGGCGAACATACTGAATTTGCATTGTAATTAACTACCATTGCCAAAGGGTGGACCTTCTTTTGTAATTATCGTAAAATAAACTTACACCTGAAATTGAATCGGTTGTTTGCGCTTACATAAGTTCATTGTGTTTAACCAGATTTAAATAAATTTTAAATAGACATTATTTTAATGTGCAATAGTGGCCTTAAAAATTGCATATTACTAATTAGTGGCTAAATTTTAGTAGAAAATATTGGAAAATGCCATGTTTTCGAAAAATTATTGGCACATTATTTCAATTTCTCACTGTCAACTAAATATATTTACTAAAAATTTTACTTGGAAATTGTACCAAACTTCATCTTTCCGACTGCGTCTATGTTTACTAACGATGTATGGAGTTTGTCGCTGTTAATGAGAGAAAGAAGCAATGTTAAAGATACTTCTCTACCTACTATAGGCAAATGCTGTGACAGTACTTCCACCTACCCTTACCTTATCCACCCTTTGCTTGTTCCCCGCCCCCTCCTTCCGGACGCTAGTGACCACAGATGTCGAAGCGTCCTTAAACACTCAATTTAAAAAAAAAAGATCAACAGAGCCAATGACATTGTTTTAAATGACAGACGATTGAGAGGAAGCAGATATGGTAGACGTTTCAAAAGAACGAGTCCCTTTCATTTTAATAAAGAAACCGGGTATGTACCAGATGTGACAACTTTCTCGAGCTGGATAGGATGAATTTAACAAAACACCGACCGATTTCTTCCGTTGTTTTATGACCGTGGATAAAACCTGGGTTTACTATTAGACGCCCGAAACTAAAGAGCAGTCTAAACAATTAACTCATCGTGGTTCTCCTCCTTCAAGAAAGGAAAAGGCAAAGACCAGAAATATTATGGTATCTATCTATTTTTTGGAATTACAAAGGTATATTGATTATTTGAAAAAGGGTGAAATCATAACCGCAAAGTACTATGCTGATCTTTTGGAAAGTTGTTATTTGGGAAAACCCCCTGGTTTAAAAAAAAAATCACTACTATCATAACAATACACGTGTTCATTCGAATGATGTTACTCAAAAATTAAACTAATTAAGATTTGAATTGGTTGGCATAATACTTTTCTCCAGATCTAGTACCATCTGACTTTTATTTTTTTTTAAATCTGAAAGATTTTTTGGCTGGGAACCAATTTTTCAACAATAAAGAAGTAACGACGTCTGTTAACGAATATTTTGAGGGTCTTAACAAGAACTACTTCAAAGAAGGTATCCAGAACTTCAACATCGAAGGATCGAATGCATTAAATAAATTAAGTGGAGATTATCTAGAAAAAAGAGGTAAAACTTTTTTTAAAATTTGATTATTCATTTTCAACCGCAGAACTAATCATCTCATTCTCGTATATGTAAATTATTATTAAACAATCCATTAAAAAATAATTGGTTTGACTTAAGGAACAAGTGTAATGTAAATTTATGCTCGTATAGGTCATGTTACAGTGTACAATTAATAAAAAGGAAAACTAAACAGGTGATACAAGCTTAAAAAATATAAGTAAATTTGGTTTTTTATAATTTTGAGGAACAACACAAAAATATTAACAATTTAAAGTGTTAAAACTTTAAGTAATTTTATTTTGATGCCGTTTTTTTAACGTCATCAAATTTGTTTAAATGCTTTTGGTAGTTAAAATTAATTTTTCTACCAAAAAAATTCTATGAAGAATGTGACAGGGAGATGGCAAAATATCATGAAAAAGTAATGCATTAATTATTATTGAACAAAGTTGCACTTTCCGATATTTTGTCTTTGAATTTTTTTACTAGGTACATGTTTTTGTAGTAGCCGAGATTATCAATTAAATCATTGCGACCGTCTAATGTAGTACGTAATAACATGTCAGCTAAAAAATCCATCACATTTTGAGCTTCGTTGTATTGAGTTTATAAGGACCCACGTATCTTATATCGAATGTCCCTTGACAGCTAATCAAAGGCAATCGTTATATTTTTTATGATAAACTTGGCGTTTTATACGTTGAACGACAACGTCGATATTACAAATTTACTGGAACTTCCGGCATATTAGTGAATGTGGGTTTTTGTCGTTTAGTGGTATTAGAATCATTTTTTTTTATTCATTTCATTTTAAACAAAAAACAAAATTACACTAACAATTGACACTTGCTAACTTAAAATAGCTAGTTTAGGTTGTTAATAAGTAAAAGAATAGCTATGAATGGATACTCTCTGTAATTATTGAGTAATTATAAACGTAATTGTTTTAATAATGATATTTTTTTGCAAACTAATAAACCTTTAAGTAATACAATAGGTAATAAATAAACTGTCGACATCTGAATTGAGGCAGGAGCGTATACAAACAATAATTAAACAGTTGCCGTTTTAGTTAAAAGTTTCCTTTACTAATTACTCTAGAACACGAACAAATATCTATCAAGTTTAACTGTTTACTTCCTGCAGTAAACATACTCGAACAAAATACGTCAAGAAGCCGTATTACATTGCTTGATTTTTGTAGAAAAATAATACTCCTGTATTCCTCTTTGTCAAAGTATTTTTGTTATTAGTATTTTTTGCAATACTCTTTCAAGCACAGTTTGCAAATATTTATCAAAATTTATCCAACAACCCTGCAATAAAAGTTTACTTAAAATTTTGCAAAGAAGTTCAATAATTTTAAATTTCTAAATAATTTGCTACATCACAGTCTCATACTAAAAAAAATCCAGTGCTTAGGAATGGTTGCCATATTTTATTTTTGAGTCTTTTTAAAAATAATTTAGAAATGTAAAATGATTAAGTCATACATAAATATTTAAAAAAAAAACATTATTAAATTGTTTTTCGAATACCTGTTTTCGGAACGTTTAATTAAGATGTGCCTTCTTATTAAGTGTTTTATAAACATTTATCATTGCTTAAGATATGTCACTACGTCTTGCTGCTACCAAGTTTTTTTTTGTGTAAAACAAAGAGCTAAAAACTGTCACATTTGATGGACCTTATATTATGTACAATTGTATATAAAACAACAACCTCCCGCGGCCGTCTGTCATCGTAGGGGTTTCAGGTGGTTTCCCCTACCTACTATAGGCAAATACTGTGACAGTACTTCCACCCACCCTTTCCTTGTTCCCCACCCCCTCCACCCGGAGACTAGTGACCTCAGATGTCAAAACCCTCAAAAAAAACAACAACAACAACAACCCAATCACAAATTTAGTCATTGATTGTTTCGCGCATAATCATAGAGAAGTAATAAGAGAAATGTAAAGCAGAACACCAATATGTACAAGAGGAAATAAAGGGAAAAAAATCGAAACGCAGCGGCTAGATATACATAAGTGACTCGGACGAATATAGAATCAAATTTTTTCGTAAAAATCACTTAAAATTGGAATAATCCGTTGCCACTCCAAATCTGATACGTAAATATGTAAACATTTAACTAGAAGTTCACCTTCACTGAGGAACAGTGATGGATAAAAATGAAGAAGAGAAACAAAGTTATTGTTTACAAGGGAAATGTCTAATACAATTAGTAGTAAGGAACAAATCTAGCCAAAATTTAGGAATAAAATTCTATTTAACTGCTCTAATCTAATTAATTTTTACCTGAGGCAGCAAGAATTGGACAATAATAAAAGATATGAAATGGATACAAAACGCAGAAATAAAATTCGTTAGAGCAATGGTAGGGTGCAAATAAAATAGATAGAAAAAAAAAACAGAGAAATTTGCGACGAGCAAGATTTACAGCTTATAAGAAAGTAAAGGAATATGGAGCAGCTTGAAAATAGCTTTTAAAAGAATTATCAAATACGTATCCTGAAGCAGATAGGTATACCAATATAGACCCAAAGGAAGAAGAAACATGAGTAGACCGAAAAAAGGTGAAAAGAACAGGAAAACGAATGACGTAACGGGAACAATAGTCTAATACGCAACGAAGAAACCCAAAAAACTTTATTGTCACACTTGTACATAAAACAAACACAAACATTGATCTTGAACAATAATTCTATAGTTCCAAAATTAAAATTAAATTAGCGTTATACTAAATATGTTCAGTTTAAAGTAACAAAACGTATCCAATAGCTGCAAAAAATACACTTTTTTTGTTTGTTTTTATAAATTATAAACTCTGAAGGAATGAGAAGCATATCAGGTTGCCAGTCTTGTACCGGAAATTTTTGAACCTGTGAGCTGCTTAAAACGCATCCTGTTTTACGCCAGTGGAAGTTCCGAGATTCGTATTTCATGATCCGAATTCTACAGGTGTGCTATTTCTTTCAGAAAGACGCATTGAATTCAAAATAGATATGTGATGTTTTAATGTAATGCCAAGCAATTAATTTTATGCAAAGAAATAATTATTTTAGACACATATCTTGCTTTTGCTGCTTAAGCTAATAATACACTAACTCAAGACAAAAATTATAATAAACCCTAAATAATTGTAGTATTATTAATACTGAAAGTATTAATTATTGATGATCCAGATCTTATTACTTACGTAGCAAAAATGTGTGGTATGTTTGTTTCCCACACATAAAAATAATCTTTCTACCGAAATCCTTCTTAGTTACAAAAGGATGATGGTTTCAACAAAATTGCCTTGATACGCACACAACAAAAGGAGAATGTTTCGTCTCAATTTTCAGAAGTCTATAATCATAGCTTGAATGACACAGCTATGAGACGGCTGACACAGTCCCTTTGTATACATCGTATACAGAAAAAAAAATATGACTCAGGTCTAGCAAAATCTTATGTTGCCATCGATTGCGGTTACAGAAGCTGCAAGTTAAGAATAAAGCACGCGCTAAGACTAATCATAATCAGTAAAATAAAAAGTAGCTTAATTTATTACACTTTCATAGAAAAACCATTATTAAGTATCTTTTACCTGTGTAAGGATGTTATTTTTTTTTTCAAGAAATATTGACAAGTATTAAAGTCAGTTACGTAGCTGAGGGTGGGGGCAGCCCCCTTGCGGCACTTTTTTTGGGGCGGCAGTTTTAGTCTACCCAAATGGGGTGAAAATGAAAATCTCGGGGGTGATGAAGGATCAGTACTAGCGCTATTAGTAATGCAATTTATAATAGGGTACCAACCTACCAACCATTCAACAAAATTATGAAACATTTCATTTATTTTAGGCATTAAATTCCATGCCGTTTTAAACTCTATTGTCGCAGGGACTTTTCACTTCCGTTTTATTTCAAACATTTGGTTTGAGGTATAAATCCCTTTCTACATTAACCAATCGTCGCATAGCGATAACATTCGTCTAATTATTTGTAAATGGAGATGTACAAAAGTTTCGAACAGTGGTAAGAAAACTTTCAAATCATAGGGCACCAGAAACAATGTGTACTGACGATTTTTCATTACTTGTAGCTTGTAGGTGAAGACAATTATTTAATTTATATTTATATTGTTACGTTTTTGTAATTTTGCTAAATTTATTATGTACCTATGTGTACCTTTACCTAAATGGAAACCGTTAGTCAAAGCTTTTACCCTTATTAAAAATAATTTCGTGGGGGTGGGGGGCGAACTGAAAAAAAAATAAAAATTAGAATATGTTCTGCCGTAAAACTGTAATTTTGGATGATGGTAAAGTACTCTACATTATATAACGTTGCATTAAAACACATTTGACAAATAAAATTTAAAAAAAAACGCCTGTGGCGCATTTTGTCTTCTCCCACTTTTTTGTGCCGATCCCTGTTTGCTTTTGGAAAAATCAAGATTTGGCAATCCCTATTTAGAGAGGCGGCACAAACTTTAGCTACGCCACTGATTTAAGTATTAAAATGTTAACATGACCACAGAAATAAGATTTTTTTTAAACTAAAAACTGTGCAAGTGCCTTTTAAGGAAACTAAAATAGAATATATTAAATAAACACAACACTCGAAAACTGTTGGCAATTTATACAAATTTTTCTATCGTTTAATAATTTATAAGGTTAGTAAATTTTTAAAATAAATGAGGGAATTGAGATGTTAATGATCTCTGGGACCCTTCTTTGCTTTATTAGAGTGACAGTTAATTTCCGTCAACTCGTTCAAAAAGTTGAAGTTATTACGTAACCTAGTAGCTATTAAAATAAATTTTAAAGTAAAAAGGTGCAAAAGTATAAAAATAATTTATGACTGTCCTCATCCACACTAATAATAACCAGTGCTTTACATCTATAATGCATTAGAATTTAAATGAAATTTGTTGACCAGCGACACAATATTTTAAGGTCATTCGCAACACTAATTTGTCTCATTGAGCAGGTCAGTAACTTCAAGTATTAAAGAGTTGCTATTCGGCGAATAAATAAAACTAACTTCAAATTTTATCGGTAATCAGTGGCAGTGATAAAAAAGTAAAAAGGTGATAGACATGCCATTCTTTCTATTACTAAAAGGTACAGCAGCAAAATTGAACTTTAACGTGTTTTCAAGATAAAGGAATTTTATAAGGTACGCACGTAACATTCTTGGCTTTGTGTCAGTGAAGTTAATCGTTTCCTGTTGTGTTTCATGAATTGAAGAAATCAACTTTGTTCATTAGTCAGTCCTAAGATGGTAGGTAAACATCTGTAGAGTAACTCGTTTCTAAATGGTATCTTTTCCTTGAAGATGCTTTTATTGTGGAGATGAACTTGTATACTTACATATTTTTCGTTTCTGTACTAGGATTGCTGTTAAGTGTTGTGAATGCTATCGTTTGAATCCAATATTAAAACAAAATAAGTTATTGCTATCGTAATTCACCGAACAAGTTTGTATCCTTGTTCAGCCAAATGAAGGCTGCCATACACCTCGATTTTTGATAATGTGTAACTGCTATGTTGATGCAGAATTATGGATGCTACTTGGAACAGACGAAAAGATTCATATTATTTTGCCCTTAGAAGTACCAGCTAAAAGTAGCTTAAGGAAGATTTTTTTTAATACGAATGCATTTTAGTGGTCTTGTGGGTGAGCAAAAAGCATTGAAAATATAGTGCGAAAATATTGTTTAAGAATATATGTATATTGTCGGTACCATTACTAGAGGCTTTATTGGTCGTACTAAACAACAATTTTTTGTCTTAGATTTTGTATTGCATGACAAGTTCCAATGTATAGACATTAATTGAGTAGCTCACTAAAAATACTTTTTTCTGCTAAATATGTTCTTTTTAATTCCTTTGCCAAATAAGATAAGGTTTCTCGTAAACCACATGGGTTGATTTACATACACCAGACAAATGACACATCTGTTACTTTATAAATGACATTTGTAGTACGTGGTAGGTAACGTCATAGCTGACGTCATCAATAACACTTTTTCGTCATTAATATGTTTACGAATTTAGTCGGTTGGGCCATGCCATTAGTTTGGTATCCTTCGGCAGCACCTTAGTTTTTCGAGTGTTGTTTATCTCAAAATCATCGATTTCTCAAGAAACTTTGCTCTTCAGAGTCGCTGTTTTTTTTTAGGATATGTAATTCCAAAAGTATTTTTTAATGGGGTTTATATAAATAGCCCGGTGGAAATTTGGCAGTATGAAACGAAGATTATCTGGAAGAGAGTTGCACGCAATTGCTAAGAATTTCGTGTAGAAAGCGAACGAGGATAGTATAAAAGATATTTGAAAACCAGCGCTGTTTCAACTGATTGTGAACCCTGTTTTATAATGTATAATTTTAATCTGACCCACTGGGACACATTATCCCACCAAAAAACACAAGTGGGATAATACGTCGCAGGATAAAAGTAAAATTGATGATGGCGAGAGGGTTAACGTACGTTTGTTCGTTTCAAAATAAAATAGGCTTTAATATTTCTCCAATACTCTTAATACTTACGAATCATTTTAACATGATTAAATATAATTCATGTTCATGTTGATCTTTAAGTTTTGAGAGATTTGAATTTATAGTGATTGGAATGTGTTCTATAATCTTAGCTCATGAGCATACATATATAAACTAACATAGATAATCACAAATACATTATTAAAAGTTAATATTTAGTTTGGGGAGCTCATAGATAACATCAAAATCCAAAAGTATGTACAAAGCAATTGTCTAAAAGTATTATCAGTATTATATTCAGACTTAACAACTGGGACACCAAAAACCCAAAGTATAGTGGGTGTATCTTTTCTGATCGACTTCAATTTCATTGGATGGGTTAAACGATGTAAGCTGGGCCCACAAAGTTTATACATATAATCAGAAACTCCTGTACACATCTACGTTGAAGTAAGCAAATCGCCAACAAGACAAAACAGCTTGTCAGCAAGAGGTAGTGATTCATTGGACCTAGGTACCAGTTGTCATTCAAATGCAAACTGCTCATCTACAAGTCAATACTTGAATTATTGCAAACACAACCAACTTTAAGGAACGACAACTAATTACACCCTGAAAGTTCTACAGTGCTTCCAATCAAAAATATTGTGGGCTTTACCAAACTCATCGTAACATATTACAAAAGAAAGCCTATCTAAAAATTTCAGTGTGTTAGAAGGGTGACAGAACTATCATGACAAAGTAAAAGTATATCCAACTCGGTTAATTTCATGAACGAAATAAGGATTTTGCGCACGTTAAAGCGACAGCATACACCACCGGACCTGTAGACTTTGTTCGTAACTAAGTTACAACTAAAACCTCAAAGGTCACAAAAATCAAATTTAATTAACTTGACAAATTGCAACGACAGTGGAATGTTCAAATAATTTATTACAATCCTCGCTCAAACGGTTCTTAAATACAGTCGTTAAACAGAAGTTGAAAGCATGCGGTGAAATTTGGATATTCAAAAACTTTTTTTTAAAAATCTAGCTCAATTAAATGAAATAAAACCTGTTTAAGAGCGTATAAAATTTAATATACATGAAATATTGCAACAAAGGTTTTTTATTGGAGCCTTTAATTAAAAAATTCGTTAATAGATTTTCATAAAGATTTCAGTGTAATACAAAATATGAAGTTTGCTGAAAGCTTACGTTGAACAGGTGCTTATCTCACGACTTGGACGTAAACAGAGCACATTGTTCACGATTGAAAGAAGTAGTTGAAAAGGACGAAGTACCGAAAAATAAAGCCCGTATCCAGCTCTATATAAAACAGCATTTTGTACACAAAAATAATACTAAAGTTTAGCCTTTTGTCCTCGCACTTGTTACATAATATTTCTTCATCCCAGTCAGAGATACTTTAGATAGCAAGGCCACATTAAAAAGCTCATTAATCCGTATCAGGAGTTGTCAGAAGCTTGAATAATACTTTAGTTCATATTTTATTTTATTTTCAAAATTACATAGGTACCTACTAGGGTTTCTTTCCCGGAATCCTGGTCCATTTTAAGCTATTTTATATTTCCCGGGAAATGCTTTTTGTCCCGGGAATTCCCGGGATTTAAAAAAAGTGTTGTTTTCGTTTATTTTGTGCTAAGATCTTTGTAATACTATCATAACTTATCAGAATTTTATTCTTAAAATGTCTTTACTAACAGTAAATTATGAAAAAACTTCAAAATAATTTTTCTCTTTTAGTATGGTGCAAAGAAGCCCGGTCTCCATTACAAAGTTAATATCTTCAAAATACTTTTACAGTTTTATTTTTGTGTACCCTGATAATTCAAAGCAAAATAGCTTATAAATGAAATTTTATTGATAATAACGATGTTTCTTTGCTGCTAGATGCTCTCAAGACAACTTCACCTACATCAATAGAGACTGAGAGAGCATTTTATGCAGCAGGACTTTTTGTTAATAAATTAAGAAAAAGACTAATTGACTGAAGCACAGATCACCTTTGTTTTTTTAAATCACATTACAAAAATTCATTGTAAAAATTATATTATTGTATTCATAAATATGAAATTGCAATAGTTATAATTTCCAAATGTATGTTTCTCTCACCAATATTATTGAATTATTTGTAATAATCATGGAGCAAAATGTATTACATATATGACTTGGAGTTGTTTTTAAGTAATAAACCGCTCCCTTAATTTTTTGGGTTATTTATTCCAAAATATTGACATAATTTATTACATCCCGGGATCCCGGGAAATCCCGGGACAAAGGCCGATTTCTTCCCGGAATCCCGGGACAAGCAAAATGGTCAAATATGAGAAACCCTAGTACCTACAACCTAAATTCAAACTTTTTTGAGCCATAAGTATTAGTATTTTTATTACAATTAAATGCAACTGGTTTTTAATTCAGAAATTGTAATTTTTTGGCATTTATTTATTAAAAAAAGAATGTAAAATCTTCTGCAAGGTTGAAAAGGTACAAAAATATCTTGGTACATATTTTTATGTTTTTTTAATAAGGTTTTCGGAGTTACCCGCGTAATATTTACATATGCTAGACGTTTCAGCAAGCTCTTCCTTGCCATTATAAAGCTTTTTTGAAAAAAATGTTGAACTATTCGAATAAAAAGTTAACATAATGTCACTGGCAGAAATTAGTGACACGTTCTGTTAGACAATACTGACTAAATTTGCTTGGTCTCACACTTGACTGCGTGTTAGTTGTCGGCAAATTTATTGTCGTAAATTTATCCATAATTTATTTTAAAATTCCATATTTAAAGAACGTGAAAAAAAAATGTAATAGCAAAAAAGTTATTTAATTTTTAAATGGTAAAGTGACTTTTGGCCCACCCTGTTTATTTCCAATTTCTGTAATTACGCCTTCTCTCGGGATACAGTGCTAAGTATATATATTCGCTCAGCTTCTACACAGTTTTTATGGCAAAGAATGTAGCATCTCAACATGTCAAATGTAGCCATAATTATCACAACTGGGTAGGAAGTACGAAGACTATCGAATTACACAACAATACTATAACATTCTAATAAATGATACCGCAGAAAATTGATTCTGTCATTTGACATTTAATTAGTTGTATTTTGTTTTTATTTTCATAGATAGCTCGATGAGTGATTGGTAAAAAAAGGTTTTTCTAGATTTTGTGACTTATTTATAAAAATAGACATAGCAAGTATAATCTCAATAAAAATAGAAGAAAAAAGCACATTTAACTGTTTCATAGCGAACTTCTTGCCCATAAGAAAAAATAAAATTAGGGGTAATAACTCGAAAATGGTAAGTGATAAAAAAATCTAAAATAAGAGTTACATTCTACATTTAAAAGTACTAATAAAATGATTTAATGAATTTAAAAAAAATTATAAAAAAAAAAATTCAACATTTTCATATTTTTTGCCATTACATCTGAAGTACGAGAAATTTTGTACTTTTAAAAATCGATTTTAGCTCCTCTCATACTTAAAAGTAATTCATTCAATTTAAGCAAACTTGTATCTTTTATAATAAGCAAAATCTCCATGCTGCAAATGTTCTCTGGGACACATTATATTACATAACAGCTGATTCTGACTATAGCTTCCATTTAAAAAAGGTAAGTTTGGGTTAAAACTTTTCAATGGCGAGCGTAAATTTTTTTTTGGTATAAAATTTTACATAAAAATAATCTCAATACATTTTTTCGATATTTGTAACAATAACGGAGATATGAAACATTATAAATATGGAAAAAAACAGTTTTTTACTAATAACTCAAAAATCGAAAATGATACGAGTAGTTTTGAAAACCGATCTGAATTTTTATTAAAAAAACTGCTTTTTTTGTAATTTAACCGTTTCTATATCTTGAATATTAAGCGAGATACCCATGTAATCCCATCGAATTTGGACCACCCTCTACATTGATTTGTTATGCGTTTTTTTAAATAAATGTTTATAGTACACATATCTTTTATTTTGGTTCTAGGACAATCACCCCCTGGACAATCACCCCCCGGACAATAACCCCCGGACAATAACCCCCCGTACAAATAACCCCCGAACAAATAACCCCCGCACAAATAACCCCCCGTGTAAAAAAACCCGGACAATTAACCCCCGGTGCTAAAAAAAACAACGACTAACTTGAAATATCGGTAAATTATGATGGTCGTAATGTAAAGTGTTAAAGTTGCAAATAAAAAAATTAAAGGCAGAATAACAATATAATCTTCTTCTGGTGTTATCTTTGATTGGGCGCACTCGAACTGCGAAAATATATGGCGATATCTTAATAAGAAGCAGTTTGTATGTTTATCAAAGTATGCATAAATACGTGAAGTAAAGGAATAATTCTTGGAAAATATTATAGTGCAAATATCAAAGAAAGGATGACAATTATTATGGTTTGCAGGTATGCCCTGTAAAATACTTTACAAATGTAAGTTTATTTAAATAAACCATAAAGTTTACAAGTTTACTAATTTTAATCCTAATCCTATGATGTTAACATAATTCCAAATCGCTTCATGATGGCCATAACAGTGAAAAATTGTGCGTTCAAAGGTAACACCCGCAGAAGATTGAATTGTTAATCTGCCTTAATTTCTTTTTTTTTGCAACTTTTTCACTTTACATTGCGGAAATTATAATCTACTGTTATTTCAAGTAAGGCGTTGTTTTTTTCTGCACGGGTTAATTGTCTGGGGGGTATTTTACACGGGGGGTCATTTGTGCGGGGGTTATTTGTCCGGGGGTTATTTGTACGGGGGGTTATTGTCCGGGGGTTATTGTCCGGGGGGTGATTGTCCAGGGGGTGATTGTCCTGTTACCTTTATTTTACGGTACAAGTGATCCGTGTTTTTTTCTGAGCCACAGGCCTGACACGGGCCCAAAAATGTCTTTCGGTTTCCCTGTGAATAACTAAAAATTCTGTTTAAAATACCTAGCATTTTTTATTTAATGTTTACGAGTTGTACCCATCGTTGTACCACAGTTATTCATACATTTTATTCCCAAGCGCTTGTCAAAAAGTGTTTAAAATTGTTTACGAAAAATTATACTCTTTTTCCTATGAATTTTTTAAGCAATACTTTAAACGAGTTATTTTATTTTTAAATCAACCCAAGATCCATCGCATTTGTCCTAAAATGTATTTCAAAACTGTCAATTAATAGCTTTTAATTTTTACAAACAAAATTTTAAATGTTGCCAGGACAATATTAAAGTCCTGGAGCTGATCCTATTTTCCACAGAATATGTAATAAAATTATTTTTGTTGAATTATTTCCGACATGGATTTCCAAAATTTAATTTTAATTAGTCCCCCTGATTGATTAAACCATGTATATTCGAAACTTTAATAGTTTATACACCATCTAATTACAATCTATTCATGTATGTTTTAATCATAATAATATTACAAAATACCAAAACCGATACGGTATTATATAGCTATATATTCCATGCACATATTATACAGTTAGTTGATTTTCAGTACTAATTAAAAGATAAATATTGCTGGCCAAAATTCAGTGCTGTTAGTGTTTGGTTCAAATTTTGTTCTGAGTACGCAAAAATATTGTAACATCTTTCAGTTGCTTATTTTTGAGCAATCGCTAAGGCAGAATCAATACACTTTTATTATATAGGAGTACCAACTATCAATCATTTTCTTACACACTTTATTGTTAATGTATATATGTTAGCTATTTTAACAATAATATGTTAATATACAATATTCTGATCTAAGTTTCTGTACTGTTGGAAGATTGATGAGAATCAAAACTTTTATTATGGATAAGAACATCACTTTTTTATCTATTTTCAATGTTGCAAGCGGCTTATAGTAATCTTAAAGACGTCACAGTTTTGTTTGTAAGTTGTTCATCATGGATTCTTAAGTAGTTTAAGACTAATGGAGTGGCTACGATAAAAAAAGAAAGCTTATATTTAAAGAAATGCTGGCAGAAAGTCGTTAAAATGAAACTGCAAACAAAAAAATGATATAAAATGCACGCTACGACCATTAAATGCAGCTGCAAAATGGTTACTCTATTCTCAGTTTTAACGAGATGAAAAAATGTTGGATAAAACTTTATGTAAATATGTATTAAATAATACACAGCAAAATAGTGCCTTAACATTGTATGACAAAGTTTGTGTCACAACATGCCAGAAGTAAACGAAATCCAAAACTTAAAATACTTTTTTCTTCAAGTGTCTTATAATGTCTATATTATTCTACTGAACGCCTCATGTAAAAATACGTCAATATTTTACTAGTACAATAATATCTCATTATATCACTAGGACTATAATGGTCGCTAAGCAACCGTAAAATGCGCTACGCTCATTGGTTGAATTTAGTAAAAGTGGGCGTGATTTTGTTCAATACATGTTTGACAGGAGAATGAGAATCTGACAGATGAAGTAGGTAAAACTTTATGTATTTGCTTGATTTTCGCTATTTCTTTGACGCTTGGAAAAAATTTAATATGCACCTCGACAGGAAAATTCCTTTTTATCACTCGTGTGGTTATTTGCCTCGACTATATCCGCACTCGTGATAAAAAGTCGAACTTTACTGCCTTGGTACATAAATAACTATTGTTTCGAATTTTAAGTAGGTATGCAATAGCGTTGCATGTCAAATATTTTTCTCAAAACTTTATGGAGTGATTTATTTTGCGTTGAATTAGATAATCAATTCTTAAGTTAAACCAATAGAAAGGCGTATGGATCGATGGCAAGATTTTATGATCGTGGCAAGTCTATCGGTGACGTCAGAATAGATGTGTTAGTTTAGGTCTCGTTGATAGGCTAGATTAGTTTGTTATTGTTTGTTCAAAGTTTTTAGTGTCCTAAAACAAGAAAAAATGGATGTATTGAGTATTGACCCCCACCGTGAAGTGGTTATTGTAGTAGAATTTATTGATTAATCTCCCATCAATTAAACATTAAAAGTAAAAAGTAACAACAAAACGGTAAAAGACGGTTGCCGGTTGTAATATCAAACCGCTTATCTATTCTAATAGTATGAGTGAACTTAGCCGAACATTCGCATGGGGATGTATGCTTGCTTGTATAGCCGTAGACCGTAGATATGTTTCTACTTGACTTATTCCACCCCACGGCTAAGTTTTATAGCTTTTAAAGTCGATAACGCTTTTTTAGAGCGTTTTATTTTTTTTATGAAAAAAAAGGTTAACTTTTCTGGCGTTTATTTTCTGATATATTAAAAAGCATCAATTAATTTTATAATCTTTGAAATTTGGTGTAATTTTTTTTTGGTAAATAAAAAATGTGAATTATATGGCCCAAATTAAAATAAAAAGAATAGAGGAGAAGGTGGTAATATGGAACCCTGCTAGTAATATGGAACCCCCAGCTAACTAATAAACTGGTATCGGCATCTATTACCAAATACATACATAAATTTTAAGTAACACCTATGGCGAAAACCATATACGAAACTTCAGCACAAAAAACGCGGTAAAAATCGAATACTTTGAATATGTGAATGAGCACAAAACAAAAGTTTATTTTATCAATTTCTGCCAGAATAAAGATCAATTATATGCAATACTTTTAATGGTTTTTTGGCCTTGCCAGGCAGTACACTGCCGTTTAATCAAAACCTAATAAGTAAGTTTCCATTTAATTAACTGGTAGAAATTATACTAAGCGATATAAAATAGCATGCGATGTTGCTAATATGGAACTCCTCAGCGTTGGTAATATGGAACCGGGTTCCATATTATATTCAGGAGTTCCATATTACGAATTTGAATGTGGCTGCGTCGGAGTGAACGTCCTCTAGGCCCTTATGATATTTTTGAACTTTTTGGCCAAGCCTATGTGAAGTGCCAAACAGCAAGTATAGCAATAAATGGTTTTTCGAAGACCAAAAAAGAGAACTGTGGATTCAATGAATTATGTGCAACTTATGAGCACATAGTTATGTTTATGGGCATGTGAAAATACGCTTATGTTTGTCACTTTTGTCGTAAAGTAATTTATTTTTCTAATGGTTATGTTAATATAGGTGTTTTTATTCGAATATACTGACTTTTTTAGGGGTTCCATATTACCAGCATAGTTTCTTGAGTATACAATTTTGACCTTTTTACGAAAACTACTTGTTACATGCAAATTGGCAATGTTATTCTAAATTTGTCCATATATATGATTATTTAATATATTTAGAGCCTATTAATCTAAGCAGTTCATAGATAATCCTACGACTCTTCGATTTACCAAAGAAAAACAAACTGGAGTTCCATATTACCACCTTCTCCTCTACATAAAAAAAATTAGTAACCTTAATACAAATAAAAATCACTCATCCTTTTTTTCTAAGGATCTCTTATCGAATAGCAATACCAGTTTTAAGACTTTCGTTTTAAACGAAAACTTTTCTTTGCAAATTTTGTAACATTCTATAAGATTGTGTATTTATATTTTTCATTAAGAGTTTACAGAAAGTGCTCTAGTCTAGATAAAGGGTGCCCCCACTCGCCTTCATTAAGGGACGTGACAGATGATGCAGAGGCGCATTTTTAATTTTAAATTCGTTGTGTTTATATTCCTGATATTTTATTTTTCCAATAGAAATTTTGTGCGATTATTAATTTCATCCATAAAACCCTTGCTGAAAACTATTCTTCGGTAAAAAATGTAAGCTCTAGAAAGGGCCCCGACATTGTATTATGACAAAAAGGGGGGGGGTACATAAAAAGTTTGCGTACCCCTGCCATAATCAATAAAAATTTTCACGACTAGTTCCATAATATAATTTTAAAATAGGGATAGAACATGCGTACAATACCATTAATACCTACCTACATAACATTACCATTTTTTTTTTTGCAATTTGCGATAATACGATTTTTAAAAAAGTCGATTAGGAGAGGCGGCCATTTTACTAGACTTGTAAAAAAATTGGTGATGTAATTAACATAAGTACGCCGAAAAAAAAAATGTTTAGAAGAGATAATTACGACATCTTTGACTTTGATAGTTGATTAAAATGATTTTCTACAATTAGCTTTGAGCCCAACAAATTTTTTATTAATAAATTTTATTTATGAACATAGTTTGTCTTTTTTGGTATGATAGATTTTGATATTTCCCGCCAATAATTATTTAAACTGTTTAAATAACCGGATAGATAAGAAAATTATTGTTTGATTTTTAGTAGACAACATAATGTACCTATATAAAACATGTTGAGTAGAACCATCTAACTAGGTACATTAAATTTTGAGTTGTTGTCAATATGTGAAGTTTATTTTAATCTATAAAATATTGGAGTTATAGAAATTATTCCTAAAATAGAAAACGAAAAATTGAGGTAATAATTATTTCTGGTTTGTACTGCTTACAACGAGGTATGACGTTTTATTAATGACAGTAGTATTAGACTTGGGCTTGACTAAGAAGCTAATATATATTTTTTAAATATAGAGTTTACATCACCACAAATAAAAGCGTTGTTTTTTAACCTACAATGCTTATAAAATGCTAGAAAAAAGTCAACAAGATATTTAATACGAGTTACTTAAATGAAAGACAGAACAAATCCTTGCAAAACATTACAAACTGAATCAAAACTTTTAATGAAATCTGATTAATTCATATTGAAGAATACACCTTTGTTTCTAAAGCAGCATTAAAACAAAAAAAAATAATTTTAATATAAATTTTATAGCTTTATCGTTAAAGTTTTATTATTTTTAGAGCGATATTTTTTGTCCCTTAATAGCCATTAAATTCTACCAGCATCCCAATAGAATTAAAAAAATTACTCTTGGTGAAATTCATGAAATTTTATTGTCATTAAACCAAACGACAATTTAAGAGTGCAGTAATTTTCGGCGACTTTGCCAAATTGGTCAAGGTCAATTACTAAAATACCAGCCGCTTGTTTCTGGAGAAGAGGTTTTAATTACATCTAAAAATATCCGTAACAATTATGAGTCGAGTCACAAGAAGTATACAGCAGATCAGTGCAATTTTTCATGCAAATTTTTAAATATATTAATACAACGAGAATTGCTCTGTTGTGACTATTTTTACGAGCGTGGAGTCGTGTGCAATAAAAACCTACGCTCCAAATCAACAACAATAACAAAAAAAACTTGTTGGTTACTTAATTTTATACAACAACTAAATTTGTTAAATTTAATGATGATGACAATTAAATATAAGTATAAGTTATTAAGTGTCACTTTCGTCAACAGATGCTCTGATGTAATGTTTTAAAGTTATGCACGCATATTGAGTTAGGTCGTCGTATTGAGTAAAATTAGCAGAAATCGTGGGTTTTGCAAACCTTGACTACTAAATTGTTACATTTGCCGCGTTAGTGTTTTATTTAAAATGCACGGTGATAAATGAGTTTACAGTATAAACGTATTATACTCGACAGTAAAATGTGACAAGCATTTCATTCATTTAAGATGGTAAAAATGTCTCAACATTGCTTGTACTTGTACATTTCCGAACTTAAACATTCACAAAACTGATATACCTACAAGAAACATTCATAAATATTTAGTAAGTTCTCATCAAGTGTAGGATGGATGCTAAATGAATAAAATATTTCTTTTAGCTGACGTTTCATTGTTATTACGAATAACTTACGCAGATCTGCAAAAAAATGACAGTTTAATTAACAGATACAATATTTTAAAATATACAGAATCATTTACTTGACCCTAACAAATAAGCTTTTCAAAATTAAAAGCAACATTTTAAGCAGCATTCGGAAAATACTTAATTAGACAGGATTTAATAACCTATATCACCGGTTGAGAAGCGCTTGTGTATGTTCTGTGTTGAGAAGTGCTAACCTGCTAACCTACACTACATTGTTTTTGGTAGACCCGCTAAACGTTTCTTTCGAAATGTAGCTTAAGTATATTTGTGAATTTGTAGACCCGAACGATATATTAATCTTATTCAAATAATTAAAAAATATTGTAATGTTACTGCCAATTCAATTATCACCAACCATGAAGAAAGTATCTGTGTGGCTCGCAACGTCAACTGTCAATAAGTGATTCAAAGTAGACTTTTTTTTAAATAGTATCAGTTCGTTTTTTCTTGTCCCGATATTTGCATTTTAACCTCTTTTAAAGTATTTTGTAACGCTAATTTGCTTGTTTTATCTTTTTAAGAACTTAGATATAATATAGTCTTATGATGTAACCGTTATTATAAGCATTGCCAAAGTAAAATAATGTTTTTGTTGACCGCAAGTGGACTTATATCTCTTTCAAAAATCATGAATTGTTAAAAACCTAACTTATAACTTATTAATGTTTAAAATTTAATGAAGGTAGAATATGCTAATATGTTATTTAAATATATAAATAATGATAATACTCTTAAAGTATTAAAAAATAAACCAAGATATAAAACTGAATGTCATAATTTATTCAATTATGTACATTTTTATGGTTAATGGTTATGATATTTATTTTTAAGTAATATTAATACGTTAATTAAATTAAGCAATGTAGCATGTTTAAAATAAATTGTTTAAAAATAGCATCTAGGCGGTTTGCAGGTAAAGATTTAGTATCATTTATAGTAAAAAATACGTCAGTTTGTAACTAATGTTAGCTTTAACTAATTTATTTTATAATTATTGCAATTATACCACTTTTAAAAAATTTGCTCAAGTGTGTAAGGGATATTTTATTGATTTTTTAAATAAATATTAGATTTTGAACAATGGCTTAATTTACAGTAATATAGTATATACAAAAAAAGTTAAATCAACGTTATTATGTTACCCTGTCTGGTGCTAAGAAGGTCCACATAGAAGGGCCACTATTGGGATCTCGTAAACGATAAGAGCTACAAAGAAGTTTAAATTAGACAAATTGTTTCCCTTTCTGAGACCTATTCAGTGATGCTTTAATACTTTAAAGTTCCATAGCTCTCTAGATAATAAACAAAAATCAAAATGGGCATTTTATGATATCGTTAATACCTAACTGAGTTATATTTGATAGCACAAAAATATTTTTGGGGAAAAAGTTGTGAATTTTTTTAGGCACTGTAAAATGAAAACATTCATTTGTTTAAATATTGTTTAAATTTATGGGATTATATACAGGGTGCAGCAACATAACTTCCTTTTTTCAAAACGCAATAAAACCCATTTTATGAATCAGAATTTTCTTATATTTTTAAAAATAATGTAGGTACATAACTAAAGTTTTGTTTTACAGTTTTGAAAATCATATCAGGTGGGTGACACCCCCCATTGCCCAAACACTGAATAAGCCGATTTCTGGCGTTTGTAATGACCCTTACCAGCATAGCAGCGGGTATGCTGGCAATTTCTGCCCGGATGTTGGCCTTCAGGTCTTGTAGGGTCCGTGGACGGTTGACATAAACGCGGGATTTCAAAAAACCCCACAAAAAAAATCGCAAGGGGGCAAATCGGTGAAGCGGACTGGCCACTCCAAATCGCCCCTTATTGAGATGTGAAGTGTTCCCTCAAAACATTCATTGATGCCCTTGAAGTGTGAGCCGTTGCTCCGTCCTCTTCGAACCATATGTCCAATTCACCATGTCGTGGAAGAAAAAATTCCTCCAACATGTTGCGATTACAGAACATCCGTTCGAAAAGTAGGTCTCGACGGCAAACGCACGCTCCTCACTGTTCCAGCGCATGATGGCGACGACCGACGTAGGGAACAAAACTTTAGAACCACGCCTATCGAATGACACTACTACTGTCACGCTACGAATTCTACAGCCTGAATGGCGCGCATTTAAAAAAAGGAAGTTATGTTGCCGCACCCTGTAACTTCATGGGGACTTTTAGATGAATTTTATTAATTTTGAGCCCAAATATCAAAATGAATACATTAAACCTTATATTATTAAAAAGAGGGAAAAGATGCTGTTTTATGAAGTCATAGTCAATGATGGTTTTTATTTAAAAAAAAGTAAGTTTTTATTTATTTAAGAATTTAAACAGTATTGAAACAAATTAATATCTTCATGTTACTTTTTTAAAACATTTAAGCATCACTGAATAGGTCTCAAAAAGAGGAATAATTTATCTTTTTTAAACTTGTTTGTAGCTCTTACCGTTTACGAGATCCCAATAGTGACCCTTTATGTGGGCCACCCTGTATATCTATATATTTGAAGTTAATGTTGATTTATGCTAAAGTGGGTCACATATTTAAAATTTTATTAAATTGTATGGAATTTAAGATCAATAGACGTCATAACTTGGGTATGAAATTTATTAAAATTTTCTCAATTGTACTTATCACATGTATTGTCATAAACGTTAAATGACGTCAACTGCGACCCCAATCTTCCCATCGGGTGGTTAATATTGTTTTTTCTGTGCGTTAATTACAAGTTTACTAAAATATCAACGACACATGAAGGGCTGCCAGACTAAAAATATAAGGTTACGAAATTCATTCAAAGTAACTTATTTTTGTCTCATAGTAAAATATTAAAAAAATATTTTGATACATTTTGTATAGAGAGGTATTCTTATGCCATACAATGATGGTAAGTGGTCATTTTGTTTATTTTATCAAGGTAGATTTATAACTGCCATTAAGATCCAATATAAATAAAACAAGTAGAAATTATGTAAGAACCCACAACAGTAGTTGCCAGAAATTTGTAAATAATATAAGAGTAAGATAAGGGAGACACTAAGTCCACTGATATTTTTAGTCCTAATGAATAGCACAATTAAGGAGTGCAATGAAAATACTGCGGGAGATGCAATAGCAATATAACAACTTGGTTTTGTATGCGGTGATACTAGCTAAAATCGAAAAATACTTGCAGCATAATCTAATTAAGTTTATAATATTTAGAAAAAATAATTGCAGAAGATAGAAAATTGTAAGATCTGAACGAAATTTACGGCGCTATTAATAAACGTTTTTTTGTGCGATCGTACTAGAAACAGCTGTTTGACGGACGCGTTAGCAACCATAAAGTACTGCATTACCGGCCCTATCCTTAGCAACGGCCGTAAAAGTTACTTTTTAGGCCGTTGCTAAGGAGAGGGCCGGTAATGCAGTTCATACGCCGTCATCTGTCAGTGACAGAATGTCACGTAGTTTCTAACCTATAATTTTGAAAATTACTACAAATTTAAATTGTTTTTAATTCGATCGCACAAAAAATGTAATATGCACCTCGGCCAAAACGTACTTTTTCGGCCTCGCCTGTTTGCTGGCCTCGACTAGACGCGGCCGAAAAAGTTACACTTTTTGGCCTTGATACATAAATAACTATTACTCTTACCGCACTCGTGGAAATAGGCACTCGCCGCTACGCGGCTCCGTGCGTAACTTTTCCGCTCGTGCACAATATGCTTCTTACAACTCTTGTTATGTAATACACTATTAAAAGTTCTGAATAGAAACATGGATGAGAGTATTTAATGCCGTTGTCGTAACAATTCTTACTTACCGTTTAAAAGTGTGCATAGGTACTAACTAGAAAGCAAACACAAAGGATACGCTCTCGGGAGGTAAGATTTTTAAGAAGAATGGAGGGATGTAGACTAATTGATACGGTTACAAAAGATAAAATTAGAAAGGACCTAGCAGTGGAAGTGATAAAAAAAAGATAAAGTTAAACCAATATAGAAATCTACACGCATGACTGGAAGTTGGTACGCGAAATTTGGATGAAAAATGAAGATTAAGAAAAAAAGAAGTGGAGGACGATGAAGATTAAAATAGGAAAACGCACATTGACTAGACGGAAGCGGAGTCAGCTGTAGAGATGTGTCACAATTGATCAACGATTTAAAAAAATGTGAACAAAAACAATTAAGGAGCAGACATTCAAAATGCGTTTTGTCCAAAATTAAAATTTTTGACTTTAAGATGGCGTTAGTTTCAATAATACCATGTGCGCCTTCTAGATAAACCTAGACTTTCAGAACATATTCTGTCCCCTTATAATTCAGCGATAAAAATGCCTTGGACATTCAATATGCGTTTTGTCCTGTGTGCATAGACTTTCAAAACGCGTTTTGTTTCTGTTTTGTGGACATAATGCATTTTGAATGGAACTGTTGTACAGATCACCCTATTTTTATATAGTTCTTGTTTTCGTTACATTGTTGTTAACAGCTACTTAGTGTAATAAATTGTAAGAATGGACGACTGTGAAGATGTAGGAGACCGTGACAGAGGCAGTCGCAAAAGAAAAATTAATGCGACAAGTAGGGAAAGAAAAAAACAGATAAGGTAACTTTGCATATTTTAATTAATTTGAAGTTATGTATAACTTTAAATTTTGATAGGTACTCCGATCATGACTCTAACTTAGAACTTTTTATACAACCTTGCAACCATGAATTTTGCAATAGCATATCCCTTCAAGAGCTAAGGCAGTGTCGGGCAAAATTTTATCAGCACGCAAATAAAATAAAACAAGATACAAAAATATCTTACCTGCTTCAAGTATATACGCCCAAAAGGCAGAGGAGTAGAAAACTAACAGGAAAAAAACATCACACTATGTCTGTGAAGTACAATTTGTGGGTTAGCTCAGGAAAGAAAGAGGTGTGCCAAAAAATGTTTCTATCTGTATTTAGCGTGAGTCAGTGCAGAGTACAAGGCTTTGCTAAGAGGATGAAAAATGGTTTGGGTATATCTGAAAACCGAGGAAGAGACCAGCGTTCAAAGAAAAGTATAGAAAAAAAACAAAAAGTGCGAGAATTTATTCGTAATTTAAAGGGCTATGAAAGTAATTATGGACCCGATAAATCTCGTAGAATATATTTATCTTCGGAATGGAATATTACAAAGCTTACAAAAGCTAATAACAAATCTGTGGGGCCAAATTTCCAAGTTAACTACAAATTTTTCAGGCGCATATTTAATTGTGACTTTAATATTGGATTTGGTTCTCCAGCTACGGATGTTTGTGGGTTTTGTGTGGGTCATCAAACCCAAATAAATTTATGTCGTAATCCTCAAGAGAAAGTAAAAATCATGACAAATTTAAGAGTGCACAAACTTAGAGCTAAGCAGTTTTATATGTTAATGAGAGAAGAAGAACCTGAGAGTGTTTCTTACTGTTTTGACCTGCAGCAAATTCAGGTTCTCCCAAAAGTGCCAATTGGAGATGCTTTCTATGCTCAACAAATTTCACTGTATGCGTTTTGCATAACTGATATTTCCAGCAAAACGCCTGTATTTTACACTTGGCTGGAAACCCAAGCAGGACGAGGAGCTATAGAAATTGGTTCTGCTGTTTTTGACTTTCTCATTAACATGAACCTCCCTGAGCATGTAAAGGAACTTTATTCAGATGGATGCGGGGGCCAAAACAAGAATAGCCACATGGTGCACATGCTTATGATTTGGCTACAACGGCATGCACCATCTACATTAAAATCAATACGATTGTGTTTTCCTGTACGCGGACACTCGTACCTACCCGCGGATCGCGTTTTTAGAAGGGCAGAAAAACTTATAAAATCCTATAGTACTATAAAATCACCTGAAAAGTACTGGGAACTTTATTTGCAAATTGGAGAGCTGCGAAAATTAGGTGAAGAGTGGAAAGCTATTTATAACTTCAAAGAAGCTCTCAAATATTTGAAAAAAGTTTCTGCAATTAGCGAAGCAAAGAGAATTTTTATTAAAAGAACAAAGAATGGAGGTGTAGCAATAAAAACAGAACAGTTTTACAGAAATGACGATGTGGCAAGAAAATATGAAACCCTGTTGCAAAAAGGGAAAAAAATGGACAGGATCGTTTTACCACAAGTATCATTAGGTAAACAACTTAAAGAAAAAAAAGTTTAGAGCCTAAATAAGTTACTGATAGAACTCGGTACTGAAAATTGGAGAGATGATCCAGAGTTGAAATGGCTTGCACCAATTCTGCCCGAAAATATAGAACTTGGTGGCGAAGACAATGATGAAAATGAGGAAGAGGAGGCCGAACAAATTGAATTGTGTCAATGTCATGAAGACGACGGAGGGGTCAAATTATAAATTTTTATGTTATTTTAAATCTTTGTTAATAAAAGTAAAGTTTATAATGAAGAGTGTAGTTATTTAATACTATCAAAGTGCATTATGTCCGTCCTTGGTCCAAACAAAAGGAGTTTTGTTCACTCTGGACAATCAAAATGCATTTAAGCGCGGTATATCTTCTCAATACTGCCATTAAAATTTAAAATTGAGGTTTGGCTTTTCTGTTATTAATAGTCCTAGTTTTACCTGTTTATTGACATTTCAAAGTTATCCTAAAAATGTATCTGTATTTCACAGCAAACTTTCTCTTTTCCTGAAAATTCTATAATTTGGACAAAACGCATATTGAAAGTCTGCTCCTCAATTGAAGATAATAATAAGCATTCATAATTTATTTTTGCCTATGGGCTCAAGGCCACTGACTATTATTATAATGCATTTTTGAATAAATTGTGGTAAATGATTAAATTATTTGACTGAAACACTTATTACTATTGATAAGATTATTTCAAAACTACTTTTCGCTTTTATCTCATCTTATTAATAGAATTTTTCATGAAGAAGAGACGAAATTCTCGAAACCGGTGCAGGCAGCATTTCTACTGGAGGTTCTTCATAAAAAGGAATAATTAAGTCTTAGTTGAACTAATTAATAATAACGTAGTATTTTCATTAGAAATAATGTTACAATTTCTTTTCTGTATAAAAATATATTAATGACACAAAGGCATATTACTTAAAACGAAACAAGAGATTGTTAGTTTGGCACACATATGTATTTAATTTGTTTGAAATCGTCCATGTAGTTGTTTTGATACATAGTTTTCACACCGCCAAGATTTCCATACAAACAAATTTACTTGTGATGACTAAAATTCAACAATATTACTGTAGATGACAACGGTTAATACGGTTTCTTGTATTAAATTTACTTAACACATTTTGGCAGAATCTTACAGGTTATTTTCAGGAATCAGCCGTTCAAAATATAAACGACTTAGTTGTTATAAAGCCAAATTTATTTATAATACGTTCTGTTTTCACTATTAAAATTAAAACGTTAGCCAAATCCGTTACAGGCTATTTGTTTTTAAAATTATTTGTTTGTTATAAAATTTTATTTTAGCAATATAATTGTAATAAGCATAAAGTTATTTAACCAGTTAATAGTAAATCAATAAATAACACAACTACTTTTTTTTGCAAGAATACAATTGTGAACTTCACGAATGTGAATGTTTAAACGATACGATTTATTAATTATTAATTATGTGAAAATTTAATGTATGCCATGGAAAACTTGATGATATTTTAATTATGATCTTTATCATATAAATTTAATTCAATTGATTGACCAGTTAGTTATATTAAATATCCAATTAATATGTAAATAGAAAGTAAATAAAGTCAAGATTTATGCAATATTAAAAGTTATTACTATTTCAAGACGGTAAGGATACAAAACCTATTGCGTACAATTTTTATACCTAAACGTCGCAAAAGATTTTTGAAAGGGTTTGGGGGGGGGGAAATTTAATGAAGGGTGGTGTAACTTTTTCATTAAAAACACCAAATTACTTTTGTCATTTATGCGCGCGCGTAAAATAATGCTATATAGATTTAAATCACAATTTAATGTGAAATTATGCTTCACAAAAATTCCAGGACAAATTTGTAAATTAAAGATATAGTTACTTATAACAGCTCTATAATTCTTCTTAACGTTATTTTAAGATTAAATGACTACATAGCATTAAATAAATTAATTTGACAAACTGTCGAGATGACGGGTAGAGTATAGTTTGCGCCAGAGAACGTTGCATATCAGTGTGTGCATATTATACGCCATATAAATATCAATAAAATTATCGGGGGCAATTGCACGAGAGCTTTGTTTTTATCCGGCTAAACTTGCGTTGCACGAAAGTTTGGTTGCTAGGAAAGTCGACGAGACAAAACTGTCTGATAAAACAACGAGTCCTACGGACTCATTGTTTTATCTTTGACAATAATTGTCGAGTCAAGAGTTGCCTAATAGCAACTAAACTTGAGTTTAGTAAAAGCTTGTCCAGGATAAAAACAAAGCTCGAGTGTAATTCGGTACGATAACTGCACGAATAAATTATAACCTTCAAATAATAACTAACAAAACGTCAAAATCTTTTGGTTAGTTACAAGTTACAATCACATACGTCGGTTGCATGTTAACAAAAGTTACATGCAAAACTGCAAGTGGATATTTAGTTAGGTACCTTTTTATCCGCTGTCATAACGACAAAACGTGACGTCATTATGGAGAATTTAACATATGAGTGCAGTTATCGTAGAAATAATTGTATTATTTCCTAACAACCAGTTCACAGCGTCTATCCAAAATACTTACAAAAATCGATAAAAGCACACCCGCATTTTCCATGAACATTTTTTAGGAAGTATAATTTTAGTACCTACATTGCTCATTTTGTTGAAACTATTTGCGTACTAATTCCCTGAAAACGACAAACTACCTAAAAAAATATCTATAAAAGAAACAAACAACGAGTTACATTAACGGTTTTCAATTTTCACGCTCAAAACCTAAAAAATTTGTATCTTCAGAGCTAGATAAACATTCCTTCATCACATATTTCAAACAATAAATTATTCGAGTACAATCAAGAGCATTACTTATGCTCATTTCGTAAATGGTATAACAACTATATCCGGTTGTACTGCATCTCACTAGGGCTAGGGTCAACTAAATGTACAATGTTTCTAGATCGAACCTGCTCGAGTTTTTCAGCAAATTGGTACCTACTATCTTACATACCTATATCTGACGTTTCAAATTATTGGCGTCTGTTAATTTAATTTTAGAGTAGAATGCAGTGTATATTTTTACAAATATTAAACAACATATTTCATAACAATTGCAACGGTTTAAAGTGTGCAAAGTTTTTAATAATAGCAAAAATTCCACCCGAAGTTACTTACTTTATGATTTTAAAATAAAAAACGCAGAAATAAATTCATACTTTTTTGTCTCTATGGTTTTGGGCGACCTTAGAATTTATTTGACTTTAATTTGTGATAAATTTAATAATAATTGTTAATCTGCTTGAAGAATTAATTTTTGTTTCACTAGGGTTCGTTTACATGACACCATATCATATTATAATTAACAAAATAATACATCGGTAACTAAAAATAAACCGTTAGCGCAGTTTCAACCCGGAAATTAAGCAAACAAATTGGACATCGGTTGCGGAAGCCTGCAACATAGATTACACATTTGTTTATTTAAATGAAAAAACTGTCACGATGCCAAATTTAAAGAAAATAATAAGTACCAATACTGACATAAACTTATTCCAAAAAAGTATTCCTAAGACTCTCAAAAACACTAGCTAACTAAAAAAAATTGTATAAGTCAGTTTTTGGGAAAAATTTGTTTAAGCTGTTTAAGATTACAAAAATGCATGGTATTTTTATCTTTAAACATTTTACTTGCAATGTCTTTTAAAATCATTACTATTTTATTGTTAAACAGAAGTGGAAATACATTTACTTTAAAAATGGCATAATGATTAATGATGAATTTGCTTTCCTATTCAGGGTCCTGCATTAGTACGTCGGGCTTTCATAGCGCCCCGCCCGTAGGAGATAGAAAAAAAACTTACATTCATAAAATTATTGGTTTAAAAAGATCTACGTCGTAAAATTATTTTCAACTATACAGGGTGTTCCATTTTCGCTCTATAGCAAAAACAAAGATTTTTTTAAATGGAACATCCTGTATATTTTTAGGTCTTCGAATGTCATTTTTTTTACCTCTACGTGAATGTCTTTTCATTTTTTGATTTTGTGACAATGTTGCCAACTTATTAATTTTTTTCTGAAAAATCTGACATAAGCAGGCTTAACTTTAAAAAATCGTAGCGACCTCGTTTCTTGAAGTTAAGAAATAAGTTTTAACAATAATGTTAGTCCGATTAGGGAGCAACATTTTAAAAATAAAAAATTTAAATTTATTGATACAGGGTGTTCACAAAAAAATGCCAAACTTTCCAAACTTCAAAGTGACATAACTCATTTTTTTCAAATGTAAACACCCTTGTTTCGATTGCATTTTTTCTCCCCTTCAATTTTTATGAAGGGTGTCTTATGTCTAAACCCCGGTTGTTGAGATATTCAATATTTTTTAAAAAAGTAGCCATTTAATTGCATTTTTATGCATCGAAGTAGGCCGCGCTGATACAAAACAAGTGCCAAAATGTAAGCGAGTGTCAAAAACATTTGAATAAGTTTAGAATTTAAGCGGATATTAATTACGTAATAAAAGTAATTGTTTTTATTCAAAAACTATGAAAAGTGACAAATTGAAAATACATAAAAGAGAAACGACTACAATAAATGTTCGAAATGTCTTCCATTTTTAGTAGAAGTGGACCCACCAGGTGTCCAGAATTCAAGACTCACCATGGTAACTTTAAACCGTAATAGATACAAGGTCGGTCAAATGGGACAAAAGTTACCTACTTCATAGAGCAATACAGCGATGCTTTTGTTTTTGAAAAAAAATTCAAGGCTAATTTGATATTGATGAAAAACCAAAACTGTGGCATTTTTTTACATGAATTTATCTCAGTTGCTATGAGATATAGCAAAAAAAGTTTTTAACAAAAGTGGTAGATATTTTTGATCGATATAAAATGGGGGCAATTAATTTTTTTAATATTGCATACTTTACGAGATACAGCATAAACTTGCATTTTTTTAAATGCAAACCATAGTTGATTTTAGTGTCATTCAAGTTTCACCTATTAGCTGATAAGAAATAAAAGAACGCCTAAACAAAGCAAAAAATCAAGGTATCAATGAATTATTTTATTTTCAACACAACAACACTTAAATTATACTCCTATCATACAATCAATACAATCATTTTTATGTCATTAATCTAGTACGCAATTTTAACTCTTACAGGCACATAAAAAGCAGACATATTTTTGGCCGTGCTGCACACAAAATTAAAAATTATTTATTAACAACGAAACTAAATGCATTTGAAAGAGGATGCAGAATAAAAAAGAAAAATATATGTTTTAGCATCCTCGTCGGGTTCAGCAACTCCTGGTGAGGTGGTACACCCTATGTACCACTATGCCTGTAATGCGAAATTTTGAGTAGCTTGATTTATCACAAATTGTAATATTTTCTTTTATTTTACTTCTTTGTGCGTACAGATTTGTTTGAAAAACTATATTTTCAATAATTTTTTTCGGTTAACAGTAAACTAAATATTTTATAAGGTGTAGGATCAGTAACTTGATAAACAATATCTGTAATTCCAGCATAATATTCAAACTGGCCAGAACAGCAGCTAGTCAAAGATTCGTCCATCTGGGTGCCTCCTGAATGTTATTACTTGTATTTTTGTAAAATGACTTAGTGGTATATTGTTATCAGAATCTGACTAATCAGAATAATTTTGATAAGTTTCTAAATTATCCATTTCTAAATTAACTTCCCTTTCCTTATTTACCTGCTCTGTATCATCTAGTTCACCAATTATAGATTCTTGGTCAGTCGGAATATCTTCAATTTTCGCAAGAAATTAATCCTTTCAATTTAAATGGCAAGTCTTCTAAATTGTATAATGATTTTAATAGTGATTATTTGTTTGAATGTTCACAGTGGTACAAATAACGTACCACCAAATTATTGTCAAATAAACACAAGAAAAACTTATTTTAAATATGAAAACAATGTCAAGGGTAAACCATACCACAAGCAGACAGATTTAACATAAACACAATTATTTTATGTTAAAATTACACTAATTACAACAAATTATTTTTGTACACTTTACTGGGGTCCAAAATACAACTAAAATGAGTTGACAGACAATCAATGCAAGCAATTTCTATCGGGTTCTGACCTGCAGCGTAAAGTTACGTTATGTCAGTACATATTGGCATAGGTGGTACAGTTTTTAAGCTATCGTGCAGAACAGCAGAAATATTAAATTAGGTGGTACAATTTCAGTACCACCATGCAGCATTGGTAACAAAAATGGTGGTACATAACGTGTACCACCATGCCTGTAAGAGTTAAATGTCTAAATAAATATTTACAAAAAAAAATTATAAACCTTGAATATTTTCACAAAAAAATAAGTTTGAAGTGTTATCTCTTCCAACACTAATTGATTTTCTACAGTAATTTCTTAAAAGCGTCTTTGTTTTTGCTTATACTATGTGCAACTTTACATAAGAAAGTTGTTTATGTATAAATAACACCTTTTCCATTTGGAAAGGCTATTTTAAAAATGTAACAAAGTTAATTATAAGCTATCAATATGATTGCCAAACAACAAAATATTCATTAAATTAACAATAAAATTCTAAATCTGAATGGTCATATTCAGTGAAATGGGTTCAGTTTCAACAGTTGTAGCAGCAAGTGCTTCTAGTTCCTGGATCTCTTTGTTTTGTTTATAATTTTTACGTGGTTTTTATACGAACCAAACTCTCTGAGATTTTTTTCAGTTTAGAAAATACAGTTCTGTGAGGTTGTCGCCTCTCTGGATACAAATTCATGTAATCAGCACATGTTCGTTTTGAATTCCTTGAGCTTTTAATATACACAGAAAACATATATGTTTTTTTCATAACCGGAGGAAGCCATATCATCGTATTATTTACAATGACAGTTAAAAACTGACAATACCTGAATTGGATCTAACAAACATTTGTTTCACAGCCTACGTAACTGATTTATTATCTTTGGTTTTGCTATCAAAACTTACAAAATAGTATTACCAATATTGGATTTTTTGCTTTGTTTAGGCGTTCTTTTGTTTCTTATCAGCTAATAGGTGAAACCCGACGTATTAATTCATGGCTTGCTTAATTTTTTTCATCAAAATCGTTTTTTAATGTTGGAGCCGTCAAATTTCAAAATAAATGTATCATATGGCACATCATTGAAAAGAGAAAAAAATAAGCTTTTGAATGACACTAAAATAAATTATGGTTTACATTTAAAAAAATGCAAGTCTATGCTGTATCTCGTAAAGTAGGTATGCAATATTAAAAAAATTAATTGCCGCTATTTTATAGCGATCAAAAATATCTACCACTTTTGTAAAAAACTTTTTTTGCTATATCTCATAGCAACTGAGATAAATTCATGTAAAAAAATTCCACAGTTTTGGTTTTACACCAATATCAAATTAGCCTTGAATTTTTTTTTCAAAAACAAAAGCATCGCTGTATTGCTCTATGAAGTGGGTAACTTTTGTCCCATTTGACCGACCTTGTATCTATTACGGTTTAAAAGTTACCCATGGTGAGCCTCGAATTCTGGACACACTGTATAAATGAATGATGTTCTTTTAAGTTTCTTAAAAATCTTCTTTCCTTATCCACATTTCTTAGATATTCAGGTAGATTATTCAAAGTTTATTTATTTAATTTAAGGAATGTTTCCACATCCTCCATTTTGTTTTTAATGCTTCTATTGTTTATATAATGTATTGTGAAGACTGTGTTTTTTTTTGCGTTTTTGCAAAATCAACCTTAATGGGCCGTTTACACGTGGTTTTAAAATCTAACAGCGCTAGATTCACTTGTGCAAAGCTAAGGTCATTAAAATCGCTTGGTTTTAGCGTTCACATACACTATCATAACCACATGCAAAACCATACGTGTAAACGACCTTTTATGGGTAAATTTTGTTTTTAGTTTATCCTTTTTGCTTCTACAATATCAGTTGGAGATAAGTTTATGTTGAGACCTTTGTCTATCTGTATTACTATTTTTCACTCATTTACTCACTACATATGTACTTTATAAATATTAATGATAATGAAAAAATCTTTTATAAGCCGGTAATTTATTGCATTATATAAATTACGCAATTTTTTTTAAATTACTGTCTTCTCAAACATCACGTCAGTAAAACACATCGTACAAAATTAGCATAAGTTGGCAGTTTTTATAACCCATTAATACTGAAAGTGGCACTTTACAGTAATGAAAAACAGCGAGATTCGTTAACGTTTGTGCGAAATTATGTATACTGAAAAAATGTAAGTAGCCGAGATAACAAATATAAGTAAGCGGAAATCTTCCTTGCAGTTGGTGTTGCTAATTTATGATAACTTTTTTTTTTAAATTATTTTTTTATAGAACTGCCAATACCATACAAAACAGATAAATTTGTTGAAAAAAACTGAGTTAAAGGCTAATATAAAAGCCGGTGATAAATTACAGTCTTGTAAAATCGACAGTTAATTTAATGCGGTAGTCGTCTTCGATTACAATCTCTTAACCGTACAGAATCAGCCTACTATATCACGCTCTTGCCTTAATCACAGGGTTCTGATTCGTATCTTTTTGATGTTTTATTTTTGAAATAATTTAACACTTTAATCAATCACATTTTCTTCATAAATTTATTCCACACATTGTATGGTTCAAAAATAATACACATTTCTTAAAAACAATTTAAAACAAATACAAAATTTAATTATTTATTTAATATGTGGCATAATAACAAATTTGGACTACATATTTAGTAATTATTGTCAAAAAAAAATTGTACCATTAATATAAAAGAAAAATTAGATTAAACGTAAACTAACAGGGCACAAACATGTTTGAGCTGTTTAAACAATGTAAAAATGATTCATTTTAAATACAAAGCTATAAAGTGTAGGTTTCAACATAAAGAATAATAGGACCTTTCAAAGCATAGCGATAAAATGACGGTTAAATAAGCAAAAAAGTGTCTATTTAGGAGCTTAGTAATAATATAAACTAAAAATTTACAAATTGCGCCTGATTCCAGAAATAGTCTGAAAAAAAAACTACAATTTTTAATTGTATTTATAACAGTCTTATTAAAACTCAGTCTTATTTCCAACGGTACTTCGATTTCTATAAATCTATATTTCGTTTATTCACAAATATTTTATTAATTTGCGTTGCCTAATTAGTATATCTGGACTTTGCATTTTACATTAAGTTCTTGCATGTCACCATTATATTAAGATAGCGGTAACAAATTTGTATTATCACAAGATTAAAATTATCTATTCATACTGTTATTATGTAAATATGTTATACGGACGCATTACCATAAACTACGCTTTTCCCTTATTAAGTCTGTTATATTTATTTTAAAAAAATTGCGCTAATTTAACCGACCTCGTAGCTCTTAAGATACGCGAGATCCCCATGCATTTACTCGAATTTGGGACACCCTGTATAAAAGTTATTCTGGTTAAATTTAATCGCTCCTCGTATTTTGTTTTCGTTCTGTAATTAAACTGTTGTACAAATGAATCTCTACGTAATTATTGTTAACTTCATTACAAATTAAGTATTGGCATATACTACGTAGATCTTGACTGCAAAGTTAATCCCCGTACATAAAATATAAGCTAATTTTGCATAAATTAAAAGTAAATTCCTATGCATCACTACTTCTTAATTTGTTACGTGCTAACGTGGAATTATGAATCAAGTTAACATTGAGCTATTATCATGTAGCAGATGTTTTAAAGTAGGTACTAGTTTACATATTTTATCAAACTGTCATCGTTAAGACGAAATTCAGTTAAAGGCATTAAGTTTAATATTTATTGACCTAAGGCTTCATGAAATCTTCATAAACTTGTTCAACAATTTAATATGCAGTCCTGACTATAAATTGAATTCAAGCAGTGTTGTAGAGCACAACTCGAGGAGTTAGTAAAGTTCCAATAGAGAATAAATTCGTATGTCAGTATGTAGATAGGATCACTGAAAAATTACATCAATGATGTTGATAGATGTTTTTCACGGCCTTATAAAGACTTTTCTTAACATAGAAACTATTGATATCTTGTTTATCTTAGTAGCAGCGAAGTGTGGTAAAAGACGTCATTTTGGATATCATCAAAATATCACTATTTGTCAATTGGTACTCGTTTTGCTTTACTAAATTACTGAAAAGATTACCTATCTGAATACATTGAACTGAAGACTAACTAAAAATGATTTACTATTAACAATATTTATTCCACATAAATGTGTCATTTGCGTTATGTAAAACGAACCAAGTAAAAAAGTTAGATTTCTTCTGAAGGAACACTAAGAATAATATAGAACAAGTAACATTAAAAACGATAAAAGAAAGAAATGAAAATAAGTATACAACAGTACGAGAATACCTTTTTTTGGGCAAAACAGATATACCTTAAAAAAGAAAGTAAAAGCAGTCCAAACAGTTTTGACACTTACACTGGTATATAGTAATGGATTTCGGATGTAAACAGACAAACACAAACGCAAAATGTATGCGGTGCTGTCCGCTAGACAGCTAGATGCTAAAACGTCCCCCCACCAAACGAGGCGTTCTCTCCGCCCGAACACGGTGCTGAACGAGACGCCAGCCGTCTCCGCTAAAACATCCCCACTGAACGAGACGACTCGCCAATAGTATATACCACGATGTGCTCAGTCTCCCATAGCGGCCGAAATCAAATTTTAATAAGGTTATGGTTTAACCGAGAGCGCAAAAATCGTTTTTTTTTATTATACATAAAATGGATTACAAACAAAATATCGAAAGGGTTATTGTTTACGATAAATGATAGAGATGGCGGAAGTCTAAAAATTCCGCCAAGTTCTGTGAATCGACAGTTACATTTTACTGTATTTATTATTTGTCTCAAATACGTTTGTCGATGTACAACAGTTTAGAGCACCGAAAACGTTTATTTTACGAAAGTAAAGAGATATATTGTAGTGTATAATTCCTGTTTATGGTAAAATTGTAATAAATAATTACAAAATTAAGTAAAAAATATCTACTATTGTGTTCCTGGATAAGTTTTTCCCGGTTTTAAACGGCCAATTAGGTCGGTCGACTGTTTAGGGTACCGGGGAAAAAAGGATAATCAAGATTTCAGAAATTGTTTCTTTTACTTCAACAGCAAAATGTTGAATGCCTTCCTTAGGCTAATTTAAAAAAAAATGAAGCATGTAGGAGTAACCCTTTAAATATGAAACATTTTGGCCTATCTAAAGAATTCGTGTTAGAAATCTCTATATTGCAAACGATTGAAGAAGCAAAGAAATAACATAGACAAAGTAAATAGAAATATATTAAATACAAGACGCAATTTTATTGATTATATGGAAATGTAACTTCATTTCCAGTTGTTAAGCCATTTTCATTTGTATCAATCTTTTAGAGAAAAATAAATAACGAAAGGTTAGGTTATACAACGAATCATAACAACAGCTAATGACTTTATTGGTGCCATCAGGGCATGCAAACACAACAGTTTTTGCATATAAAGCGATAAAATTATCATCGTAAGGCTATTGCAATGCGGGTGAATCTGAAAATCTGTCAATACAAAACTTAATTTAACATACGCATTATTCAAAAAGCGGCCATAACATTTTACAAATCATAAGTTATTAAGTTTAATTTTTACTGCAAGAATGTTTAAATATTTGTCACGTACTAATAATAGTCCTGTATTGTTGAAGTCATAAATACTTGAATTTCGAGATAGATATGAAACCATAGAGATAAGAAACAACGCTGATTCAAAGACGCAAGCGAAAAAATCTTTGCCGACTTCTGTAACAAAAATCATAAAAAGTTTTAACACATATAAAACATCTAAACTTTAACGCTAAGAAACTTTTAGTCCCTATTGCGGTTGAATATCACGATATATTTGCATTAGATTTCAAGATATCTTTTTGTCAACTGGATACACGTGTTTACTGAAGTTACTGTGTGGTGGCATAGCGGGTCGTGTCTTATTTACATCACGAAAATATTTTTATATTTAAATATATTTCATGGTTTAAATTTAAAAAAAAATCTTTATTTCTCTTCTAACACTTTTACTCATTGATTTTTGCAGCTTTTGGCTTAAACTTGGGTCTTAACGTAAGATTCTTGCTTAGTTTAATAAAATTTGCACTTATTGAATGAACCTAAAAGAAAAAAATTTAAACCGTTGGCCTGAAAATTATTGTCATTACTTTTAATGTTTTTATATTCTATGATCGTATTGTTACATCCGAGTTTTAAAAACGAAAGTTAAAAAAAAATCGCATTATACTTTTAGAGACATAAAAAAAGTAGTAACGGCTTATCTAGCAACCTTTCTGCGTTGGGTTATCAAACAACTGGGCTTAAAAAAGCTTCAAGGGTAAAGCATCTTAACGTATAGTGCTGCGTACAATCGGCTTTAGTTATATTACCCACTATTTTATAATCACGTATGCTTTTAAACATAATAAATACATACTGAGAGATCTGAATTCTATGGAGCTACATAAGTATCTAGTTTATCATCAAAGATAAAGAATTGGTTAACTTACAAGTTTTTAAAGTATATTTAAAATCAGGGTTGAGCAGATTTAAATCAATTGATTTAAATCACGATTTAAATAATGATTTAAATCAAATGATTTTTTTAAAAAAATCATTGATTTAAATCAAGTGATTTTTTTTTAAAATTATCAATAATTTAAATCAAAGATTATATGAGTACAATATAATATTTATAATAAAACAAAAATGTATTACTATTAGTAATTAAATACACGAAATGGTGAATAAACCATATCAATTTGCTCTTGTAAAGTAATATTCATTGTGGAAATGCAATAATTCAAAAAATAAATGACAAGTTTTTGACGTTAGCGAAGTGAACAGTCATTTATTTCAATTTCCACGGCACTATTGCTTCTATAACGATTTGAAGACAAATGTCGAATATCTCGAAAAGTATGAGTTTTGGGTGTAGGACAAAATATGAAGCTCTTTTAAAGACGAATTCGATGACATAAAAAAATACAGGGGTTTGCATTTGAAAAAATCGAGTTACGAGCTTTTGAAAATCATGGAAGTTGCCACCTATTTATAAACACCCTTGTATGTGTGATTCAAATTTTTTCATATCGAGCGAACAGAGAAATTTTTTCTGCATGTCCATACCAAATTACAACTCTGTACTTCAAAATAACTTCAGGAGAACTTTTTAAATAAAGACTTAAAACCTTGAATAATTTAGAAAATTATTTTTTTTTACAACGCCGTATAAAAACCTCTAGTATTTTATATTGATGCAAAGCTAAAATTAAGGCGGTCAAAAATATTAAATAAAAAATTGGGTGTTGTATTTGAAATATAAAAGTTGCTATTAGTTCCAGAAAGGTGACTCACCCTGTATATTTGAAAATATTTTTATTGTGTTGTTTAGAAAAAACTGTATAAAATAGCATTTGAATCAACGTCATATCTCAAGCCGATCGACCGCACTAATGACTCACCCTGTATATAATTAATTAAACATCACCATTTGGCACTGATTTTTTCAAAATTCTTAATCATTATATTTAATTTTTCATTTTGACAAAAGTTCACCAATGAATTAAATATATTGGTTATTAAATATATTAGCACTAAACAGAAATAGCATGTGAATATGTCACTAAATTCGATAATATGGTACATTTGATTTAAATCAAAAAAATCTGATTTAAATCAAATAAATCGATTTTTTTGATTTATTTAAAAAAATCATGATTTTTATCAACCCTGTTTAAAATACATATATGGTTTGGTTATTTTATATCCAGCATTATTATTAACACCAAAATAATGTATTTGGAGTTTAATGTATTTTTCATGCGGTACGGTAATTTCAGTGATTTTAAGTTTAACATTAATCATTAGGTATTTTTATTCTAGTTCTCGGATAACTCTGGCATATAATGGTTAAACAACGAACAAGAGTCATGGCATTTAAAGATATAGAACATGTATTAGCTAAAATCGTTATAGACGACAATTCAGTCCTACAAATAAACAACTTTTTGTGCGATCGTACTAGAAACAGCTGTTTGACGGACGCGTTAGCAACCATAAAGTACTGCATTACCGGCCCTATCCTTAGCAACGGCTGTAAAAGTTACTTTTCAGGCCGTTACCCTTAGCAACGACCGAAAATAGTAGTTTATATACCTAGGCGGGAAAGTGGATGTTTTCCGGGCCGAGAGAAAAGTTGGATAGCCGAGGCGCAGCCGAGGCTGTCCATTTCTCGAGGCTCGGAAAACCACTTTCCCGGCATGGTGTACACAATATTTTTTATCCTACACAACAAAAATTAAAAATAACAATCCTGTGAGAAATGCATCTATTTCTTGACGACTGATATTCTTAATTTATTAGCAACATGCCGGACAGATTGTTTTTTAAGAAAGGCAATTAATGTCTTAAACAATGCAATATCGGCATTATGTCTTACAGTAAGGAAGCTTTTAACATAAACTAATCGGCCACAGCGTTGAAGACTTATATTTCTTTGATAATTTAGATAAATAAGTTAGAATTACACTTTCGCTGTGTCGTTTAACGTTTTTGGTAGTACACCACTCCATAAATAAGTTATACTGTATAAGTATATCATACCGTTTTTTAGATTTTGCTGGTAATAAATTCAGAGTTAGTTCTTTCGCTTTTTCACTAATTTCCGCAAGTGTGCAACTAAAGTTGTCATCTGATTCTTCATTTCTTTTGTCCATTTCCATTATTTATCAACCGTAAAGTAAGTCACGGTTTAAAATTTTAAATTAGTTGTGTAACATGCCTCGCTAAACAGTATGGTTTCCCAAGCGGCCACCAGACTAGCGCCACCAGCGCAGCACCCTTACAGTCCAACCCCCACCATCTACGATGAACCACGAACGACGCTTCGTTCAACCCCCACCATCTACGATGAACCACGAACGACGCTTCGTCCAACCTCGGCCGACAACCCCAGTATATAAGGCCGCACACCACCCTGGAGACGACAGTGGACAGTGAACTGGCATTCGCTCTGCTCTTACAAGGTGTGCTCCCGAGGGGACCTCTAATTAGACAAAGCGAATCAGTTCCACAAGAGAAAGAGCGCTCCCGTGGGGACCATTTTCTTCAACATTGTTCATTATTACTTTGTGTTGTACATGATAATTTATTTGAGACTGTACTTTTGTTGTGTGTGAATAAAAACTAGTAAAACATTTTAACGTGTACATAAATATACTGAGTAACGAAACGTCCGTTACAAGTGGCGCCCAACGTGGGGCCCGAAAACCCGCGAGTAAAAACCGTGTCGTAAAAGAAAAAAAAAAAAAAATTTTTTAACCACTAATCCTGAGAAGATACAAGCTATAAGAAATATGGCCGTACCCAGAAACATCAAGCATGTCCAGAGTTTTCTCCAAACCTGTAGTTGGTACAGAAAGTTTATTCCTGGCTTCGCCGAAATTTCTCGACCCCTTAGCCAGCTTACGAAAAAGGATGCCCCTTTTGTTTGGGGAGAGGCGCAGAACACGGCTTACGACAAACTTAAAGAAGCTCTCACTTCAGCCCCTGTTCTTCGGCAAGCAGACCGCACTGTTGGGTATACTTTGAGGACGGACGCCAGCAGCTATGCGATTGGAGCAGCCCTACTCCAGGGGGAGGGACCTGACGAACGACCAATTGAATACGCCAGCCGTTTACTTTCCGCCGCTGAACAAAACTATTCCACCACTGGAAGAGAAGCCCTCGCTATTGTATGGGCTGTACAAAAGTTTAGGCCTTACCTAGAAGAGGCCCCTAGTGTCGTAATCACCGACCATCAACCACTGCGCTGGCTGATGACCCTGAAGTCACCTAGTGGACGACTTGTTCGATGGTCCCTACAGTTACAACCCTACAATCTCACCATCGAGTACACCCCGGGAAAAGCGAATGTCGTGCCCGACACTCTTTCCAGGCCCCCGTGCCTACCAGAACAGATACCCGCATGTCCTATTTGCGTCATCTCCGTAGACGTACCCAATCGAAGTCCCGCCAACACGAGACAAAATCAGTTACAAGACCCGAAGGTGAAGAGGATCCTTGACTGCCTTGAAACTGGAAAACCCGAAGAAACCAGCCAATGGACATCCCAAGGATACCTCATAAACCAAGGAATTTTATACAGGTATCCCCAAGATGGTGACCTGGAAGAAGCCCAATTAGTTATTCCCAGCCAAGAACGAACAACCATTCTGAAGCAACTCCACGATGTTCCAACCGCCGAATCGCCGTGGACGCCCATGTACCGGAACCGCAGACATCCAAAACCAACGTCGAGCCGACTCTTAGGTTTTGAGGGGGAGATTGTAACATGCCTCGCTAAACAGTATGGTTTCCCAAGCGGCCACCAGACTAGCGCCACCAGCGCAGCACCCTTACAGTCCAACCCCCACCATCTACGATGAACCACGAACGACGCTTCGTTCAACCCCCACCATCTACGATGAACCACGAACGACGCTTCGTCCAACCTCGGCCGACAACCCCAGTATATAAGGCCGCACACCACCCTGGAGACGACAGTGGACAGTGAACTGGCATTCGCTCTGCTCTTACAAGGTGTGCTCCCGAGGGGACCTCTAATTAGACAAAGCGAATCAGTTCCACAAGAGAAAGAGCGCTCCCGTGGGGACCATTTTCTTCAACATTGTTCATTATTACTTTGTGTTGTACATGATAATTTATTTGAGACTGTACTTTTGTTGTGTGTGAATAAAAACTAGTAAAACATTTTAACGTGTACATAAATATACTGAGTAACGAAACGTCCGTTACAGTTGTAATTTAATTTTGACAGATAACGGAGCGCCCTCTGTTGGTAAACGTCGACGTACTTTTTTCGCGCCTAGGCGTTACATGAGTTTTTACCAGCCTAGCCGTGCAATGTGTTTTTACCAGGCTAGCCGTGCAAGTGCATACTTTCGCGTCCATTTAGACGCACGAAAATAAGATTTTCAGATAGTGTAGGATAAAAAGTATTTTTTACGGCCGTTGCTAAGGAGAGGGCCGGTAATGCAGTACATACGCCGTCATCTGTCAGTGACAGAATGTCACGTAGTTTCTAACCTATAATTTTGAAAATCACCAAAAATTTAAATTGTTTTTAATTCAATCGCACAAAAAATGTAATATGCACCTCGGCCAAAACGTACTTTTTGGCCTTGATACATAAATAACTATTAAATACCTAGGATTTCACATTACATACACAAGACTTTCCAATACTTGTGCGACACCATCAAACTAACTCTTAAAGGAACCAGAAAAGCAACCTAACTCAAATTCTACAAAGTTATGGCGATCCCAGCGCTACTCTAGCGAAAGCTGGACTCTAACGCAACATAACAAAAGAAAAACAGCAGAAATGAAGTTCCTTCGATCACTAGCTGGTTATTCCCTACTAGATCATCGCCGCAAGAAAACATTCGAACGGAACTATATTTAACCTAAATGATGATATAAACAAACACCGAGAAAGGTGGAAAGGGCACCTTCAGCGAACGGATAGCTCCAGAGCTCTTAAAAACCTTTCCATTCAAGCCAACCCATGGCAGAGAAAATGTGGGCTGTCCGAGACTAACATGGATGGACATGATGACGTAACAAACGAAGAAGGTTTAAAACGTGTCGATGATGATGATATAATGGTTGAGTACGCATTTGCGGTTTATCGTGTTGCTCTCAAATTAATAGTCAGATTTTTAAAAAGATTAGAGTTTAGAGTCTAATATAATTACCCTATCATGTATTCTTTATGAAATTGAAAATAAGTAAACATTTTAGGCATTTTCTTTTCGTTTTATTGTAACATTTTAAAGAGTTAAAAAGATAACCAATTATTGTTGTTTATAAAACCGCTTTAAGAGATTTTAATGAGGATTTAGGAATTAATAAGAATATAAAGGATCATTTTTTAATAATGTTTGTTAAAAAACAAATTCAGTCAAATAAAAGATTAGCAGATTACAAGGGACGTCCAAATGTAAACCGCAAATGAAATTTTACTAAGTGTATATTACATATACGTGCATATATTTGTATTTATTTTTTAAAGTAATCATTTTCGAGGACAATGCATTAACCCCAACGGTGCACTAAAGCGTGAATAGTCTTTGAAAAAGTGTTTTGGGCGTGTGTGTAACCAATCACGAAGCGTTTTTTTGACTTGATCGTCCTAACGTGTCACCAATATGGCAATATGCACGTTACAGTTCCAAAAATGTGAAAATCCTATGTTGTGGTAATAAGCTCGATATGGAAGACATTCAATTCGAAGATGGTAGACGGTTGAGCGTCCTTCGAGGAGAAAACACCATTAGTAAACAAACCTTGACGTTTTCGGCGAATTGCGGCTTTCAGGTGAGTACGTAGGAAGTCTTTCGGTCAACTCTGCCACAATGATGCATCGATTCGTACAAATTATCCCCTTAACCTTTTCGGTGCGCAATGCTTGTAGTTTTTCTATGCCTGCAGTGCGCCCAACTTTCAAATGCGGTAACGTTCGGGCGAGTTAACTCGTCTCGAGCACCTTGGGCCGCGTAAAATTTTGGCGAGTATACTCGTCCAGAGCACCGAAAAGGTTAGTAACCACAATCAACACAGGAGTAATGACTCTCTGCTAATGGCCTGAACTGGTTGCGTCCGCCCCATTACGTACAACACAATACTTTTTAAATATTTTAGCCCACTCGCACACTTTCCTCTGTGACATGCATGATAAGCTTTACTGCTTTAAATTTCCTACGGTTTCACATCATTAATGGTAAAAAATCTGATTATAGAACGTTACTCTTCTTTCTCACACTCACACTTTTAAACGGACGGATATCTTTAACAGTTCCTCTCCGGAATAGAGTTGCTAGATCTATTAGTTGCACCGCCACACTTCAGAAACTACCGTCCCTTATGGTGCCTATCCACGTGAGAGTAAACTACTCTCGATAGCAGCGTCGCCAAGGATACAGCCAATCGCGAGTTACTCCTTGGCGACGCTGCTATCGAGAGTAGTTTACTCTCACGTGGATAGGCACCATTATGTTATGACCAAACCGATCTGCTGAGCCTACGATATTTATTAACACAATTGCGGTTTTTATTTGAATCCCCCTCGTATATACATATTTCCAAAAAGCACTATTTTAATTTTTTTAACGAATGTATTAAATAAACGTTGATGTATTTGGTTTTAAAAACAATTAAGCTAATACTGCTTATGATCACGTTGAATACTTATTATTGCAATGTATTTGGTAAATAATACGATGCATGGAATTTAAAAAGTACGTTAAAAAATAAATATTAAAGGTTTGTTTCATAAATCACCGATGAATATTTTTTTTTTGGTAGCAGTAATATTTAAACACTAAAAATAAAGCGTAACAAATTAAACAAAGTTATTACTACTGTAAAAGCACTTTGATTTATTACGCAATCGTATATTTGTTATATAGCAAAACCATTTTTATAGAGTTATAACGACAAATGCATTAGCGGTATGATTTGTTACTAATTGAAATGTAACCAATATAATAAAAGCCAGTTAATAAACATTTTTATTGTCTCTTTAAGATCGAAAATTTTATTATTATTGCTCTACTTTCCATTTTTATACTATTGTTTTTATTACCTTTGGTTACTTATTAGTATTACAGGTGAAACCTCTCTAACTCGATACATCTGCAACTCGATTGACCTCTGTTAGTCGATTTTAGAAAGGGCCCGTTCTAATAACATCATAAAACATTATGACTCTTCCTTAATCCTTTACTCTGATTGCATAAAAATATTTTCGTACTCTGATTTATATGGGATTGACTCAATTGAATTATCTAAAAATTAGTTTAGTTCGCTGAATAAAAACAGGTAACACTTTGTAATTGTATAAGTATAAAGCAAGGCATAAAACCGGTTTTTTATAAACCGATTAAAAATACTGGTTAACCGTTATTTTTTGTCCGTAAAAGTGATTTTTAACCGAAACCGAAACCGTTATTTTTAATGGCAAAAAAGCGGTAACCTTTAACCAAAATAATTAAAAACCGTTTTTACCATCTTTTTTAAATAAAAAGTACTTTCTAAAAAATACAAAATCTGTATTAAATGCGATTAGTTTACCATAAGTCATTACTGAACGCTTGATTGTAAGTATATATTATAAAATTATAAATAGATAACATCTTTTCATACTTTGCATTCCTAATCTAAATAATGTCAAAAGCCGGATTTTTACCGGTTTATAAGTTAAATCGGGTTTTTACACAAAACCGTTTTTTTTCTAAATAACCGGTATCAAAATAAAGTTCTAGGTTTCAGTTAAACGTTAACCAATTTTTTTTTCGGTTTGGAGCCCTAGTATAAAGACAATGAGACAAGTATGAAAAGTGTTCAGTATAATTTAAGTATATTTGCAGTTAAAATATAAACAATTGATAAACAAATAAAAATTTGTTACGGTGTTCCTTATTTTTCCTTATTAAAAAGAGAAAAAAAAAATATATTTAACTTTGAAAGAAAAATTGCAAGCGATTGGAAAAGTAAGTTCTGGAACAAAAATATGTGAGGTTGCTAAAAAAATGAGCATTCCAAGCAATACACTTTCGGGAATATATAATAACAAAATAGCAATTAAAACAAAAGTAGCGACAAATCCAACATATTCAAAGCAAAAAAAAATTTTTTGTTCTGTTTAAAATTATAATCAAAAAAACTTTATTCACCTATTGTATTATTTTAAACATTTTTAAATTTTCAATGTGTTTTTATGAGTGAAGTATTTTGAGTTTTTAAATAATAGTTTGACCCTACGAAGACAAATGAACAAACATTATTGGAAGCGGGCATTCGCAGTCTTTTAACCACCATAACTCGATTTTTCATAAACCCCGCTCGAGAGTCGAGCTAGAAAGATTTCACCTATATTTTAGTTAAAGAGTTGCAAACAGGTGTACAGTGTTCATAAATTGGTACAAAAAAAACAAAAATCCTGTTATGATAGCCAAATTTAATTTATCTCATAAATACCAGTAATTTAGTTTCTTAACCCTTTTACTATTTTCGAGCAAGTAGGTTGCCTCCATTCGTCGTAGTTGGTAGATATTTTCTTTATAAATGTGTACGATTACTTGAAAATTGCACTTTGAAAGCAAAAACAGCAAGAAAATTATTCCGAACAAATAGCCACCATTAATAAAATAAATGAGGAAGCAGGTGCTTCAAACGTGCTTTTTATTTGTGCCTAATCTGGACAGAATACGAGTCTTTTTCTATTTTTAGCGATATATTATTTTTAAGCACATACTTATGTACATACATGGTGCCGAAAATGTGTAAGATTATTTGTTTTTTCTTTCATAGTAAACATAGCACTATGATGCTTTGAGCAAAGTTTAATACCTTAAATATTATTTTTCAAATGCACTTGAAAATTAACGTGGTTACAGTAAAATGTGGGAAATAGTTCACAGCGGTTGACTTCCATTAGTTGCAATCGTATTGCCACTTGACCAATATAAATATAATTTTTCAATTTGTATGATATAAGCGTGCGATTTATAAGATTACCAATAAAATGTCTGAGGTAATTTATTTCCAGGAAGATGGATCGCTTTAATATTATTAACTAAATGTTATCACTACTTGATTTATTGGAAAATTCCATTTACATCTTTGGAGTAGGCATGTGTCAAATTGTGAATGAACATTTCTTGGAAAAGTTTGGAATTTCATTTATCTTCGAAGGCGTTTTGCTTTCTTATAAGTTTGAGAGTGTTAGTATAATGAAATAATTTTCAGCAAATGGAATGATTTATCGACTAATAAAAATAAAAGCTGTTGCTTCCAATATAAACGAAATTTCAAAAAATTATACAGTGTGGCTGGTTTTTCATTGTCCAGCTTATATCTGCTGAAATATTAATGTTACCAAAAAAAGTTAAATGAGAAACTTATTAAACAAAAGCTGGTCTACAAAATGGTGCTAAAAATTTTGTTCCATAGCCTACCAGTTTATCGGAAAAATATCCAACTTTTGTTTTTCACATTCTAAATCAATTTCTCTTCACAATGATATTATCATAAGTACCATTTTGCTTTTAAATTATGCTCAATATTTAAAAAAAAAAGAGAATTATTATAGTCGGCTGTGGAAACAGCACAGCATATAAACGTTTTCATTATTTGTATAGTACATTTTTCTTAATTATAATTACACTTATTTCTGTCTGATTTGTGTGTTTCCTAATGTAAACAAATTTGACAGGTATTTGCAATAAACAAAACAATATCACAGCCGACTTTAATAATTCCTTTTTTGAAATATTGTGCGTAATTTAAAAGCAAAATGATACTGATGATATATCATTGTAAAGAGAAATTGATTTAGAATGTGATTCTGTAAAAATATACAGAGTGTTCTATTTAAAATACAAAAGTTGGATATTTTTCCGAAAAACTGGTAGGCTATGGAACAAAATTTTTAGCACAATTTTGTAGACCAGCTTTTGTTTAATAAATTTCTCATTTAACTTTTTTTGGTAACTTTAATATTTCAGCAGATATAAGCTGGACAATGAAAAATCAGCCACACTGTATAAGACTTACATAAACTATCAATTGATAAATAAATCTTATATTTTGTCATAACGAACATGGAGGATTTAAGGATCCCCTGGTCTGGAGTTAGGTTAGCAAAAAATTGTGCTCTTACGTAAGAATCTGTACTAAAATGCAGGCCCCGGCGACAAGGAGGGACTACGGGTACAGCTGTAACGAGCTCCGGACTTAAGGGGGCTTTATGTCATAGCTAGAAATAAGATAAACGAAATGTTCCACAAATGAACATTTTTTTTTTCAGTTACATATATTACGACACTTTGTATGTTGATTATAATAATATTATTAACAATGATGTATACTGTTATAGCTCCAATGGTGGTACCAACCCGAAAAAAGTCAGCGTCACTTTTCGCCGCGTTTTGCTCTTCCATAGGTATGCTTGGAGCCCCCAGGGCCCACAAACAATCACAGTAACGGGCACCAAAATGTCTGTTACCAGGCCAGGTAAAATGTTTCTTATATGTAAAAAAAAAAAATCTATAACATTTCAACATTAACAATTATTTTCCTTTCTTCAAATTAATATTAGATATTCGAAATTTTCCTAATCGTTTTAACCACAGGAAACTAAAAGTTTTAAAATTTATTAATGAATTATTTATTTTGAAAATGAAAAAAATATGCACAAAATGCATATACATATTTTCTTAAAAAAATTGTTATGTGGAGCCCGCTCGCTTAGTTTAAGACTCTATCTCTTAGATAAAGTAGCAGAAAGTTACGTTAACCGGCAAAAAATTAAATTTTGAGATTTTAATTCCACTTAGCATCTTTGCTAGTTTTTAAATAATTTATTTTGCAATTAGATAATTTCACATATCAAATAAACTAGTGATATTAGCCTATTCACGGAAGGACGCAATATCTGATTGAAACCTCTATTACTCGATACATCTGTAACTCAATTTACCTCAGTTGCTTGACTTTAGAAAGAGTCAGTTGAAATCGGTGCACACGGACTGTAAAAATTCTAATAACATCATTATCGTATTAACCCTTATAACCCTGCCTTAATTCTCCACTCTTATTGCATATTCAACAAAACCTCCATAAGTCGGACTCCCTTCATAACTCGATTTTAATAAGCCCCCTCTAAAGTAAGAAAGGTTTTACCCGATTTTACTTAAATGGAAAGCGTTTGTTTATTTCCAATGATAAATGGCCTGCACCAACAAAGTTTAGAAAAAATCCCCCTTGTTCAACAAAAATAATGATACCCATAATCTACTTTAAACTATTAAAATGTGTCTGAAACGATAAGTAGCTTTTGTTGTGTTTATACAGGGTGTAACAGATAACATTTCCAGCATGGGCATCTCGCTTATTATAAGAGATACAGGTTTGTTTAAATTAGATGAATTGTTCCTTAGTATGAGAAGAGCTAAAATCAATTTTTAAAAAGTACAAAATTTGTCGTACTTTAGATGTTATAGCAAAAAATATGAAATTGTTGAATTTCTTTTTACTATCATAACTTTTTCGTCTCAATCATTAGATCAATTTTGTTCATACTATTTTAGTACTTTTTAATGGAGCATGTAACTGTTATTTTAGTTTTTTTTATCACTTACCATTTTTGAGATATACCCTAACCTTTTTTTTGGGCCGCGAACTGGGCTGTTGTTTAGTTAAATGTGCTTTTTTTTTCTCTTTTTAATAATGAGAAATAATTTGCTATCGAATTACACAAAAATACAATTATATATTATAATTATAAGTTATAAGTGATTGGTAAAATACGAAAACGGTATGAGATTAAAAAAATCTAAAATATCAGTCACATTCTACATTAAAAAGTATCCTAAGAAACTTTTAATAAAATTGATCTAATGAATAAAATAAAAAAAATATGAGAGAAAAAAGAATTTCAACATATTCATATTTTTTGCTATAACATCTGAAGTATGAGAAATTTTGTACTTTTAAAAATTGATTGTAGCTTTTCTCATACTCAGGAATAATCATTTTATTTAAACAAACCTGTACCTCTTATAATAAGCGAGAACCTCATGGTGGAAATGTAATCTGGGACACCCATATGAAAAAACAGCTGTTTTAAATCGAGTTACCTATGCATTTTTCAAAACATCTAAATATCGCTACAGGTTGGGCTCTACTGTCTTTACTAATTTAACCGAATCTTTATCGTTTGTTATAAGCGAGATTCCAATAGGCCGGAATTAAGTGGTGAACCCAGCAAATGTAAATTATAAGCTATAATTACTCAACAATAAAAATTATTTACATTTTCTGCCTGCTTAACTAACTTTCATTATTGCTTTAACTGTGATATATTACGGATCAAATTTAAATTCATCCAGATTCCCAAACATTGCGCATTGACAGCGCTCACCGTGTATTGAGAATATAAATGCAAAATTCGTTTTTCAATCTTGAAAATTTATTATTTTATAAGTGTCTACTGGTATACGAAATATATCATTCTTTTGCAAAATTATCTGCGGCTTTGCCGTTACGAAATCCTCTGCGAAGAATGTTCTCTTGCCGTTTAGGGTTCACGAACATTAGCTTTACTTGTCTGATACTCTAGAGGGCAACTTGGTCGTGATCTACTAATGTTGCTTGTATCTGCCCCTGCGTCTTAGAATCAAGAACAAAACGGCTAAGAATGTGTGAAAAAAAGCAACTGTGGTTCCCTTTGTCTTATCAATCAATATCAGGATGTGAATCTAGATTAACATTATGCGGTTGTAAACTTTATTAAACTAATTTTGCAACAATGTTCGACCTATAAAATAATAAAAAAATAATTTATAATTAAAATGTAAATATTTAAGTTATATAATTAGAAGAATAAAAATGTATTCAAAAAATGTAAAGAAAATGTTTAAATTCAGTGCGCAAAGTTAGTTATTTTTTTAATAGCTTGATGGCGCCAGTCATGTTTCACTCAACTTCTTTGTTTTAACAACAGCTTCACTTTTCATTCGTATACCTTTGATTTTAAAGATAAGAATTGTTAAACTGGCAATCGCTTGGTCGCTAACTAATAAATTCCTACTTCTTTCTTATTTTCTTCATATATCATTTGTAAGTCCAGTTTGTTGTAACTTAAGATAAGCTAAAATTAACAAAGTAAAGAATCCTTTTTTCTTCTTTATACATATTTTACGACCATTTTATTTCCTGGTAGTTGATCCTAGATTAACATACAAATGCTTTTAGCTTTCGGAAAGATTTATGCCGAAAGATTACGTCTGCTGATATCCACCATTTACGATAAAAGCAGTAAACATGTATCTGATATTCGAGTAGAAAGATTTGTTTTTCTTGTGGAAGTGCAATTGCCTGAAAAGAAATTTTTACGACGTATTATTGTGGCAAAATTAATTTTTTTTGGTTGATTACAACTAAAAAATATATGTACATTATCCTGAATTGATAAAAACACACTAATGCAATGCAATTTAATGTGTTGAAAATTATACTACAATTAATTAATTATTAGATGGGGGGGTTAATAAACGCAAAAAAAAGGGCCCGAGAACCTTTTTTTTAGTTTAGCAGACTCCTTTTTAAGTTTTTTAACACACATTTATCCATTTATTGCGACCGTATGGGAAGGATTTTGACCCCCTTAATCTCCTCCTGGCTACGTCACTGGTTAAGTGAATTGCATATAACAAACATTTATTTTAAGCTTAAGCCGCGTTTTCCTAGCAGCAGGTATTTTGCGCGACGTAGAACGTAGTAACGCGTCGACCAGTCAACATAGAGAGATTATGCGTCGACCAGTCAACATAGAGAGATTAATAATCTCTCTGTTGACTGGTCGACGCGTTACTACGTTCTACGTCGCGCAAAATACCTGCTGCTAGGAAAACGGGGCTTTAAGAAGATTTTCAAATATGTCATATAGATTTAAAAAAAAAAATCGACCAAAGTATAAATATTTTAGATTTAAATCGTCCATTTTATTGGTCCCCCATAACCTTGCCGCATTTAATGAATGAAACAGTATTCAAAGAAAAGTTAATTATGTCAATATTTTTAAGATTTATAGGTATATCCACTCAAGCAACAGAGATGCAATTTTGCCAATTTATATTTTAGCTTAGCGGTAGTATATACCGACAAAACCATTATTGCATTAATATTAAGGTTGCGGAAGATATTGCCTTAATAACATTTTCAATATCCGCACGAGAATTTGAAGAGTTGTTTTAAAGTTCAACGATCTTTAACGAATATTTTAGGCAATAAACAATTGATGTTTGTAGCGCTAACCTATTTTTGTTTTTAATTTTCTAGGTACCTTACCTACATATGAAGCGTTCATTACCGCGTTTCCAAAAATGTATAGAAAGTTGACTAACAGATAAATAAGATTTTAATTATACAGTAGTCTTAATTTTTAATTTTTGATAGCCTTTGCAATAATTTTTTTAAAATTTACCCATTTTTCTCTGTTTATCAAAAACTACTGATTTAAGATAAAATATATTTTATGTCACTGAAATTATTTTTTTTTTATAAAACTACAGTTGTTATCTAAAAGTTTAGTCTATATCTCTATAATCACTTAATTTAAAATTAGATTAGTGTCTTAACCATACACCTTTTGTCCCGAAATTTCGTAGACTGTTTTTTTTTTCGCTGTTAAGCTGCATTCACATAGAAAAGTATTGCATTGTATTGTAGCGTAATAAATTGTATTGTAACGTGCTTGTAAGAGTAACGTTCACATAGAGGTATTGTAGTGTTTGTACACTAATGGCGATTCCCACGCGCATACGCAGGGTTAATCCGTTGATCACTGTGATTGTGATTGGTTCTTGTTATGGGGTATTGCAAGAAGCTTGGACCTCGCGAATTCTACCACGCCGCTCACAACGCATGTCCACTACTTTGCTTATGTGACAGCTATCATTTGATATTCGTATACTTAACCTTGCTTACGCTACAATACAATACAATACTTTTCTATGTGAACGCAGCTTTAGTGGAACCTAATATGTAAGTGAGTTACTCGATACTTTAGCAACACTCCATAAAAGTTTCATGGTGCAACAACATTCCTATCAATAGTTATGATACCAGAAATAACAACAAATTTAACCAGCGTTGAAAAAACACGGTGGAACAAAGAGCCAACAACAAAGTTCGTTTTAAATTGAGCAAAACAGATTCTGAAACGGATAAAATGAATAAACTAATTCATGTAAGTGAGCCTCAAAGACGTGCTGTGGTTTTTCAGTGACAAGCAAAATTTCGCGACGGCAGGGAGACTTGAAGGACGAGCAACACCCGGGTCGGCCAAAAACGACTCGCTCAGTGAAGAATATCGAATTAGTTCGTTCTAGAGGGTCAGACGGTAAACGAAGATTATTATTTAGGTGTTCTGCAGCGTTTGGTAGCAAGGATTCACCAGGTTCTTTCTCAGCTACACGATACGCACCATTACACAAGTCCAAACTTATTCGCATTTTTTGCCAAAAGGGCATTGTAATTCTGGATCACCCGTTGTATTCGCCTCATTTGGCTCCCTGCGACTTATGAGTATTTCTCAAAATAAAATTAAAGTTGAAAGGAGACCATTTTTATACGATTGTGGACATGAAAAGGTCTTCGATCTAGAATCTAGAAGCGATTTTGAGACAGGAATACCAAAAATGCTTCAAAAACATTTATTACCGCTTTGACCATTGTATTAAAACAAAAAACAAAAATGTATTTTGAGTAAAAATAAATAAAAACTGTTCTGTTTTTCCTTTTTGTATTTTCTCTAACACCAGTCTGCAAAATTAGGGCATAGAAGATGTAATCTGGCTAAATTATTTAAAAATTACCTGTTTTACTTTTTTAGTCTTCCATAATTACAAAAAAATATGTGTTTGAATATTTCTTTAATTTTTAGTTTTTTACATTTTTCTTAGAAAAACACTGATACATTTTTTAAACGTCCTTCATTTTTATTTAACTTAACCGACTCTTTCAACAGCTAATTTACCTATGTAAGGCAGTGGAAATTGTTGCCCTGTATAAGTGTTACATTTAGAATATTATAAAGAGTGCATGCATTTAATGATTAAAAATCATAAACATTACACACACGTTCACAGTAGCTAGTCACAAAGCATTACTACGTATTTGCATTAACGGTAGTGTAATAATTTCCTACTGCTTTGGTGTTATTGTTCCTTTATCATGGGCACCGACACATTAATTTATATTTATGTGATTTATGCAATACAATTATCTGTTAGTTCAAGACATTCACTAGGGTCAAGGCCTCATGATGCTAAATTAAGTAACAATAAAATTTAAATGAATTGAAAATTTGGTTAAGCGTGGGTTGAAGGTAGGAACATAACGTACTTCTACTAAGCACAATAAAGTAGTATGAATCAACATGAAACGGATGATTAGAAGTTTTGTTATTAAACCGTTTATAAAAGATAGCTTCATTTTCCAAAACAAAGGTGTCTGGTGGTGGTGGACCCTTTAGCGTCCCATTCCCATGCGGGTTTGTACAGCGGATTTATCCGCCGTATTTGCCCGTTGTAGGTACACATTCGGATATTAAAGATCCCATTCACATGCGAGTATGTACGGCGGATCTGTCCACTGTAAAAATCCGCACGTGTGTATCCAAATAATTGCCATATTTGTCCTGCTCGCTGTCGGCCGCAAAAGGCGACGAACAATAATTATTTGGATACACATAGACGGATTTGTACAGTGGACAGATATGGCGGACAAATCCGCCATTCGAACTTGAATGTGAATGAGACCCTTTACTTTGTTCAATGCTGCATAAAAGCGACAATACAGCAAATAAATACTCATCAATAAACGCAGATATACCTACAACATATTTATCAATAGATAAAATGTAAAAATCCTTTTTGTTTAAATGGTTTCAATAAGTTGTAGGGAATGTTTAGCATAATCCGATATTTAGTGTTAGAAAACAAAAATGCTTGATAAGTTTTTGAAGTATTTAAGTGATCGTTTTATGAATATAAATACGTTCAAATAAAATATTTTTTGTAAAGGATTTTTTTATTAGAAATGCTAGACCAGTATCAAGTCTCTTCGTCAATAGCATTGCTACAGGAGGTACTTTTTAATAATTTTTAATTACTCTTGTTTTTTGAACTCCAAATAACTTCATCGAGTCTCGCTTTTATATGTAAATGAATGTAATGCTTCGAATATCATACAAAACAGAAATATTTGGGTTTAGGGTCAAGAAGCTTCCAGTTTCAATTAAGAGGCAGCTATGTAGATAAGCAAAAACACTTTAAATTTTGGCTAACAAGTGTGCGAACCTCGAGTTACTCTGCAGATGTCTAAACAGTATTCGAATTCTCCCATGGGCGCACTAGCGGCAGTGCGTCCGTCGACCCGGGTGGCTGCATCTGAAATTCAGCAACAAAGGTCTGATCTTGATAACCTCAGATTTTGGGGGTTTGTTTAGGATTTTGTGTACATATCACCACTGCACAGCTACGAGCTAGATTTTTAGTCACGCTGATGAGTCCAGCACGTGTGCAACAATTCACACAGATTATTTAGATTACGTAGTTCAAAAAAAAAATTATCTACAGTAAAAATTATAATTAGTATTTTCTAAGATTGTATTTTAAATATGTCCAAAATAATTCCTATTAGCAATAACACATTTCAACTTTAACCAAAAGTTGCACATTGTCAAGTCAGGTGAATAAAGTTGATGCTAAATTACTTTAATATTTTTTTAGCCAAATACTGGAGAGTTAAAGTTGCAGGATGAGAAGATGCATTATTGTGATAAAGTATAATTCCCTTCTCTGGAACTCATACGTCAGACAAACACTTTTCTATATACCATTTCGCTGTCACTATTCTTTGTGCAGCTAGCTTAATTTTATTGATCAAACCTGTACTCCTAAAGAAAACTGCACAATTTTCAAAAAAATTAAAACAATTTAATAAACTTAGCTTGTTTCTCGTATTATTTGGATATTTGTAGTGTCATTTAAGAGTACAGCTTGGACAAAATTCGATTTCGGTTACCTTGAGCTATTTTTTGAGAAAAGAACGCCGACGTAATCAGTTTTTTTTTTTTATATCGCTTTCCATTTTAGCACTATACAGACAAAAATGAAATATCGTCATTTTTGAAAATTTGCTATAACTTCTTTATTTATTAAAATAGAACAAAATGTAATGCAAGTTTCTTAGACAGACTTTTATGCCTGATTTTATAACAAATTTAATTTTTTTAGCGACCTTGACTTTCGAGAAAAGAAGCAAACTTATATTTTTTTATACAGAAACTTTAGTTGACAATGACTTTATATGAAAGCGAATTTTGTTAGCTGTTCAAAAATATATAGTTTTACATATTTGTTGCAAAAATAACCGAGATATAGCTGATTTAGTAAAAAATTTCCTTATCAAAGTTTTCCATGATTTCGTAAACAAGTGATGTTTGTAATTATTAAACAACTAAACGTCATTTCCAAGCAAATCTTGCAGCAGCCACTACGTTTTTATGACTTACAATGTAATATTTTAAGATAATTATTATACTTTTGAATGTAAAAATTTAGCCATGTTAAGAATACCACAATAAACAGTTATATAATACAAAAGAATACACGGATTTGTTTACTTAGATTTGACGTTTGGTTGTTTATTAATTGTAAACATCACTTGTTTACGATATCATGGCAAACTTTGATGAAGAAATTTTTACAACGTTAACCATATCTCAATTATTTTTTGCAACAAATTTATAAAACTATATATTTTTCAAAAGCTAACAACATTTTCTTTAATATAAAGTCATGGCAAACTAGACTTTCTATTTAAAAAGATTTGTTTACTTCATATCTCGAAAGTCAAGGTCGCTAAAAAAAAAATTGTTTGTAGTACCATGGAGAGACCCATATCACATTTTCGCTAACTATTACCGATATACCCCGTAAAACATTCGAAAATGGTTCACCCTGTACATAAAATACTTGTGATGTAAAATTTGAAGTGTTACAGCAGATTGACAACAATTTTCGCTGCTGTATTTCATTTGTTTTATTTAATAATGTAACGTTTACAATTCCAACTGAATTATGTTCCTCTTAATAGATAGACTAATCGAAATTAATTCAAATAAAATCCAAAAAAATGCTAACTGCCTACTACTAACAAAAACAGAATGAATTGCTTAAATAATACAAATATGTTATTAATTATTGTAAATTAAATATGTTATTGATTAAAGATATATCAGATAAAATACTTTAAAAACATATATAAACCACTTATACAACACAAAATAGCAATAAAGACAAAGACAACATTTCTCGTAAATGCAAAAAATCTATAAAACTTGTAGCTTGTGTTATATAGCACAAACAAAAATAAACATTTTAACTAGTGTTAGGAAACACAGTAAATATACTAAATTAAACCAAATAAATAAATCAGCACTGCGGAACATTCTTACAACACAACATTTAATAGATTGAAGCAGTTTTGGCAATAAATAAAGAAAAGAATTGTTATCAAACTATTATTGACAAATCAACTAAAATTAATGTATAAATAAAGAGAAAGATAATATTTTTTTAACAAATTAAATGACATTACATTAGCATAAAATAAACAACATTAGTATATACAGCAAATCGTTGCTTAATGATGACCGGCTATACTTAATTTCATGGAAATAAATAAATAAAAATTGGCCTATAAAGAGACAAGAGTCTCAAAATCGGCATTGACATTACTTAAGAACAGATTTTTGTTACAACAAAGATAAATAAATTATTATTATTTAACCAAACTTATGTATACTAAATGTACATATTTGTGAGTTGTTTAGTTTGATTGTTATTTTTGTAGAACTTAGACAATAAAACACAAAAAAAAGACAAATAAAAGTATAAAAAATAATATTGTTTACGCTACTAAACTTATATATTTGGTTTGATTCTTTTTTCTAGATACTACAGAAAAACGCTTATATAAATCTTTCTGAATTGCAGTAAGTATAACTTATAAAAGGATTAAACCTTATATAATTCCAACAATACAATCGGTTTGTTTTGATAACGTTAATATAAGAAAACGTTTTTAATATCTGTCACTGCAACACTATATTTTACAATTCTAAAACAATCTATTTCGTACACTATACGGGTAATGCCAATTTTCCTCTTTCATCTCATTATAAGTTTAGGTCAAAATGTAAAAAAAAGCTTGCTTGAGGTAAAGATTTAGTAAATTTGTGATCTAACAGTACCAAAATTAAATAATCGTTTTTAAAACTTTGAATAAGCAGGATTTAAGCCAGTAAAAATTATTGGTTAGACATAGAACAATCTACAATTGATGTAAGGCCTACTTTAAGTAAATAAACACTCTTTCAAATTCAACAATAAGAACTGTACAATATGAAATTCCTTGAATTTTATTGTATAAGATTTCCAATCGTTGTGCGTTATACGCAAGAAATAAAAAAGTCTAGCGACGTATATAAACTGATTTAAAAATTGGGCGAACAATTGAAATTTTTATACATATTTTTTGCAGCGTGCGGTATTTAATAATCCTTTTTTACAAAAAAAAACTCTTTTCTTCCATTACTGAATTATTTTGCGGTCATTTTGGCTCAAACGCGTCAGCACCGCAGCTTTCATTTTCTGTTTGTAGGAAATTCATTTTGTCTTATGTACTTTATTAGAGGCGCAAAGACGTGATAAGAGTATATTATATGTAGTGCGATATACATTTCCACATAAAACTTTGTTGTTGTTTATTTGTTATTTAATTAACTCTTGGTATTCTTAGTACTGGAAATGTACAGCAAGATCCAAAAAAACAAAACACCAAATGTTGGTTACATTTATTTAGTTTTATTGATCAACTCATTGTGAATTAAAACCAAGCTTTAGTCAAACTTTAAGCTGTTATTTCATACGATTAAAAATTAAGAAGCTAGAAAAATAATTTACAATTTAAAACTTACAAATTCGGGATTAATTTAATAACAGTTTCAATCTTAAAGAATTTACGCAGAAAATGTATAAGAATTAAGTTAACGAACTTGATAAATACGCCGTTAAAACTGAAATATATAACGACAATATAAAAAGTAGCCGAAGTAATAATAAAATCAAAATAATGAAAACCGATAAATGAGGAGAGTTCAAATGGGCCAGTATCGCCACTTCAAATATATCTAAACTCTTCGAAAATTATACATAAAAAGACTGAAACCATGACCTAACCAGTATCAAAACATCAGTTTGAGTTCCGTGAGAAGCACTCAACTATAAAATAAGTTTATAGACTAACCAATAACATTAAAAAAAATATTTTAAAAAGTGAGTATGTGCCCGAGTATTTTTTTATGTAGTCCAAGCATTTGGTTGATAAGTTAAACGTCTGCAGCATACAAAAATTTTATAAAGAAAGCACCGGGGGGTATACTCAATGCTCCTTGATATGAAAGAAACAAATCATGTATCAGAATCTTAAAGACAAAGAGTCGAGCAAGAAATCAAGCGTTTTGTCCCAAAATATGAAGCCAGCTAGGTCAGTGTTGAAGCCAAGGTTGAAATCAAGGCAGTGTTGTATCCATTTAATTGTTGAACATGAAGACTAACTTTCCTGAAAAGTTTAAAGCGAAGAAAACCATAAAATCTAATATGTTTGAACAGCTGATCAACTTTCAAATCTCTGATAAGAAAATATTTTTTTTAATGATTACTAAAATCCATAGGTAAAAGTTAATGTCTTAAATCTTTTTTAAGATTAAAAGTTTTCTAAATTTAGAATCAGAAATTTGCAATCCGGATTTATTAAATCCTTTGCATCGTATGCAAACATCGCAAGTTAACATAGAGATAAAGCATTGACTTCTCGATGCTAACCACAAGGTATTCTCGTTATGCAATTTAAAGCGCTTTCATAAACCGGGCCTTAATTTTTAAGTTATAGCTTAACGTTGGGGTTAAAGCTTATGCGAAAATCAAATAAATTACACAGTAAAAACGAAATTTAAAAGGGCAATAACGATTTGGTTTTTTCTTAGGACCACGCTATATCGTCCTAACCCGTCGGCATTGTGATTAATCGAGCGAAAGAAATTGATTTAGTTGGCTTTGTTCGTTGTTTGTTGTCCTACATATAAAATCTGCAAAACATTTTTATATACAAATATAACTGCGTTTTTTCAGTTTTACATTATTACGCTTCATATAATTTGTAAATTACTCACTTTCCATACGAATACAAATTGATAGGTATTTTCATTTACATATCACTTTCCATATTATTCATGCACAATCATCTAATGCTCATAATAGGTATAAAATAATTATGGGTTACACCACAATCTTTATACGGGTATTGAAGTAAAACAATTGGTAATTCCATTTGTCTGTCATATGCAAATTGCTACTATAAATTGAGATAACGAGTATAAAATATTGTTAACAAGTACCTAATACTTGCATGAAGAGCCACTAAACCAAATTTATAAATGCCTGGCTACCGTTTAGTCAAATTTGCACGCAGGAGATCCTTGAGACGCAAACTCAAGGAACAAACATGTCGACTAACTTTACATGAACGTGTTTTTTTGGAAAGTTAAGCAGCAGTTGACATTCTGGTGACGAACAGTTGACATTCGCGAAGGAAACTTGTAATAAAAACATTGAACGCTGAGACAGGCCCGGACTGGCCATCTGGCAGTTCGGGAAAATGCCCGAAGGGCCGGTACCCGAATGGGCCGGTTTGGGCCGGTCTAAGCTACGGACTTAATAAGTTCGGCGCTAAAGTATAAGGAGCGCAAAAATTATGATAAAAGGTGCCATTATAACTTATAACATTTGCCCGTATAATACGGGCTGTATTCAATCTTAATGTTTTTCTTGGGCTCAACAATGCGCAATAGTGTCGTATGTTTGATCGCGCCACTCGTGCTTCAGAAATAGTCACGATATTATCCGAAACCTGACGCATAGCTGTAGATGGCGTGTGCATGTGTAAATACTAAATAGTAGTTTCATAATCTGCTTATTTTATAAAACACGTTGTTTAATAAATAGATTCGTAATAAATATATAGATCCGAGTTTATTTAAGTATGTGTAAGTAGTTACCATATAAAGCTTTTAGTGGGTCATAAAAGTTGATGCATGGTCTAAACATAATTTTAAGATGAAAAATATTTAAAAAAATGCATATGACACTAGATTTTAGCGATTTTAGAAATATTCGCGAGAGTGAAGTGCCCGTATTTTAGGTTTTCAAAAAAGTTTTTTTGGAACTTTTTTAAAATTCTTAAAATAATAGCACTTTACTCGCAAATATTTCTAAAATCGTTAAAATCTAATGTTATATCAATTTTTATTGATTTTTTTTGAAAATTAAAATTTGTTTTAGACCATGCACCAACTTTTCTTAAGAATAAAATTTTTTGAGAAACCGATAATAAAAACCTTTTCTATTTGTTGCACACTTTTTGAATGTTAAAATTACTTCAAAAATAAAAATTGGAATTTTAACGTCAAATTTTACATTTTGGTTTTATTATTAATTCCAAATAATATTTCCCCATGAGGTTTTTTTTGTAACTCTTCAATAAGGGCACAAATCTCTTGTGAATATTTCTGAAATTATGACAGATTTTTCATCTTAAAATTAGTTTGAGGTAATGCACCAACTTTTATCAAGAACTAAAAAATTTGCAATAAAATTCATAATAAAAAATTATTCCATTTGTTGCATACTTTTTGAATGACGCCGATTTTTGTTCCGTCACTGGCTGAGAACCATGAGGATGATGTGGTCATGATTAATATTATCTTAAAGAACCGTTGACCACATGAAATTGTGGCAAGAACTGCAATAAAAAAAAAACATAAAGAAAAGAAAAGCTACTTTATGGGATGAATGAATGGAAAACCAAAGTTTGCTATCTCCAATTTTACAAGTTAATGCAAAATTGCTAACAAACGAGCGGTGTTTTTTATATTCGCAAAATAAGACAAAAGATAGAAAGCGGTTGGGCTTAATACTTTTTGTTGTATCGGAAAATCATTTTTAGACCATTAAACAAAATTTCGTGCTGTGCCTTTTTAGTTCACTTACAATCATCAAAAGAAAAGCTTAATGTTGGCGTTATGAGTCTGAGGTTTAATAGTGAGTTTCGTGCAGTTATATAATTCCTCACAAAACAAAGTGTGAAAGTGAAAAACAAGAAGTTCATGGAGATGCTTTTTCTGATAAAATTATGGTTTATAAGTGGTCACGTTGATTTAAACCAAGTTAGTGAATAATTAGAGGGTGATGATCGCAATAATAGATCAAGTGACGTCCTAACACATGAAAGCGTCATTAAAGTCGAAAATATCCTTATGGAAAATGGTCAAGAAATCGCAGAAAGCTGCAAAATATCCGAAATAACGGTAGACAAAAGTCAGGGCAAGTTGGGTGCCGAGAAATCTTACACCACATCAAAACGAACATCCAGGTTAATATTGCTTATTAACGCCGTGTGGAGCAATTCCAGTATACGTTATCAGCAAGATTGTTACCGGAGATTTTTATCTGTTTCCTTATTTGAAAAAGAACCTTTGTAGGAAGCCCCTCGCCGATGAGTCAAATAATATTTTCGTCCAGAATGAAAAAACAAATAATTTAGTATTGACTCACTCACACACTTCTTTGAAGTCAAACAGTGTTCTTAAAAATTAAAGGAAGTTTAGTGGGAACAAAAGTGTTTTTCTGCGTCTGGCCAATCAATTTTTAGGCTGGAAAATACATCTTTACTGGCCTAGGCCGGAAAGTAGCTGGTTGCCAGGGTAATGGGTTGTCTTTACCGGCCTAGACAGGAAAGTTGCTGGTTGCCATGGTGATGAATTGTTTTGTTGATTTGCGCTGTCAAACAAGCGTCGTTTTACCACCAAGCGAGTTTTCACCTTTAGTTTATGGATGGTGACGATAATGATTTTGGTGTAAGCGGCAGACGCAGAAAAAATATTGTACGCAACATACCCGTAAAGTGTCTTTACTGGACAAGGCTCGTCCCGAAACTGTTTACTCGTCCAGTAAAGTACCAATTTCCGGTCTTGTTATGTAATTAACTACAATAAAAATTAAACCTTAAAAATAAACAAGAAATCGAGTTGTTGAAAGTTTTTTACAGAAAAGACAAATATATTTTATTATTTTTTGCTAAAAGTTAAATAAAATTTAAAGAACCTTTCCTAGAATGTCATCGACCTTGTGTGCTCACTTCAGAAAGTTTAACGCAACCAAACTTTTTTTTGCTTTCACGGTCTTCTTAAATCTTATATCAACTTTTTTGATATATTTATGGGTGTAAAAATTTATATATTAAAACAAAACTGGTGCAGTATCGGTATAAACTTTTAACATTTAGCTATACCGGGTGTTAACCACCAGCCGTGAACATAGGGAATTAACATTGGTTTTAACATTTTTTCGGATTCCTGCTCCCCAATTGAATTTATATTAAAATTAATGGTAAAAATAGAAAGATAAAATTATAACGCATCAATTGAGACCATTAATAAGCTTAAATGTTTAATATTTAGTTTATAATTAGTATTTTAAAATTGCATTAATTTTACAAATATAAGTAGCCATGACTGTCAATCTGACATTTGTTTTCATTAATTTTTATTATCTGTCAATTATCAGCGAGTTATTTCTTTAACGATTTTGATTAAAATAAGTAATTACAATAACGAAGAAAGAGTTTTTATGGTGAAAGCAAAAATTAATGAAAACAAATGTCAGATTGACAGTCATGGCTACTTATATTTGTAAAATTAATCCAATTTTAAAATATTAATTATAAACTAAATATTAAACATTTAAGCTTATTAATGGTCTCAAATGATGCGTAATAATTTTATCTTTCTATTGTTACCATTAATTTTAATATAAATTCAATTGGGGAGCAGGAATCCGATAAAAAGTTAAAACCAATGTTAATTCCCTATGTTCACGGCTGGTGGTTAACACCCGGTATATAGCATCCAAGTCCGTGAAGCAATACGAATATGCAAACAAAAATAAAAATAATTACTGATGATCATATTTTCTTGTTTTAAAATTAAACTGGTAAACAAGTATTTTATTTTCAACAGACTTTGTAGTTCTAGAAAACCAATTACGCTCGTATTTACTATTATCTTTGAGATTTTCATGTTTTGCATTTACTATATCATTCTTTTTATTTTATTTAAGGCAATCGCTTTCCCCAGGCGCGAGTTTACGCCGCTGTTCAAATTTCCAAAGTCACTGGAGAAAACAATTTTTCACCGTTAAGTTGCATCACATACGATATTTCTTTTCAAAGCCCATCAATTCTACACATCCCTTATTTCATTTAAATAGTATTAAATAATAAATAGATAAAAATAATACATTTGCCTTAGCTTTTACAGTAAGCGAGATTCCCATGTTGGAACTTGAATAATAATAATTTTGCTAATAAATAAATCAATAAGACCATAACTGATGAAGAAACAAGAGTTTTAAAATAAGTATTGCATTTCGACTAGATACCCTTTAACGGAAGAGATGTGAATTTCAATTAAATGCGTTAAGATTATTAAATTAATAAATAACCTAAAATACTCAACAATTTACCAAATTAATCTGTATATTCTTTTCTGCATCTGACCTTCTTAATTGCTTTTATTTGTACCGACTATTTTTAATAACATAAGATTGTGTTTATTATGCTTTACACCAAATTACTCAGGAAATTAATACGAAAGTTGGTAATTTTCTTAAGCCTAAATTAATTTTACTAACTTTTCTTTATCACTGAAATTTTTTAAACCTAATGCAATGTTCTAGATATTTGCTAAAACTGCTGCGAAAACAAGATAAGTAGTGAGTAAAAAACTTTCATCAAATGGTAATAAAATGCTAAATTTAAAAAAAAACTTTTTAAGTTTATTAAAATCGAACAAGATAGTCATTATTATAGCAATAGTTTTTTAGAATGCCAAAGTTCTTCACTTACCAACTTCACAAGTAACTTAACCTTATGATAATATTAAATATAAAAGAAATATGGATTGATTCGAAAAGAACGGTATAAATATGTATTAAAACGCAAGTTTATAACATCTCTACGAGCCTTATAAGCGCTTAAACTTAACTGTATTCAAATTTTGTTGCCGTTTCATGACATGCTAAGTAAAATTTCAAGCTTTTACTACTTTTGGGGTCTTTGGGGAAGTTTCGTCGTGGATAAAGCGAAGCACAACTTTTTACAAAATTTTCCATACTCGGTTTTGCAACAAATATATAAAACTAAATACATATATGTTTAAAAAGCTAAAAAGCGCTCTTTCAAATAGTCACGACATACAAGGTTATGATTTAAAAAAGGTTGTGGCTATTTGCACCTACAGTAGGTACGAATAATTGGCTATTTGCACCTACAGTAGGTACGAATAATTGGCTATTTGCACCTACAGTAGGTACGAATAATTGACTACTTGCGCCAACAGTAGGTACGAATAATTAGCTATTTTCACCTACAGTAGGTGCGAATCTGCGAATAATTGGCTATTTGCACCTACAGTAGGTACGAATAATTGGCTATTTGCACCTACTGTAAAGGAATATTACCGGGTGTAACTGACTTCTGGTATCTACTTTTTTTATTTAGTTTTAATTTTACATAAATAAACTTTTATAAATATGATATGTGTAAATAACCGGAATATTTGAACAAATGTACACTACTATTTCACTTCCGGTTTCGCCGGAAATGATCCTGACTTTGTTGTTTCAAATGTCACACATTTTTGGATAGAGAAGGCAATTTTGAATATAACTGCACTATTTTGATTAATTTTAATAACCTCAAATAATTTTTGGACAAATATTTATTTGCCGTGACTTGCATAAATAGAATTTTATTACGTCAACAAGCGTCCGAAAACATTTTTTGTACAATTTAATTAACATTTAGGTTACTTAAATCGGCTTTGAAGGTTGAAGAATCGGTTTTTTGACTGAGTCAATTTTTTTAATGCAATGTTAGTGGTTATGCGATTATTTAAATAGAGTATTTTCTGACCAATAACATATATTTGTATTGAAAGGCTGCCTCAACGACTCAAACTATTATAAAAAATTATTGAGTAGAATTGACGGGTGCTTTCATGTTGTAAACTCTTGTTTTTTAAAATGATTTACACAAATGTTTAGATGTGCGATATGTATTTTGTTTAGAGTCTTGTTAACGGTAATTCATTAGCAGCCAGGTGTCTTTATAAAGAAAAATATCCCAACCCCATAATTCCACATCATTTGATGATAACACGAAAACACCCGTCAATTCTACTCAATATGAACATAAACAAACCATGGTAACCACCGAGATGAATTCTTTTATTTTAAAATATTTTAATAGTTTTTGTTCACTTATTTTATTTTTTACTCAAAAACTGAAGGTTTTGCAAGAAAATTTAAAGAATAAAAAAAGTTTCTTAATAAATAAAGTTTTTAATGAATTTTTGGAAATTACAAAGTGGTTAAATCCTTTAAAAAGTTCCGATTAAAAAACTAACAGTGGTCGGACTTTTTAGCCCCTTGTAAAGGTGGGACTTAATTGCAAGTATTAGTATGGGAAAGCTTTCAATAAGTATAAAACACCTACCAAATGTTGTTCTCCTACACATCTTCAAATTTGAGAAATAAAATAAAAACCTAATTTTACCGCTCCACTTCAAGGGGGTGTAACTATGAAAGGAGACGTCTAAGGGAAAAAGAGTTATATAGGTAAAAGCCCCCCTTTAATTTTCGATAAGAAATTGCCTCCCCAATTATTTTTCAGTATTTAAGAAACACCCCGTATATAGGGTGTTCCATTTGAAATAACAAAGGGTAATTTCCGGCGAAACCTCAAGTGAGATATTAGTGTACATTTGTTCAAATATTCCGGTTATTTACACTTATCATATGTCTAAACGTTAATTTATGTAAAATTAAAACTAAATAAAAAAAGTAACAGAACTCAGTTACACCCGGAATATACAGTAGGTGCAAATAGCCAATTATTCGTACCTACTGTAGGTGCAAATAGCCAATTATTCGTACCTACTGTAGGTGCAAATAGCCACAGCCTTTAAAAAATGTAAATTTACGTCATACCTCAAAAATCGAGGTCGTTTATTTAAAACCTGTATAACATTTAATTCTATTTATTAAATAAAGATAGTAAAATTTCAAAATTGTTGAAAATTTATTTTTTTGTCTGTAGTGCCACAATGGAAAGCGATATAAAAAAATTGATTGCACAGACGTTCTTTTCTCAAAATAATAGCACAAGAGACCGATATCAGATTTTCGCTAACTATTACGGTAACCAAGATAACCTGCAAAACGTTCGAATTTGGGTCACCCTGTACATTCAAGGGTCCTTCTTCAGGTTGACAACAAACTTAAGCAGATGTATAGCTACGATCCATGAAGAAGAGTTCTGTCGTGAAAAATTGTTAAACTTATTTAGCGTTGGTGAAGTTGTGTTGGCCGCAAGTGTAATTATATCGAATAATAAAACAAATAAAAATAAAGAATAATTTATCACAAACTTGGTCGTTTGGTTCTTATAGATATACCAATGCTCATAATTATTTAAAAAATACTAGACAACACTTTTCAACACATTTGTGGGTACAGTTTTATAATTTGTAAGGATAACATAATTTATAATGATTGAATTAATAATTATGAGGCCACCACAATATGAACATTGTTTTAAAAATTTAGTGTTAAATATAATTTTGTATTTTCACTTGCGGTTATTATTAACAAAAAGTTTATAATTTGTTTATTTTCTATTTCAGCATTGAAAACAACGTGTTGGTGCTTTAATAAATCAATAATTATGTCACCACTGTTTATTATTAATTGTTATTTTCTAACGTAACATTTCTTACTATTCTAGAGTCGCAGACTGTACAGCCTTTAATATTCTTCCACTTTCAAATTTGAATGTCAATCCGTTTATATCTAGTGTTGATCCTGTTTAATATAATATTGATTATAGACCATAACACTAATAAACTGAACTTTGCCAACATCCTTTTGTTCTTAACGAGCAGCGTAGATAAAGAACAAATTTAGCGCCAAGAAATTTGTCCTAAATACCGCACTTTATACAAATAAACATTACATTAATATAGGTACATTCGAAAAATAAATATTATTTTTAACCTGATTGAGTTTGAATTTGAATAAACCTAATAAACGTTTACTAATATCATCATAATTGTAAAATACAGCAAAAAGTAATGTTTATTTTATTTTTAATGAATTCGTTATTAAACTGAAATATTGTAAGTCTGTTACCATATCCAAATCTTTTATATAATGAAATGGCGTTAAACACTGTATACGGCGATATTAAATTAAATGCGATTTTTTTTTAAATAGCATTAGTACAACTATTTCCAAAGTTACATTTTTTCTCATATACCTATGCCAAAAGCCTTACTAACTTTTTTCTTGAATATTATATGAAAAAATGTTAATAAACATATTTCCCAATCACGTTTTTTAACTAACAATAACTGTTTTTGCAATACTACAAAAAATAAAACATTTTGACTTAATTTTTTTCAAAAACTTTAGAGAGTTTATTAATCGTTTATTTTGAAAGGGCATAAGTGACATTTATGTTATTTTAAGATATTAAGAGCTTTGCACTTTAATGTGCATAAAAATATTTATGCTAATTGTAGAGAAATTTTTGTTGTTTGTGTCTCGGTTACCTATATTTTTCTTAGTACGCCTGTACATAATTTCGCACGTACGTTGAATCGTCATTTTTCAAAACTGTAAAATGACTTAAGCCACTTTCAGAATTAATGGTTTATAAAAACTACTGGCTTATGTTGATTTTGTCCTATGTGTTTTACTGAAGTGGTTTTTGATAAGACAGGAATTCAAGATAAGTAAGATGAGTAAATTATATAAGTAATTTATATATGTAATTTATATAATGTATTTCATTATAAGTTCATTCAAGTATTTTTAATTATCAATAATACTTATAAAATACATAAGTTATCGGTACATTTTAAAATGTAAGTATAAGTAATTTATATAACGTATTTTATATTAAATTGTATTCATGCATTGAATCATTGTCATAAATAGGAGTGATGAAGTCTTTGGACATCTCTTTGTTTTAAATTTTTAAACTAACTGTGGAAATTGAGGGTATATGGGAAAGCAAATCCAGCATTATACCATATTCAAAATAATTGTATTTGCACTTCAGATTAAGAATAAAATTTCTGTTGACGAAAATAGTAATGATTTCTAAAGAAATTGCAAGTAAAATGTTTAAAGTAAAAATACCATACATTTTTGTAATCGTAAACAGCTTAAACTGATATTCCGCAAACAATGATTTATTTATGCCACAAAATAAACGGCTCAATTATTAAATTATATATATTTTTGTTCATATGATACCGTTCTCTTTTTAAGTTTAAACGGGAAATAAGTTATGATTTATTTATCGATTCTTGTAAAAATTTGGAAGACTGCTTCGAATTGTTGCTAGGGAAGAGTATGGTTTTTGTGAAAATTGTTTTGATATTTATATTGCATTGGAGTAACAATGACGTTGCTAAGCAACGCAGGGTGACGTGCATTTAAATTTACTTAACCAAATTTATATAACAAGTTTATTAAACTTAATTTTGACGTTTATCAGAATGTCAGGTTTATGCTTGCGAAATAATTTTTATATTATAAATGCTACACAAACTTATTATCGTAATGACTTTAATTAAGGGCTCAAAACCAAAAAACAATTTGGTTAACGGTTAACCCAATACGAGAACTTTATTTTTATAACGGTTTTCTTTAAAAAACCGATTTAACTTATGAACCGGTTTTAAAAACCGGTTAAAAAACCGGTTTTTGCAAAAAAACAGATTAAAAATCCGGTTTTTGACATAATTTTGATTAAGAATGCAAAGTATGAAAAGATATTATCTATTTATAATTTTATAATATATTATGTACAATCAAGCGTTCAGTAATGACTTCTGGTAAAATAATCACATTTAATACAGATTATGTATTTTTTTAAAGTAATTTTTATTAAAAAAAGACGATACAAAAAGCGGTTTTTAATTATTTTGGTTAACGGTTACCGTTTTTTTTGCCATTTAAAATAACGGTTTCGGTTAAAAATCACTTTTACGGACAAAAAATAATAGTTAACCCGTTTAAAAAACCGGTTTCATGCTCTGCTTTAATTTATAATAATTACTGTAGATGTGTTCTTTCGTACGTGCTTTTGTGACCACACCAACTAGTTTGTTTTGCCTTGACTTTCCTATGACTAATACAAGTCCTTAACCTTGTAGATTAATCAGGATGGTTGATATAAACTGGATAATGATGCTATATTTCATGAATAATTATATGTATAACCGGATTGACTTTATGATGATGATCTTTGATCTACAATAAAAATGTTTATATCTGCCAGTTTTTTGTTTTAAAAAAAAAAGCACTTGTATTAGTACACAATTAAATTTTATTGTTTACAGAAGTTAAAAATATCTATTATTTAAGTATTAAACAACTTAAATTGCACTTTATTATTATAATTATAAAAACTAACTAAATTTGCATGAATGTCGATTAAGATTTTATCAATTTATTTAAAAAAGAATTTACTTAAGTATAAAGTAATATCACAATGTTACTAATGTTTCAAAGTTTGCACTTTTTAAACTGTTAGCTTAAGGCAGTGGTTTCCAACCTGTGGGGCGTGCCCCCCTAGGGGGGCGCGAGACTATTCTAAGGGGGACACGCAGCTGATACCAAACTATCATTTTTGAATACAAACAAACAAACAAAATGTATTTTTACCAAATATGGTATATTGTTTTAAAGCCCATTAAATAATTATTATGAAATTAGATTGTTACGAAAAGTGAGGGGGGCACAATTGTTATTTTTATGAAAAAGCGGGGCGGAGGTACAAAAAGGTTGGAAACCACTGGCTTAAGGTATATTTAACCGCCGATTTAAATAAAGTTAGTGAATGATGATTGTAAACCAGCATTTTAAACAATAGTAGGTACCTACTAGATTTATGAAATAAAATTATGTTTTTCGGAAAGTAAACTTTCATTAGGTATTGCTTAAGTCTGCTAAGTTGAATGTAATTTAATGCTTTTTTCTGGTTTACCCAGTAATTATTTGTTTATCTTTTAATTACACTAGTCTGTTTTTAATTAAACTTAAATCAGTTTTTTTCTGTATTATTAGAATGATGCGTTGATTGACTAGTCATGTTAACTTAATTGCAATAAAAATAGTTTTAACATAAAATCAACATATTGCAGGAAAGTTTATGTTCAAAAGATTAACACTGGACATTCTGCCTACCACTTTTACAATAGCATGTTAAAAACATATAATTCCTGACATGAAAATTTTAGCTTTTCATACACAGTTTGACACAAAATAAATTGTTAACAGTGACTAACACAAAAACCTTTAACATTTTTGGCAAAATAATATTTAATTATTTATGAAAAAATTGAATTAGCATTGATTAAGTAAGTTTTATTTGACTCTTCGTCAGGCGCAATAGTAAAATGATTTTGTTCGGGCGCAATCTATAAGGTATACAAATTACAAACGACAAAAATTCGGGCGCTTTTTGATGGTAAAATATAAAAGTGTATTAGAAACCAGCAAAACACTATTAATCATTATCAAATCGGTTTTTAGGAATTTTACAAACGAAAAAAAAAACCAATTTAATGAAAAATATTGTGGTCTTGATAACAAACTTTAATAATAATAATTTAAACGAAAGATTGGTAAAATTACATTCTAGTTATAAAAAATATCGAAAATTTTCATTAAATCTAAAAAATACGATAACGCTTAGATACAACATTTCATTGTAGTATCATTAATGACGTTTTAGGTATTTGCCTGTTTCCATACTTTTGCGCTTCTCTCTATAATACTAGATACTATAAGAATCAATCAACTAATAAAAAAAAATGTTAAGATCAGTTTGACGTACCTATAAAATAAATAAATGAATAAAATCTTAATTTTTTAATTTACCATAAGTTATTTCACAAAGTACGCTCGAAATAATATAAAATAATGATTTTAATATCATCTTTTAGCTTTACACTACTTTTTTAACCTTTAAAAACGCCCGTGGTCGTATTTAATGCTGAAAATAAATCTCTATACCATTTACGAGCTCTGTCCGCGATCAGCGATATTTCAAAATAATTGTCATATTAATATTTATAGGAAGTCGATTTCGGGGTACGAATAACGGCCTACTTTATATCTAGCTACGCTTCCTAATTTACATTTAAAGTATTCACCGTTAATTTTTATACATTTTGTTTTTAAGTGCGCTCGGGTGTAATTATCAGTTGGTTTCCATTTTTCCTTTTTGCAAATGAGTACATTTACGTACAGATTACTCTAAGGTCAACAGCTGCATTTTAACAAGCTGAGCCTGTTACGATTAAATTCACTCGTTTTTAAGCAACATTTACTTATTGGAGAGTTTTGTTTGTGCAACATTTGTAAAACGTTAAAGAAAATCAATAAAAAGTTCAGCGCTTATTTGATTATTATCGGGCATTTCATTACTTCAGCTAAGCAATAACTTTGATAAGATGTTTACATGTGTGGGCCGAGAAATGAACCGCAAAGAAAAACAATTTAATTCCGGTTACCTGTTTGGTAAATTTGAACTTTTCGTCTCTAATAATGGTTTTTAATTCTATAACGATTCAGTTAGAACCCGGTTCAGCAAACACGATTTGGTTCAGGTGTGAGTTCAATGATTTTTTTAAATGTTTAATAGAAAGTTAAAAAAAGTAAACAAAGAAACGTACAATGTGTACAAAAAGTAACGTAATGGGCCAATATTTCGTCTTGTGATAACTATACAAAAAAAAGTTTCAAACAAAAGTGGTTTGTAGTAATTAACTACATCACCTAAAATTATTTTCAACTTATCACAGTGTTTTGTTTCTGCGCACCGATACGTTACTTAAATAGAACAACCGCAATAACTCAAGAAATATTAATTAAAGACAAAAATGACATCTAATAGTTTCTAAAGATAATTAAATTATCGATAAAAAAATTGTAAAAATGTATTAAGTGTTCCAGTTCAAAAAACTGACTTATTTGTGTTTGAAGTTTAGCCAAATGGACCGGGCATAAGAAACACCCTGTATATTATTTTAAAACTTTGAGTCCTGTTCCTGTCAATATTTTCATAAAAACTAAAACAACTCAAAAACTATGGATTTTAGGTACACAGACCTCATACACTTTTGAAAGAGAATTTAATTTTGCTCCTGAAAAACAAAATCTATTGGTTCTATTTAAGAAAACAAGTGACGTCTCGGTGAGCAAAAACAAAACACCGTATATAGTTGAAAATATATAGTTGAAAATATTTTAAGGTTATGTATTAAATGACCACAAACAACTGTTATTCGAAACTCGTTTTATAAAGTTATCACAAGACGAGATATTGACCCGTTACGTTACTTTTTGCACACACTGTATATTTATTTACTTTAAAAGTGTTAGATAAAAGTAAATAGTACGATGTTTTGTATTTATTGTATTGTTTAATAACTACTACACAGAATTATTAAAAACAGCAAAATGAAAAATTATGTCAATGAAATCATCAATTCATTTCTATAACCACAGATTACCCGATGAAAAAAAAAACACTGTCAACTGCTAAATTATTATCTACTTAAAATATTATGGAACAGAATATTATTTATATAGGTATACGTTGTCGTATAAGTCAGTAATAAAATATGTTTAATTGTAAATTAAACGTAACATTGTTTTAAAAATAGAGGTATTATTTAAGTAATTCGTTTATTATTAGAAATAAGTTGAATTAAAAATCAATTGTCTTTTTTTCTTTCGCAATGCAACAACAGTTTTAAGATTCCCCACATTTTTTTGTTGCATTTTTATTAATTTCTATTCATTATTGGTAATAAATAAGATAGGTAGCAAATGATAAACAACGAGTAAAAAAAACGGTTAACAGTTATTTTTTGTCCGTAAAAGTGATTTTTAACCGAAACCAAAAACGTTATTTTTTCTGCAATTGTCACTAAACTAGCTCAATTAAGTATCTAAAAGCGGCTGTAATAATCATTTTCACTGCCTAGGCATAATAATAGTATAATGCCCTACGCTCATTGGTTGAATTTAATAAAAGTGGGCGTGCTTTTGTTCTATACGTATTTGACAGTAGAATGAGAATCTGACAGATGAAGTAAAACTTTATGTATTTGCTTGATTTTTCGCTATTTCTTTGACGATTGCAGAAAAAAGTTAACATGCACCTCGGCAGTAAAGTTTCTTTTTATGTCGAACTTTCCTGCCTTGGTACATAAATACTTATTTATTTAATGGCAAAAAAACGGTAACCCTTAACCAAAATAATTTAAAACCGTTTTTTTATTACCTTTTTTAATAAATATTACTTTAAAAAAATATAAAATCTGTATTAAGTGCGATTAGTTTACCAGAAGTCATTACTGAACGTTCATACTTTGCATTCTAAATCTAAACCGGTTTTTTTATCGGTTTGTAAAACCGGTTTGTAAGTTAAATCGTGTTTAACCGGTTTTTAAATAGATTTCTCGATTTCGGTTAGCCATTAAACAATTTTTTTTTCGGTTTCGAACGCTGGTCAAAACTATGACGAAATGAAACTGTGGCATGAAACTGTAGTAGTCGGTTCGGTTCGAGAAAGTTTTCCATTAAAGATTTAGTTCCGATTCACGGTTCGTTAAATAGGCACGGTTATTTCCAGTTTTGGTTTTATTTCCGGTTCGGTTCGAATCTCTGTACATGATAAGAGGTCTTTTAAGATAAACTGAACCGCGAACTGCCCAGAGAGAGGATGGCGGTTGAAATGTAGACCTTTCTAAAAACGTTATATTATTATAAGTTATAACCCCGTTGTTGAAACAGTCGTATGTTTTTACGTGGAGCAGTAATTAACGCTTTAGACGAGTTTTGGTTTCTGCGTCACAGTTCAGTTTATCTTGAAATACCTCTAATAAAGATTTAAAAATGTCATAATAATATCCAATGTTTTAACTATTTAACTGATTTGTTCCAAGTCATTAACCATGATTTTAATCAATTTGTGCTCATAATAATGTCTTCCTTTCACCAATAGAAAAGCTTATAGATACTGAAATATTTTATTATTGATTTTCTATTACTTCGTTTATTAGAGTTGTTTTTGGTGATAACACCGTAACGTTTTTTTTTTGTGATAGTTCACAATTTTATTTTCCTAGTATTCTATGAATTTTATTTTAGTGTTTCGATTTTCATGTAAAATTAAGTAAAAAGAACAGTTAGTGGATCTGTTTAATTTCTATTGTGAATTTAAAATTTGTATAAATGTTACTTCATATAATTTATAAATAAATAAGCTATAAAAACTACCGGCGCAGAAAAGAGAGTCTAGGAATTGATCTAGATATCTAAGGAAAAATTCTTCTAGCTATTAAAATGAAAGATTTTTTAAGTAAACTTTATTTATTTGTTTAATGTAAAGTTTAAAACTTTTTTTCGTTTTATAGGCATGTTTCGCAAACTTCAAAACTAGTAAACACTTTCCTTATTTAAAGTAATAACGTTGCAATACTTCAGCAAATACTGCTGGCAGTCTATTATATTTATTTCATAAATTACGCATGCATTGATTATATAAATCCTTTTATTATCAATGTTGACCTTCCGAAGGATGCTATATTTAGGCAAACGGCAGACAACTTGGTTCTTACCTGTTTGAAAATAAAAACTAGCTTCAAAACTTTTAAACTTTGCAAACACTTTTAGTAATTATCCTTACTGTATCACCCATCAACTCACAAGTTATTATATTTATTATAGAACACTAATAATGTTGACGCACCATAATGTTATTGTAACTTTGATTTATTTAAGATTTAATCGAGCGCGCTCAAAAAGTTTCCAAAGTCGACTTTATTTGCTTACGAATTAAAATTTATTTGCTAGCCGCGCGGAATAATTTTAGATTGCACACAATCTGCTGCAAGCATTGACTGTGTGTCGCGCGCGCGACTGTGCTTTGAAAAGACGTCGCGGCGAGTTTACAGCGCAGCGACGCCCCCATACTAGTCCGTCTACGCAACTTTCATCAGCTACTGGATCTAATCGTATAATTAAATGTGCGTCTTTTTTTTTGTGTATTTGTAAGATTATTTTAAAGCAATGTTAACTTAAAGTTAGTGTAGTGGCAAAAATGGGCGCTATTCGCACTTCGTCAGCCAGTAATAAATCATAAAAAAAAGTAATCTAAATAGGTTTAGCGGTTTAGGCATTCAGTTGTTATTCAATGGTGCACAGATTTTTCGCTCCTCTTTAACATCTTTAGACACACCTGTCAATTTTAAATGGTTGTCACTTGTCAGCCAAAGACGCACTGTAACTGTAACTTTAAGGCTTTGCGCTGACGAGCATGTCAGGTTGGTTTCTCTAACTGATTTTATGTAACCGATTTGATTCGATATAACGGGTTAACAAATTAGACCCGTTCAAGCCTCCAGTATTTAGCTCCGATTTTTTTAGACCGGGTAGAAGCACGCAGGATCTAATTCTTACGTTGACAGTTAAGTGAAAAAACAATCGAGCATTCAAAATTGCTGTACTTGTGCTTTATCGATCTTTCTAAAGCCTTCGATAGACTGCCAAGGGAAAAGATCTGGAAGATATTGAAACAAAGTAGAGTGCGAGAAGAATTATTAAACGCCATCAAGAGTTTATATAAGAGCAGTAGAAATTATGTGCGAACCCATAACAGCAGTTCCCAGGAATTTATAACAACAGTAGGAGTAAGACAAGGAGGCACATTAAGTCCACTGCTCTTTATAATTCTTATGGATAAAATAATTAAAGAATGTAAGCAAAACACAAAGAAAGCCTACTGAGGTTGGAATAAACTAAAACCAATATCCTTAACAGAATTAGCATTTGCAGATGATGTGGTGTTATTAGCTAAAAGCGAAAAGGACTTGCAATTCAATCTAGACGTATGGGCAGATACATTAAGTAGATATAATAATATGAATATTAATATAACAAAGACAAAGGTTATGGTTATAGCGAAAAACCATGAACCAGTTACAATTATGCTAGACCATAAAAAGATAGAGCAGGTAGCAAGTTTTAAATATTTAGGGACAATAATTGCAGAAAATGGTAAATTGGAAGAAGATCTGAATAACAGAATAGCAACAGCGACGAAATTTTACTACGCCACTAATAAATGTTTGATAAGTAAGAAGGAAATATCAAAAGAAACGAAGACGCGAGTTTTTAATGCAGTGTACGTACCCATCCTCACAGTTCAGAAACTTAAACACTCAAAAACAAAAACAAAGAATACAGGTACAGGAAATGAGATTTTTGAGAAGAATAGAGGGATGTAGACTGATCGATAAAATCAGTAACGAAAAAATCCGAAATAACCTAGGAGTAAAAGATATTAAGAAAAAGATGGAGACGAATCAATTAAGATGGCTTGGACATTTACTACGCATGCCAGAAAGTAGATACGCGAAAATAGGATGGAAAATGCAGATAGAGGGAAAAATAAATAGAGGACGAGCAAGAATAAAATAGGAAAAAGAAGTGAGGAAGAGACTAGAAGAAAAAGGAGTCAGCTGGAGAGATGTGACACAATTAGCTAACGATAGGAATGAGTGGAGAAACAATACAGAAATAGAAAAGCATACCTCGACACCGAAAGGTTTAAGAGGAACCGATTAAGAAAGAAGAAGAAAAAACATAACACTTACCGATATATGGCTAGAAGGGCTCAAAAGTAAGGGACTCCTGCACTCAATCGTTTCTGAAAATTAAATACAACATTAAAATGGCCGGGTTTTGGTATAATATGTAAACTTAATACAAATTTTACAGTGTAGAATTGAAAATAACGTTCTAAATGTTTAGGCAAGGCGCTGACAGCAATTAATCAGTTCTGCAACAGTTCGATCCGCAAGTGGCTAAACCGCGCTCGCATACGCAAAAATAAATCAGAAGTCACATAAATGCAAGCACTAACGCAACTAAATTGATTGGTTTCAACAAAAATTTCTAGGAGTTAGCTACGGTGTATGCTGTTGAGATGATGAGGAGGACGAAATTCAAACCTATACGACATAAAACAGTTGTACGATATCGCGAAATCGTCCAGTTTTTGTCAAGACACAAACTGTTTAATTGCCGAAATACATATGTACATGGTCAAAATTCGATGGGATTGCATGGGTATCGCTTATTATTCAAGATAAAGAAACAGTTAAATTATCAAAAATGTGGAGTTTTTTAAAACCAACTTGGAACGTTTTAAAAAAATATTTCATCACTTCCGGTTTTTAAGTTATTAAAACAAAACAAATTTTTTGTCATATTTGTAATGTGTCATCACCGTTATTTTTGTAAATATCAAAAAAAAATTACAAAGATATTTTTGGATATTTCTATGTAGAATTTGATAGTACTAGAAAAAAAAAACACTACGCTGGCTGTTAAAAAGTAGTGACACAAACTTACCTTTTTTAATTGGTAGCCATAGTTACCTGTGACCTATTTAAATTTCTTATTTTATGTCATTCCAAATTATAAGGGTTGATGAAGTTATTTTCAAACACAAGTTAAAAGTTTTTAATTTTTTTTTAAAGATAAACAAAAACAAAATGTAGGCCGTGAAAACAACGTGTAAACCATATTAAACTCATGTGGTACAAAATCCCAACGATTATTTAAGAGGGATGGAGTTATGTCGGATTTGTTTTTGCAAAAAGTGCTGACAATAATCAGTTTTCCCTAAATATTATGTAAACAAACAAATACTTTATATTAAGTAATGGAGATACTTCAAAAACAAAACCAAAAGGCAAATTTGTTTTAAATGTATATGGTGTTGTTTGCTAAGCGACCTAGCATATGATTTGTTTTGTGAAAATCTAACAGCAAACAATAATTATGTGCTTATATTTGAATTTCTTTTGGGTAATATTTCTATTGCGAAAAGGATTAAGTTTACTTTCCCATAAAACTTAAAATTCTTATGGTTAGTTAGGTTTTAATACATTTTAGCTTTAAAGCCGATTGACTCAATACAATCAGATTCATTTTTTTTTGCAAAACTGTTGATTCGGACTATATTGTTGTTTATCTTTCATTCAAATCTTGTTTTTTTTCACAGCCTACATTTTGTTTTAATTATTTATTTATTTAGGCATGAGTCCTTCTACTGTTAAGTGTAGGACTGTTGAGTTGTGTTGTGCTGACTTTAACCTTGTTTTTTGTCTTGTGCTAGCCTTTTTATGTCTTTCCATTTGATGTTTCTGTCCGTTGCTGCTTTATTAACTTCGTCGTGCCAGGTTTTCCTCGGTCTATATCTTTTGTTTTTCCCCTGTGATCTTGCTTCATATGCTTTTCTGGTAAACCTTTCTTCTTTCATCCTATAAATGTGACCCAACCATCCCAGCTGGCTTTCTTGTATTTTTGTTTCAACCGATTTTATCTTAATTGTTCTATATGTTTCATTTCTGTTTCCATGTTTTTTAGTTTTTCCTAGAATTTTTTTAGAAATCTCATTTCTGGTGCATTCACTCGGCTCCTTTTTTTATTTGTGAGTGTCCATGTTTCACTTCCGTATAAAAGTGCCGGAGTTACTACCTTTTTGACCACTTCCACTTTTGTTCGTTTTGGGACTCTATTTCCAAACAATTTGTTTTTAAACTGTTAAATATTCTTCCCACATTTTCTGTTCTTTGGCTTATTTCCTTGTCCATTCCTCCATTTTTCTCTTTGATCACTCCTAAATATTTAAAGCTTTCTACCTGTTCCAACCTAAGCCCATTTAAAGTGATGTTATGCTATTTGTTCTCTGTTGTACGATCATAGTTTTAGTTTTTTCGGTATTTGTTTTCATATTAATTTTTTCCAGTTCCAGGTTTAGAGTTTCCAAATTATATTGCAGATTTTTTGTGTTTCCGCGACTAAGACCATGTCGTCTGCAAACATTAGCTCCGTTATGTTAATTTTTTCCATTTCCCAGTTGCCTAGGTGAAACGGTCTCATTTTTTGTTTTACTTCTTTAATTACCCCATCTATAACTGTTTTTATGCTACTCCTTAAAAAAAAAGTATTTGTAACTTGCGTATTTTGGAAAGTAATTTCACCAACCCTTATATATTTGGAAAAAGAAAAAAATAAGGAGTTTATTGGATTAAAGCCATTTATAGCTTCTATTTAAAAAAAAATAAGTTCTTGTCATAACTTTTTAACAGCGAGGGTAAACAAAATTTATTTTAGGACCTTCTAATTTTGAATAAAAATATGTAAAGATAATATCCATAAAGTTTTTCGATATTTACAACATAAACGGAGATACACATTTTTCTAATAATTCAAAAACCGGATATGAATACTTTTTAAAAACGGTTCTAAATGTTTCTTAAAAAAATGCATATTTTTGGTAATGTAACTGTTTCTCTATCTTGAATAATAAGCAAGATAACCATGTAATTCCATCGAATTTGAACCACCCTGTACAGTTGTACTCCCGCAACCAAACAGTTGTGCAAATGATAATTGCATGTTAGCGCCCAGTCTTTTACGTCCAAGTAAATAGCTGAAACCTAAAAAATAAAACCACCTTCTTTTACGAACTACATGTTGTAGAAGCAGGGACTAAAAACGAAAAAAATTCCGTTCGTTTCTGTTCGGAACGAAAACGAAATATATCGTTTTCGTTCTTTTCGTTCTAACCGAAAAAATTTTTTTTTCGTTTTCGTGAACCGAAATAATAACGGTTAAAACCGGTTTTACAATTATTTTTTTGTCGTCAAAAAAACAATTGTTTTTCTAGTCACCTCAACCCTCTATAAATACGATAACAATATTTGCGTCTCAACTAAAATATAAACGATGACGATGGGGTTTGATGCTCACGGACAGCATATTTTAGACTGGCCATATTAAATTTACCAAATCGTTAAACATATTAACATTTAACCATTTTATTAAGTTTAACACCCGTAAGGTGCAAAAACACAACGTGGTTAGGTTAAATTAGACACACGATCTTTATCTAAAAATATGAAAATATAGCAAGTGCTGTTTTAAATTTTTTTTAGTACTAATAATCTATGCATTTAAATTAAATAAGATCCTGCTGTAATTATTTAAAAAGACAAAAGAGTGAATTCAAGTGGATAATTTACTAAATGTTATAAATAAAAAAGATATTAAAAAAAACTTATATTAACTTGAAATATACTTTATCTTTATAGTTCGTACATTCCATACAATATACATTTTCACATTCCGTTAAATCTTACTAGCAACACATCTTCCAATAAATCTTCTTTTACATTAGTCCTTTTCGAAGTAAGAATAAATTTTACTATTATTATGTCTAAACGCAAATAAAACATACACATTGATAATATGTATCTAAATCAAGTGTATATTCATTCTATATTGATGATCTAAAAAACAAATTAGAAATAGAGAATATCTGTACCGTTAATTGTGTTACACGAAATTGCAAGTATAAACAATAAAGTTGTTAATACATATTCACGTAAATATATGGAGAAAAGTGAAGCTCACTTATTTCAAGTGAGATTTTTTACTGCCTCGTGGAGTCTCCCCAGCACAGAAGGTAAATTTGCGTTTGAGTTTAACAAATAAAATTGAAATAGCGACAAAACCGGTTAAAACCGGTTTTGGAAAATATTTATTTCGTTTTCGTTTTTGAACGAAAAATAATAATTTCGTTTTCGGTTTCGTTTTCGTTCTTAAAAAAATTTCGGTTAATTTCGTTTAACGTTTTCGTTTTCGTTCCGTTCTCAGTCCCTGTGTAGAAGTGCTAGATGTGCTTGGAAACTTTCTTCACTTCATCACTAGCAATCTTATTTGTTTATCTAATTTTTTGTTGATATAAATAAAGAAAAAAGACTGCTTTTGGCGGAGATACAACAGTCACCAAACTGGTCTAGTATTTTTACAAACGATTCTTATTTAGCTTATAAAAGCATCTTAATTTCATTTGGTAACATAAATTTTATTGGATCTATTTATTAAATTACATATTTTCGTAGGTACTAAAAACATGTATCAAATTTTTACTTTTGCACCTCTTTAGTTTACGCATTCTTTTTTGTCTCCAATTTTATATATTGGAGCTATAAATCCTTTTTCAATTCCGTTTGAGCTTCTCCTTTGTTACATTTATTGAATATTACTTCTACTAGCATAGTAGTTACATAAATTTTGAATTAAGACACTGTTTTCTGTTTGAAAACTTGTGTAAAAACCAAAGTTTAAATACTAAGCCTGTCAGAACTTCCTTTTTTGTATTTAGTAATTTTTGTTGAAGACATTCTTAATATTCAACGTGCAATTATTTTCCCGTACATAACTTCCTTTGCTTTAATGACAAGTTTCGAATATCTTATGTGTAGAGCAGTTACAATTAAGTTTAACAAGATTTTGTTATGTATGCAAACAGAGCATAAAATTTCGTCTTGTAGAGACTGAACACAAATCTCAATAATAGTGGTAAAGCAAAAGCGCCTTAAGCTGTTGTTTGAGATGTTCGAAATACCGTCGTTATTTCGTTGATACTAAAAATCAGCTATAAAGCAATTCAGTCTAAGTCCGAAATATACAAACGTTATGTGACAGGAACACAGGAATTTAATTAATTAGAGATAGGTAAACTAGTTACACCAATAATTATATTTATAATTGTATTAATTTTTTTTTGCGACCTAGTCGTCATGTAAAGGATAGCGATGGCATGAAATTTATGGGTAAAAAACTTCAAGGCGAGTTTAAGAAACGATATTTCGAAATAAACATCAAGAAAACAAAATATTTACCAGTAGAAGGAAACGATTAATACTACACTTTAAAAACGGACCAATAAATATGCAAGGAATTCAAATAGCTTGACCTTACAATAACCGAAGACGCAATTAGTAACAACGATATAAATAATAAAAATAACCAAGGTAAACAAATTATTAGAAGTATAAACTCATTACTGTAAAGTAGCTAAATACCTAAACAGACTAAATTAACAGCATAGAACACCCTGGTTGTGGTGGTATTCCGGGAGAAAATTGGTCGATATTAAAAAAAAAAAAAAACAGATAATGGAAAGGAGCAGTTTATTACTAAAATACAACAGTTATATAGTAAATACATTTTACTCCATGATTATTATTAATAATATGGGTGACAGAAACATACATTTTAATTATAATACCTTTCTTCTGCAAAATTTTATTTTTATGAACACAGTAACATAATTTTTACAAAGAATTTTTGTAATATGATTTAAGAAAACAAAGGTGATATGCTTCGGTCACTTAGTCTTATTCTCAATTTATTAACAGAATGTTCTGCCGCATAAAATGCTTTCTCAGTCTCTATTGATGTGGGTGGAATTGTTTTGAGAGCATCTAGCAGCAGAGACATCATTTTTAATAATAAAATTTTATTTTTAAGCTATTTTGCTTCGTATTACCAGGATACAAAAAAATAAAACTGTAAACGTATTTTGATTACATAAACTTTTTTATAGAGACCCTTCTTTACACATACTACGGGTGTACATAAGTTGTTATTCTAAAGCAGAAAAACTATTTTGAAATAAGAATGAAGTTTTCCCATACATAAACGTTAGTTAAGATGTTTATAATAAATTCTGATAAGTTATGATGATATAACAAATATCCTTACACAGAATTTAAAAAAAAAAATGTTTTTAAATATCCCGGGGTTTTCCGGGACAATAAGTATATCCCGGGAAGTATAAAATAAGTTAAAATGGACCGGGATCCCGGAAATTTGGGATCTCGAGAGAGGAACCCAATAGCTACATACGACGGAGACATGAAAATGACTCTGGGAAATGAAATGAGGCTGATGACACTCCAAATGATCTGTCTCAGAAGAAGCCATGAGGCCTATCGGTTTGACCCCTAAACCAATAAATAAATACAACAAAATGGAAACAGAATATACGATAATTGACACAACTTAGCACAGGCGACTCATATGCTGTATGGGCATATGAAGAAGATGCCAGAAGGAAGATGACCAAAAAAAAATGTCAATTGAACAGCACCATACAGAGGGAAGAGAGAAAGGCCGAAAATAACATAGACAAGGAATGGTTAAGGGCATGAGTGCTAGGAAACTCAAAGTTGAAGACGTAGAAAATAGATAGAATTTGAGTAGAAAACCCGAAAAACGTCGCCAGATATAAAACCCGGAAAGATAAATAAATTATAATAACTTATCTATACTATATCAGCGCAATGGATAGTCACAGTTCAGGAGCTTAATTCTAAGCAAAGGAAATCTTTATATGAACATCTTATAGGGCACGTACGCCATATAGTTGACACTATAGGGATTTTGTAAACGATAAGAGAGACTAATTCGGTTAAATTAGACAAAATGTTTCTAGGATAGAAAGTTACTCAACGATACTTTCATTATCGGAAAGCTATTCATGACACGCTAGATGCAGACGAGAAAATGAATATCTTCAATATTTTTGTTGCCGTTAGTACTAAAAAAAGAACACTAAGTGAGGATAAAGTTTTCGATTTGTATTTGAAAATGTAATGTAATGACATGACAGAGATAACAGTATCGAAACTTTCGAACAAAATTTAACCCTGAGTTGTGTCATGAATGTGTTTTGAAATGTTGTAAATGAGCGAATGCTCCGATAGATACAATATAACTGTTTATTTTAATACTGTTTAACATAACAAAAGTTTGTATTTTATTAAAGAAAAATATCGTGGCAATTTTTACTTGGTGGCTTGCTTCCGTATTGATAACAAAAAGCAACTTATGTAAAGATATATTTTGTAATTTAACGCTAACAAAATGTCTTACCATTAAAGGTTCATTTTCGTTGTAGGAAGTAATTTTACGTTTAGTTTAACCACAATGTATTCAAATTTAAAATAGTGTTTTGTTCCTCAGTAAACTTTGTTCTATCTATGATATTTCAAATTTTAATAGTATATGACACAATTGCGATCTAGGGAAATGTTAACAATGTAATAAAATTTGCGAATGCTTAGTGCATTCTGGTTATAGTTTAAAAAGGATAATAATACTCGTATATAGGGAGACCGGGGTAAGATGACGAACGGGGCAAAATGACTAACGGGATATAATTCAGTTCCTTGTCAAAATATGTTACCACTATTGACTAATTACAATACATACAAGTAGTGTGAAGCAATATATTGACTTTACCGACCGATTACTATCACTATTTCGTAGTAAAATTTAAAATTGTGTGGTACCATACTAAGGTTATAATATTAACGGTAAGTTCAATAAGCTGTAGCACTGTTATAAATTTTGAAAATTTATCGCAGTATTTTTTGTTACCCAAACATATTAGAAAACTGCTGACTATATAAAAAAAAACATTTAAATTATTTCTTTTTGTAAGAGATAGATATTTGTTCATGTTACCCGTCGGGGCAAGATGACGACGGTAAGATGAGGGATGCCGTCATCTTGCCCCTTTTGATTTTTTTCGTGTTCTGACACTAATTTTACTATCTGGTTTATAATAAAGATATTTATGGCCGTATGCAGAGTCGGAAGTGTAAAGTATGGTGGCATGAAGCTTGTTCAGCATATGAAGGTGGCGGCGATTTTATATGCGATTATTGTTGATTCGTCATCTTACCCCATATTGTACGTCATCTTACCCCGGTAATGGGGTATGATGACGAACACTTACCAAAAAGTTTAAACTAAAAATATAGCCACTTGACTTTGTTTAAGTTCTTTATTGAATCATAGTTACGTTGTGTTACATGTTACCTTTCTGAATAAAAATAACATTAGTATCTTCTGGGTGCATGTTTTTCCCAAATCAATTTTTTTCTTAACTTTGTCAACTTGCTCCGGCATTATCATTATCATAAATCTATAAAATTAAAATCTTGCCGGAAATGGAATGTAATAACTTTATTAATGACATTGTTACTGCACTATTTATAAATAATAACAGGTAAACACATACAGGATGTTAAAAATAAGAAAAAAAGTAAGCTGTCAAAAGTTTAGAACTATTTTCTAATTATTTTTTAATTTATTTGCGATTATATCTAATAATGCACAAAAACTGCACGTTGAATGGACTTTTGCATTAAAAACTGAAAATATTTTAATTGCTTAGTTTTATTATTTAGCTGCTTGTTAACTCTTGTAAACGAAATTTTATCTAAAGATTGGGACTCACTTAATTGTCGCGCAATTTATTTTATCAGACGTTACAATAAAACGGGGTTAAGTTTTATAAGGCATTACTTTGCACCATTAATGAAACACAACACCCTAGATTTAAAATTGTTCCTGTCGAGTTAATCGCATGAGTAACACCACGATACCCTTGAGATTAATAAAGATTAGCTTTTTAACCACATAAATGTAGGGTATAACTATGTCATTGCGCTTAACATGAATTATTATTATAATTTATATTTAAATTATAGTTAAAAAGATTAGCGCTTTATTTAAAAAAAAAATTATGATTAAAAACTGTATGAGTTTCTTGGTAGTTCTCGTAAAATTTTTGAAAACGAATATCTTAGATACAATAGTGTTTCTCAACCCTTTTAAACTTGACCCCCCCTTACTACATCAAATTTCATTGCGGCCCTCTTAAAAAAAGGACCGCAAATTGTTTTAAAACCCGTATCCTGTTTCACATTGGTGACTAAAATAAAGGGTATTTGCTTTTTAACCTGTCTGGTGACTTGCTGTTACAATAAATAGTTTTATTTTCATTTCTTTGCGCCGCCTTCAGATAATTGGCGCCTCAGCCTCAGAGGTTAAGAACCACTGTTTTACAGATTGGAAAGTATTACACCTTCAGAAAGACGTAAACCTTTTTGATGATAAAAAAGCGTAAATTATGAAAGGTGAAAAATATCATAAATTATTTTAGTTTTTCTTGTGTTAAATTAGGTACATCCAGTTAATTTATGTGAAGTTACGTTTTGTTTTTTAAGGGCCACTTCGATTAAACTTAATAAATACAATAATATTGCAATAACTTATCTACTTATATTAAAAGATAAACCCAACAACTCATACATCAGAGAAACGAGAAAAAAATAATCTTTTTAATGGTGTCACAGCCAACTACAACCCGTATTTAAAATAAGAAAGTTGATGTAACAAAAATAAATGAAGATAGGTAAAATGTATTAACAAATTTTAAATCTACGCAAAAATATGTGTCCCGATAATGTCGAAAAATATATTGAGTAGGGTTTCAAGTAGGTAAGCAAAGTTATAAGCAAAAAACGAAAACGTCATTTTTATGAATAGCGCAAAAAAGATTTTTTCATAGGATAGTTGCTCTAAAATCATAGATCATTTTGACTCATTTAACCAACTCCGTACCTTTGCCGTTTACGATAATCCCATGCTGTTCACGATGACTGGGACACACCCTTTATATGAATCATAAAATATTGGTCGCAGGAAACCAGGTCAAGTAAACATTTTGGTTCCTAATCTAATTAATATCACTTGCATTAGAATTATGTTTGCATTTTTGTGATATAGAGCTTTACCTGTTAAAGTTATTGTGATAGAAAACAGAAAATAGTAAATTGTAGTAAGAACTTTAAAAACTTTAATTGAAGTGATGTTTTAACGCTTTTTATTTATTATTTTACATGTAAAAGTTAAGTTTCTATTTTGAAATTGTAATTAGCTTTATAAAGTTTATTTTGTATTCAACCATCTAATTTATTCGCCTATCAATTACTTGGAATAAAATAATGGGCATAATATTTTAAATAAGATGCAACTAAAACTAATATACTTTTGAAAATATTTATGTTATACGCTAGAATAGATCACATTTTTTGATCAACAACAGAATATCAATAATATACGACCCAAATTTAGAGTTTCCTAGTTCGATGACGTAAGTTTAAATTCGCCGCAGGGTAATAGGATTTTCGGACGCCTCAGAAGAGATATAAAACTGAACGTCGTATGTAATGTGCCGTGATATTGCATGTTAAAGAACTTCTTCTGTTGATTTAATAATCGGAATTGACTAAATTCATTCAGGTGTGGGAACTTGCTCTTCACAGCTTTAACATAAACAAAAAAATAAAGCCCGTTTGTTCACATTCAACTGTTTTACCGTTTATAAGCAAATGTTAAGAAATCAGTGCCCTCTCAGTAAATTCATTGTCCAGACGATATTAAACAAAAAGTTATCCCGCAGTGAACAATACAATTTTTATTGGATACTTACTTTTCTTTGAATAAAAATAATTCTGTTCTCTGTTTTCAACGGACTGAAGAAAAATATGGTTTCTGCGGTCAGTTCACATGTTGCAGGAAACTGAATAGCTATTGATCTGAACTGTTTTTGTGTGGTGATCTATCGAGGCTATAAGCTTTATATATACATTAATGGTTTAATGTGCCACTGGGGTTCTTTTGTTGCCACATAGTTGTAACGTAGGTGACATGTTGTTGCGCACAATGTACACACACATCTGCGTTACATTTTCATTGCCGGTTATTTGCAAAACATAACATTAAAAATCACTTTAAAGTACGTTTACGCAAGAACTAGATCACGTAACCAATAACATAACTTTGTGTTTAATTTATCTGGAAGTTTAGTTCAAGTTTTTGATTAACGTTGCAAAAAAATTCTGGAAACTTTATCTTAACTTTTTTTGTGTATATTGTATAACGTTTTACGCGGTTCACTAAAAGAATCTAAACCTTCCACTTTGAGAAAGCTACTTTAAAATATTGTTTTAAATATTTTGTGGCGTTCACGATGAACGAAAAGAGGCATTTTGTCATAATCTTAAAACAGTAATAAATTTTCATACAAAAAAACTTATGTTTAAAAGTCGTTTATATTTAATTTAATATGCAAAACTCTTTTACTTTCTAAGTTAGCTTTTAAACCATAAATTTAGGTCTAAATATTAAAACAATTAAGCAAAATTATTAGTAATTAATGAAAAGATAAGCTTTTAAATAATTTAATGGTAAGTTTAAGTTCCACTTATCCTATTTAAAAAGCTATTTAACTTTTTGTCTTTATTAAGACAATAATTAGATGCAATTTGAAAAATCGTTCACGATTATAAATCGGCGCACAAAAACTTTTTATTTGGGGTTAAAAACATCAATAGACAGGTTGGAAAAAATTCAATTGTTTTACGAGGTATCTCGATTACCATAATAGTAAACGAAAATCTGATGTAATTCTCTTGTGTTTTTTTTTAGATTTTTTTTATCTACTTTCCATTTTGGCACTACAGAAAAAATGTAACTTTATCGCTTTTGAAAATTTACTATAAATTCTGTTTTTACCAAAATAAAACTAAATGTTATACAGGTATTTTTGCAATAATTTTTGTGCTAAATTTAAAAAGATTTTTAAACTTTTTTTAAGACCTTGACTTTTGACAAATAAAGTAAACTTATACGTTAATTTTTAAATGGAAACTCTAGTAGGCAACAATAAAATATAAAAGAGCATTTTTTGCTTTCAAATATATATACTTTCATATATTTTTTTGCAAAAACTAACTCAGATAAAGCTAATTATTTGAAAATTTTATTATCGCAGTTTGCCATGATTTCGTGAACAAGCGATAATTACAATTAATGAAACGACTAAAAGTCTTTCCACTTACCTACACTGCTATGGTATGAGGATAAGGGTTGTATTTTAATAAATATATACAGTATATAACATACACTTCTAACATATTTATAAAACTTTTGAATGTTTAAATTTATATAAAATTTTAATCGCATTAAGGTTTAAAAATGCACTAAAACATGACGTTTAGTTGCTTATTAATTGTAAATATCACTTGTTAAGGAAATCATGAAGGTGATTTTTTTTTTAATAATCAGCGTTGTATTTGTGTTCTCCTTTTCTAAATGAACTTTCATTGCGCTCCCCTTTTTCATATCAATTATTATTGTACCCCCTACCAATTCTTTAATCTTGCCAAAACACTGCATTTGTTCTTATTTCTTAACCGTCCTTTGGCTGGGTGTATTATTACTAAAACACATATGTATTTTGGTAGTACCTGCTTTACTATAAACTTAAAAATATATTTGAAACTTGGAACACTATTTATTAGACTCGCCAAGAAGCTATCTTATGTGTAACCGCTGTCATTTTCAGTACGTATTTTATTTTATTTTTTTCAGTAAAAAGTTTTGTCTTTGATTTCCAATTTTCTTCCCTCTTGAGATATTTTGCGCAATCCCAAGAAGGCGCACCCCACAGGTTGACAGTCACTGCCTTTATACACCTTATAATTTAAAACAACTGAAAAAATATACTACGAAATATTTCCAATCATATTAAAATTGAGGAAATTAACTGTTACCACATTTTTTCGTATCAACGTCAGTTGAACGAATTGCTTAAAATCAAACCTAACTTTTTCCAACTTTCGCCATGTTAAAAGCGAGGTCAAAACTTAATACTCTCTACGTATTATGAAGATAGGTGGTTAACAAAAACGAGCTGAAACTTCAAATCCAGTCACGCAATGACACTAGTATTAAAGAGTGCTCATTTCAGCGATAATGGAAAAAATTATATGAAAATACTGAAACACAAAACGCCCTAAAACACATGTAGTAAAAATAGTTTAAATTTGTGATTATCACTTTTTGCAAAATATATTATATCTAATTTTAAACAGAGCTACAGGTTCAAAGGTTAAATAGTTCAGAGTATAACGAACACCCTGTATATTATTTTAAAAATGAACTAGTCAACAATCACTATGACAATATCTGTCAAAATTTAAAAAAAACGGTTCATTTTAGACATAAATAATTCTTCAATTTACATGTAAAAATTATAAAATATACAGGGTGTTCAATTTGAAAAAACAATGTTTGGTATCAGTGCGCAAAAACAAAACACTGTGTTTAGTTGAAAATAATTTTAGGTCATGTAGTAAATCATTACAAACAACTTTTAAGAGATTTTTTTTTTAATTATTGCCCTTAACAGAGCTATTAAATAATTCGTCTGTGCTGGTACACCCTGTATACTGTATACGTCCATATAAAAGGTTACTGCAAACAAAAAACTCACTTTTTGATGTAACTGTCATTTATTTATCCGCCTTACTTTAGCAATAAAAATTGGCAATATTGAATTACTTCCTTAAAAAAAGAGATAAAAACTTAAAATTTAAATGATAGATACAAATTCATAGTTTCTAAATGCCCATAACATTAAAAATCTATTTTCCGCTCCCGAAGGCGGCAGGTCAAATGTCAAATTTTAACGGAAGACCGTGCCACCTACCAATATACACCAATAATTATAGCTTATGTAATCAGAGAAAGATCATCTATCTCAAAGTCTTTTAGGCGGCAGTTATTCAGCGGCGGAGTATATTCAAAAATTCTGGCATAAATCTATTGCTGGGCCGATCGGAAGACCGTGCCACCTTCAATAAGTAGAAGATAACTAAAAAAAATTAAAATTTTTCAACCGCGCTTTGGTGAATCCGCGTAAATGGAGACCGCGTAAATAGAGGTATTACTGTATCTCCGAATAGTTCCTCCAAACAAACATATCATCACGTTTACCTTTTTATCAACTCTTACCATTTTTGAGATCCCTGTAGTGACGTGAATAAAATACACAAATAATACGTACTCCTTTTTTATTTATTCAAGTTGTAAAGCATTTTGTACACAGACGTAGCAAAGTGCCTAGATATATTAAAAAAAGATGTTCCTTTTAAAATTTCGTCGACTACTGAACCAAGTCGACCATTCTAGAATAAATATTACATAATCTCTTGACTGTCTGCTACGAACGTACGCCCGTATCTTTCTTTGCTGCAAAATACTTTTACAGTCGAGTACACAGCAAAACTGCAAAAAGGAAATTGGCGAGCGCAAATAGTCAGTTTTTTGATATATTAACATTAAGCGAATGAAAAATAAATTTCGTTTATTATGCGTGTGATTTAAAGCGTATATATTTTGTAACGAGCAGAATTTAATAATAAAATTCAAAGGGAAAAATAAAATATATTTTATTCCCCAGAGTTGTTCAATTTCATCAAGAATGTGTCTAAGGATTCCGTAGAGAAAATCAACAGATACAATCATGGAATAATCAACGTTGCAACTAAAATTGTTCTGGAGTATCGACCGTTGAGGTAATTACCCCATTACAATAATTAATCTTTCAGATTAAACTTTAGTTAAGTTCTCTCTGAATAATTGACTTAATTAAGTGGATAATTACTAAAAACTTCGATATAAACGTAAACAAAGAAAACTTCTTTAATAGTTCAGAGTTTATTGGCGTTTAATAAATTTATATTGTGGATTATGTCACCCTGCAGAATACAGTTAACAGAATTTTGTACCTCCCTATTTTAATTCCTTATTAAAGTAAAGTTATTGTTTAAATTATGGTCCAGCAGTTTATCAATGATAAAATTTTTGCCATTTACTTATATTGCATTGTGTATAGTATTCTAAAATAATACAGTTTTGTTCGTTGTCTTATCTACCTGCCTAAATTATCACTAGTTATATTATAATTTTACTAAATAAGTTGTGAAGTATGTTGTCGAAATATCAAAATTTAATGCAACTTTTCCTTTGTTTTATGGCGCCAATGAAAAAAATGTGTAACCAACGAAGTAAAGCTAAATCGAACAAAATTGGGTTATTGAACATAAAATATGATGAAAGGCAATCTTAAACGCGTTTGAGAAAGTGTAATATATGACGACAGAGATGAGAAAATACGTTTTATCAAAAACATAAATGTCAGTTGGTACAAATTAATATTAATTTTCGAGCAAACCTACTTTGAATTGTCTTAACATATAAATACATGTTTTAAATCTATTCCAACAACCAAATTCAAAAATATTAATGTGTAATCAAACTGCGTTATTAATAAATAGCAAAGCAGTTAAACAAAATAGTAATTATTATTTATTATCAGTGATAATGCAGTAGATATATTTCAAACAACATGCAACTTTGTTTTAAATTTTTCAGTGTGCTTGGCAATTATTTTGATCAATCGTTTTCAGTTGTACAATATTCGTTGTATTGTTTTGTGATATTATTTGTCATTTCAATAAATTTCATCGGTTAAAAATGTAGTGAATTTTAACAATAGTATTTTTGTATACGAGCAATTTTATTTACACATACTCGTACACTCGTATACAGGGTGTTGACGGACACTATCGTACATAGGACTTTAACATGCAGAATTAAATAGTGGCAAATATTGGGTCCCCTGATTATCTTACGACAAATATGTAAACATAAAAGTTGTTTAAAATCAAAAACTACCTAGTATATTTTTAGTTTGGTTAGCATTTCCGCTTCCTTTGAGAAGACTTGAAAAATATCGCAGTAGTCTGGTTTCCTATAGTTTTGTATGCATTTTATGTAACTTCTTAAACTGAGGGTTCTTAGAGCAGAATGATCCTCCGGATCAGTATTTCATGCTCAAAGAAGTGCAGTGTTACCAAAATAAAGAAAAAGGTAAATTTGGAAAACATGCGTTTTTATAATTTTTGTATGGGTAAAACTTAATAACTTTCTCTGCAAGTTGGGACGACACAAAAAAATTATTTAAAAGGGTGCATCTCTTAAACCGTTGGAGATATCTGAGTTCCGTTTGTTGCAAAAACTTCTTTAATACCTTGTTATTGTTACAATTGCGTCTTGATAAAGTACTGACCTATTTATAAAAACAAAAAATAATGCACGGGCTTTCAAAAATTTACGAGGTCACGCCTTAAACTTATTTGGCAGAATTATTAAATCTCGAAAATAGAAATTTTTCATAGTGTGGTTCGGCCAATCAAAGAAAATATTTTTAAAAAATATCGCCGATTAGATACAAATATGCAAATTATTAAGTGTTTTCTGCAATCGTCACTAAACTAACTCAATAAGTACCCAAAAGCGGCTGTAATAATCATTTTTACTGCCTAGGCAGTAAAAATCCGCTACGCTCATTGGTTGAATTTAGAAAAATTGAGCGTGCTTTTGTTCAAAGATACATACTTGACAGGACAATGAGAATCTGACAGATAAAATAAAACTTTATGTATTTGCTTGATTTTTCGCTATTTCTTTGACAATTGCAGTAACAATCTAATAGGCACTCTGAAATGTACGGATAATTTAATTTAATTTCTGATATTTAAATAAATTATATATTCTTTAGTTGTTTAAGGCCCGATTGCATGAAGTAAAACTAACACTAGTGCTAAAATACGAGGCAACATCAGCGCCAACTATGCTGCGATTTTGCTTAGTTCTAGGGTTAACGTGATTTAAACCTGAGGTCAATCCTAGGTTTAATTTTTATGCAATCAAGCTTACGTTATTTACTTATTATTATAAATAAGCTTAATTAAAAATCACGTCTTTTTTTTATTATTTAAACACAAGCAGTGATTTTTAATTTATGTTAAATTTTATAGCATATACGAGGGGGGACCCAAAAATAACCGGAATTATTTTCTGAAGCGCGAGCCCCTTTTAGTTCGAGCTTCTCGTGCTAGGATAATATTCTAGAAACCCTCTTGCATCAGCATGCCTACTGGCGTTGCTGTGTGTTGCTGCGTTCGGCTTCAGCGAATTTTTTTCGAAGACTCTTTCAATGCGTTTTCCTATTTTGTGATGGCTGATTTACAAGAACTTGCGGCAGTGACATTTTGTTTCCTGCTATGGAAAATAAAAAGGAAACAATTATTGTTATGCTACAGACAACTTACAAAGAAGTTGCTCGCAAGTTTACAAATGGTTTTTCCGTTTCAAACAAGGCGAAATGTCGACTGATGATCAACCTCGGGCCGGGCGTCCTTTGACCAACTGAAGAAAATGTGATACGAATTCGTCTAGCCATTTTGGAAGACCGTCGTCGGACCATTTATGAACTTGTGACGTTGACTGGAGTGTCGTGGAGTTCCTATCAGCGAATTTTATCGGAAGATTTGGGTATGAAACGAGTTGCAGCAAAATTTGTGCCTCGCTTGATCACACCTCAACAAAGAGACAATCGCGTGTCGTGCGATGAAGGAGCAGTTGAAGGCTGACCTAACCAGATCCGCCCCCCCCCCCAAATCATGATCGAAGACGAATCTTAGTGCTATGGTTACAACCCCGAAACGAAGCAGCCAAATTTCACTGCCGAAAGTTCTTGTTAATCAGCCATCACAAAATAGGCAGATGCGTTGAAAGAGTCTTCGAAAAAAATTCACTGAAGCCGAACGCAGCAACTCATAACAACACCAGATGACACACTCATTCAGAAGGGTTTCTAGAATATTCAACTAGCACGAAAAGCATTTACTAATAGAGGCACGCCCTCTAGAACATAATTCCGGTATTTTTGGGTCCCCCTCGTATTTCAATAGGTTTAGACTTTTGGGCAACCCTTTTAGACTTAATCACTCAAAAAATATTTGCACAACCTTTTAATTTAAGTGAAATAATTCCTCTCAGCTATTTTTTGATTATAATAACAATAATAATAAGAAGAAATCTTTATTAAGCTTTGTAGCTAATATTAGATAATTTCCATCCAGCTTATATTTATCAATTTATCTGTACATATTCCCCTAAATTATTATATCTTCACATTATTTTTAATATATTTTATGCATAATTTTTGATGTTGTTTATTTAATTTTTAGATGTAATTAATTAAAAATCTTAAGCCCTTTGTTGTATAAGGCATTCTATTTATTTGTTTTCATTATAATTTCGATAGTGTAAAGTCATTTTTGGCCCTAGTCTGATTTCCGTTTATGTTACAGGTTTGTATAGAATTTTTGTTCATGTAACATGAAAAAAAATATTTATTGCCTTATATATAAGAAATAAGAATTAAACGTAACTTAATTAAAAATATATCGAATTTATTCTTGCGCCATGTATTCGTGTTAAAAAATATCACGGCAATATGTACCTAAGTTTTTATTTCTACCGCTGATTATAACTGAGATACTCTACATTCCCATTAGTAATGAAACACCGTCTACTGTTTAAAATAATGTTTTCACTGGGAGAATGATTTTACCAGGAAAAAGTGTACACTACTATCAAGCGCGTCGCCGTAAATTATTGCTAGGGCAACCAACTCACTGGACGGGATGACATTGGTTAATGAAGCAGCAAACGCGTTTTAATAGGTAATACAAAATATATTAAACTTATTAATTGCTGTTCCTGTGCTAACATTAATAAAACGTCCTTAATGCGATATAATCTTCGTAGGAAAAACACGTAATGATAATCTTTGATAAACTGCTTCAGGTTATTAATGGACATTATTTGTATTAATGTAACAAGATGATTACTAAATTGCACGTTCGGGACCCTCAAAGGAAGCGCAGTCTTCGCGGTAACAATAGAAGTTTGATTTAAGATACGATACGAAGAAGTTATTAAAGTATTAAAATAATCGTCTGTATTCATAAATTTAGAATATTTGTAAGTAAAGTTTCTTAATAAGAATTGACAAGTTCATGTTTTAATTATTGATCACGAATGATCGTTACGTGTTACCCTAAATTAAAAGGTATCCAGTTTTACCGGGTTCAAAAAGAAAAACTAATAAAAAATAACAAGCTGTTAACTGAACGTCGATAAAAGCATAACTTTCAAAAAGATAATAAAAGGCCCTTTTAATCCAATTTTATGGTTGTCGAATGTAGACCTGAGCTTATTTTTAGAATCATTAAACTTTTATAACGTCTTTATTAGTTTGGATGCGTATACAGGTGTTATTGTGTTACGTAATGCGGTGTTTAGTGCTTAAAGAATAATTTAAATTTGAATTGCCTTATAACATTCTTAATTTAATACATAAAGTTTCGACATAACTTGAATAAATGCCAGCTGATTTTATAAATACAAACAAAATTTAAGTTGTATTTGTTGATGTGATGCGAATGGTTAAACAAAACTTTCAAATTGTATGCATCATGCTAGGACAAAAAAGGATAGAGCAGGTATCAAATTTTAAATATTTAGGAACGATAATTGCAGAGACAAGGTAAATTGGAAAAAGAGAGGAATAGCCGCAGCAACGAAATTTTATCACACCACTAATAAATGCTTGAAAAGAAAGAATAGGATTTCAAAGAACAAGGCTATGGATGATCCAATGGACTATCAGGATTCTGCGCAGTATCGATATCGCGTTCCATCACAGCGTGCCATGGAACTTCTTTAAAACATTATAGCGTCACTGATAGGTCTCAGAAAGGGAAACAATTAGTCTAATTTAAACTTCTTTGTAGCTCTTAACGTTTACGAGATCCCAATAGTGGCCCTTTTATGTGGACCACTTTGCATAATGTCAAAAATGTAAACATGCATACAGACTTACACGTCACTGCCATAAAGGTCATAATATGTTCAGGATATCTTAAAATATAAAAATTATTATCAATTTTATTAAGTACAACATTTTTAAATTGTACTTTTACCACAAATTCTTGAAGTAATAAGGTGAAGTGGGGTAAGTGTAAACAAGGGGTAAGTGGGAACATGGCTTTGTACAAGTTTATGTGAATGTATTTGTGTGCCTGCGCTATCTAGAACGCTGGTGCGCGGGACGCGACAACTGGGCGACAGGAACTTAAACATTTTTGAACTCTCATCTTAGCAAACGATTTTACGGATTGTTTTTGTAAGTATTGGTTAAATATACTTACTTCATTTTGTAGAACTATATCGTACATCGAAATTTGTAGAATCATTTACGAAAGATATGATTAAAAACGTGGTCCGAAAATAATTTAAAACTGAAGAGGTATGATTGCACAATATGTAAATAAAGAAGAAATACAGTTTTTTAATTCATTTATTACGATTATTTGGTAATCCACAAACATATTTACATCAAAACAAAGTAGTTATACATTTAAAACAAAATAACTAATTTTCATTTATTAATTCATATTATAATTATACGCAATGCCCCGTAAATATTCCATTAAATTAGCCCTATCGTAATTTACAACTTTAGCCAAAATTCTTCGGTCAGCTTCTTTGTAACGTCTACGTTTATGAGGGCGTTCAAAGCCTGCCACGGCCCTTTCATAGTCTACGTCATAAATTTTTTGAATTTTACGTAGCCCATTTATGAAAATCCACAAATTTGGGTGACTTATGCTACTGCCAAAGTTCAATTGCAATTTTCGATGACAGGCTTCTGCAAAATTATTTGTTCTGTCGCTTCCATTTACTGTTCTTTGGTACACAGACCAAACGTTGGAGGGAAAAATCGGTGGAGCCCTGGTTCTGTTATTTCTTAGGCGACCTATGTATGTGTTCGTGAACCATTCTAAAATTGGTTCAAATTCATTGGATAAATAATAAAATAATTCTTAAGTTCAGAAATGGCATAAACAATATCTTCTTCTGGAACGAAAGCAAGTGAAGTGATCATTTTTGAATCCAAAGCAAATTGCGCATCAGAATTATATCGTGTTAAAAGATTGCATGAAGCTAAATGCTTGCGAAGATTTTGGACGAGATGAAAAAAGCAACATTTGAATTATTTTGTTTCAAAAATGCTATAGATCATCTTCAAAAATTGCATTTCCTAATTTTCTTGGATGCCGTTTGAGATATTTCAAATTTCTTTTCGGATTATTAATGGGCACCAAATTAAGTTACTTTATCAAATTTAAACCTAAACTCTAGATCAGGGGTCGCAAACTGGCGGCTCGCGGGCCGGATGCGGCCCGCGAAGGCTCTGTATCTGGCCCGCGATTTCAAGTGTGGAATACATTCCGTCGCGTCACTATCACTACTGTTCTAAAATAACTAAAAAATTGAAAAAAGAGAGGCTGTGACCTAAAAAAAAAAGTCCACACTTGTGAACACGGCCCGCAGTATCAATACATTTAATTAACTGACCCGTACCAACATTTGAGTTTGCGACCCCTGCTCTAGATGTTATTATACGCGAGATTCCCATGTTTAAAATTTTTAAATTATTTTCGAACCACGTTTCTTAACATGTCTTGCTTAATTTATTCTACAAATTTTGATGTATGATATAGTTCTACAAAATTAAGTAAGTATATTTTTACCAATATTTACAAAAACAATCCGTAAAACCGTGTGCTAAGATGAGAAATCAAAAAAAGTTTTAAGTTCCTGTCGCCCAGTTGACCGTCGCCCAGTTGGCACGTCGCCCAGTTGACCGTCGCCCAGTTGACAGTGTCCGGCTGGTGCGGTGCCCTCCGATGGGCGTTAGTCAGTTGACGCACGACTCTTGTTGAGTGTATGCGTACCTTTGCGTGCTGCTGAGCTCCGTCCCTTTCATTTAAACGTTAAGTTTAGTGTTTATCTTTATATTAAATTATTATTTTTATTGGGATTAAAATAAAAGGGTAGTTTCGTAGGCCGTGTGGGTAATTAGACAATAACAAATAAACTGCCGTTATTTTCTCACTTGCCCCATTATAATCATAGACTGGGGTACGTGAAAATATGTTCCCACTTGCGCCACAAGTAATAAATCCTGGTATTAAATATCTTACATTCACAATTCAGATAGGAGCTAAATAACGACGGTCCGAAGTTATAAAAGAAAGACAACTAGGGGTAGTCAATACTCGGAAGAGGACATCATAAATGCTATTAGTGAAGTCAAAAGTGGAAAATTAGCACTTCGCACTGCAGCACGCCATTTCAACATACCAATTTCGACTTTATATGATTATTTAAAGGGCAACAGAAAAGTTAAGAGTTACACACACAAGGAAGAAGTACTGCTTTACCAGAAAAAGATGAGAAAGCATTAGCTTCTTGCATCGTGTCTATAGAAAAGTGGGGCTTTAAAATGTAAGGAAAGACATGGTTTGTCTCTTAAAAAACCCTTCTTTAAAAAAAATTTAAAAAATTTACTCCTAATAGATTATGCCTTCAACGGGATTTTCTTTTACTTGCCTCTTTATTTTTTTGGGTAGAACATACCTACAGTTATATTAGGTATCGTTTTCACTTGCCCCTTATAGCGGGGTAAGTGAAACATGAACGCCATATTTTTTTTTTTTTTTCACTAAAGTGTTCAACTTTTTTAAATAAGATTTTTTTACACTCACAAGGGAGGGTCACGATACGTTGTCGTTAGAATTCTATTAAGGCTGTGTTTATTCCATCAAGGACATCAACACTAAATGTTTTCCAGAGTTATACGTGCCACTGGCCATTTCCTTCGGAAAAATAGGGAAAAAACTGAAAAATTGGTATAAAAAAGGCATTTTTGCGATCGCGTTGGCCATGAAACCGTCACAGATAAAATCGAAAATTTTCTATTTACCAATTCGCACATCCTTTGCAAGTAAAAAAGTTTTTGAAAATATCTTAAACGGTTCCGGAGAAAAACGTCAAAACGAAACCCCTGCATAAGCGCTATGAATTGAGAAGTTGTGGTATATCTGCATAACTATATCTATGCGACGCATAGGCGTTTAACATAGCGAAAACCGCTTTTACAAAGGTCTCGTTTTTAGCGTTTTTCTCCGGAACAGTTTAAGATTTTTTCAAAAACTTTGCACCTTTTACTTACAAAGGATGCGCGCATTGGTAAATAAAAATTTTAAATTTTGTCACTGACATGGCCAACGCGATCGCAAAAATTGCTTTTATTGTTCAACTTTTCAGTGTTTCCCCTATTTTCCCAAAGAAAATGGCCAGTGGCACGTATAACTCTGCAAAACATTTAGTTTTGATGTTCTTGATGCAATAAAAACAGCCTTAATCAAATTCTAGCGACAACGTATCGTGACCTTCCCTGGTCAGCAACTTTATTGATCTACAAATGAGCCAAAGCAGATCTATATGTAACTCAAATATTACTAAAATTATTATACACTAAAGTCAAACTATATTTCCTTTCCAACTTACCCCACTTCACCTTATTTAAAATTTTGATGGAAATTTTTAATTTAAAAAATGTGACCTAATTAAATTGAAATGTATTTCATACAAATAATTTTTGATTTTAGCCCGAATTTGTTTTCAAATTGTGTGATTACATACCTATTACGATAACGAAGAGGAACTGTTTAAAATTACAATCACAACCGACCAATTCAAACGAATAGACTATGAAACGGAATTGATAATAGACTACTTGTTACTGTTTTACAAAATATTCGATTCAATTTATTTCCAGCAGACGTTATTAATTGATAAATGTATCAGAAGTAATACTTCGGAGTGCTCCGACCCATTTACCAAATCTTTCAAAAATTACGTCTTCAGAAAAGGACGATTTTAAATTAGATAACACACTTTGATATAATGAAACTCGTGCACAGAAATTCATTCAAATCTTTAATTCAGTAGAGGTTACGAATGTTACAGCTCATTCTTGCATAGCGGAATAGAATTAAAGTTCTACTTTTAGCGCATAGAAGGAAATTATGACTGGAACTATTCTCGTGTATAGCGAAAACTATTAGAATAAAATGTTGTTTAATTATATTTTTACTGAAAAGTCATTATCTTTATGTATTGGTTGATCATAGAAAAATTTACTGCATTAGTTCTACAAACACTGCCATAGTTTTTGACACGCGTAGTATAAAGTAAGATGGTATTAATGAATCTTTAGATAATCGGTAATTTCACAATGTTCCAAATGTGAATTTTTGCGACATGGTCACTGTCGGCAGCAAGTTCAGACAAAACAATTTAAATTAAAACTTACTAAACGTACACTCACTATACGATATATCAGGAACGACTCATTTGTCTAAAAATAATTTATCTATAGACCATGAAATTGCATCTACAATCGATATAAATACAACTTTGCCCAAACAAAAGCCCGACAAATAATTTTTTCTTAATTTTTGTATTTCAGACGTAAAAATATTAGGAGTAATCATATAAACATGTTTGTACAAATGTATTAGGTACTGTTAATTAATAAAATATAGGTTTTTGAAAAATTACCCTCGTTTAAATTGGTTCATTTGCTGCTCAATGTTTGGGTAAATCCCCAAAAATATATTACACGATAATGTATGGGGCCGTCAGATACTCTTGCGCCGGCCCTCTCCCTAATACAAAACAGTGGTTATTAAACTTTAAACCTATGGATACGTTTTTACGAAACTTTAGCCATATGAACAATCTGTACATTATCTGTTGATAATCAATAATTATAACAATAAACCCTAAATAGTGTAAGTTCAAATGTGTCGATTTTGAACCAACACCAGAAATACATTCAGAAAGGGACTTTCTAAGTAATAATCTAATGGTGAATACCTACTTCAAAATGATGCCACTGAGAGTAAATAAAACTTAATGTGGTTAATGTAAATGTCGTTATTAGCTTAATACAAAACTTTCAAAATGGCTTACACAGTTTGGAATTTATTGTCTCAATTATAACAACAGCAACTATCACATTAAAATTAGTCAATAAATTATCATATCTGAATGCGTATAGAATAGATACACAAGTCTTTGCTTCTGAACTTTGTACTTTTACCGCCTAGGGTACCACAGTTTAGCAACCACTTTTTAAAGTAGCTTTTATCAATCAATAACTCGCGACTCAAAATGAAACATTTTCAGTAGTTCATACTTTAAAACTGGTTAATTATAATAAATTTCTGAAAAATAAATAGAAGTTTTTAATTACCGTATACCCCCGGCGTATTATTTTTTGACGAAAAGTCATTAATAAGTTTAGTATTAAATTGAAAATGGACATTCTGTCAATTTGTTTCTGATAGCGTGTACTTAGGGCGTTTTAATTTAATACTCACAAAATAATCATTTTTCGTCGATAAATAATAAAACGCAATTGGACAACTTACAAACTGTCAATTATACAAGGTTTCCCAGATTACATTTCCAGCATAGGGATCTCGCTGATTACAAGAGATACAGGTTTGTTTAAATTATATGAATTTTTCCTTAGTATGAGAGTATGGGGCAAATTCATGTACCTATAATACGTAGATATGCACACTCCCTACACCTACGGGTAGAAGGGAATTTGATTATATATGTACAGGGTGTGTATAAATTGGCGGAAGCGCTACACGTGGCGATGTTCTTCGTAAAATTCTAAGTCGAAAATCTTTATCCAAAAATGTTGTACCATGCTTGCTGTGTCTGCAAGAGGTCCTCAAAGTTTTGACATTCAGTCCTTTAATAAGCGTTATTATTTAATATTTTTTAATGAAAAGGCTGCGATTTGGAATAAAAATAAACTTTGAATAATATTTTTTTCTAGATATTTTGTTTTTCCTTTACAAAATTGGTGTTAAAAATATGTTAATCACCGATATGAATGAAAATAATACATATGGCAACATTGTCATTAGCTGTCTTCTTTGTTTTTCTCGTAATTGTTTCTTGTTTGTATTAGACGATACCTAAAAGAATACAGCTATGTTTACGAACTGAAGGCTTTCAGTTCGAATAAATATTACAAATATCTAAGTAAAAATTGCTAATAAAAAAATATTCAAACGCAAATTAATGGATGCAAGTTTGCCAAATTTTTGTTTTTTTTAATGGTTCCTGAGGCCATAGGTAGCATGGTACAACATTTTTGTATTAACATTTTCGACTTGGAATTTTACGAAGAACATCGCCACGTGTAGCGCTTCCGCCAATTTATACACACCCTGTATATGAGAGGAGCCACAATCAATTTTTAATAGTACAAAATTCCTCGTACTTCAGATGTTCGAGCAAAAAATATGAAAATGTCCAATTTCTTTTTTCTCTCATAACTTTTTTGTTTTAATCAATAAAACAATTTTATTTGTACCTTCTGAAGGTAGTTTTTATGTAGAATGTAATATGTAAATATTATTGTTTTATCACTTTTCATTTTTGAGATATTACCCCTAACTTCATTTTTCCTAATGTGTCGTCAAGTTGGCTTTGGAATAGTTAAGTGTGCTTTTTTTCTCTTTTTAACGATATGGTACCTCATATCTATAACTGCATATAACTTAGACTTACACAATCAAGAAAAATTGTATTTTATCAATATTATTTTAAGTTAGCTATGAAACATGATAAACGGGCGAGTTGGCTTTGAAATAGTCAAATGTGATTTTTCTCCTCCTTCTAACGATATATCTTTTGTGCTATCTATTTAAATAAATAGCTTTGAAAATCAAGAAAAACCGTATTTTACTAATATTATTCCAAGTTAGCCACGAAGCATCTTCAACAGGCAAGGTAGCTTTGCAATAGTTAAATGTACTTTTTTTTACCCTTTCTAATAATATATCATTTGTCATATCTATCTAAATAGTTAACTCGGAAAATCAAGAAAAACCGTATATTATCAATATAATTCTAAGTTAACTATGAAACATGATAACTAACTTACAATTAGAATAATATTGGTAAAATATGTTTTATTTTTATTTTTTGGGTTATTCATTTAAACAGATATGACAATTCAATTTGGGTCGCACAATAAAATAGTTAAGAACCCCTGGTTTAGAGGGATTCTTTATATGAAATGCAGTTCAGTGAGCGTAGATAAGAAGTAATTTTCGACTAAATGTATTTTCCAGTAAACCACCTACTTCTAACCATAACATGTAGGAATATAAGGAAGTTCGTAGACCATAATTCACCGCGATCATTTATAGACAGCCCGCAACTTACCTCCAGGAAAATTGATCGAATTTTACGTATGGTAGTGGGATACTGTAATAAATTGTAGTTTTCATAAATCGCGTGTTTAAAGTTACTAATGGGCTATTCCACCTAGACGTGACTGTAAATTAAAAATGTATTATAGTGCTACCAAAAAAAATATTTTTAGTGCTGCGATACTGGAAAAGCACGCAAATAACTATAACAGTCCTGCTTGACGAACTGAGTAGTCTTCTGAATTAAAGACAATTTTTTACTTCTTAATAAATAACAATCAAAATCAGTCTATTTAATGTAAAAAGGGATTAGTTAATAATGAAACATCAACTAAATGAGAAAAGTATTATACATTAGTAAGCTAATGTTTAAATAGTTTTATTGATTGTAGACTTGTGGCGCGCTTAATTTTTGCAAGTAAAGCTTGCACGAAATCGTTTCTGAATTTTATTATGCTCCATATGGTATTCAAGATGAATCGTACGCATTTGTTTGTTGTACGTGACCTGTTTTCTTTCTAAAGTGTACAAAAATTCGCACTTGGTGTTTCTTATATTCTTCTAAGCCACTGCGTAATTTCGAAAGCTCTGATAATAAAAGTGTCACATTAAAAACCGTGCAAACAGTAAACAGGAAAGTCAACATTTATTCGATTTTCTTTAATTAAAATACTTAATTTAAAACAAATATCATTAAAATTACACAGTGTTTCGTCGCAAATTAAATTTAATCAATTACCTTCGAATCCAGACGAGAGTTAAAAGGATTTTCTGGTGAGATCATTCTAAACCCATACTTTCTTTCGGAGGTATCGTAAAATTTGAGGTTTTGAGGCGTGTGCAGTGTCATTGTACGTTGAACAGTTCATTTTGTATTAAAAATCGATCCTTCACGTGCAGGATTTTGTCTCTCACGATCTGCAAATTGATTCATCGTAGATATAATAGATTTGTTCCTGCAGACCAAAAATTTACTAGTTAATGGACTATTACATAAGTTATTTATGCACAGGCGTTAACTATGGACTAATACATGTATTAGTCAGGTTGGAACGCTATAACGACTTCCCTGATTGTAAATGACATTTGTACGTATTGGGTTCGTAAAAATGTGCGCACCGCGAGCGTCAACATCTTAAGAAACCAGTAACTGCATTTGGTTGGAAGGGCGATGCATAGCTAACAAAAGCCATGTTAGTTGTAAACAGCGCATGCGTGTAATAATGCCAGCGTAGTTCTTGTCCTAACCCATGTACTGTTTTGACCGTCCGCAAACTAGCCCAGAAGTAGTTAGAGTACTGCAGGAACAGCTGACTAACTGTCCGGTGAACTACCAGACACGCTGCTGGAACGCGATATCGATACTGCGCAGAAGCCTGTAGTTCATGGGATAGTAAATAGCGCTGCTGGAAGAAACCTAATGCTATTTGTTTGTCAGGCGGAATGTATGTAAATGTCACTTATGTTGCACAATTTTTTTTAAGTAGGTATCTCATTAGCCGATTCGTGTCAAAACTTAAGCGTCCAGCTAATCTCTCTCTGTACCTTAACCGACTTGTCAAATAGTTTCGACTGTTATAGCTTGCACATCACTTGCCGACTTTGCAATGAATGAATATATTTGCTTGGAACATGCATCTGTGGTCAGCGAAACCTGCTTCGATTGAAAAATGAATGATTATGAAGCTGATGAGTACATGTAAATAACTACCAATGTTTAAACATTTTTTGGACTCATTTGTGTTATTTATTATATTTCATGAAATGATTTCTATTTGATTGATTGTTTTAGAGCGTTATGTATGGTTTTTTTGGAGTTTTTAAAAAATTATTAAAATAATTAGGTGTAGATTAAATTCATACCAAGAAAGTAGCATGGGTGAATAACAAGACGGATTTAAGAAGGGAAGTTCAACTATTGATCAATTCTTTGTTATGAAGCAGTTACTGGAATAACTCGTTGGAGCAAAATTTAGAGTGACATCTGCTTTTCATTGACCAGCAAGCGTACGATTCAATACGGCGAAACAAGCTTTTTGTGACGATGAATAATCTAGGAATTTCAGGGAAGATCATTAGACTGACACAAATGACGCTACAACAAACTTTTATTGAGTGTCGCTTTAGAAGGTGTATATCTAAGCGGTTCGTGATACGAGGAGGGTTAAGACAAGGAAACGCGATAGTTTAATGTGGTGCTGGAGAATACGCACAGAGAAAGTCAGACGCAAAGAAATGGTCTAATCAGTAACCACAAACAGCAGTGCTTAGCATATTGACAAGATTACGACTATAACTACAGAAAGCCTTTAAAATTATAGAACATGCAGCAATGAAATAGGGGTTAAAGATAAATGAAGAAAAATATATGGTGGTGAGAAGAAGTGCTACTGCCCAACTAAAAACCCTAAAGATAGCAACGAATAGGAAAAAAGAATATAGTTTTGAACAAGTTAAGCAGTTTGAATACCTAGGAGTAATACTAACAAATGACGGTAAGGAAGAAATAGCAATTAATAAAAATATTATGAAGGGTAGCAGATCGATAGAAGCCCTAAGAAAAAAAAGTCTAAGCGCATGTCTGGAGCAACAAAAGTAAGATTGTACTAGGTAGTTATGCAATCAACCGTGTTGTATGGGTGAGACATGCGTTATCAATAAACAAATTAACAAATAGAAGAAAAGTTAGACAGATGGGAAAGGAAAATATTGCGAAACATTTTCGAGGAGATGCTTTCACAAGAATTAGTTTGGGGTCAAAGAATGAACAAGGAAGTAGTGCAACTGTACGGAAACCGAGCATTACCTATGCATTTAGAGTACAAAAGTTAAGGTGGTTGGAAGAGAGACGGCTGGTAAAGAGGGGAAAAACGAAGAGGAAGAGACCCAAGAACATGCATATGGAGACAGTAGGAGAGGACTTGGTAAGAATAAATGCGGAGGACTGGAAACTGAAATCAAGAGATAGAAATAAATGAAAGAAAATAGTCGAAGACTATGAAGCCATGGACCTAAGTGGCTTGTAGAGCTGCACTATACAGGGTGTATCTTAAGTATTGCAAAAAAAATCAGAAGGTGATTCCTTATCGAAAATTAAAGGGGGTCTTTCATAAAAAAAAATTCCTTAGACGTCTCCTCTCGAAGTTACACCCCCCTAAAGGGGTGCGGTAAAATTAAGTTTTTATTTTATTTCTGAAATTTGGATAAATTTAGGAAACTAATATTTGGTAGATGTTTTACACTTATTAAAAGGTTTCCCTTAGTAATATTTTTAATCATCTCCCACCTCCACAGGGGGCTGAAAAGTGTGACCCCAGTTGGTTTTTTTATCAGAACTTTTTGGTGGGTTAAAATTTTTTAATTAAAAATATTTTTCTTTAAAGCTTGATTTACTTAAAAACTTTATTTGTTTTCTAGTTTATCTCGTAAAACCTACCGTTTTTGAGTAAAAAATAAAATAAGTAAACATGAACCATTAAATATTCCAATATAAAACGATTCATTTTGGTGGTTTCCATGGTTTGTTTATGTTCATGTTGGGTAGAATTGACGGGCGTTATAGCGTTGTCGCCGCGTTAACCTTAAAATGCATTACACCCGTCAATTATATCCAACATGAATTTTCACTAACAATAAGTCAAAAAAAAAACAGTTCCGAATTCTTAAGATTATTGTAATCATACCTAATACTAATCACCAGTTTTTTTATCGTCATTAAGATTGAATTACATATTTTTTATTATTTACAAAGCTAATTTAATTACTATACATGAACATTGTTGAGCTTCTTGGTGTGCTGCTTTTGTTAGTTAAATTTTTCCAATACAGAGTCACAATAAAAGAGATGGATGTACGTTGTACACTACGATACAAATGCAGTAGTTTTTCTGAAACATTTTTATATTGCATTAATAAAAGAATGTCGGAACGAAAACTTTGATTTAGTGTTTACTTGTTTCCAACTAAAAATTACATTACCTATAATCACGAAATACACAACGATGCAATTATTATTACTGTTGAATTGTTTTCCCGGTTGGGAAAAACAAAATAAAAAATATATGGCGCTTAAGTACTTTAAGAGCATACTATTATTTTGGAGAACAAATGTAAATGTAAATTTCCCTGTCTGTTTTTAGTTTTATAGTTCTTTTTTGTTAAAGATGTTAGCAAAACTGAATATTCTGCCTGCACTGTACGATAATTCTCTAAGTGCCCTCACTACATCACAGAAATGTTGCATTTGAATCTAATAAAAGTGTTACAGTTTGTAATTACCTGTTATTTACAAACGGATTTTAAATGTTTACAGTTGTTATTTGTTCGCACGAAAAGCACGTCATACAGAACTTTTAGTGCAACTTCAGTAAATAAATATGGTTGATTTATTCGTAAAGTACAAGTTAAAGCTAATATAGTCAGTAAACATTATTACGATAAATGAATATAAAACAGTAATTGGTCGTTGAGTTGTAAAACGCACAGAACATTTATGCAAAATGTTAGCCATTACATTTTATTGTCATTGCGACAGTAAATACTTTACTCGGAAACAAAAATATACAACTAGCTGTTAAAATTTGTTTTGAAAGGACTTCCAAAAACGGCAATTCGATAGAGTAATTAAGGGAATTAGTAAAGTTTTAAGTAAATAGCAAGTTAAACATTGTTTTTTGTTATCGCGAGTAGACTATACAACTAAATTATTTTGAATTTAAATTTTGTCTAAATGGAAAAAAAAAATGCAACAGTTGTCTCTCAAAAAACTTTTTAAAATTACTTTAAATCAGGGGTGGCTAATTTTGTTTTACAGAGGACAGGATAAAAACTGGTTACGAAAACGCAAGCAGGAATAATTTTAGATGGAGGGATGAATAGGCGCAGTCTGGAATCGAGGAGTCGGAGCTTTTTTGAGGAGCCGGGAGTCGGAAAAACTACCGGCTCCTTACTCTTTTTTGATTTAGTTTTTTCGAGAATGAGAACAGAACTAAAAATTTAAAACAAAAACAAAATAGCGAGAACGATTAAAGTAACACAAACTAGATTTGTCTGTGAACGTCCAATTTTTATCTGCGAAAAATACTCGACTGTATAAGGTTTATAGACAGCGCAAGAATACGAAACGGATGATTCGTGTGATACAGGGTAATGTTAGTGAGGCTCTATCAGAGGGGAGAGCAAAAGGCAGATGCTCCGGGCCTCACAATTTAAGAGGCCTTTTACAAATTTAGGAGCCTCAAAATGTTTAACTTGATCTGCAAAAAACCGTACGAATTTCAAAAAAGCATCAGTGTAAGCCGGGACGGATTTTAAAACAATTTAAGAAGAAAGCGTGTTTTCTCTGAAAGGCCCTGATGTTAGTTCTGTAGTCAACCAAATCTTACACCGTGTTGACATTTGAGGTTTTCAAAAGCCGATAGTGCCTTTATTTTGAAATTTCTAAGGTCAAAGTGCAAAGTGCAAAATTTTGCTTGTGATATGCACGTACAAAAATACAATATTTTTAATATAGAAAACAAACTACATTTGCCGAGTTTCTGTAAAATTTGAGTGTGAAAATGGAGCGAAATTGAATGTGTTGTATTTAGTTTACTGCGCACCTATTTCTGTTTGTTGTTATTCTTTCAGTTTTTTTAATAAATGTTTCATAGCGCAAAATGCTGAAAAGTTATGGTGCGTATTATAAACAAATATCCATTTTACCAGAAAATGTTGGGCTAAATCAAGCATGCGTATTATATCCCAGATTTTACAGGAAATATAAGCACAAAAAGCAGAAACGTGATTCATTTAAAATATGCTACTTTGATAACATATATTTTCAGATTAAAATTTGAATGGGTATTATAAATTTACAATAAATTCATCTTATACATTAACATTCAACAGTCCTAGTACACAATTTCAGTATCATATACTCTAACTTTTAATAAAATACCAAATACAATGGAAGTAGCTTATAACGCGGCTTGGACACAATCTCGCAAACCCGCGTTATAATACAACCAAATTGTTGAAAATTTTATATTTTAAAACCTTAGTCTTTTACATTTACTTAATTATTTAGTAAACATACGAAAATAAACTCTGTTCGCCAATATAAAATACACTAAAAAACGGAAAAGAAAACAGCTTCCACTGTAGAAAATATATAGGAGTATTAATTACGTTTTTTTAATGAAAGTCGGGAGTCGGTCGGTTTATAAAAATGCCGGCTCAGGAGTCGAGAACCGGGAGTCAGGAGTCAAGAGTCGGTTATTTTTTTACCGACTCCCCATCCCTGGTAAGGGGTCTTTAAAAGGTTTTGCCCATGGGCGTTTCATATTTAGCAATAATGGATAATTATTTAAGCGTCATTCAATTTCTATTATAGTTTTGTTTAACTCTGTTAATTTAACCTACTCTTTGTATTCAATAACAATAAAGGTAACGTGGGGACAATTTTTAACCTGTAAATGCGACAGACACTTCTTCAAAATAATGTTTTGGTCTTCTAATGACTATTAAATGTGTTCGAAAATGTTCAAGTGGCGATTATTACTCCTATAATACATTAAAGCCTTTAAAAATACTTCCGCTTTGTGAAATAGTTTTGTAGTTACGCTAAGATTATCATTAAATAAGATGTTATATAAATCATGTTACATATCGTTAAAATAATGTTAACTAAGTTTCCGGTTCTATGGCTAAGTTTGTTTTATAAAACGGTGTTCGTTTGAAGTTTTTTTACCCAGGATGTGTTATATCACTATAACTAGAATTTCCAATATCGACTTTATTTGTAAAAGAAAAACTAATATAACGCCCTAAAGAAATACGAGAGTTGACGGTGTAAAATAGATTAAATGTCTGATACAAAACCTAATGAGATTAAAGTCAAGCAAATAAAAAAATTGCTTTGGAAAACTTTTTTCACTTCGAACACATGAACTATAAACAGAAAATACAATTCAGTTTCGTTGTTTTTACGAATCAGTTTATTGCCTTTGTGAAATATTTAACTTAGCCCTAATTTAGGCGATTTTGTAACTCTTATATCGTAATAAACCAAATCCCAGCGGTATAGCTCGGATCTGCTAATTTACCATTTGGATGAAATTTTCAAAGTACAATACTTTTATTTCCATCTACAGCAAGCCATATATACACAACTATTCTTCACCTCTATGGTTACCAGGAGGGTGCTTCAATTTTATTATTATACCCAGCCGTGACGATTTTGCTAACGATTCAACGCTCTCCTTCTGTTCTATGAACGTTATCATTATCATTATTATTACATCAGTTATTTATTGGGAGAGGTTCTCGGAATACTAACAACAATCAGATGAACCTTTAATTAAAGATATTCGTGAAAAAAACGCGGTAGTACGCAATATTTTAGGAAAAATAAAACTACATTTTAGTACAATATTCTGGAACAAGAGCGTTTAAAAAAGTGACAGGAAATTGAATATTTTGAGATACATAATCCAGTTAGAAATACAAACAATATATCATTGTTCTACATAATCACGCTCCTTTTCAATACACATTTTACACTATCACACAAAAAAGCACCGCTAGTTTGACCTCGCTAACACTCCCAAACTTCATCCTCTCAAAGCCACCAAAAAGCCCATCCTCTCAAACTGACCAAAAACCCCTGGTTGAGCTATGGGAAGTTATAAAAAATAAAGGCATTAGTTACACACCGATGACCGATACAGGCAGTTAAGAAACTGTAGTATTTTATATTGATGCAAAGCTAAAATAAAGGCGGTCATAAATATTAAATAAAAAATGGGGTGTTGTATTTGAAATATAAAAGTTGCTATTAGTTCCAGAGAGGTAACTTACCCTGTATATATGAAAATATTTTTATCGTGTTCGGAAGAAAAAACTGTATCAAATAGCGTTTGAGACAATTTTTATCTCAAACCGGTTAGCCACAATCGACCGATCCCGCACTAATGACTCACCCTGAATATAGGTATTTATTAGGTTTAATCGAAATGGTATTAAAAAACAAACTTACTTAAGTAAAAAAAAAAAAAAACTTACAGTTGCTCTTAAATCATAGGTCATTTTAACCCATTTCATCTACTCTGTATCTCTTACCGTTAACGAGATTCCCATGCTGTGCACTGTAATTGGAACATTCCTTATAAAAACATTTATTTATCAAAACTTAAATTACAGACTTTTAGAATTTCACTTTGGAAATGTAACAGCACTTTACCAAAATAGACACATAATCGTTCATTTTTTAACAAAACGAGATAAACATCGCATCTAATTTCAGAAATGCATCGAAAGTTAATGTTAACAGTCGCGCGTGATTCATTACTGAGAGAATCACATCCTTTACGTCGCCCGTGGGATTCGTGTCGGGTTGCCAGTTCAAGTGCAGATTTAAATGTCCGTAACATTACCACTTGGCTAAATTTGTGAACCACTATTTTCAGTTAACTGTAGCTATACATTTTTCTTCAAATAATCTGCCTTAAACCTAATTAAATCATGAACACTTAGTATTTAGAAACATATTTTAATGGTACTGTATTTAGAAAAACCATACATCAATAATGTACAAAGAAATCAACTTAAGTATACGAATAAAATAGCACAACAATATCGCAGGATGGAAAATAAGACGAAGAAATTAACAAGAGGACAGGGGCCGCAAAAAGATTATTTGACGCAATAAAACCTCAATTCCTGGCAAAACCAAATACCTAAAGAAATAAAAACGGAAATATTGAAGAAGGTAGCCATCCCTATACATATATATACATTTGATGCAGATAAGAACCTGGATGGAAGAAGCAAAAACAGCGGCAGAGAATTGAGGAGTCAAGTGGCAGAATATAAAATAAAAAACGCAAGAAAGAGGAGATGGAGACAGATATGGAAAAGAAAACCCACGCAATCTCAACTCCAACAAGCCGTACACCATAAAGGTAGACGGCCTTAAGGTGGCCATACACGTTGCGGTATACCTGTCAGGTTTGCCTGAACAATAAAAAATGTTCAGGTTTACCTGAATAGTTTTGACTCTATACACGCTACGGTAAACCGTAGAGGTTTTCAGTTGACCATGGCATCGACACAAGATAACGCGGTGGCGATGATAGGATTTTTACTCGCAATGGAATCATGTAAAAAAACAACGAAGAGAAAAACGCGAAAAATTGCGTAAAGTGGCTTTTGAAAAGAAAACAATGCAGTAATATTAACTTTTGACAAGAATTAAGAATAGAACCCAAAGACTATCGTAATTTCTTAGGTATGAATTTAAATATTTCAGTGAACTCTTCAATAACAGCGTTATGTTTACGATTTGACATATTTCTTAGCCATTTCTAAACAAAATTTAGCACTGCATACTGCATAGAACATCTATCTAATTCTCTCGCATACGCAGGACAACTGAGACCTGTGCAGGCGAGCGGCACACACGTTCCGGTTTGTATTCTGGCGCAGGTAGTAAGAATCGAATTTCGATACTTCTCCGGTCGTCTAAACAGGTAACATTGCCTGTGCAGTTGTGGTACACACGGTATACCTGCAACCAGGCAAACCTGACACGTATACCGCAACGTGTATGGCCACCCTTAGGATTAAGTAAGTTAATTTATTTCAAGAAAACTAAAAGAATTCTAAATTGTACCAATTAATTGTAATATTTTAGGTTGCTTAAACATAGTATGCATCTTTCAAATTAATTCTTTATCTGTCCATCTTACTTACTAATTAATGTAAATTAAATAAGGAAGCACTTAAAATCTACTTCCAAAAATAATTTAATACACTAATTTATATTTGAGGTGTACTGATTTTGCTTTGCATGTTAATGAATAACTTGTATACAATTCGCTTTTGAAGGTAAAATGCCCTTAACTTGTTTAACAAACTAGGATTATCTAAAGAAATTCTGCTAAAAGCTTTATGTAACTGTAAAACAATAGTTTCAAGCCGTTATGCTATAGAAGTTTTTCGTTGAGGACTATTTTTCATCAATCAAGGAACTACTCCAGGAAATGATATTTTGATTTACATCATTTACATTTTATTCCACGATTGTGTTTTGTTTTAAATTGGCTTGTACTTTGTATCCTATTTAGGATATATAAATTGTTCTTCCAGCATAAAACTTTTAAAAAATTATATAATTTAAATGGCAGATATGTTTGATTTTTAGATATTTATGCAGCATACGTTTATAAAATTATGTAATATAAGACTGGCTAGTCTTACGAGCAAAATTCACAGTTAAACACAAAACCAGCATAAGGTTTGATCCAACAAGCCCGCTGACTATGCGGCGCGCTATCATGAGTGTGCGCAGTATCAATATCGAGTTCCATCACAGTCTGTAATCGTTCACCGGACGGTCAGTAATCCGTTCCATCATATCTCCCATACAAATCAATTCGTGTACGGGTTTGCGGACGATCAAAACAGTACATGAACTAGAGAGGACCAATTGTTGCCGGAATTTTTAGAGGCATGCGCAGTTCATAACTAAGTGAGCTCGGGTAGCTATGCATCCCTCTGCCAATCCCATTTAGTATTGGATTCTTAAGGTGTTTACCCTTGCGATGCGCTCATTTCTATGAACCCAATAGACGCAAATGTCATTTACAGTTACGCCAGTCGTAAAAGCGTTCCAACAACGGCTAATACTGGGCAATACATTTATTAGTACATAGTTCACGCATGCGAATAGAAGTTCTTGCATTGATTCTTGGATTGGTTTCATACGGCTTGTTGGAACAAATCTATAAAATACACTTTTTTATTTTACCTTCTGTGATTATTGTAGTAACTCTACCCAAAGTTGAGGCTAAATTTTGGAAGCTCGCTATTCTCTTCAAAACTGCACAGTCTGCTAAACTGGGTAAAGTTGCGTTACTTGGTGCTAAATAAAGTTTAAAAAATATTTATCATTGCCATATAAGTTTTAATCGGGTTTTTGTAATTTATTTTCAAATCAACAATTATGTACACTTTTTAAGAGCACTTTATTTTCTATTCACTAATCTAGTTTAAGGTTTGTTTCAAACGTTTTATCATCTATTTTGAACCATTTTAAATTTTTACGATACCTAATAAATATTTACATAAAAAGTTGTACAAAATTACCCTAAAGATTTTAAATAAGTTTTGTTTTGATAGCACTTAATTTAATGAAAAATCGCTAAACTTGAATTTCTTGCGGCGATTTTTTAAATTGTGTTAAATCATTATGCATTATTATAATAAGCTTGTCTAATAATGTTTATCATAACAACAAAAAATAATAATTTTTCATTCGGGGTCCATGCGGACTCCCGATGTTCGGTAACGTAAATTTCCTAGTGTGTCCGTTTAAAGGTTACGATAAAAAATATTTCCATGTTGAACCTTGAATTTGGAACGCCCTGTACAATAAGTTGCTATTTTTTCTAGAAAATTGTATTATCAATTTTGTTTATTAGCTGATTATAGAAATGAATATTATCCTAACGAATCTGCTTGCGACTAATTGGGCCCATGCGGAAATGTTCGCATCACAGCCAGTTTGACCTTAATAAACTGAACAATCATGGCGGCCATTCCAAAATATAGAACTCTGTTTGACAACACTATAATCCTGCAAATTATTACCATGTTTCATTTCATTCGTTTAATCGTAACATTTTTATTTTTCTTATATCCATAACACAGCTAAAATTAATTAAATTTGTATTAGTCCTGTCCAATCTGCGTAATTAAACTTAAGTAATCTGTATGACTATGGCAGTAAAGTTTGTGTTGCAGTTGAAGTTAAATTACAAATCTTGTTTAAACCATGATAGAGATTTAATAATTGAAGTTTAATCTGTAAAAGAAGCCATTTCTTAACTTGGCGCTAGCGCTGCTGCAGAAAGAATTAGGTTAATGAAAAATGCTGCATAGATCCTGATGTCTGAAAATGTATGTTCCGCTCTGTTAGTAGTTTTACAGCGGCATACAATACCTGCTGTGTTATAAATATATATTAAAAACGTTTGTTGTTGCCAACAATTTATACTCACCAAAAGTTACTAAATGACATTAAATAATGTAATAAAATCGTTGTGGTTATTAGATATTGTTTTTTCTAATTGGATCGTTTATTGTTGTTATTATATTTTTGTATTTTACTAGTAACGCTTTCTTTGTTTTCGATGAAAACAAAAGAGCTGCTTAAAACTTATACAACTATACAATTCGTTTTGGAGTGCAACGAAACATTTTTCATTATTTTTACTTCTATTAAATTAATGAATGTATTTATATGCGTCATTTAGCTGCTGTCTATCAGGTTTTATCTTACTATGGATTTCTCATTGCGATAATATGCTGATATGCATCTTGATTTAGAAAGAGCTAATGGTTTGCAGGTTTGCTAATCATCAGGACCGGTCCCATGGGTTAGGCGGCGAAGCGACCCCCTTAGGTGCCAAAATGAGACAGTAATAATACAAGATCTCTAACTAGTAACTTTAAAATCAAAATAGTTTAATAAAACAGTCGGTATCTATCTATATCAATAAATTATAGAAATCCAATCAAGCAATTTGCTGCAATAAAGGTTTGAAGAATGACAATACCTTTTTCTTACACAACAAATTGTATTAAAATTTATTTCCTTTTCTTTTTTCAGTTCCGTAATCTATTACTCCTACTATTTAGTACAGGGTGGTCCAAATTCGATGGGATTACATGGATATCTCGCTTTATATTCAAGATAGAGAAACGGTTACATTTCCAAAAACTTGTGTTTATTGCATCAAGGACATCAAAACTAAATGTTTTCCAAAGTTATACGTGCCACTGGCCATTCCCTTCCGAAAAATAGGGGAACAACTGAAAAATAAAAATAAAAAAGTCATTTTTGCGATCGCGTTGGCCATGATACCGTCAGAGACAAAATCGAAATATTTCTATTTGCCAATGCGCGCATCCTTTACAAGTATAAAATGGTGCAAAGTTTGTGAAAAAAATTTGTACGGTTCCGGAGAAAAACGTCAAAAACAAAACCCCTGCATAAGCGCTATGATTTGAGAAGTTGTAGTATATCTGTATAACTATATCTATGCGACTTGCATAGGCGTTTAACACAGGGAAAACCGTTTTTTACACAGGCCTCGTTTTTCGCGTTTTTCTCCGGAACCGTTTAAGATTTTTTCAAAAACTTTTCGTTTCTCCGTTATGTATTTATGTAAATTTCGAAAAAATTTAGTACCTAGTATTAGTTTTAGATATTTCTACATAAAATTCGATGATACTAAAAAATAAGTATTTACGCTCTCCGTTCATAAGTTATGACACAAAATTACCTTTTTTTAAATGAAATTTATAGTTGGCTATGACCTACTCAAATTCCTAATTTTTTTAAATTCCGAATATATAAGGTTGATGTAGTTATTTTCAATAAAACGCAATGTACAACAGTTTTTTGTTGTTTTTTTTAAAGAAAAACATTTAGGCTGTGAAAACAAAAAAAAAAAAGGTGTTAAACCTTTTAAAACTCATGTGGTACAAGTTACGAAGGTTTTTTAATTTGTTGCGAAGATAAACATTACAAATAATTGACCATAAAATAACAACCATAGAGTCAGAATCAGAAGTTATGTAGTATATTGTAGTATATTGTTGTTTATCATATTTTCAAATATTTATAATGTTTATCTTAAAAAAAAAAACTAAAAAACCTTTGCAACTTACACCACATAGTTTTAAAAGGTGTTATCCCTTGTTTTTTGTTTTGTTTTCACAAAATAACTACATCAACTCTTACATATTTAGAATGAGAAATAAATAAGGAATTTAAATAGGTCATAGCCAACCACAGATTCTATTTAAAAAAAGGTAAGTTTGTGTCATAGATTTTTAACGACGAGCGTAAAAATGTTTTTTTAGTATCATCGAATTTTATATAAAAATATCTAAAAGTAATTTTCATAAATGTTTTCGATATTTACAACAATAACGGAGATGTGACATTATAAATATAACAAAAATACACTTTTTTCTAATCTCTCAAAAACCGGAAATTATAAAATATTTTTGAAAATGGTTCTGAATTGGTCTCAAAAAACTGCACATTATTGGTAATTTAACCGTTTCTTTATATTGAATATTAAGAGACATACCCATGTAATACCAACGAATTTGAACCACCCAGTACATATGTTTTCCAAAATGCCCGTTACTTAATTAAGTAGACTAATTTCAATTGTAAAACATTCATTACTTAAAATCTCTCCAAAATTTTAAAGAGGCTCCGTTTTTAAAATTTGCCTTAAGCGCCACAACTGATCGACCCGGCTTTGCTAATCATCACAACAAAGACTACGAGCCTGCATTTAAAGGAAGGTGGAAGAAAAGTTTATATTTGGCTTTTAGTAAACAAGCGTCTCTCTTGGCTACAATTTACCGCTGGCTTAAAGAATTTGGACGTAAAATAAGTTATGTCAAGTATCAAAAGCGGGCGCGACGTCATTCTACGGCTTTTGCCGTAATTCCTGCTCTTAAAAGGATAATTAAAGATGATAATAAAGCCACCTATGGAATATCTGAGTATTAACTTTAAGATTGTATTCTCAGCTTTTAGAACATTCCTCCGTGGTCACCTGCATTTAAAACAACTTACCAGTCGTTTTGCTAGGTTTATACTTCAAAAAGCAGAACTTGTATTAATGTGCCATGGAATTTTCTCAATAATGACGGACAACAAATCTTTTCCAAAATTGTGACAGGCGACGAAACTTGCATTTTCTTTCTCGATTAACATACCAGCCAAGAAAGTAGTGCATTAATTTGAGGAAATGATTGAACGCCGACAATAAACAAAAATTTGCAAGCAATAAAAAAAAGTAATGTACGCAGGTTTCTTCGATAGTACGGACCTGGTCAATGCAATTAAGCTTGGTGCACAAAAGACAGAAAAACGAAATGGTACAAAGAAAAATGTTTGCTTGAAGTATTCAGCAGAATTCCAAAGAAGGTCATTATGCTTTATCAAGATAACGCATCTTCCCATACGACAGGTTTAAGGGTCCAGATTTTGGCTAAAAACAAGATAAAAGTAATACGGCATTTAAAAATAAAGCGATCAAAATAATTAAAAAGCTATAGTCAGTAATCTTGCTTAAAATGCAAGACAATAGCACACTTGTTCAGTCAAAGACAATTAGATGCTAAGAGCTGCAATCTAAATTACATTTAGTGATTCGGTGTTTAATCGAGGGAATATCTATCAATCTACATGTAAAGCAAGTTGTTCGCTGTCACATAACCAAAGCCTTCAAATTTAGTTACTTTGTTAAGTTAGTTGTGAATGTGTTGCAGTCCGCCTTAACCGTTCCATCAAATGCTTACTGAAAGTGTTAATCTTATTTGTAAGCAATTTAACATGCAAAGGTCTTTAATAGTAAATGATGTAGTAAAGGCCAAAATAAAATAAAATTGGCTTATTTCACAACAAGCAAAGTAAGTGTCGTGACTTTTATTGCAAACGAATAAACTTTGTTTTTATGCTGTTGGTAAGTTTGCTAGTACATTGTAGCTACATGTAATTTTTATGTCTTTTATAAAATAGTACGAACAAAGCACGCATTGTTTTACAAAAAGAAAAAAACTGTTCATTAAATTTAATTTTTTTCTATTGCTCTTTCTATAATACTAATTGGCCTTTGACATACACATATATTTAATTTAATTTTTTGACTTACTGTTCTCAATTCATGTAAAAAAAAAAACTTTATTTGTATGGGAATATACATAATATAACAAATGATCGGGAAATTAATTTAAATGACGTGCGTAAACGTAATATTTTACAGTGTAGCACGCTAAACGTTATGAAATATTGTGTATAAAGGCAATAAATATTGTGAAATTATTACTTTATATTTTAAGGAGGTTAGATGTAAATAAAGATTAATTAATACAACATTTAAACAGAAATGATATTTATTTAAAAAATCTTTAAAACATTTCAAATGCAAATTATTTACATTTATCCAATATAAGATGGTTTAAGCTAATCTTTTAATACAATTTGTATAAAAAAAACTTTAGTATAACGCAGTCAAAAGTTTAATAATCCAAAATTCTTATAAAAAAGTAATTCATGAACATAAAAATTACTTCAATATAAAGAGAAAAAATTGGATTTTTGAGCCGAATTGTACCAGAATACATTAAATAAGAAATCAATATACACATATAAGATAGGAGATACGAATTTACAATCTATGAAAGAATACGAAAAATACAAAAGTAGCGGCAGAGGTACCAAAATACTTACAAAATAATAATCACTGATAAATAAATAATGTAAAAAGCAGTGTACATTATGTAAGCTAGGTCTGAAAGGGTTAACAGAATGAAACAACAGATATGACCAAAGATGATACGACAGCATAAACCTAAAGGTAGAAAATAAGTTCGAGGACTCATAAAGAGATGGTAACAAATATGATGTAACAAAAAGGTGAAAGAGGCAAATTAGCTAGCCCTCAAAGTGAAAAAGAAATGAAACAAAATATTTCACTTACTTAACTGGCAGTTTATGCATAATAATTTAAAGTTTTCAATAATCATTTTACTTAACAATAGCTAAACAAAACACATGAACGTGTGGTTATTTTATTGTACTTTTTGGAATGCTGCAACTTTTTTGAATTCAACCAAATCTAAATATCTCACAATTGAAGAAATTCCGATGCATATCTTGTTATGACATATATGTATTTATTTATAATTTTGTTGTTAAACCAACTGGGTCTAAAAAGTAAAACATTTTTGTAAATATATAACGATATCTTATTGGGTATTTCGAAACTTTGAATATTTTAATTGAGTATTATTAACAAGCAAACAAAATTTAAATAAAAATAACTATAGTATTGTAACAATTCAGACTGTAGAACAGCATGTAAAATAAGATTGACATTCCCTACAGACTTCATATTGGTGTATTTTCTTTTACTTAAGTATAGTTAAAACAGTTCTTATGACCACTACTGTAACTAAACGACTAATCGCTTAACGATGGGCCATTGTAAGCGCTACCCAATAATTTCTCTGCTAACGACAAGCTCATAAGCACACGACGCCAACTTCAATCAATAATGTAACAAAACTTTTATTTCTAAGATTTTTGCTACCGAAAATCGTTACTAAAGTGTTGATTAGTGTTATTTAATAAAAAATGCAGTTTTTATTATATGGATTCGAGAGTTTTTAAATTTGAAGAGTTAATACAAAAAAGGGACAAAAGTAGGTATAATATAAATATAACAGAAATTTAAACTATTTCTGTATATAATAAATTATCGATAGTCTTAAACGGGTAAAGTTTAATAAAACTTTTGTCAAACATTAAAAGACTGGTAAAGATGATTTAATACTTACATATAGTGGCAACTGCGATGTAACATCACTTTAGATAAATTTCAACGTCGCTAGTATTTCATGTGGTAAATTTACATTCGTATACCGGTCGTAAAGTTTCATATTTTTATGACTTCTGAACCTAAACTCTTTATTTTATAGAAAGAAATTATATTCAAAGGTTAAACAGCAAACAGGAATAAAAATGTAGCACATAACTTAAATGAAAAACAGTAGGTACGTATTTTAAACTTGTATTAATAATTAAACAAAAAAATAAATAAGGTAGAACCTGTAAATTCTTAGCCTGCCATAAATGTTTTAAAATGGAACAGTATTTCATTCAACAAATCCATCCTCTAATCTTATACCTATATTTTACACAACATTTCACTCGTGTGAATATTGTTTTAATTAAAAATACACGAATATAAGGTATATGCTTCTTCAATTTAATGAATTAACTTTAACCCAAAAAGCAGGATCCAGCATTTTCCTGTCTGATTTTTAAACACGAAATTTCCTAGGGCGTAGAAACCCACAGTGTTACAATCCCTTTGATTGCTGCTTCATCTCTGGATTACAGCAATGTATCCAGGTTTCAACCACGATAACAATATGATCCAAAAGATTACCGGACCTTTTTTAGCAACGGAAGAAAATGGAAGGTGATTTTGTTACACTTATTCGTATTTGATCGGAATTCAAACCCTTTGTAACTCTCTGTAAGGATTTTTTTCTCGTAATTATGTTGTGATGAATAATAAACGAAATACCCAAGTACGAAATATTTATACAATTCAGCGGCAGGGCCGGATTAACCAATAGACAAAAAAGGCAAATCTCTTGGACCCGTTATTCAGATGGGCCCGATTCGACCCCGGAAAAAAGTTATAAATAATAACATTTTAAAATTCACAAACGCCCTTTATAAATTGAGCCCAAAGGTTGAATGTTGTCTAGGGCCCGCTAAATCATAATCCGGCACTGTTCGGCGGAACACTATAATCTTATGCACAGTTCACATACAGCAAAAATTAGAGAACAACATTCCAGAAACTAGTTAGACGTTGCATTCTAGAAAGACCTATAAAACCCTGTAAAAGGCCTATGAAGTTAGGGATCTAGAGCATTGGTAAAAGTAAACACATGAAAATGAAATTGTAAACGTGCATACGACAACTGCCTGAGAATCAGTTAAATCGATTAGTTATGGAGAAGAGATTGATTGGCGTTCACGATTATTTTGCAAGTATTCCGAAAGAAGATTGATTAAAAGCTTTTAAGGAGCGGAAAGAAAGAATGGCGAAGTGTATAATTGCTGATAACAATTAGGTACTTTAAATATACAAGTTGACTAAAGTTCAAGCCAAGCGCAGAGTGTCATTGGTCCGGTGATGATTGCGTTTGCTGAGGGGCTAATTCATACGAATCGGCCCATCACCGTGACAGAGTTGGCCGAAAGACTTTCCACGTAGGTGCTCACCTGAAATCCGCTATTCGCCGGAAACCCCGAGTTTTTTTTTACCGATGTAATCGGTAAACAAACCATCAGTCCGATGGTATTTTGATTCATTGCCCTCGCAGGCAAGGCCGCTCACAGGGGGGGGGGGGGGGAAAGACGAGACTAATACCCAGGACCCGGTGTGCAAAGGGGGCCGGATTCGAGCTAACACACAAGGTTTTGTTTACAAATGTCAAATGTTGCTAAAATTTATAAGAACAGCGACGAATAAAATATAATTTTTGTGCGATCGTACTAGAAACAGCTGTTTGACGGACGCGTTAGCAACCATAAAGTACTGCATTACCGGCCCTATCCTTAGCAACGGCCGTAAAAGTTACTTTTCAGGCCGTTACCCTTAGCAACGGCCGAAAAAAAAAACTTTTACGGCCGTTGCTAAGGAGAGGGCCGGTAATGCAGTACATACGCCGTCATCTGTCAGTGACAGAATGTCACGTAGTTTCTAACCTATAATTTTGAAAATTACTAAAAATTTAAATTGTTTTTAATTCGATCGCACAAAAAATGTAATGTGCACCTCGGCCAAAACGTACTTTTTGGCCTTGATACATAAATAACTATTTTGAAGCGTTATCTCTTAATATCTGAAAATCGTATGGAGTGATACGTTCTATCCCACTCCTTTCTTCCTAGTTCATGCTCTAGTCGCAGTATTGTGAAGTGTTGTACTAGCAGGGATTTGCCGTTTTTTTCCGCAAAGGGTCCCATACGCCTGCAGTTTATACCCATCTATATTTGTGTTGTCTATGCTGCGTAAATACCCGGTGAAATCTGATTTTCAGAAATATCATTATTAATTTAATAATGCCCTGATGGCAGCACTTCGTAGGGGCGGTAAAATTATTAATTACAATTGGAAATAAAAATTAGAAGAGTTGTGCGATAATTTAAATTAAAAAAAGTATATGAAAATGTTTTGCTTGTTAGAAAATTTTGACTACACTGAAAGAGGCGGCAAGGAAAAAATTAAAATTGAGAGCGATGCATACCCTCGCGACAGCCCTGACTACATTATTTATTATCTTATTCACTATTTATGTACAATGGAATATTACTTTAGCTTCTTTAATAACAGTTTATTATTAAGGAATACTGAATAAAATTTAATTTACATAAAATTAATATCAAACATTATCAACATAAATCTGAATCTTAGAAGAGAAAAAAAATTGAAATAAGAAAGATGTACCTAGTCAAAGCCAGAGAACTCTAGAGACTTGGATTATTATACTATATAAAACATTTTGCTTTGATGGAAAGGGGGGCCCGTTGTCTGTTGCTTCTTCGAATTTTCTATGAACGGCACTTGTCTCAACCGTCCAGGATCTCCAAATTAAATGTCTTTCATATCGAGCTTATTTTCCAGGAGCATATTAATGGCACATAATTTTGAAACGTTGATATAAGGCGGTTCATGGTTGGTTGCGCACAAGTACGAAAGACTTTTCACAGGGTATTTACGATTTAGTGCACCTATTATGGGGCAAATGTATTGTCTTCGGGGATGATTACGTTGAAAAATAAACACATGTTTTTGCCATATGTAGATATATGTAAAGTACACTAAGTAGAAATTCACTTGTGGTTTTCATTTGAACTTCCCTTGTATTTAAAATAAAATCTTGGAAAATATTTACTGCGTTTTCAATCTCAAAAAATCCAGTTTGACCCTTATATATTTTTGCAAAGTAATACATTGTCTGAATATAACAAATACCGTTCTGGAAGAAAAGCAACTTAATACTCCGGAAATAAATTAGTGTTTCACTTCTCATATAAGCTTAATTACAAAATCTCTTAACGACCGGTTCCTTGGGACCAATTACTGCCATTAAGAGGGATTATGCAAAATTTAGCGTTAAAATTATTTTACGAGATTTCAGAGTACAAACTGACCACATTTTACCAAAAGCAGATTAATTTAAGAGTTGTAACACATAAATTGTATGGTCAATTAAAACAGAAAAACGCAATAACGGGCGTTTAAACGATCGTACACGCAAATGTTCCCTAACATTAAAAGTGTTTAAAAAAAAAGACGCTGGTTTTTATGTGACCACTGTCATAAACAAGCTAAAGAGGGATAATAATAGTTACAATGTATGGACATTTAGGCCTAAAACTCTCTTAAATTTATAAACATTATTTTTAAAAAAAAGTAGAATAAAATAGTACATTGAATTATTGACGAAACAAATTATTTAATGACTCTACGTTGAGGATTAGCAGTTAAGCAAGCAAATAACACGGTTGGGAATACAACGCTGCAGTTTTTTAAAGCTCTTATATCCATTAAAAATTCGTGTTGAAAGAAGTAATAGCAGATTTTGAAAAGTAAGTACTGGATATTAAAAAGTTTTACACATAAAACGTAGAATTCCCAATGTTTTATAGCAAGCTAAATATCAGCAGGATATTTATATCTCAGTCTCATAACGCATAAACAGGATTTATGTACTGTTTTTGTCACGATATTGCTAATAAATGTATAAATTATTCATATCCACCTACTGTAATTAGGTTCACGCTTAATTAAAATATTTATGTTACTACTAAATTATATGGAATGTCTACTCAAGATTTAATTAAATTCAATTTGCTTGAGAAATATTAAATTTACTTTTGCCCCTTAGAAAGTTTACCCAGGATTTACATGACACAACAAATAAATAACTATGTTATACTAATTTCAAGCGAAAGTATATTTCTTATTAGTTAAGCTTTTATCATTGACAAAACTAATACGCTTAGTATCCAATTTTGAATATTTCTCCAGTTATGAAACTAATTTTAAAATATTTCAATAAATAAAGCATATATTCAATATTCAATTAGTTAAGAACACATTCAAAACGCATTTTAATTAAATTTCCACTGTTTAGGGCAGAGATTCTCAACCTATGGAGCACGCTTCCTAATGCAGGGCGCAAAAGGAGGGTGCGAAGACAAAACTATTTTTATGCTCGTGTGACACGGTGCAAATTTCTATATAAAATTTAATACAAAATATTGTATTATTTTTCTTGTACAGATTTCAGTACCGAATTCCATTCATCTGAACTGTGTGTAACACTGATACAATTTTATGTACAAGTACTGCCCATGCCCATGCGCCTAAACAGTATAAACACAGATATGCACTCCCTCTTAAAACAAGGTATTTATCCCTTGTAATTGCTATTTTAAACAATAACAACATCCTGCTTCGGATTACCAAGAATGAACTCTTAACAGGAATTTCTACTGTTTATATTTCCTTTAGCTGCAGATGTTCAAAATCAGCTGTTAGTCACGATTATTCACGAACTAAATGCGCATCTATAGCACGCAGTTTCTGTATCAAAACTTGCTTGCAAATATAACACGCCCTATTGTATTTTCTGTAAAAGAAACTTCATGGGACACTTATGCATGAAATTATACAGAATTTTATGCGAGAAACCTGTATGACTAAGGTGACCATACGTCCCGCTTTTGGCGGGACAGTCCCGATTTTTAACAATTATTCCCGCGTCCCGCGGAGTTCTAAACAGGTCCCGCTTTTTTAATAATATGCTGGTGGACCAAAATTGAATTTTTTACGGGGTAACTCGGTTTCCGTAATAGGTAGTTGGGGAAAATTTGATATCGCTCTCTTGGGCTATTTTTTTGAGAAAAGAACGCCCATGTTATCAGATTTCTTATATCGCTTTCCATTTTGGTACTACAAACGAAAAATGAAATTTCATCATTTTTGAAAATTTACCTACTACAACTTCTTTATTTATTAAAATAGAATTAAATGTTACAAAGGTTTTCTATGCAGATTTTTATGCTTAATTTAAAAACAAAATAATATTTTTTTTGCGACCTTGACTAACGAGATATGAAGTAAACTTATATTTTTTTAAATTGTAACCCTAGTTGACTTTATATAAAAGAGCGTTTCTTAGCTTTTCAAAAATATACAGCTTATGTATATCATTTGCTGCAAAAAATAACCGAGAAATGGCTAATTTTGTAAAAATTTCCTTATCTATGTTTGCCATAATTTCGTAAAAAAGTTATGTTTGCAATTAATAAACAACTAAACGTAAATTCCAAGTCAATTCTGCAGCAGCCACTATGTTTTTACCACTTAATACAATGTAATTTGGTAACATATTAAACTTTTCAAAGTGTTGAAATTTAGCCATGTTCACAATACCACAAAACCAACATCAATCAAACTAATTATTAAACATTCTTATTAGTTATTCTGCAAAAGCAAAGTATCTAAATGTCAAAATGAGCAAAAAAGAGAGTGCATTTAAAAAAAAAAAGTAAAACTTTCATTCATAGGAGGAAGTCAATTTTGTTCCGCCTAACCAAAACTAAAATCTGGTCACCTTATGTATGACACAATATAAGATTATCTTTATAATATTTGGTACAAATTTCTACACGGGCTTTAAAAACAACAAAAAAGCGATAAAATAAAATACATACTAAAAACGATAGCATTCACACTTACGATAGGTTCTTAGTAAAATTAATAGCTCAGAATTCATTTTTTTTTACTTCACATTACGAAAAAAGGTCTTACAAAAATAGACAATTAAAAATTAATACATTTGGTCAAAGGACGGTTGAAAAATAAAAACAAATAGGGGGGCAGAGCCCAAAGAATTGGAAGGAGGATGCAATAAAATTTCATGCAGAAAAAGAAGACACAAATACGAAAAAAAAACTAGATTGGAAAAGTAAATAAATAATAAATTGAATAATACTACTCACAACATACAAGTACAAGTACAAGGTAGTTCAAATTACCGCTGTCTACCTTCATAGCCTACTTGAAAATATTACTTTGCCCTAATAATTAACAACAAAATCGCGATATCTGGGAAAATGTCAATTTTAGGTGAAAAACAGCCTTTATGTTTTCGAAAGAGAATTAAATTTTCTATAAGACGGTGTAAAAACATTTAGGGTGTTGCATTTTAAAAAAAATGAGAGATCGATGTTTAAAGTTTCACAAGTTTGACCAAGCGTAAAAAACGCTCTGTATAATATTTTAAAAAAGTAGGTGGTGCAAAGTGTTACATAATCTATTGTCAATCTTATCTCCAAGCGAATTTCTTCAGACTTCTCAAAGTTTTTAAATGTTGAAAATTTTTGAAAGTACTGTATTTTCATGAAAATGCCATTTTCACGAAAACGGTTGACTTAAGACCCATATAACCTTATACATTTTTTAAAGTAAATTTAGAGGGAAATCCAAAAATGTAAAAATATACAAGGTGTTCCATAAGAAAAAGTATAACTTTCATATGCCACTCTTTTTTGGAGCACCCTGTATGTTTGAAAATATTTTTAAAATGTAGCCCATATTGACTTACATAACCTAACAGCGACAAAAAATTGAAAATATATACCGTTTGGCCATAAAACTCCGTGGCGTCCGTCGTGACTCACCCTGTATATATAGTTTTTTAAATTTATAACAATAAATGTAATTTACTCAGGCCTCATTTATGTAACTTTATTTTTACAAGAACCGGCTTAAGTGTAATTGCCTCTTTTAATAGCATAAAGTACAGCGACTTTAAACTCGTGTTGCTAAAATCCATGACGCATTACGTGAATTATGCCATGAAGCGAAGCCGCAACAGTTCGTTAAAAGGGATCTATATATTTAGGTCATCAGGACCAACGTAGAAATATCCACAACGAAAATAGGGATTTACATTAATTTAAGTAAAGCCAATATCAAAAGTTTACTTTCACATGACATGCAACATCATTTCCGCGACGAAGACATTACAGATAACAAAACTATTTAGAATCAGCTGCCACAAAGCTCAAGAAATCTATAATGATATCGCTTAAGGACAGTTTTACTGATAGAGTAATGATAAATCAAAGACCTGTAATGAATGAACAGAATGAAATTCGTTTCAGTACAGAATTAATAGTATAAAAGTTGTATAATGAAGTTATTGTGTACTCGCAAAAGTCACATGTTTAGTCCTGTAGTTCAAAGGTTACATTATTAGTAATGAAGTTATGACTTGCGTGTTTCTGTATAACAATGTTGTGTTTCAAAAGTTTTGGGATCTAGATTGATCACAGATATCTAAAGTAAATGTAGGGCTTAGAAGCGGTATGGTAACCAACTAGTTACTATTCAAATCCAAATTTAATTACTTGAGCCCGGAAACTAAAGTTTTGAGATAATGGAAGCAGCACATCTGATATGAAAGTCGAAAAATGTTTTTTATTTAGATTTTTTTGTTCTAATTTTTAAACCATATTAGAAAATTCATTATCGTTAATTTAAAATTGTTGCAAAATTATTATGATTAGACTTAAACGATTATTAACGTGATTTGTTTAATAATATAAATAAATTTACGACATTTTCATAACTATTTTTCCAAAGAATGTCTTGTAGAAATGATATACCAGTTTCAAGACTCTTGTCTTTTCATCAATTGCAGTCTTATATGTAAAACTTATGTGAAAAATTACTTATGTCGTATCCGAACGACCTCTTGTTGAAATAAATTAAAAAGTTCAATAAATCTATTGTAGTATTTTAATTAATCAGTTGCAGTTGAGTTTGTTTATACATTGCTGCGCAAAAATATGAAAACATACAAATATCTAAAACACTATTAAAGATATTACAATGAAATTTGGTATCTGACCGTTATCGTATTTTCCAGATTCGATAAAAATATTAAAGTTGCAATATAACTTCCGCTTCAACCGGAAACGTACCTAAACTTTTAAATAAAAATTTGAACGAAACAGCACGCAAGAATGGTAAAATTACATCTTCATTAAAAATAGACAATCTCCACCTTCATAGCCTACTTAAAAATATTACGTTGCCCTAATAATTAACGATAAAATCGCGGTATCTCAGGGAATATAAATTTTGGTGTAAAACAGGATTAATGTTTTAAAAAGACAATAAAGTTTTTACAAGACTGAAAAAATAAAGGATGTTGTGTTTAGTAAAATGAACCATCGGTGTTTAAAGTTTTACAAGGTTGATTAAGCGTAAAAAAACGCCCTGTATAATATTTTTAAAATATAGCTAGGCAAAGTGCTAGTTAATTTATTGTCAATCTAAATTTTAAACGAATTTCTACTACCTTTAAACGTTTTTAAAAGTGCTGAATCGCCCAAAATTTTCATAAAATTTGTAATTTCACGAAAATGGTTGACTTTTACATCTTTTGAAGTAAATTTAAAGAGAAATATAAATATCACAAAATACGGAGTGTTCTATTTGAAATTTTAAGTTTGGGTCAGTTTCCGGTTGAACCGGAAGTCGTGTTGCAACTTCCATATTTTTATGGAACTCAGAACATCGTACATTAAGGGTCACATACCAATTTCATTGTAATATCTTTAATTGTGTTTTAGATATTTACTATAATATATTTAAAAAATAAGACTGAAACTGATGGGGAGATAGGAGTCTCGACAATGGGTTTGCACTTACACCAGAAATACTTTTTAAAAAAATATTTTTAATAACGCTTAGGTACCAATAAACGAATCACTTAAGTAATAAAATAATGCAGAGGTTCCCAATCTTTTTAAGATATTGTACCGGTTTGTAGTAGACAATATGGTGGCGTACCAGTAAGTAAATATTTTTGGAAAAACGGGCCCAAAAAAATTCCTGAATTCTCAAGTGATGACTTTTTTTGTCGCTTGTCTCTCTCAAATATTTTGTCGAGCAAAAAAAAGACTAATCCTACAATAAAACTTTCCTAAATTCCCAACTGATGACCTTTTTTTTTAGGTAAATATTTTGGAAACAGAATGTAATGCTATATGTACAATTGTAATAAAAACAATTTAATTCGTAAATACTTTTATTACACTGAATATAAATGCATATGTATCATATACAGGGTGTTTCTTAAATATTGCGAAAAAATTCAGATGGTGACTCCTTATCGAAAATTAAGGGGGGTCTTTCATATAATTTTTTTTCCTTAGATGTCTCCTTTTTGAGTTAAATAAAGAAGGGTGCTTTATTTTATATCTCAAATTTGGATAAATGTAGAAGTTTGATATTTGGTGCATGTTTTATCCTTAGTAAAAGGTTTCCCATAGTAATATTTTTGATCATCTGCCATCTTTACAGGGGGCTCAAAAGTGCGACCCCTGTTGGTTTTCTTATCAGAACTTTTTGGTAGGTAGTTAAAATTTTGCAATATATATTTTTTTTAATTGACTTATTTAGAAACTTTTTTTGTTCTTTAGTTGTTCTCGTAAGACCTACCGTTTTTGAGTAACAAAATAAAACAAACTATGGCAATGGCAACCACCAAAATGAGTCGTTTTATCTTGAAATATTTGATGGATCCTGTTGACTTGTTTTATTTTTTACTTAAAAACAGTAGATTTTACGAGAACAACTAATGAACAGAAACAGTTTGTAGATAAATCAATCTTCCAAAAAAAAAGTTTAAAATTGCAAAAGTTCAACCCCCAAAAAATTCTGAAAAAAACAACAACAGGGGTCGCACTTTTCAGCCCCCTGTGAAGGTGGGAGATGATTGAAAATATTACTATGGGAAAGCTTTTAATTAGTAGGTATATAACATCTACCAAATATCATTCTTCTACATTTATCCAACTTTGAGAAATAAAATAAAAACCTAATTTTACGCTCCTCTTTAGGGGGGTGTAACTTCGAAAAGAGACATCTAATAAAAAAAAATTATATGAAAGACTCCCCTTAATTTTCGATAAGGAATCACCGCCTGATTTTTTTTGCAGTATTTAAGAAACACCCTGCATAGATATAATAATAATTCTAATTATTGTGAGGGTTGCACCTGTTTACTTTTTATCAGTGTAGAAATATCTAGTTCAATTTTGATCAGTTTAAGGCGAACATCACACTCAAAATTAGGCAATGATTGGTTATTTTATTTTCGGTCTGAAATTAGCGGACATCAATCATTTTCGATCACCCGATATAAACCGATAATTATTTTAAATGTACATATGTGTCTACAAATCTGTCACTATCTTCTTCTTCTACACGCATGTGATATTATCACATAACATAGATGCTATATAAAAAAAAAAATATATTTCATTTGCTTATCGCGTACCGGTAGCTTGAAATTCGCGTACCGGGACCGGTACGCGTACCACAGATTGGGAACGCCTGAAATAATGTATCAATAATAACATCTTTAATCCTTCTACGGTCTTATGCCATTTAGATTTCATAAAATAGCAAATGCGTTGAATTAAATTAATTCCTAATGTGATTTACGTTTTTTTTTAAATAGATCTTATAATTAATTTTTCTTTTTATATAAAAGCATTTTTGTCATAGGAGTAAACAAAAACACAAATTTTTCTTTAAATATTCGCGCCTTGATGTCGAACTATATAATTTGTGCTGATTAATTAATGTACTAGGCCATTTGATATTTGGCTCATTTGATAAATCTACAAATACACAGTGTAATATGTATATCGCATATTAAACATTAGTTCTGTTCTAATCAAGCTCATTGCGGCCGTTAAATTAATAACCAACAAGCCCACATGCGTTACAGTAATACATCATGTAAAATATTGTAGTAATCTGCTTACCAACTCATGTGTATGAATTAACGTTGACTTTAACACTTTTTATTGTTCGCAGTTCAATGAGTGCCGTAAAACTACATGGCTTGTATATAAACTGAAAGCTGCAATCTGATAGGTTAAGTAGGCCAATTTGTATTCCGGGGCGGTTTATATCTAAGCGTAATTACAGGTCAGTTTAAGTTATTCCAAAGAGTGAGACCTACTTCCTCAGTTTAATCATGTCAAATCTTAACTACTACAGTTCAGCAACACATTGTACGTGTGGTCAATAGCTTGATATGAATTGTTGAATCGTTTAAAACCAATCAAAAAATGTAAAATTAAAAAACACAATTGTTACTTGTATTTATTTACTTTTTAGTTCACGTTTTTGCAACCAAATCATATTTTGTTTGTTGCAGGTTTCAAGAGGCCAGCATTTACAAACGTGTTGTATAGGTGGTGTCTGTTAAAGAGTAGTGAAGTAGGTAATAATGAACATTTAAAATGGTGTTTGTATGCGAAGTGCGTAAATAAAAAAGTAATTAAGTTTTTTGTAGAAAAGGCTATATTATTTTTTTTTTTTGTAGAAAAGGATATATTAACAGACGCTTAACAGTCGTCTACAAAGACATGCCATTGGCTGCTGGTAGAAACAATTAGCACAATCAGCATAAAGATCGGGTTATCTCATCTGATTTCCTGCATTTAGGAAGCCTGTCGATAGTTATGTTGCTTGCAATATTGCAACAATGAAATATTCAAAAACATTAAATTTGCTGATATACATGGTGGGCATCAAAAAATCTGCTCTGTATCTAATTGATCTCTTAACTTCTAACCAAGAAGTTAAATAACCGATGAATTAATTATCTTCTCTCAATTATCTCATTTTCTGGTACCAAGCATTTTCAACTGTCATTAAAAAAATTAAGAAATCGTGTTTCTTTTTATGTATGTGGCCTTTTTTGTATGCTTTCCCCATTTTTTTTCTTTCTCTTGTTAACTAACTAACTCTCCACTCGATTCCTTTGTCCGTGGCAGCTTCTTTCACCTCCTTATTCCAAGTTTTCCTTGGTCTTCCTTTTTGATTTTTTCCTACCATACGCGCTTCGTGTGCTTTCCTGGGCATCCTATATTCGCCCATTCTGTGTAGATAACCTAGCCATCTTAGTTATACTTCTTGGACGGTTTGTTCTATTAGTGTTCTCTATAGGTTTCGTTTCTTATTTTGTCACTACGCGTTTTACCTTGAATTTTTCTTAGAAACCTCATTTTCATACTTCTGATACGACTTGGTTGGTTTTTGATCATTTTCCATGATTCGCAACCATATATTAGGGTAGCGTTTAACACTTTGCGGTATATCTCTACATTCGTTTCTTTCGGTATCTTTCTTTTTTTAAGGAACTGTTTTAGTATCGGCATAAATAGCCTAGCTACTGAGCCTATTCTCTAGTTTATTTCCCCATCTTTTTTTCGTTACTGTGTAGGTGCACCCCTAGGTATTTATAGCTTTCTACTTGTTGTAGTTGTATCCCATCCAAACTTAGATTATGTTTAATCTTTCCCGCACTTTTGTCTTTCCATATTTTCATAGTATATTTACGTAGTTCCCTGGATATGATTTCCATATTGTGCATTAGATTTTTTTCGGATTTCCCTAATATCGCCATTATTATTATAGTAGGCTGTGCATTCCATGAATGGAATTATAACCGCTCTTTAGAGCCCTACTGACTATTATGGTCCGGTTAGTCACTCCGCTATTTCTGTTCTTACTTCCTATGGGTCGTTGTTTGTCTTTGCACCTTGCACGATTTTCCATATTTTCCTATCAAGCATATTCTTTCTCCATCCCGTTATACCTATTTTTCCTATATCGGCGATCAATTGGTCTTCCCAGCGTATTTTTGGTTTTCCTCTGGATCTCGTCCCTTGTGGTTTCCATTTTGTGATCCTTTTAAGTATCGAATGTTCCTCTCTTCTACTTATAGTACCATAGCCATACCATCGAATTCTTGCAGCTTTTATTACTTTGACTATATCTTCCCCTTTTAGTATTATTTTAATTTCGTTATTCGTTAACCTTATGTATTTCTCTTCTATTTTTCTCGCTCCATAAATTTTCCTCACTATTTTTCTCTCAAAGATTTTAAAATTTTGTTCTTCTTTTCTTGTAATGTACATCGTCTCTGCTCCGTATATCACCACAGGTCGTATTGCTGTTTTATGGATTCGCATTTTTGTATTATTGCTAATTTTCTTATCTTTCATGTATGTTTTATATTTGTAATATGCTTTGTATCCCGCTTGTATTTGTTGTTTCATTTTTTCCCTCTTGTGGTTCTGGCAATTAATTACTGTTCCCAGATATTTAAAATTTTCTACTTCTTCGAAGGTATGATTTCCTATTACTTCTGTTTTCCCCTTCGGTATGTTTCTTTTTTATTTCCATATATTTTGTTTTTTCTTAGTTTATTTCAAGTCCTCTTTTCTTTGCCTCCGTCTCGATTTTCGATAGTGCTTTTTTTAAAGTTTTCCTGTTTCTTGCATATGCCACTATTTGTGCTGATTTTTCAATAATTGTCCCTTTTATTCCACATTTTCTGATTATGCCTTCTAGCGCTATGTTAAATATTGTAGCTGACAGCCCATCGCCTTGTTTGACCCCTTTGTTAAATTCAAATTCTTTGGAGATTCCTTCGTGTGATAGTATTGCTGCTCTTGATCCCTCCATAGTCATTTTTATTAATCTCACTAGCTTGTTTGGGACTCCTATTTCTTCTGCATCTGTGTATATTACATTTCGCTTTAGGCTATCAAAAGCTTGTTAAAAATCAATAAAAACTATTTGTATTTCTATATTATTCTCGTAGCATTTTTCTATAATCTGGTTTAGCGTAAATATTGCATCAACGGTGGATCTTTCTTGTCTAAAGCCATGTTGGTATTCGCCTATTCGCCTATTCCTGTATTTGTGTATTCTTTTATTCTTTCTAGTATTATTAGTGTCAGTATTTTATAGGCTGTGTTTAGTAGCGATATTCCTCTGTAGTTTTCACATTCTTTGGGTCACCTTTCTTGTATATTCGGACGATTATTCCACTTTTCCAGTCGTTAGGCATTCTCTCCTTTTTTAGTATCGCCATAAATAGCCTAGCTACTAAGCCTATTCTCTAGTTTATTTTCCCATCTTTTTTTTGTTACCGTGTAGGTGCACCCCTAGGTATTTATAGCTTTTTACTTGTTGTAGTTGTATCCCATCTAAGATTAGATTATGTTTAATCTTTCCCGCACTTTTGTCTTTCCATATTTTCATAGTATATTTACGAAGTTCCCTGGATATGATTTCCATATTGTGCATTGGATTTTTTTCGGATTCCCCTAGTATCGCCATATCGTCTGCGAAAATCAATTCATTAAATACTATTCTATTTTTTAGCATCCGAGCCTAAACGTAAGATATAAAAATCGGCGGATTTCGAAACAACAGAGGAAGTAAGGCAGAGATGTGTACTTAGTTCATTGTTATTTTCAGGGGTTTGGAGCGGAGCTCGGAGCTGGAGCAGTGGAGCAATGGGTTTTTGCCCGGAGCAGGAGCGGAGCCCGGAGCAAATAATTTTGATTGCTCCACTGCTCCAGTTTTTTTATGTAAATTAAAAACAAAAAAACTACTTTTGTTTCCGTTTTTCAACGTTTGAAGATCAATAATCTGTTTTTTCAAACATTTATTTAACTTAACTTGTTTGTTAGGGTCAAATGTTGTTATTTTTGACCATCTTCTACATATCCGATAAAATTAAAACTTTGTTTTTAAAAACAATTTTTTTTAATCAAAAACTTTTTTTTTTATGTTTGGAGCATGGAACGGAGCTGGAGCGGAGCTGGAGCAGACATCTTGATGCCGGAGCGGAGCTGAAGCGGAGCAATTAAAAAATTGGACTGCTCCAAACCCCTGGTTATTTTCGACAGCAATGAATGATGTAAAAAAAACATGCAGACATCTTCATATCCTAAAAAAAAATATTTTTTTTCATTCGGTTTAATAAACAGGATATCGTAATCGGTAAAGATCTAAATCAATTTTCAAGATTTTGTCCAAAGAGAAAACCCATGTTAAACATTTACTCAAAACTTATTTGTTTTTCGATTCATTAATACCATTCCACGGTACCATTTTTTGTAATTGGTTTCCTGAGTTCAGTTAATTTTGTTATTTTATAAACATAGCTAAACAGATTCGATGAATAAATGTAGCATTTATTTTAAAGTAATTCTAAAAACTTTCATTACAGATTTAATAACTATTTAATAATGAATTGAATGCATTGAAAATTAAAATAAACATTACCCGATCAAATAAAATAACAACACTTAAAAAACAATTACAGCAGTTGGTCAATAACGCTAAACTTAAATATTTTGTTTTGTTTTCTGTGTTTGTTGGTGTAGGATAATTCAAAGAAAACCGAACCATTTTATCTTCTCTGTGGCCTCTTTTATGTCGATACAATAAACTGACGCTTACATGACACGATCCCAACATATTTGTTGACATTCTGTAATATAGTAGAAAAACCTTTGTTTGACTTATTCCTGTCCGGATAGATCTTTGGCGGTCTTGTCGGGTACAAAAGACGTAAATCCCTTACAATGATGAGTGTGCGCCATCGATGTTCAATCGAAATTCGTATTAAAGTATTAAATTTGAAAGTAGCTGGCTAATAACTGATGTAATCGCAGATATCTACTAGTAATTAAAGGAATAGTCATGTGCACGTGATGTGTTCAGTGGCGGATCCGTAATAGGGCCAACAGGGTTTGAGCCCAGGGCTCCAGTTTTTAAGGGTGCCCAAGGCATAAAGTAAGGTAAACAATAGTTCAAAAACAACAACAAAAATTAAAGTTTGATATTGATAATGTGTGCAAATGTGAGTAAAAATGCTCATGTAAGCTTCAACATTTGCACTTTAATTTAAATGTGAAAGAATGTTTTTTACATTTTCTCTAATTTTCTTTTTTTACATGGAGAATTGGATGCTTAGTTGAGATTTGTGCAAAAAAAATTAAAGCCTTTGAAATGTTTGACCTTATTTTATTTATTTTTAATTTATTTTAAGAATTTAGTGCTCCCAGAATCAACAAAGACAAAGAAATATGACGCAAATATGAACATTGCAACAAATATACCATCTATTTTCGGGTCTAGGAACATTCTTCGCCCACAATTCTTCGCCCACAATTCTCCGCCCACAATTCTTCGCCCACATTTCTTCGGCTACACAATTCTTCGCCGCCACAATTTTTCGCCGCATACAAGCATATCACAAATTTTGTTTGTAAATGTGATTGTTTTATTTATAACGTAATTTTTACAGATTATTTTACATTAGCCTAAAGTTGTTTCTTGTATATTAACACTTCTTCTTTTAACACTATGTTTAAAAATTGCTACATAAATAGCATATGTTGTGATTTTTAATCTTGTTTATGTTATTTTGTTATAAATAAAAACAATCACATTTACAAACACAATTTGTGATATGCTTGTATGCGGCGAAGAATTGTGGCGGCGAAGAATTGTGTAGGCGAAAAATTGTGGACAAAGAATTGTGGAGGCGAAGAATTGTGGAGGCGAAGAATTGTGGAGGCGAAGAATTGTGGGCGAAGAATTGTGGGCGAAGAATTGTGGGCGAAGAATGTGGGCGAAGAATTGTGGCCGAAGAATTGTGGGCGAAGAATTGTGGGCGAAGAATGTTCCGGACACGCTATATACAATATAGTTCTGTGTATGTGTTGCCGCTAAAACGTATTATTTTTTAGAATAACTAATTATTTTATAGAATGCCTATGACAAATAGTTTAAATATGAAATAGTTTGATATTCTATACTTTATTCTTATTCCACATAATACTAGCTGCGATTTGTGATTTTTTGCGTAAAAACGAATGCTACTTTTACAAATACCTAACATAATTTGGTTTATATTTGTAATAGAGGGTTATGTTAAAGGTTCGTTTCAGAATAAATTATTCCTTTTTGAATAAATAACGAAAATGAGCCTAAGACCGTTGTTTCCATTTTAAAAAATTAATCAATGTTTAACCTTACGCTCATTCATTTGGTCAGAAACAGAGGGTCAGCTTAAAGGTTGGTTTAAGGTATTTTTAAGAAGTTATGAAAATGAAGCTAATAGGTTTGTTTTCATAAAAAAAGCTTTCAACAACCTTTATCTGACCCTCATTTAGTGTTTTGTGATCCTAGCACAACAAATCAATATGACCAACTTAAATAATCTACTGAAACCTATATACATATTTTTAAAAGTACAAAATTCCTCGTACTTCAGAAGTTATAGCAAAAAATATGAAAATGTTATATTTCTTTTTTCTCTCATAACTTATTGTCTTAATCATTATTTAATTTTTTTTTACTTTCTTATGGTGCTTTTTCATATAGAACTAATATTTTAGAGTTTTTAATCACTCTATTTTTGAAATATTACCCCTAATTCATAAGACATCAAGTTGGCTTTCGACTATTTAAATATGCTCTTTTTTCCTCTTTCTTAAGAGATATCACTTGTATATATTTAAATAAAAGGTGTGGGTCATATTCCCGAAAGTCAATTTCCCGACGGTCAATTTCCTAAACGCCAACTTACCGACAGTCAAACCTCCCGAAACCAACTTCCCGACAGCCAGCGTCCCGAAAAATTAAAATGAATTATTTTACTGATTTTGTTATTAGAAGAACATACTAGAGCTGCATACTATACAGGGTGTTTCTTAAATATTGCAAAAAAAAATCGGAAGGCGATTCCTTATCGAAATTTAAGGGGGGTCTTTCATAGAACATTTTTTCCTTAGACGTCTCCTTTCGGAGTTACACCTCCCCAAAGGGGAGCGATAAAATTAGGTTTTTATTTTATTTCTCAAATTTAGATAAATGTAGGAGAATGATGTTATGTAGATGTTTTATACTTATTAAAAGGTTTTCCATGGTAATATTTTCAATCGTCTCCCACCTCCACAGAGGGCTGAAAAGTGCGACCCCTGTTGGTTTTTTTTATCAGAACTTATTGGTGAGTTAAAATTGTGCAATTAAAAACTTTTTGTTGGCTTTGACATAAATCGATAGCTTACTTTTTGCGCTTTTCAAAAATATATAATTTGCTTATGGTTGCCATTTAAAATAACCCTTTCAGCCCTGTAGGGACATATAGTCCCAGAGACATTTTCACTAATACTAAACATGTATTAAACACTTAAAATTGTATAGGGATCTGGGAATTTAGTATTTTATGGTCAACATCACCAAAGACAGTCGTGACGAGGAGAATTGAATGAATAAATTTGTTCTGTTTGGCCGTAGGCGCTAAGAAGTGCGCATGGTGAACAGTGTTGGGACGTATACAACACACTGTTCTATACTGTTGGGATGTACTTAACTGTCCCCTTTTATATGTTTATAATTAATTTTTATTTTTTAATGTTTTTTGGTGTCACAGAACCAAATGTAGATTGAATTAATAATAAAATATTAAAATTAAAAGAATCGTATTGAAAGGGATAAGAAAGTTAGGTGTAATTTATCAATATTTATATACGTAAAAAAATTAAACATCGATATCTTATTAAGGGCAAAAAACCATGCAAAAATTGTCTTAAAAGTTTTTCCCTATCTTTTCGTTCAAGCGAGATATTTAACATTTTTGAAAACTGCCAAAAATCGGTTTTTGGCTATATTTCGAAAATTATATAAGATATCAAAATCTGTGAGCGGCAATAAACTCCTCTTAAGAAAAGAAATAGAGACTACGTAGTTAGTTTTTTCTCTCTGATAATAACCAAGATGCCCTGTATGGGCATCGAAAATAGGCCACCCTGTATGTACTACTACATTTTAAATATACACGGTGTTTCTTAAATATTGCGAAAAAATTCGGGAGGTGATTCCTTATCAAAAATTAAGGGGGGTCTTTCATATAATTTTTTTTTCTTAGACGTCTACTTTCGGAGTTATACCCCCCTAAACGGGAGCGATAAAATTAGGTTTTTATTTTATTTTTCAAATTTGGATAATTGTAGAGGAATAATATTTGATAGATGTTTTATGCTTATTAAAAGGTTTCCCATAGTAAAATTTTCAACCATCTTTCACCTTCACAGGGTACTCAAAAGTGCGACCCCTATTGGTTTTTTTATAAGAACTTTTTGGTGGATTGAAATTTCGCAATTAATAAAATAAAAACCGCATTTTAACGCTACCTTTTAGGGGGGTGTAACTCCAAAAGGAAACGCCCAAGGGAAAAAATTTATGTAAAAGACTCCCCTAATTTGCGATAAGGAATCACATCCCGAATTTTTCCGCAATATTTAAGAAACACCCTGTATAAAGAAAAAAAGTATATCTAGGTATATATGAAATACACGAATTACAAATTATCTGATATTTGTCTCATAAAAATGGCCTAACAATAATCATTTCTATTTTCAATTCGCAGTTTATAAAAAGACAAAGAATAATTTTTTGTACATAATTAAACATCTGTTTCATATAACCACTTATTGCTTTTTTTGATTAATAAAAGTGCTGATAATTTTTTTTTACGATTTCTATATTATATTCTTAATATATTAAGTTTCCTTCAAAAATCTTATTTTATTCGTTTATTAAAGCTGTCGACATACCAATACTAATAATGGCGATAACAACAAAATATATTACTTTAGTGCTTTTTTTTTTATTATACGCGCAAACTCTGCGAAAACTGTATCAAAAAGTATAATTAAATAATACTTAAAGCTAGTTACATCCAGGAAGTTAAAATGTAAATAAAATATGAATATTTTATGTATCGTAACATTACCAACATTTACGAAATATTTCATAATTAAACTAATATCGATTTTATTTCGGCGGGTCGAATGAAAATATTCTGTCTATTAAAAGAAACAGCTGTACTCTAGGATTTGATATTTTTGTCACCTCCGCATATAAATAAACTCACTACGATGTAAATATCCAAAATATTTTGAAACGTATTTTATTTTTACACCTCTACAGCATTCTGAATAAATATATTGTCTGTCAACGAGCTATAATTAGATAACAGCTACTAAAATTGCTGATTTAATATAAATTTTTGTTAATGCGATCGATTTAGTAATTGAAATTAATGTAATGTTATTTAATACCACAATAAAACATAAAGTTTTTGGTGTTAGCGATAATGATGCCAAATAAAACAAATAGTAAATTTGGTATCTTACAAATAGTCTCGATCGGTTGCCAAATTCGGTCGCTCAGTTAATAATAAAAATGTGGGACAGGCCAATTAGACTTTATTAAATATGGCTTATTCTAAATTTGACTTTCTAAGATAAAGCCAATACTGAACTTTTTTTTGTTAATATATCGATCAAATAATGCAAAATTATATGTGGTTTGTTTATTTTAGGTGAACGATTTAACACACAAAAAAACATGATTTTGCCGTTGGCTATTAATAAAATTAAGAAGAGTTGATATTCTCGTATACAAAACCATCAGAGAATAGTATACAAAAATAATTAAATAATTCTAAGTTTTGATAGTGCACTATTTAGTTTAAAAAAAACAGCTGTGCAGTAGCTTATCTCATAGTGGTTGAAAAGGAATACAGTAGAAAATGTTTTGAGAGCAAAATAAATATATTTATTTTTCTTCTAAAAACGTTGACCGATAAATTTACTGAACCCAGGGTCAAAAAATAAAATCAAGGTATCATGCCTTTGTAAATATAAGTGTTTAAGCAGAAAACAAAGCACTTTTAAATAAGTTTTTAAAATGTTTCTTGTATCCAAAATGTCACAAAAGAATTGTTGTTTTATTTTTTGTAAATTTATTCTTTGAAGCATAAACCAATCATTTTTAAGCCATGTTATATTTGATTATTCAATCAGGTCTTCTTTCGTCTGGCACTTAACTAATTTTTGCTGACATATTTACTAAATTTCATGCCGTACAACTTACAACACATCTGTGCATAAAATTGGTTTTAGTTTATTACTCAATGATAAAAAAAAACGTGATGCATATTTTGTTCAAACAGATGTTTTGTCCCAATGACAAACTGGATCCGCCTATGTATTAATTTACTAGGTTTTAGCAATTTAACAAAATTAAATGACTAATAATATTAATTAAAACAAAAAGCCAAAATTATTGTATAATCGTGTTGCACAGTGCCTAGTTGCAACAAAATAAATGCTTTCGTTACCTTTTGTCTATGTTTCATTAATTTGATTGATTTTACTCTTTTTGTTAGTGACAGACTGTAAGTATTAAATGTAAAGTTCGATAAAAAATCTAGAATGAGCACAATGACACAAATCATTTATTTTGACCAAAATTATTCTTTAAAATGTCCTTGTGTTCAAAATTGTTTCCTTTTCTCAAGAATGTAAAAATAAACAGATATTTAACTAAAAAAAAAAATATTTGCAGACGATTACTGCGAAATGGAGATAATTTCAATGTGTAACTAATCTGGTCTTGCACGTATACTCGTATTTTATAAGAATTACGCAGTTGATTTTAAAAGTGGCATAAGTCACTTTTATGTTTTGAGACATTTAAATGTTGGTAATCTACGCTTTACTCTGTCATGGTTGTTGCCACTATTATGTTTACATGCTAGTGTGTAGCGTTTGACTTTAACTATCAAAAGAGGTTTGTTAGGCCCTCACCATACAATTACGTTTAATAAATCCTTTGTTAATAGTTATATTTAAACGTTATTTGTTATGAATTATCATGAATATGTTGTTGTGTTTCTTTCATGCCTAACATGTAAACACAGCGGCAGCCATAATAGTCCAAGCAAAGCATAGATTACCTTAAATGTTTTGCATTTTAATGTGCATACAAATATTTACACTAACTATAGAGATATTTCACTTATATTTGTTATCTCGGTTGCTTATCTTATACAGTTTGGGTTCTTTGTTTTATATACCGACCAAAATTTTTACTTCCACTTGCTCAAAAATTGGTTCATTATTTATTAGTAGATATCTATGTTTCTCAGTATACATAATTTTACACAGACGTTACCGGATAGCAATTTTTAATTACTGTAAAGTAACTTAAGCCACTTTCACAATGGTCTGATATATTTTACTGTAGTGATGTTTGATGAAACAGTAATATAAGAAGATTGATGAGTAAATTATATAATATAATTAATTTATGTAATGTATTTCATTATAAGTTGATTTAAGTGTTTTTTTCATTATCTTTAATATTCATAAAATACATAAATAATAAGTAAATTTATCAGTACATTTTGAAATCTAAGTAAAGTAATTTATATAACGTATTTTGTATAGAAGTTTATTTATTCACTTTATTTTGAATTTTTAAAATAACTGTAGTAAATTGGGGGTATACAGGGTGGTGCATTTTTCGATGCTCTCCATTGCTATCTTGGAAACGGTAAGGGATACAAGGTCAGTTAAATTAGAGAAAAGTTGCACATTTTATGGCGATTGAGAATATGAAAAGAAATCTTGCATATTTTGATTAATTTTTGATTTATTCCAAGAAAACTGAAAAATGTGCTTTTAGAAAAATTTTATTATCTTCAATGACGCTATTTAATTTAAACTTGGTAACTTTGTGTTTTTGACCATCCTGGTTTTGATGACGTTAACAGAAATTTTCTAAGCCTTCTAGATTTCAAGTTGCGATAGTCAACTTGTTTATTTCTTATGGCCGCCATATTGGATTTTTACACCATCAGACTGACAAAAAAAATAGCTTTTTAGATTGGTAACCAGCATTACCTTTTTCTTCTAAATAACTTGTTTAAATTTTAAAATTTGATAAATATTTCATAAAATCGAGAATGCTCTGAAATACAATTGAAACTATGATATAAATAAAGGTGACAAAACATTTTATTGGTCTAGTGATAACGAACTCATTTTTCGCAAAAAGTTACTGATGCCACTTTTAAAATAAACATCTCATGTACATATAAAATAAATTACAATGTAAAATTAATAAACTGGTGTGGGCATTAAATAACTTTTCCCATAACTGTGTGTATAAAAGTTTAGTGTTAATAGTTAAAATCGTCAAAATGATGTTTCATGCATTCTTGAAGAATTATACACACATCACACACCTATATATTTTTTAAACACCTAATCACTTCTTTTTTTTAAATTGAGAGATTTGAATACATGGCATTTTATTAACAAAAGTAAACTCTTAAATGCATATAAATTTAAAACAAAAAACGTAGTGGCCGTTTTTAATAAAAAATCAATCAAAATTTGATAAAAAATATTTTTTCAGGACGGTCTTCTTTAATTTGATAATATACTCCAATATTTGTATCTATTGCCGTTCTCCTGTAACTTTGATTTAACGTATAAACTTTAACACTTTATATATTAATTATAATTTAAGAAATCAACTAAACGCACACGGTTTTTGATATAGTTCAACTCAAAAAGTGTAAATTTGTCATTATCATTAGATTGGAACTTGGAACATTTTGATGCGTAGCAACTCAAAATACTTTAGATTTTCTCCGTTACCACTTTCGAATCTAACATCTTGACATTTTTGTCAGATCACGCAGTAGGTTTGTTCCAAAAAGACATTTAACCCCTTACCGCATATTGTATCAGATATGATACGTACCATATAAAGCGATATTAGTCATAGTTCTCATATAGTAGCGCCTTCTACAGTGTACTATACTAATAATATACAGTTTCACGCGTAATATTTGAAAAATTGCGCCATCTATGTTGAACTACAGAAAATATACATTAAAAAAACGTCAAAGAGCTTAACATTTCCCGCCTACTACCGCCATTTATGCAAATTGGGTAAATTTATGTTATTGCATTTTATTTATTTACATTATAAATTCGACGTGTATTTTTTTTTTACTATAATAACGTCTAAATCTTTTGTGCCAAATCATTTAATTTTTATGAATAAAAATTATGTATGTAGTATATATGCATGGTATTACATATTAGAAAAAAAAACAGAAAAGGTAAAAAGTTTCGTCTTAAAATAAAAATAAATTTTTTTTAACATTTTTTTAGCATTCTGTAATATATTGTACACATTTAAAAAAATTTATTTGAAAATTTAAAAAGTCATGCAGTAAGGGGTTAAAATCATTCCATGGATCAGTGCATGAACTGATTTATTCCCATGCGTGAACTATGTATTAATAAATGTATTGCCCAGGATAAGCCTTTGTTGGAACGCTTTTACGTCTGGCCTAATTGTAAATGACATTGGTGTCTATTGGGTTCGTAGAAATGTGCGCATCGCAAGGGTAAACACCTTAAGAATCCAATACTAAATCGGGATGGGAGAGCGATGCATAGCTACCTGAGCTCACGTTAGTTGTGAACAGCGCATGCGTGTAAAATCCAAGTTCTAGTTTCTAGTACATGCCTTCATTCACGTACTGTTTTGACCGTACACTGACTAGTTCATATATTTATTTTGTAACAGATGGAACAGCCGATTAAACCGTCCGGTGAACTCAGAGACTGTGATGGAACGCGATATTGATACTGCGCAGAATCCTGATAGTACATTGGATCGTACACCCAACTAGCACAATTGGTGGCGGAAACGTAGTGGCGACTACAAAAAAAACTTTAAAGTGTTTCGCCACTAGTCGCGACTACGTAATAGGAACGTGCCTATTACCAAAGTGGGGAATAATTTTCCGGTTGCCACACCGTCCCGGCGGAGTCCCTGGAACTTCTCCTGCTACGTTCCACTTCCGTTGCTTTCACGTAGTGGCGACGTCCCGGTGTGGTAACGACGACTTTTACGGAACTTGACCACATTGTTTCTTACTTTGTCACACAAATTATTTTATTTTTATCTATCTTTTTCTCTGATACTCTCCCACCATCCTTCCACTTTTCCCTAACTATATAGAACTCATAATGGAATAAATACTCTAGACTCTAGACTACCATTATGAATAATTATATTAGCTAAACTAGCACAATTTACTGAAGACCTGGGTGTCAAAACTAAAACGAATGCCACTTTAATGTGAAATATAACTATAATACCTCTAAATTTGACCACGCGCCCTCAAAATTTGCGTTTTTGATTCCAAAATAAAAAGTAAAAAATAAACCTTATCCGAGAAAAAGTACACCCAGATGCCGAAGACTCTTATTTTAATGTTCTATGAAATTGAAAACCAATGATTATGCATTAATTTGCCATATTTCGTGAAGAATTAATTTTTTTGTACTCCATGTTACGTGATATAAACACATCTTTGATAATGGCGGCGTCATTTTTTCTGTAAATATGGCGCATTTCCGAAACAATAACTTTGAAGTCGTTTCCACTGAAATATGGGACTTGTAAGTAACTTTCTCTTTGAAGGTAGTTTTGGGAACTAAAAACATAACATTAACGTTATTTTCACCTCAAAGTACCCCATGGAACGACAGCTTAATGCATAGCGTTACTTTAAAGTCGCAGTTACACAAATTATGTGTTTGAAGTTCCCGTCGCTACTCCAAGGTGGCGACTGGAACTTTAAGTACGTTAACCTAAAATTGTAATGTCAAATAAAGACAGGTTTAAAGATTAACGCTATTTAATGTAAAGGTTGTTTACAATGTGCACAATTTCAATCTGTAAGCGTTCATCTGTGCATTTCTTATCACAGTTAAACAACTTTTTGTCGTAACTTTTTGTTGCGACCTTTTAGCAGTTGAAAATCTTGCCTCTCTTCTGTCTAAGAAGAAATTTAAAATTTAAATTTTTATTTTGTTAACAACTAACTTCTTGGAATTTTTCGAAAATTAAACATGCATTGTATTCCTCTCTAAATGAGCTTTCCGACGATATGCCACCCAACCACCCTTACATTTAAAAAAAAAATTATTACGGGTTGTTGCACCCCTCTGGGTGAAGATATCCCAAAAGCAATACTGCTGAAATGTATCCGGCGAAAAACTAAAATCGACGTGTTTTCGCAGGTTTTACCGATATACTGTATTCCCAAGTTACAGAATTTATTCCAGTTAAAGTTATAACCCTGTAACTTATCTACTGTAGGCTTCATGATGTTCAGCTCGAACAAGGTCTTGATGTTAGCACTAAACCAGGACTATGTGGTGGAAATTACTTCATGGTGTACATAAATGGTTACTGCTGCCAGAAAGTAGCAATGCAGAGTGAAATTCACTACTGCTGGTGGCGGAAGTATACTTTGCAACCGTTATATATTACTAAGAAGTTCAACGACTTAAAAGTCTATTATAAAAGTCCCCAAGACGTCGGGGGAACTATCAAAACTACTTCAAGGTGTTAACCACTTCAAAGTCGCGTTTTGGTAACAGGGGTTAGTCGCTGCTACCATGGTTTACCACTTTGAAGTTCAAAAAACTTCAAAGTAGTGCTACTGGTAACTGCGACGTCCTCAATACCATGAACCCTACCTAGAAGTGATGTAACTATAAAGTGACCATTAAAGGTTGAAACTACGTTTTTGCAACTGTAAATGTGTAAAATAAAGTAATTTCTGCTACAGTTGTGAATTTGGTGGCGGTTACGTAGTTGCTACTCTGTCCAAGTTCCGATCTCAGTTTTCGTCACTTTGGTGCTAGTTGACAGAGCCTTGTTGAAACAAATCTATTGTATCTTCGATGAGCGCTCGGCCTTGGATATTTATTATGGCGAATTTCAAGAAAAATACAAATTTTTAAGCAACTTAGAGCTGTGTTAAATCAGTTTTTCTTGCAAAACCGTAATATTTCATTTTAAATAAAACTTTAATGCAATATTTAAAAGTTAATTACCGGCGACTCTCTTCAATGTTTGCTCTAAAAAAATTCCATTTACTCAAAAGTCTAAAGTCTCGATTATAACAGTAAGAGACGAGCAAGGGGTAATCAATGAAGAGTAAGCAAATCCCGTGTTTGCACAAACTTATTTTTCTTGCGCTGCTTTAGTTATCTCCTCTCGACCTATAAAATAAAGTAATTTAACGGACGTGTGGTTTAATCTGCTTGGCAAATTTGAAATAAGCGATTCGACTCTTGGAATTTGTATTTCGGATGCAAATGGATGATAAATGATAGGATTTTCTTATTCAAACTCAAGAAACAAATGCGGTCGACATACGGAATGCCAAGTTTGTTGACCTTAGCTACTGAACTGCTAATATTGAACATTCTTTCCGATTGACAAGCCAGATTTTACATTTTATTGCTTAAACGTTACCTTTCCTTCGGCGGTTATCCGTTCCGCGAATTCCTGAAGCGAAATAGTCCCTTAAATGTAACTTATTTAAGAAAACTGTAAAAATGCATTTTTTGTAATCGTTTAATTAATTATAGGTATTATTTATCAACATTCGAACAATGGTAAGAGAACTTCCAAATCATAGGGTACCAAAAACAGTGTGTAATGACGATTGTTCATTACCCGAATGTGAATACAATTATTGTTGGGATGTTTTTAAGTAGATACGTGATAAAAATATTGGTCGTGCGCGACTATTCTAAGTGGCTGATAATTAGTGCAATTTCTCAGGTTTATAAAATCCTTTATCATTTATATTATATTTGGGGTCGTGTCTAGACAAGGTAAGGTGCCTTTGAGGAAATTCACTGTAATGTATGCTTTTTGTTCATGAAAACATGCAACAAAAATATACACTTAAAACATCAACGTTTTTCACTTCTTTTTTTTAAATTTTAAGCTGAAATATGATTTTACTTTTTTGGAATTTATGTGAACTTTTATGTTTATACGAGGCGCGTTTTATAAGTAAGTAGCGTTTGATAGAAAAAGAACACAACGCCACTTTTTTAAACAATTTTATTTTTATATGAACGCCTGGACCTTATTCTACTTTGTTACCAAAATTTCCACCTATATTAAGGCATTTGTCGTATCTTTTGTATTCCATTCTCATAGAAATCTGCCGCCTGATTTGCAAAACGATCCCTCTACTGAGCATGCAAAGCTTTTGTTTTGGATTGCACGACGCATTTTAGTTAAGGGCTCACAATATGTCTCAGCATAAACTATGTCCCCCGAGGTAAAACATCCACAAGCAACACCCTCTGCCTGTCCCAAAACACAGTACACATGATTTTTCGGGCTGAAATTGTTTGCTCGTGCACCTCAGTCAGCATTTTTGGTAGCCAGCGTACGCACACCCGATAATTTAAGCGTTCTTTTACAATTTTATAGAGAATACTTCTTGAAACTTGAGGAAACACATTAGATAATGATGCACTCGTAAAGCGTTAGTTTTCTTGAATTTGTTCATCAACATTCTGCACCAGGTCATCGTTAATGACGGACGGTCGCCCACTTCGTCTGTCATCGTGCACGTTTGTATGGCCATTTTTAAATGCTCTAACCAATTTTCTTCGCATTCCTTCACCCATCACGTTTTCTCCTTACACTTCATGTATCTGCCGATGAAGTTCGGCCGCTTTCACATCTCTTAGATTTAAGAAACGAATTACAGCGCGTATTTTACAATCCGCGGGATTTTCAATGGCAAATAACTTGCCCGAATAAGGTTTTTTAAAAAAAAAATAGCACTGCACACAATCACATACGCAATACAAACCAACCCTTAAAAAGCCAGCGCAACATGTCCGTTAATAACGAAATTATTTTGATGGGGCATCTTCGCCGTTGGGGCATCTATCCCGGACTTACCCTACTTTAAAAAAACGTGCCTCGTATTTATATTATTGTCACGGTTATTGTGTAAATATTCCAGCAACCACTCACTCGCTCAGTAAATGAAACACTCGCTTGGCATAAATTATATTTATTAACAACAAACACTGATAATACACTTATATCCACAATAATGCTCACAGAGCACGGGGCGCAACTCAAATAGTTGCCAAATTCAATCCAAACAGTTGCCAAACGCAACGAAACAGTTGCCAAATGCAACCCAAACAGTTGCCAAACGTAACGAAACAGTTGCCAAACGCAACTTAACAACTTGGCGCAACTTTTATAGTTGAACCAACGCACTTGCAAACTCACTTCCAAATGCCCTACAGGGGCCGTTGGAAGAGCAAGTTCAACTCGCCCGCAAACCACGGTGTCTGCCCAGCAAGTCCCCGTTGAAATCTAAGGTTTTCGCAAAACCATCCCCACACCGAATTTCCTCGCGACCGTTACAAAACTTGGGTGGTTTATTTCGCCCAAAGCGTAGGAAAGTCCAATGACATCAATAAAGTCCTCTTACATTTTAACACAATGGCTGGAAAGTCCAATTCTATCAATAAAGTGTCAATGCACAATAGCAACGCACTTCCTGCTTAGCTTGGGCGGAGGAGCTAAGCGCTCTATGGGGTTTATTATGGGTCCAATTTCGCCCGACATCTCCAATGTGCCCATACCGACATGCACCTTTGAAAATAATTTAGCAAAAGTATAGCTGTGACATTATTACTTTGTTGTAATTTTGCTAAATATATTATGTATGTCTTCCTTTACCTAAATGGAAACTACTAATGAAAATTTTACCCTTACTAAAACTTATTTCATGGGTGTGGGGGCCATCTGATTTAAAAAAATTAAAATTAGAATATATTTTGCCATACAACTGTAATTTTTGATGATAGTAAAGTACTCTACACCAGTGGTTCTTAACCTTTTAGTAGTCGCGACCCCCTTAATATCCTAAAATATTTGCGCGGCTCCCTAGTTTGTGGTAACAATAATGGTTCGAGTAAAATAAGGAGCAAAAAATTATTTTTTTAAAGACTTCAATATTTTAAAAAGTAAAAACGTTTAATAAATTGTTCGCGGGCCCCCTTAAAATCTTTCACGGCCCCCAGGGGGCCGCGGTTCCCCGGTTAAGAATCGCTGCTCTACATTATCTAACTTTGCATTAAAACACGTTTGAATATGTTAAATTAAAAAAAAATCGCTTGCGGCGCATTTTATCTTTCCCCCCACTTTTTTGTGTCGATCTCTGTTTGCTTTTGGAAAAATCAAGAGTAAGAAAGTAAGCAACCTTGCAAACTGTTTTGCGTAATTTTTTAAAGCAGTACAACCATCAAATTATTTGCGTTACAAATCTATCACCAATTAATAACATCAGTTATTCAATTGGATAATATAAATAGTGTTTTTCACTAAATTAGCAGGTCTATCAAAATAAATATTCGCTACCAGAAATTTAAACAGATTATTCGCATCAGTAAACAACGCAGTGTTCACGTTTATTAGTATTTGCTTGTATGTTAATCTAGAATTATAACAGCATGTCGATTCCTATATAAACAGACCCCTATTGTCGTAATCTCTCAATATCTAGAATCAATAATGTTGTTTGGCCGCAAAATAAGCTACCAATGTGATGTTTGTGTAGGCGTACAAAAAATTTCACTTCTTTGACGGTAACACAATGAATAAATCAGCAAAGGCAAAGTGTTTACTACATGTTATTGGGCAATAAAACTTTTAAGGATTCATTTATTTCTGTATTAATAACATTTACGTTTACTTGTAGTAACGAGAAAACTGGGCGAAATTATGATGGAAGTGTTGTGCATGTTGTGCAATTGGTACAGTGTCGTGTTGCGTCATGATAAAATGATAATGTAAAAAAAAACAAGTTCCGTAAAATAAAGAAAGATGGTCATTGACATTGATAAAAAAAAATTAACATAATTGTAGTATATAGACAATAGACATATTACCGAAGACCGGAGCAACTAAACTATTAATACTACTGCACAATCTAGATCTAGATTAAATAGTGATTGAAGATTGTAGTGAAGCGGTTATGTTGTTTATTATTAATATAAATACTATTATAATTGGTTTAAAGGCCAAATTAATTAACATGCATTAATATTATATCAATATTAAGATTCAAATAATCTGCCCTCTTAGTAAAAGTTAAAAGTTTTTGTTCTAGTTCTAAAAAGTTAAATATTGCTTTCGTATGCAATCACGTTCTTTAAGACGAATTATCGTTCCGAATAAAACTAGATATGAATACACATTAATTATGACTTTGTGTAATGAGAGCCTTCGCTGAAGATACCACTTTTAAAACTATGTAATTGCAGCACGTGCTGTTGGTCTAATTGGACGCTATTGAAGCGTATAAATATTGTAATTTTGAGCTAATAAGTATCATAACTAGCATATAACTAATTCCCAGCATATACCTACCCATAATTACTTAAAGAAAAACTGAAATCATTTTGTGGCAAATAACGTTTTCAAGTACAAATTTTAATTGCATAACTTTAGCACTATCCAGCTTGAAGTGCTATACAACAAATGTTTTTCAAAACGTGAATTTTTCTTTAAATTGTTAAAAATTATGAATGATATTTAAAATTCAAGGCTTGGCGTAGAGATTTTGCTTATCTTAAAAGTCGATTAAATAATAATGATTTGTTGGACTTCTTTATTACCTACTACCAAAATCTCTTCAAACTACATAATAGTGAAAGAGAATTTTGATGTAGACTCGGACCAATCTCCTGTAATCCTAATACTAAGTAAAAAAATAATCAAGAAAGAACATAACCCAACATTAATAAATAGAAAGCTGACTGGGAAGAATTCCAAGAGGAATTATTGAACTATATACAGCTGAATGTTCCGCTGAAGACTAAAGAGCAACTAAATCAAGGAACCGAAAATCCGAAACAGACATACAACAGCTGCCTGGAAAAATAAAGCTGAAACCATGAAATTATTGGCTGGTTGCAACTACCCATTGGTAATTGGAAAATTAGTGGCAAAAAAAAAGAAACTAAGGAAAAAGTGGCAACAAACAAGAGTACCATACGACAAACTAGATTAAACAGTGCTACCCAAATACTAAGAAGAGAAATTATAGAGTTAAAAACTGAATCTTTAAACAAGTCCCTACCTATCAGAGCTAACAGATGGTAGGAAAGTAGACTATTTCCTCTGGAAGGTTACCAAACATCTGAAACCGTGCATGCATAGCTCACCCAACAGATTCTTAGATGGAAACTGGGCAAAGACCAATCAGCAAAAAGAAAAAGTGTTTGCTAACCACTTAGAACAAACTTTTCAGTCAAATGATAGTCAGTTTGTGCAAGAACTACCACAACATGAAGGTGTAGAAATAAATATTGACCTAGTAATTTCAAAAGAAGTTGCAGAAGAAATTAAAACCAATATTAGCCCAAAAAAGGTTCCAGGATATGACCTCGTGACCAGAGAAATACTCAAGCAGCTGCCTAGGAAAGCAATAGTAAAACTTACTTACCTGATAAACGCGGCACTGAAACATGTGCCTGACGTCTGGTAAGTGGCTAAAGTTATATATGATTGCCAAACCTGGTTAACATCCGAACGATGCGATGTCTCATTATACAGATCTATTTCGTTACTCTCAATAGTTTGAATTTAGTAACAGGCACTCGACAATCGATCAGGTTCATCGAATAACGGACATCATTGACAAAGCGTTCGAAGAAAAGAAAATATGCTTAGCTATATTCTTAGACGTAGCCCAGGCGTTTGGAGAAGTACCTGGTCTTTAAGAATATTAGAATAAAATTGTAGGTTAGTCCCTCTAGACTAGTAGCAATATTTTTAGTAAGAGAGAGAGAAAAAGTTTGCATAGGTTGATACTAAATAGGATCATTAAAAAAAATTTTGTTCCGATGTAACTGTATAGTTTATTATATGTATGAACTAAATTGTAGGTTTACACTTTAAAAGTTGATAAGTGCCATGTTGATTTGTATTGGGGAATTATTTATGAAATAGGAATTTAAAATATTGCAGGCAAAACTTACATTTTTCGTACATAATTTTTTTTTTAAGTTCATGAAACATCAAACATATGTATATTTACAAGGAAGATGGCAAAACTTAAACGTTTACTTGACATCCTAAATATTTTAAACCCAGCCCTGCCTATTAAATACACATAAAGTTATTTTAAGTTGTCAGTTTTAATAGGAGAGAAATTTAAAACTTAAGAGTGTCTACTAATTAATAATAAATGTCTAGACTGCTCCATCTTATTAATCTTCCGCAGTAAAGCGTGGGTTCAAATGATAAAAATATATTTTCATTATTTTTACAGATCTAAAGCAGAATCTGTCATTTATAGGTCAACTATGTCTTTTGCTCGTAGCAATGCTGCTAAAATAGTTACTTTACTGTAAGATTAATCGTTCCAAAAGGTAATTATGTAGTCGAAGCTCTTGAAAAATATAATATAAATCTACGAGAATCAACCTAATAACTTAAAAGCTACTGACAAGTGGAGCTGCAGTGATAAATTATTGCAGTTTGACAAATGACACTAAAATTAGATCGCACGAAGATATGAATAATGACTTTTAATTACGAAATAAATTTTATACGCTCTGCTTTCTTATTAAGCTCCATTGCAGATGTATACAATCGCTACGTTAAATGCAAAATTGACACAAAATAAATAAGGTATTTAATTTATAATATCTTGAACAATCATACAACTAGCAGAAGATATTATGTAATTCACTTTAGTACTTAAGTTACTGTGACTTATACTTATTATCATAATTAAAATATAATTTATTGGGTATTATCCGTTCTTTACATTCGTTTGTAGTTTTTGAATCAAATCGAATCTCTTAAATATGTCAATACAGGGTGTTTCAGACCACCCGTACCAGCACTTTTATTCGAAAATTCTACGTCTGATAAAGATGGGGGAAAAAATTTATGACAAGAGTGCATAAATGCAGAATCGACTGACGCTATAGCGGTTTTCGTGATTAAACCGGAGGTGTCAAAATCCGAAAGTAATTTTAAAATCTTAAAAAGAATCATCCAGTTTTTATTGCATAATTAGAAGAATATTTGATAAATAAACACTTTTTACTTGAATTTTTTTTTCATTATCAGTATAGTTTGTAATCCATTGGTCCCAAATCATAACAAACCTTATTCCCATGTAACTGAGTTCTGTACACCCCCTTTTTTCTTTAGTTTTAGATTAAAATTACTAATTCATATTTTTGTGTATTATTAACGACTAAATTATGGTGCGCAGTAAGCTTGAGGCGATACGTTAAAAAAAGGTAATTATACCTACATATAATGAGAATTTATTGACCCTATACTTATATATGCATAATGTTTATATGTTAGGAAAGGTTCATAGGTATAAATTATTACATACTGCTGATTCAAAATTGCAATCATTAAACTAATTAAGCAGATTATTTAATTTTATTGGACCATAAATCACGTTAGATATTAAATGATTGAAACTTTCACACATAATTAAGCTAATATTTATTAACACGTTCAGTGTGTAAACTACAATAGAAATTTTACACAGCCGCTGCTGCGTTAAGCAGTTTATCAATAAATACATAAACATGTATTGCACGTTAACATTAAGCCTTTATTTACTTGCCCCTAATAAACTTGTTTACATTGACGAAAATGAGCCTAATACGGCGAATATTTGTACAAGATATTGATATAGTATATTATTACTCTAACAGGATCAATTGCAAATTTGGAAAAAATAAATAGAAGACGGAGGACTACAGCATGCATTTAAGTAAAAATTAACGTGTTTATCTTTAAGAGTTCTGATTGTTTTCAACATAGGCGCCGACTACACGGGGGCAACGGGGCTCGTGCCCCCGTACCGATTGAACTAGGGGGGCATCGCCCCCATGCGACATCGCAAAGACCAACTTGTGCATATCAGATTTTAATTATGCCAAACAGCACATATCACGTTCGAATACAACTTACATTTAGTGCCAAACTTTGTTTTTCTGTCCATTCTGAGACTGAACTGAGATTATGTTCCAATACCTACCTACCTACTTGTGCATCGTACATTTATCGTTCTCATTTCTTAACCCCAAGCTGTTAACAGTTGACCAGTTGTGTGCCATCATCCTTTCAAGTAAATTCCCGCTATTTAAAGATGAAATATATTTTTTTCCAAAGCAGTTAGTTAACAAAAGTACAAAATTCTGCGTACTTCAGATGTTATAGCAAAAAATATGAAAATGTCTAAATTCTTTTTTCTCTCGTCAATATTTTCTTTTAATCTGTTAGTTCTTTTCACTTTTTCCGGCAATACCAGTTAAGATGTTAATTTTTGTAATTAATTTATATTTTATTTTACTATGTAATTTATTTAATTAGTATTTTGAATAAACTTTAATTTTGTACCTATCAGGGCTCGAAACAAAACAAAATTGGTCAACGGTTAACCGAAATCGAGAACTTTATTTTTATAATAGTTTTTGTTTAAATACAGTTTTTTTTTTCGTAAAAAACCGATTTAACTTATGAACCGGTTTTGAAAACCGCTTAAAACCCCGATTTTTGTCATTATTCAGATTAGAAATACAAATTATGAAATAAAAATGCTCCTATCTAATTATAATTTTATAATATACCTATGTACCTACAAATCAAGCGTTCAGTAATAAATTTTGGTAAACTAATCGTATTTAATACAGATTTTTTATTTTTTTAATGCAATTTTTAATTAAAAAAGGTTACCGTTTTTTGCCATTAAAAATAACGGTTTCGGTTAAAAATCACTTTTACGGACAAAAAATAACGGTTAACCGGTCTTTTAAACGGTTTCATGTCCTGTTACCTATTGTAGTTAATGAGTATCTCCTGCCCCCCTAGCGAGTTTAGAAAGTCGGCGCCTATGGTTTTCAACAACTTAAAGGTACATATAGAACGGTTTTTTTTTGCCTTTTTTATAATAAAGAAAGCTTAGTGGGTAACATCACCGATAATTGAATAACTTTAAGCCATTTTAACAATATAAAAAACTGTTCGTGATGCCAATTGTTCTGTATTTGACTTCAATTCTCTAATTGCACCGGCCAATGTAAGAATAAGAATATTTGTAACAAAAATGTTCTGATTATTTTTAAACTTACACAGGGTGTTTGAAATTTGAGTTTAGTATGGGTATCTCGTTTATTAAGATATAATAACTGCTAGAGTATAGGTTTAAAGTTGTCAAAGTTAATTTTTGCCATTTATATACATAATTAATTTGAATTGTTTTTTTTTCAGTCAATTATTGATATACCACACTTGGCATTTTACTTCTACATTCATTGTCAAATTTGTGAAATTGCGGTTTGGACAACAAACACCATAAATCAGGCAGTCGTTGTATTATTAGTTTACATACATATGTCGGTACTATGACAACCAATTAATAAACTAAAAAAATTTAAAGTCTTTAGCTAGTCATCGTAATCAATTCGTGTAAATAAATATCAATACCTACTAGGGTTTCTCATATTTGACCATTTTGCTTGTCTCGGGATTCCGGAAAGAAATCGGCCTTTGTCCCGGGATTTCCCGGGATCCCGGGATGTAATAACTTGTCAATATTTTTAAATAAATAACCCAAAAAATTAAGGGAGAGGTTTATTACTTAAAAACAACTCCAAATCATATACTCCTATGTAATACATTTTGCTCCATGATTATTATAAATAATTCAATAATATTGGTGAGAGAAACATACATTTGGAAATTATAACCTTTCTATTGCAATAATTTCATATTTATGAATACAATAATATAATTTTTACAATGAATTTTTGTAATGTGATTTAAGAAAACAAAGGTGATCTGTGCTTCAGTCAATTAGTCTTTTTCTTAATTTATTAACAAAAAGTCCTGCTGCATAAAATGCTCTCTCAGTCTCTATTGATGTAGGTGAAATTGTCTTGAGAGCATCTAGCAGCAAAGAAACATCGTTATTATCAATAAAATTTCATTTATAAGCTATTTTGCTTTGAATTATCAGGGTACACAAAAATAAAACTGTAAAAGTATTTTGAAGATATTAACTTTGTCATGGAGACCGGGCTTCTTTGCGCCTTACTTAAAGAGAAAAATTATTTTGAAATCAAAATAAAGTTTTTCCATAATTTACTGTTAGTAAAGATATTTTAAGTATAAAATTCTGATAAGTTATGATAGTATTACAAAGATCTTAGCACAAAATAAACGAAAATAACAGTTTTTTAAAATCCCGGGAATTTCCGGGACAAAAAGCATTTGCCGGGAAATATAAAATAGCTTAAAATGGACCGGGATCCCGGGATCCCGGGAAAGAAACCCTAATCAATACCCAAGAAAAACGCGATATGCTGAGTATGTATTATTCCTTGAATAGAAATTTTTTGTTTAGTATTAAAATATCCGGAAAAATACATTTTTTTTATGTGAGATAGATATTTTAGTAAAAGCATGTTAATAAATAACGAATAACAAAACTTAAAAAAAATTAACAATAACGTAAAAAATTATTAAACCTAAAACAAATTAAATTTCCTCTTTCAGCAATGCATACCTACAAACGTTTCTTAATGTTTAGAACCCGCGCTATTGTTCTTCAAGGAAATTTCCGAATGTTCATTTATATGAATCATAGATAAGAGAGAAAATAGATACTACACTCCCATACAATGCTTTTGAACTAAATTGCGCCATCTGAGCGGCTTGGGGTTCACCTAAATTTGCACGCTTGTCATAGAATTGACAGTAATCTGTAAATACGACCGGATATAAATAAATTATAGGAATTCAAAATTTATACTTATATTTATTATTTATGGATAGAATAAAAGGATTAAGATGCATTTTAAAATGAAAAATGTTTATTTATATGAAATACAAAATATTTATATAAATAAATATAACCAAAGGTCTATTTCTAAACAAGTAATTATTTTGTTGTAAACTTTTGTTGGGGTGCCATCCGTCCCGGTTTTAAGTACTGTCCCGGTGTCCCGAAAGATGAATTAGTCATGTGAACTTGCGTCTGTATGATTATAAGTTTTTAATAAATAAAACTGAATTTATATTTATAGTTTTAAATTGAATTACTTTTCAAATTATATTGTTACTTAAATTAGACAACAAAAACTGTATGTACAAAAAATTGTGGTATTCGGGTCTTTACTTTTTTGTAGAGAATGTGTGTTCCAACTTTTTTTTCGATAATTCGTAACAGAAAATCATTAAATTTATACTTCCCATTTACGAAACAATGGCATAATCAAAGGGTAAGGAAAAGTAATTTCTATTTCACCTATTACCACTAAAAATATATATTACTTCTATTATTATTCAAATTTTATGACTTTGTTTATTACTTTTAAAATGATTATTTAAAAGTTATGTTACATATTTAAATATTTTGATGTTATATTTTGTAACAATCTCGGACCCGGAGTTCGTCAAGATCTTTTTTTACTACTTCCATCTATTTCTTTCGTAGTCGTCTCCTTCTTTTTGAGTACGCTTCACTATCTAGCACTAGTTTTGTTACTCTTCCTTCTGGTAATCTGGTGATATATCCAAGCCATTGTAATCCTTGGATTTTTGCCACAGTTTTTATATTAGTTTGTCCATATATTTCCAAAATTACTTTTTTTGACCGTCTTCTCCATATATCTCCCTTCTTGATTCCCCCATATATTCTTCTAAGTATCTTCCTCTCCCATATTTCTAGTTTGTTTTCCATATTTCTATTACGAATCTACGTTTCACAAACATAGAGGACAGTCGGTCTGATAGCTGTTCGATACACTCTACATTTTGCGTGTAAGTGATACCTTTTTTGATTTCAGCATTATTGCTAACACTCCGGCACTTTTACTTCCTTTGGCTATTCCCTTATTTATTTCTTCCTTTTCTTCATTTCTGTTAATGTTACCCCCAGGTAGTCAAAATAGTTCACTATCTCAAAATTATATTCCTGCTCTGCACTTGTAACTTATTATTATAACACAAAAACAATTTAAAATATTGAACGGGCCGAACTGAGGAAAATTTGTCAGTTCGTTCAAAATTATGATATATTTTCTTTATCTATGATTATGACATTTCAAAATATTAAAATATTTATATTTTTATTTTGACTTTTTATAGCCAAACGGGGGTAACCATAGATAAAGGGTACGCAACTATGGAAACCTTCATTCATAATCCGCTACGCAGCGTATAATGAATGAACCCCAAGCCGTGTAGGTGGCGTGTATGTCTGTTGGATTATAAATGAAGTTAGTAATGAACGCAACATACACGCCACCTACACGGCTTGGGGTTCAACTATTTTCAATGAAACGAGTATTCGATTCTGCCCATAAGAGTGCAAACACCGTGATATGAATTTATTAAAATGACATAAGCGATCAAAATTTTTAGTTTGTTGATTAGTTGTCATGAAAACGATATAAACTACAACGACTGAGCTGGCTGATTTATAGAGGTTCTTGTCTAATACGCAATTTTCAAAATTGACAATGAATGTAAGAGTAAAATACCATGTGTATCAATGAAGTTAGAAAAACAAATTCTGTTTGATTATGTAAACGGTAAACATTGCGCCCATTAGGAAAAATAACGTTGTTTGTCATAAAACGAGAACAAATCGACCTAGGAAAAAATTGTGATTACCATCTGATTCTGTTGAAAAATATGCTTGGGCAGACATAATCATAATTATAAATGTTAACAAAAGCGCATATCAAATCAAATGTATGTCATGTTCAACTTTGCTTTGTAAACTGTATCAAAACTAAATAATTGATACACGTATTCAAATCTGGGACAATAGCAATACTTTTAGCGCGTTAGTTGTGAACTCAAAATCAATACAACATTATGTTGCTGTTTGACAATAAATCCTACTGCGTTACCAAATATCACGGACTGCGGTTATGTGCTGTTATTATTTGTGAACAAGAACTGATGTAATAGAAAATTGTGTAATTTAAAAAAGGCATTTAAAATGTCAACGATGCGCAAAATACACGATAACAAAAATGTGCCGTATTACAAGGGTAATTTTCTTGACATAACAGTTAGTTATTTTATTTCCTGTTTTGCCATAATTGTTCAAAAATTCATATTAATATCGTTCCCTTTAAAACTACATTCGCTTAAGAATTTTTAATTTTCTATGAAATATTTTCGTTACAACGAAAAATACTTCATTTGCATTTATACACTTTTGTCCTGCAAATTTTTAAACTGTTTTTTTTTTGTGAGTTATGACGTTGTGAAGCATGATACTTCAGCTACATTCCTTAAAAGTTTCACGGAGCTACAACATTGTTATCATATTATGATGCCAGCAGCTGGATTCTGTAACTTTGGATTTAACGGAAATGCAAGTTCATTACTACCTTGTTAATATGACCCACTTCTACGAAAAGCGATGCTCTAACCCACCGGTGGTAACTCACGGCGGGTTTACCAAAGTTAAAGTTGGGTAACTACTATTTTAGGAAAGTTAGTACAGAAAATCCTACTGCGCACGTTCACAAGTGAAATGTGCTTAACGCGTATTTGTTTAAAAATTACCGCCATGCAACTTTGTACACTCTGTCTTACGTTAAAGAATTTATGGTAGTTTTTTTTTTAAGTTGTGATACGTTTTGTTCCTATTTTTATATTACACAACGATTTTGTAAAGTTTTCTTATCTTATAGGAGTAGTTTGTTTACTGAATTAATTTTGTTTCAATGGTCAGCACTTTGGATGGGTATTTTTTAAATTGGACCAGTGATGTGGTAAAGTAATTCTATTTGTTTAGTTGATTGCATTTATTCATTGCAGTATTTTATCGTTACAAATAAATATACAATGTAATTTATATATTAAGCTGGACTGTGAAATTAAAATTGGTAAATAATACAAAAAGATATGACAAAACTTAATTTTGATATAATTTTGTGCATCTCGCAAGTTACGTTTGCATATTTCTTAATGTTGCGTTTATTCTTTTCTTCGTTCCACCATAAAATATGTGCTCGAGATACACTAAAATAAGCGAATTGTTAAATACCTTAAAGTGGTTAAGTATACGTCAACAAATTACTTTTAATTGCCTTTTTTAATATACAAGGCAATAAATAATTTTTTACCACGTTACATGACTAAAAATTTAATACAAAACTGTAACATTCACGAATACCAGACCAAATTATTATTGAGAAAAGTTTTTTTTTTAAATTAAACACTAACACAACATTCATAACTTATAATTCGATATAATATTTCACCCTCAACCACAGCTCGTTCAAGTCGAAATGACAGGTTTTAGCCTTAAACGCGGCTGTCGAGCCGGTATTCACGTGAATTACGTGTAGGTTTTACCGTTAGAGTTAATTCTCGGTAGTCAGCAGAAACAGAATATCAACTACCCGAATTGGGAAGTCACCACTAACGCGTGGTGTTTACGCTGGTGTTTAAAAGTTACAGAATAAGGGGGCAGATATGTCAGTACATTTTGATCAGCGTCGAAAAAGCACAATGGAGCAAAAAGTAAATATCAATTTTTTTTTTAAATTAAGCAAAACAGCCTTCGAAACGTTCGAAATAATTAAAATGATTTATGGAAGTAAGGCTAAGGGACGTGCTTCAGTGGTTTGCTAAATTTCGCGACGGCAGAGAAAACTTGGAAGACGACCAGCACCCGGGTCGGCCAAAAACGACACGCTCAGTGGAGAGTAGGAGAGTATCGAAAGAGTGCGCGAAGTACACAAGGAAATATTTCCAAAGTGGACGGAGATTATTACTTGAGTGCCCTGCAGCGTATGGTGGCAAGGATTCATCGGGTTGGTCCTTAGTACCACAATCAAGGAAGCTGGTCGCTACTATATGATAAATGCATTGTCACTCAAGTCCAAACTCATTCACACACTTTTTTTGCCAAAATAGGCCATTTAGCGCTAGATCACCCGCTGTATTCGCTCGATTTGGCTCTCTGCGACTTCTGACTTCCCCAAATTAAAATTCAAGTTTAAAGGATACAATTAATTGTGGACTTAAAAAGGTCTTCGGTATGGATTTTGGAAGATATTTCGAAGAAGGAATACCATAATTTTTTATAAAATTTTATGACAGCTTAAATCGTTGTATCGAAGCAAAAAAAAATGAATTTTAAATAAAGACATTTATTTTTTTATTTTTTTATTTTCTCTTATAGGTACCAGTCTACCAAATTTCGAGACGCAGAAGATGTACAGGGTGGCCAAATTTCGATGTTTTAATAGGGAATCTCGATAACTATAAGAGGTATCAAAAAACGGACCACGCATCCTCGATCTATTTTTTCGATAAAAAGTTAATGGTGAAAACTAAAATTGGTTATCGTCTTTTGTTTTCGAGTTATCGGCGATAACTCGATTTTTCGACTTTTCGTTTTATGACTATATTTCGCTTGTTTATGAAAATAAACAAAAATAATTTTGACGTTCTACAGGCACTTTTTTGATAAGAATGCAGTGGCGTAGACAATTTTTCAAAAAAAAAAACGAAATTCGAGTTGTGACGTAAAGTTGTATTTTTTTTAATGGAATCCATAGTTGGCTATGACTTATTTAAATTCCTTAATTTTTTGTCATTCCAAATATATAAGGGATGATGTATTTATTTTTAATAATACGCAAGTTACGAAGGTTTTTTAGATTTTGTTTAAAACAAAATTATAGTAGGTTGTGAAAACAAAAACAAAACAAGGTGCAAAACCTTTTTAAACTCATATGGTACCAGTTACGAAGGTTTTGTAATTTGTTGTTGTGATAAACATTACTAATATTTGAACATAAGATAAACTACAATAAAATACATTACTGCAGATTCCGACTTTATCGTTGTTTATTATTTTCATATATTTATGTTTATCACAACAACAAATTACAAAACCTTCGTAACTTGTACCAAATGAGTTTTAAAAGGTTTTACACCTTGTTTTGTTTTTGTTTTCACAACCTACTATAATTTTGTTTTAAACAAAATCTAAAAAACCTTCGTAACTTGCGTATTATTAAAAATAAATACATCATCCCTTATATATTTGGAATGACAAAAAAATAAGGAATTTAAATAAGTCATAGCCAACTATGGGTTCTATTTAAAAAAATACAACTTTATGTCACAACTCGAATTTCGGATATTTTTTTTTTAATTGTCTACGCCACTGCATTCTTATCAAAAAAGTGCCTGTAGAACGTCGAAATTATTTTTTTTTATTTTTATAAACAAGCGAAATATAATCATAAAACGAAAAGTCGAAAAATCGAGTTATCGGCGGTAACTCGAAAACAAGGGACGATAACCAATTTCAGTTGTCTCCATTAACTTTTTATCGAAAAAACAGACCGATGTTACGCGGTCCGTTTTTTGATACCTCATAGTTATCGAGATTCCCTATTAAAACATCGAAATTTGCTCACCCTGTACACAAATAGCCCATCTTGTTTCTGATTAGTAAAACTTTATTGGATATTTGTTTCTAGTATATTTAAACTAATAGTATTACGAAGTATCTAATTCTATTTATATTGTCGCTGCCACATTATTAAAATAGATTTAAGGTATAAATAGATGTAAATAAATGGACATCAAATTATATCATTTTCACACAACTTCATCTAAACTATTAAAATATTTTTGCAGTTTATAGAATGTATAACGAAGGTTCAACTAAATATTTTAATGTTTTAATAAGAGAATAAAATAATTAAGTATTTAAAAAATCTTGAACTAAAAACTTATATTGCTATAGAAATGGAAACTATTGATACGAATATATAACACTATATCTATTTGCATTTTTTTGCATATTGCTTTAGCATAAGCTAGGAAATATCATACTTATACAGGTATTTAAATCTCATCATATTCCACTACCTCCAATTTCATTCAAGATTTGTTTTTGAAACTTTTAAACTTAATAAAAACTTCACAACAGCAAACTTCAACATCTGCCTGCGGAGTTTACTTATTGTAAAAGTAATATGATTTTACCCACGTAATAATACAATACTCCATATTTATTGTTTAACTTAAAATAATTAAACTCCAAATTTTATTAAAATAATCTTGAATTTTCTTTTACATAGTATTAGTGGTTTTTTCGAAATAACAACTTAGTTTTGCCATAATATTATTATAAAAGGCTGTGCATTCCATATTGGAATTGTAGCCGCTCTTTGGAGCCCTGCTGACTATTATTTTTCGGATAGTTACTGCGCTGTTTCTGTTCTTTCACTTCCTATAGCTTGTTGTTTGTCTCGTACCACTTCCGTCCATGTTTTCTTATTAAGCATTATCTTTCTCCATCCTGTTATTCTTATTTTTCCTATATCAGCTATCACTTGGTCTTCCCAGCGTATTATTGGCCTGCCTATCGATCTTGTCCCTTGCCGTTTCCATTTTAAGATCGTTTTTAGTGTAGTCTGTCTCTCTTCTACTTATATGTCCATACCCTCGAATTCTTGCAGCTTTTATTACTTTGGCTGTATCTTCCCCTTTAAGTATAGTTTTAATTTCGTTATTTGTTAACCTTATGTATTCCTCCTCAATTTTTTCGCCCCATAAATTTTTCTCAGTATTTTTCTTTCAAAAATTTTAAAATTTTCTTCTTCCTTGTCATGCACATCGTCTCTGCTCCGTATATCACCACGGGTCGAATCGCTGTTTTATAGATTCGCATTCATGTAAGTGTTATATTTATAATACGCTTTATATCCCACTTGCATTCGTTGTTTCATTTCTTACCTCTTGTGGTTCTGACGATTAATTACTGTTCCCAGATATTAGAAATTTTCTACTTCTTCGAACGTAGAATTTCCTACTATTACTTCTATTGCCATAATACAAAACGATTACATAATTAGCACTACTATAAAGTTTAATATTAAGACTTAAATGTATAATGAGCAAAATTTTTATCAATTTTAATTAATACCTTAACATAAAAAAATAAAAACTAAAAAACCAGTAAAATTCAATAAACATCATTTTCCAAAACTAAAACTGCTCTTTGCATAACAAAATACCTTATTCTTTAAATTAGCAAAATTTGTTTCTTTTTGTGTTATAAGGAAAAATTCCAATATTTATTTTCTTGATTCTTTAATTACTTTTTTTTTAATTTCAGGAAAATATATTTTGTCTACGTTTAGCGCTTGCATCCGTTTTTTTAATTCTTTTGTTTATCTTTAATATTTTTAGGCAATAGTCCACTATTTATAATTTTTGACATTAAAAATATGATTAAAATTGTTCTTTTGATTATAAGTAAGAACGTTTAATACGGAGTTAATTTTTTTTTTGTACAAATAAGTTTATATTTATAAGCTTAGAGCTCTGATAATTTATATTTTTGAAAGATATATTTCTTAAAATTTTATTTCGCATACCAAAACATTTTATCTGCGCAAAAAAAACATATTGTTAATCGTATTACTTACTAATGAAGAGGCGTTCAGTCTGTTTCAAAATCATAAAGGGTGGAAAATTTCTGCTCGTGTTCAGAGATATGTGCAAAAATCTATATATACCTGTATAAAAGAGCTTGTTTGTGTGTTTGTTTGTTTGTTTGTTTGTTTGTTCGCTATAGAATCCTAGGTCCGTTGACCGATCGGGACCAAATTTTGCACAGTTACTATTTAAGACCTTGCAGATCTAACGCCAAACTTTAAGTACAAGCACATATTACCAATTTAAAAAACAAAAAAAATTACTTGGACAACTTACGTCGGCAAATACCTGGTCATAAGTCATAACACGATACGGTGCGGTGTATTTCACAAGTAAAGATTGTATTGTATACAATTAGCAATAAATGTACCTGAAGTATTATTTTTATTAGTACATTTTTAATTGAAACAAGACGAAAGAAAATAAATTTGAGTTATTCAATTTTTAAGCAATAAATAGTTAGGAGTATTTTTTAAGGAATTATAAGAAAATGAAAAGATGATTGATCAGAGTATGTCATTTGTGTATGATTTGGAATTATTGGGCTTATTCAAGTTAAAAAAGTAATTAAAATTGTAATCGCCCGTGCAACGCCGGGTAAATCATCTTGTAATTTATATAACAGTATAAGTTTAGATGATCCGTGAACGAATAACGCTTCGCAATTGAGCGAATCTTGCGAGGGTATTTTTCTCTTCGTTAGTTTTGTGATATGCGACATATCAAATCTGCGAAAACATTTTATTCTGTATCTGCAACATTTCCTGGTATCCTAATATTATACCAACGCATACAAAATTTATTGTTTCATTAATGTCATTTCAAATAGAACAACCTGTATATTTTCACAATTTTGAAAACAAAAAACAGTTTTTAATGCAACTGTTATTTCGATTTTTTAAACCATCTAAATTTTTACAGCGATAGGGCAGTTTATTTATATATTAAATGTACGTTGGTCTTGATAAATTCAATTTTATTTTGCCACCAACTGTCCAAGTTTTGTTTTAATTTTCCAAAAATAGATTTATTAGGTTGCCTTCTTTCTGGGTAACGATTATAATAAGTTTCACTTGCAGCTTCAGAATTATTATTACTTTGAATAAGACATTCTAACATATCATACTTTTCGTAATATTTGTAAGCCATTTCGTGTTTTAAAGGTACAAAAATATAAACAATCAACAATTAAATGTGATTATTTCTGTCAAACTATCGTTAAAACAACAGAATGACAGTTTGTTTTACCAGGTATGTTCTTAATGACATAAGCCTACTACAAGAAAAAAATTAAATATGAAAATTACTCAATTTTTGCTATAATCTAAGGAAAATGAATAAATCGACCATACATGATATAATATTATTGGAATGGGGAAAAATCCTCTCTCTCGTGATGCCACAGCCAACTATGGATTCCGTTTAAAAAAATACAACTTTTTGTCAACTCAAATTTCGATTTATTTTTTTTAAATTGTTTTCGCCGTTTTTCCCTCACTCTTATAGTTGCTGAAATTCCCTATAAAAACATCGAAATTTGCCCACCCTGTGCGATGGGCCAAAGTGAAGTGGAAGGAGAAAAACAAAAGTGTGCGAAGTAAGTTTGTGCGAGTAGTGAATCAGTCGGCCTAGGGTGCTACTCAGGCGACAAGGGTACCAAGATACCAACGCAACGGTGTAATACAAGTAGCCCAGTTTATATTAATATTGTCCATTTCGAATGAGCAATAAAGTTTGTTTAAACCTTGTGTTTTGTCATTATTTGTCGGTAAAGTTATACGCCCACGACCTGTTATAAGAAGATCGCAGCACCTGTACATAGATAGATAAAAAAGAATATGAATGTGGAAAAACTCAGAAGAATAGGGAACAATGCGAAATAATAAAAACTTAAAGCGAGAAGCTGGAATACCTGGCACATGTCGAGAGAGGAGAAAAATGTTAACTAGGGACTTACGAGTTATCATGCAAAGAAACATTCATGGCAAAATAATTTATGGTGGTAGAATAATGTCCTGATTGAGAAACCCCTTACGTGCATGAATTTTTAAAAATTAGATTTAAATAATATTTTAGGTATATTTTGTTGTAGGGATGTAGGGAAAATAATTAAAAAAGTCATTCATGGTTCTTTAACTGTTTTTATCGAACAACAAGAATAGTTTGCCGAAGAGCAACATTGCGCAAAACAATAACTAAAAATGTTTCTGAAGAGCAACATTTGTACACAACGATAAGTAAAAGGTGTTGTAGAAGGCAGCTTTGTACATAACAATAGATAAAATATGTTGCCTAAGAGTAACATTTGTGCAAAACGATAAATAAAATATGTTGCCCAAGAGTAACATTTGTACATAACAACCAACAGATAAAATATGTTGCCAAAGAGCAACACTGTGCAAAACGACAAAATTCATGTTAGGAGCAAATTATGTTATTATAACAGAGCCACACCACGTTTTTCACAGTTTGTAATGAATTTTATTTTGTTATTACATACCACTATAAAACGTTTTTTCAGATAAATAAGAACAAAATTATGCAACGCCAAATTTGTAATAAATGTACGGTGCTGCTAATTGGCAACATAATTTTTATACTAATGCTATGTACAGGGTGGCCTATTTTCGATGTCAATACAGTGTATCTCGGTTATTAATAGAGATAGAAAAAAACTAAGTACGTAGTCTCGATTTCTTTTTTCGAGAGAAATTCACTGCCGTAAACAGATTTTTGGTATCTTTCTTAATTTTCGAAATATAGCCAAAAACCGATTTTTGGCAATTTTCAAAAATGTTAAATATCTCGCTTAAACACAAAGATAGAGATAAACTTTTAAAACATTTTTGGCACGGTTTTTTGTCCTTAATAAGATAGCGATGTTCAATTGTTTTTTACTCATATCAATACCGATATATTACACCTAACTTTCTTATTTTAAATGGCAACCATAAGCAAATTATATATTTTTAAAAAGCGCAAAAATTAAGCTTTCGATTCATGTCAAAGCTAACTATGGTTGCCATTTAAAATAAGAAAGTTAGGTGTAATATATCAATATTTGTATGAGTAAAAACAAATATTCATTGATGAGATATGGGATATCGTATAGGAAGAAAATAAAGAAGAGAAAAATTTAAAAAAAAGGATACTGTTATGTCATTAAAGAAACAAAAACCTTTAAATCTTAAATGTTGACACCTTTTTGATACTATAAAAATCGTTTTTTGGGTAGACAATTTAATTTTTTTAACAAATTATTGAAATTAAAAGAGCAACATTTTTTAATGGAATAAATTAAAGTATTTATTCTACAAACTTCACAGAAATTTGTGATTGTGTAAATATGGCGTAATGAAAAACAGCAAATAAAATTAGGAGTGTTACGTATAAGTAACCATTCAGTTAACAATTTTAAAATTCAAACTTTTTACTGATAAAAACAACCTCATATTCTCAAATTTCGTATGCCTTCCGGATTTCCACAGAAAACAATTATTACTCAGTGAAATTTGCAAAACTCTGGGATTATTTTCGTTCAATTTGGATTGATTCCGTGTTAATCCTAATTGGATACACTTTTAAAAACACGAAAAAGTATTATCACAATTTAAAATCGAAATGTTTTGTAGACATTCCGAATTAATCACACTCAGCATTGTTGTTTCAGGCAGTAAAAAAAATCTCAACAGACAAGAATTCCCTAACTCCATTAAACTCAGCATTCGGGTAATTTCTCTACTTCGCATCCAAGTTCTGCTCGATTTTATTAAAGATAACGTAATGGAGTCTACAGAACACGACGACGTGCCACTAAAATGAATTCGGAATTTGCTCAAAACAAATAAAAACTTGTTTGGGTTTATAAAAATAATCATTAAAATAAGTGGATTATTTCAATAATACTTTATTTGAAAAAAAAAATTTAAAAGAATTCAAATTTGTTTAAAGGTTGAAGTGCTGACTTTTGATATAACTAAATAACTAGGTTATCTTCATATAATTTAAAAATATTTTGACATATTATGAACCGTTTTAAGCCAATTATAAGAAAACCATACAAATCGGGTGTTAAATAAATAATCTAGTGTGGCCACCAAATGACTTTCGCCATAAATATTGTATTCATGTCCGTATGTGTATTTGTGTTGTATTGTTGTTAATGACGTCTGTCAACATCGGTCAACATGACGTAAGTGACGTGTGTCTAAATCTAAATGACGTTTCATGCGAATGTTTATGAATATGAACAACCACAGCGTGCTTAAAAAAAATATTTTCAAAATTTAAAAAAAATCATAACTTTTTCACAGAAATTCAAGAGAATTGAGGCAAACGGCATTTTACTAAGAAAAATAAACTCTTTAACATAGTAAAATTTGAAAAAAAAAATTGTAGCCGTTTTCGAGAAATGTATATAAATAATAAAAAAAAGACAAAATATCTTGTCATATTAAATATGAATTCAGGTTGACTAACACAAATTCAATAAAGAACAAGTCAACGCGTATACTTCGTAATTTCAACAATATCCGAATGAAAACTGTTACAAGTATGAAGTAATGTATATGTCGAAGGCATAATGTGAAATCCGGCATTTTACAAAACGCCTTGGCACAAAACTATTAGCTTCATTTTTATTATTTATTTAAAAAAAAAAACTTTAACTAACCTTTAACCTGACCCTCTACTGCTGACCAAATGAATGAGGGTCAGGTTAAAGGTTGGTTAAAGCTTTTTTTTTTGTATGAATACAAATGTATGGGTCTAAGAAAAAGTCATAATTTGCTCGTTTTGCCGGCTTTTTATAAAATGCCTAGGCGTTTTATAAAATGCCGGATTTCACATTATGCCTACGACATACATATATAAATGGTAACTAGAATTCACAATATATACCGTTAGTTACCTACATAATTTGTGTTGTCTTATTTACTTTCCATAACCTCAACAGCTGTTCTAAATCTAGAGTTCTACGCAAAACGACGTGAAGGAGTCCTCTACAAAGATTTAACGATTACGAGTCTAAACATCACCCAACTCCTAAGAGTGTTACTTTAGATTTTAAAAAAAATTAAAAAATCTAAGGTAATAAGTATCTAACTACTCCTATGTACAGTAGGGTCCGTCACAATAGACAATAGACAAGATTCATCAAATGTCACAGCTAAGCTTATGTCAGTGAAACATAACATAAGCCTGTATAGTTAATAGTCTGTTTTAATTATTTCAATTGATTACAGCAATTTTTAAGTATCAGTACTAGCAAAAAAGAAATATTGCCTTTATAATACCCGTATGTCTTTTCACAATTTCTACCTAAAAACGTCCTAAATCAATTCTCCAAGTGACAAAAGCAACATAAAATCTATACCTTTAGAAAATTTCTTAGCAAAGAAAAACTTTTTTTTGCAGTTGTTTTTTTGTTAAAATTTTATATTGAACAAGTTGAATAAACATGTATTTGCTAAATCGGCAATGTAGCGTTTACACTTTTATAGGTGATATATTAGTTTACAAACAAAATTTATCGTTATTCAGAATATAAAAAAATGTTTTAACGAGGAATACAATTATTTGTATTTACGTTCTACTCGAAGTGTGTGAGTAAACTTATAACCTTCTTTAAAATTCGACTCTATAATTTAATTATATCTCTAAGCGTGAAAGACGATTTTAGGAAAACCAAAGTCGAGCCGGAATTTAATAGAATTACGAAAATTTGAAAGTAAAATTTACTTAATTATCTTGGGAGATAATTTTGTTTAACTTTGGGAAACTTTAAATACTAAGCATGCTATACTCAATTGCAAGGCATATCAAATTATGTTAATTTTAAAAGCAATACACACGTATTTTATAAATGAATTTTTTTTAAACTGTCAAAGTTTAATTGCAATTTGCAAATAGTGTGTTTTATATCGAAATAAGATAAATCAGGTATAAAGTTTTACATGGCTTACACTTATTTCTCTGTTTAGTTTAAAACTTAATCAAAAACATATGATACTAGAGTTAAGTAGCATTATTAATTGTCAAAATATACACAATATTCTCAAAAACGGATGTTTTTAATCCTTATAATATTATAGCTTTAACTAAAGCCTCGTTCACATGGTGACACTTTTGATACAAAAAATGCGGTAATTGACGTAAGTTTACCATACTTTTTTTTATATTTTGACAGCGCATATTTGTCATAATAGACAAACAACATAACATACATTTGTTTGTTATCGATTTCCAATTTATTATGTCCTCATTATATGTTCTTACGTTTAAAGAGCATTAGTAACAATATCCTTGTTTGTGGAACAAACGTATTTCTAAATATAGCGACTTTAAAATAATTAGTTGCTCTACACTACAACATCCGTTGCTGCAGTTACAAATGCGGCCATTTTTATTTTGATGTCACGACACTTAAATATGTATATCAAATTACGTGTAAGCAGGGTGTATAAAAATCATGATTTTTTTTTAAATCAAAAAAATCGATTTATTTGATTTAAATCAGATTTTTTTGATTTAAATCAAATGTAGGTACCATATTATCGAATTTAGTGACATATTCACATGCTATTTCTGTTTTGTGCTAATATATTATTTAATAACCAATATATTTAATTCATTGGTGAATTTTTGTCAAAATGAAAAATTAAATATAATGATTAAGAATTTTTTTAAAATCAGTGCTAAATGGTGATGTTTAATTAATTATATACAGGGTGAGTCATTAGTGCGGGATCAGTCGATTGTGGCTAAACTGCTTGAGATATGAAGTTGAATCAAATGCTATTTTATACAGTTTTTTCTAAACAACACAATAAAAATATTTTCAAATATACAGGGTGATTCACCTTTCTGGAACTAATAGCAACTTTTATATTTCAAATACAACACCCAATTTTTTATTTAATATTTTTGACCGCCTTAATTTTAGCTTTGCATCAATATAAAATACTACAGGTTTTTATACGGTGTTGTATAAAACATTAATTTTCTAAATTAATCAAGGTTTTAAGTCTTTATTTAAAAAATTCTCCTGAAGTTATTTTGAAGTACAGAGTTTTAATTTGGTATGGACATGCAGAAAAAAATTCTCTGTTCGCTCGATATGAAAAAATTTGAATCACACATACAGGAGTGTTTATAAATAGGTGGCAACTTCCATGATTTTCAAAAGCTCGTAACTCGATATTTTCAAATGCGAACCCCTGTATTTTTTTATGTCATCGAATTCGTCTTTAAAAGAGCTTCATATTTTGTTAAGTATGTCCTATACCCAAAACTCATACTTTTCGAGATATTCGACATTTTTTTTCAAATCGGTATTGAAGCAATAGAGTGCCATGGAAATTGAAAAAACTGACTGTTCACTTCGCTAACGTCAAAAACTTGTCATTTATTTTTTGAATTATTGCATTTTCACAATGAATATTACTTTACAAGAGCGAATTGATATGTTTTATTCACCATTTCGTGTATTTAATTACTAATAGTAATACAATTTTGTTTTATTATAAATATTATATTGTATCTACTCATATAATCTGTTATTTAAATTGATATATTTTTTTTTTAAATCACTTGATTTAAATCATGATTTAAATCAATTGATTTAAATCTGCTCAACCCTGCGTGTAAGCACCTAGTGCCGTGACATCGAATGTCAACTGATGCTGTGGCACCTAATGTCACGACGCCAGTGTCACCATGTGAACGAGGCTTAATACATATAATCCGATTATAAAATGAGAATAAGTATTACATTTCTATATATTTGTGTCAGTTTTTGCAACGACGCAATTAAGATTTAATAAAGAAAAGTATCTATCCTTAACAAATAGTTTAAACTAAATGTATTTTCATATTTCCTACTACTAATACTTTGAACATCTAGAAGAGTTCATAGACGAGATGCAGAATAGGGTCGATGTTTCCCTGGAGCTTGCACGTGTTTTCAAAGACCCTCTTGGGGGTTTTCTGTTACCCGGAAATTCGAACTTCTCAGACAAAGTCCACATACACATACACACGTATATAATACATCAACATCCGGGAGGTCAAGTTAGATATAAATCTCAAGTAAGTTGAACTTAGAAGTCAACTCTAAGTCCAATAATATCTTTTCGTCAACTAAAAACAATCCTGAATATCAACTTCTAATTGATTAAAGTTTATCTAATTTTTTTTTTTTTTTAATAACATTACATTTTACACAATCTGTCCTAGAGACGGACAATAAGTGTTTTAGTGAATTTAAAATTAAAAATAATTAATTGAAAAAATTTAAAATAATTAATTGACTTGTAGGGCTTATCCCAGTGGATAGTAAAGACTTGCCTAAGTAACAAATCTTACCTAAGTAACAAATCTTACCTACGTAACAATTAACTAACTTAAAAGAGGTTTCTAATTCTAATTTTTAGTCTAGCAATGCTAATCAAACCGGGTTGTGAGGTCTGATGGCTTGAACCTTTTTAGCCGCCTAGTTTCGCACTCTTTGTCCATGAGATTGTTTGCTAACTTGTTAGGGTGGACTTTTACTCGTTCACTGTATCTGGAACTAAACTTTTTTATTTCTTCTTTCACTGAAGGCACGCACAGATCACATTGTATTACTGCGTTGGGTACATACCAAGGTGCGTTCACTATGGTTCGAAGAACTTTATTCTGAAATCGTTGTATTATGTCAATGTTGATGTTGCTGGCTGAGCCCCAAAGCTGGATACCATAACTCCATATGGGCTTTAGTATTACTTTATAAATTAATAGTTTGTTCTCTAATGTTAGCTGTGATTGTCTACCAATCATCCAGTACATTTGCCGCAGTTTCATACCAAGTTGCTTTCTCTTAGTGAATATATGTTTTTGCCAATTCATTCTGCGGTCTAGATGCAGGCCGAGATATTTTACATGATCTAAATGTTGTAATTGTCGTCCATTTAGTATAACGGGTGGGCAATTGTCTTTTTTCATAGTGTACGTCACGTGTACTGATTTGTCTTCGTTAACTTTCATTTTCCATTTTTTAAGCCACAGATGGATTTTATTGAGGTTGGTTTGTAGGTTTTTCGTGGCTGCTGCAGGGTTTGGATGTGTTGCTAGTACAGCAGTATCGTCCGCAAAGGTCACTACAGTAGTTAGCCGAGTTGTTGGAAGGTCAGCTGTATATAACAGGTATAATACAGGTCCCAGCACACTTCTTGTGGTACACCAGATAGTATGTTTTGCAGTTCAGTGTATTCTTCTTTGTACTTGACAAGGTAATGGCGTTCTGTTAAATAAGATTTTAGTACTTCGTATAATTGGTGCGGCAGGTCCTTCTTAAGTTTATAGCACAAGCCCTCATGCCAAACTTTGTCAAAAGCCTGGCGTAAATCTAAGAAGGCGGCAGAACAGAACTTTTTTGTTTCAAGAGCATTGTTGATTTTGTTGACTACTCCATGTATTTGTTCGATCGTGCCATGTTTATTTCGGAATCCGAGTTGGTGGTTGGGTATTAATTGTTTCTCTTCAAGTATTGGCTGCATTCTTTTTAGCAGGATTTTCTCAAATACCTTTGAAAGCGTTGGCAGGAGACTTATGGGCCTGTACGACGTTATCTCTTCAGGTTTTTTGCCCGGTTTAGGCAACATGATTATCTGTGCTATTTTCCAGAGATTAGGGAAGTATCCTAATCTTATAGCCGAGTTAAATATTTGTACTATAGCTTTTATGCCTTTATCAGTCATTTCCTGCAACACTTTTCCCGTTATTAGGTCGAATCCTGGTGCCTTTTTGGGGTTAATTTCCTTTCTTATCGTGTATTTCACTACCCTCGCCTTCACTTTTGCAATAGGCGTATCCATCTGTACGGTGCTGCTAAGAATTCTTTAATTTCAGCTTCATCTTCGGGGATTGATTCCGATGTAAAGGGTTTGAATACATTTTTCAGGTGGTCAGCAAATGCGGCCGCTTTTTCCTTATCGTTTCTAGCTCACTCACCATCTCGGTGTTTAATGGGTGGAATGAATTGCTGCGGTCTTTTTAATTGTTTTGTAGCCTTCCATAATGAATAATCTGTTGTCTCCAAGTCCGTCAATTCACTAAGATATTTTTGAATGGATTGGTTTTTCAGGTGTAGTAGCAGTTTTTTTAAGTCTTTTGCGGCTTTGTTAAAAAAATTTTTATCCTCTTCTGACCTTGTTATCTGCCATCGCCTTCTTAGTTTTCGTTTATCCGCAATTTTTTGTTTAACTATTATGGGACATTCATTCTTTTTCTGTAGACTGTTCTGTTCAGGTGTAACCATCCACGCTGCAGCCTGTATGGTTTTAGTTAATTTAGTGACTGCTTCATCAACGTCTTCAGTCGTTTTGAGTGGAATTTTTAGAACAATAAGTTCATCTAGTTTTTCTTTAAAAGCTTTCCAATCAGTTTTTTTACTAAAGAGCATTGGATTTTTATGTATTTGCAGAACATGGGAATACATAGTAATAATAATCGGTGAATGATCCGATAAGAGGTCTAGGCTTGAATTGATTTTAAATTGGGCAGTGTTTACTCCTTTTGCGACACAGAAGTCTAATAAGTCGGGGATTTTCCTTTTGTCAGTGGGCCAATATGTAGGTTGTCCTGTCGATAGGTGGGTTAAGTTGCTACCAGTCATTGCTGCTAATAGTTCCCTGCCCTTGGTAGTTATTATCCTCGAACCCCATTGGGTATGCTTGGCGTTATAATCCCCTCCAGCAATAAATTTATTACCAAGTGTCTTAAAGAATTGCTCAAAGTCTTTCTTCTTATTATTGTATTTAGGTGGACAGTAGATTGCTGATAATCTCAGAGTACCAGTTGTTTCTTCGACTGCAACACTTGTAGCTTGCAAATGTTCTTGATCGTATTTGCATAGTTCGTAATGCTTGATGCAATTTCTGACTATAATGGCAGTACCACCATGCGCTGTTCCATCCGGGTGATTAGTATTATAGATTTGATATCAGGGTATTTTCATGTAACTTTTGTTGGTGAAATGTGTCTCTGCTATTAACATTACGTCGATTTCGTTGCTTAGTAAAAAGGATTTTATTTCTTGTGTATGTTGGCACAAGCCGTTGGCGTTCCATACTCCTATTTTAAGAAGCTGAGCCATATGGCATTTTATTGACTAGTGTAGTAATAAGATTCATCATTATTCCCATTTGGTTTATTAGATCTTTCATCATGTTCTTCAGTTCCATGATATCGTTTGTTTGTTGGGTATTATTTGCTGGGATTGGTTTATTTTCAGTATTGTTCAGTAGGGATTGTTGCTGATTCTGTTGCGTTACTTGTGTGTATGAAGTACCTGGTTGCACCTTTTGACCAAATGTTTTTTCTCTAAGCTTTGGGTACGTTTTTTGTTGTAATTGTTTATGCGCGATGCACCCTCTGTAATTAGCTGGGTGGTTTTCGTTACAATTAACGCATTTTACTTCGTTATTGTTTGTGTTCCTGGTACAATCTTTGGTAAGGCGGTTTTCTGTGCATTTAACACAGCGTGGGCTCTTGTTACAAAAGTTTTTTGTATGCCCAAATCTCTGGCATCGAGTACATTGTGGGATTTCCCTTTTTACGTGAGGTGCCTCAACCTGTACGCTCGAATTCATAAATAATTTGACTTTATAGATGTCTTTATTATTTTCTTTTTGTCTTAAATCAATAAAGAACATTGGTAGAGGGTTGTTTGTTCCTTGTTGTCTTATATTCCATACGTTTGTGACTTCATGTCCTAGGTCTTGGATGTTTTTCTTTATTAGGGCTGTTTCTGTGGAGGGGTGAATATTTTTTTAAAACAACTCGGAAACTCTTATCCTGTTTGAGTTTATACGTGTGGTATTGCGTGTTTTTTTCCTTTAATGCTTTAATAATGATTCTGTATACTTCGCTTTCTTTAGGTTGAATTTTCACTTGCTCGTTGTGTAAAGCTTTTATGATATACTTTTCTTTAGCTATTTCGTCCAGCAATTTTGTTAGTGGATTGATATTCATAACATCTGCTACAAATATTGGCGGCGGTTTAGGTTCATTCTTTATTTCTATTGTTTCTTCGTGGGGTTCTGTGTCCCCTTCTTTTAAGAGGCTATTAAATCTGTTACTTGTGGGTGTACTGCCTAGCCAGTAATCACTGATTTTAGCCTGTTTTTTGAGTTTAGCTACCTCTTCCGGACTTTTTACACTTTTTCTCTTATTTGTCACTTGTTCCCATTAGTCATCATAGTTCAAAGTAGTATTTGGGTTTGGCTGTACACCTATATTATAGTTGTAGGCGTTAGTTTGGGCCATTGTACCCGAACACTTAATATTATTTTGTTTTTACCATACAACGTACTAATTGCTGTATCAGGTCAGATGATAATAAACTTATGGCACTAAAAAGTGCCAAGGATATCACACGGTCACTTGATATCTCACAGGTACAGAGCGCGTTGAACACAACCATACACATCGAGATACAAACGCTGACTGAGGTTTATCTAATTGAGAAATAATAAAAAATAATTCATTTTGTTAAAGTTCCTTTGTATATTATGATTATATTGTAAGTCACTAATTAAATACAATTGCAAATCCCTTTGTTGCGACTAGTCAAATTAATGTAAAGAGTTTAACAATAGACGGGTGCTTTATAACGTCTTTGTTTAAATGTTACTAAAGATCGGAGTACGACGATGTAATCTCATAATTAAATTTAATTAGATGGAATTACGTGCAAAGGGTTAACAATCAGACAGACTACTAGATATACAAATAGAGTTCAACGATCTTTGAGAAAAATCATAGTAACAAATTAGATAAAATTAATAACTTATTTTCTATAGTACCTAATATTAACACACTATAACACAATAGATTTAATTAAAATAGGTTTTAACCAAAATTTTATTTAACGTATAACAACAATTCCATAGGAAACGGCTAGTCTGGTATACAGTTGAACGGATGAACGACGAGAGATTACTTAAAAAATTATGAAAGTGGACACCACCCCACAACAAATAAGGAGATTAACTAGACATGGCTGGAACCTAAATGTGAAAAAAGCCATGGAAGTAACAAGTAAGAGACCTTAAAGAAGAGGATGTATACGACGAAGGAATGGAGAAAGGGATGCGGCAAACGCCAAATAGAAATCGATGTGAATGAAATTATTATTAATTTTAAAGTAAGGAACAAAGTCAAAACTAGTTCAAATTCAAAAATGTTGCGACTTAAATCAATTATAAACGTCAAGCAAAACACTAAGAAGCAGAATAAGCAGCACTGAAAAAGTATCAAAAGAGATAAAACAACAAAACTATATGATAAACTTTAAAGAAAAAAATACGTGTTTTATTTTAACCAATTTATAATAATTACTTGATTATTTGTTTTAAACAGGAAGTTGTAATTTTATACACATATTTTGAACTCATTTTGTCAGTGTTTGATTATTTACGTGCAACACGTTTTTTTTACTACACCTATATGCAAAATTTTTAAATGATTTTTATTGGATCTGTAAGGTTTGTTTCAGCAACGCTTTGTACCATCCGATAAACTATCAGGTCCTGCGCAATATCGATATCGCGTTCCAGCAGCGTTTGTGATAGTCTATCGGACGGTGAGTGGGTTGTTCCAGCAGTTATCGGACTAGTTCACAAACTAGTTGCGGACGGTCAAAACAGTGTGTGAACGATAGCATGAACCAGCGCTGGGATTTTTACACGCATGCGCTGCTCACAACTAACGTGGCCTCTGCTAGCTATGCATGGCCCTCCCAATTTCATTTAGTACTGGTTTCTTAAGATGTTTACACTTGCAATGCGCAAATTTCTATAAACCCAATAGATACAAATGTCATTTATAGTTAGGTATATCGTTAAGGTGTTCCAGCAGAGGCTAATATGTACATTTATTAGTCCATAGTTAATGCATGTGCATAAACTAGTTCATGTACTAGTACACGAATTTGTAAAAAAAAAATGGCTGCATGAATAACGTATAGTTTTACCCTGTAAAGTAAATTAACATAGTCTTTTTGTTTCAAGTTTCCCTATTCATAATTTTATTTTCGTCTACATACTTGGTGAATGTGGTACCTACGTCTTAAATTCGTAAAATTGTTGTCAAAAATCTTAATTTGATTAAGAACACTGTGTCAGTCTATAAATTAGTTTTTAAGCTAGTGTAGCTGTATAGAAAAAGGATTTGTGTGAGTTTATAGTCTACGCAAGACCACCAAGCGTAAACTTTTAGTGTCCTGCTATAAACAGCGAAAGGAGATCTAGATTTTCTCAGCGTCTGCCAAGTTAAAGCTCAAGGAATCTTGTGGTAGGCTCAGGCGTAAAGAAATGTGTTACTAAATACTTACAACAGATATTAATTTTCTTATTTCTGTTCAAAGTTGCATTAATAGTAAAAGTAACTGTCTGGTTTATTACAAGAACTACGCGTTAATTTATTTATTTCTAATGTAGGCTTATCGTATATTGCTCCCCTCACCTAACCATTTACGCTCATTTTATGCTATTGCATTGGCGCACGGGATTTGGTAAATCCATTTACTTCAGTTGTACAAAAATTCAACTATTTAATTGACACTGTAGGGTTGAAAGTTTAAATCGACAAAATTTTTCATTTGTAAAAATGCTCTAAATTATATTTTCAATATATCGTATTATAATAACTTGGGAAAAACAGTAAACATGTTATTATAGTCTACCTTTTTATGTCCTTTATTGAACCGCCGGCTGAACGTTTATAATACGTAACAATACTAAATTTCAAACCATTTTAAAGACCTTTATGCATTGCTCAAATGACCTGAAATTTTAAAGGCGCGAATTTTTCTATGAGTAGAACAAAATTGGAAGTGACCATTAACATTTTAAAAACTGTATAATAAGGATGATTCTAATGCACAGTAAAGCAAAGTACAGTTATTAAATGTTAGTAAAAAAACATATAATTTTAAAAGAAAAGTTTTTAAAAAAGATAATGTTTAGAAAGCAATGGAAAATTTTGTAAGTTTAAAACAAAAGAAATTGAATGTTGTTAAAAATAGTACAGTGTTTTATGTTTTAAAATCTAAAATGGTATGACATGAAACGGATTAAAATAAAATAAAAATTTAATTTTTGTTACATCATGGTCAAATTTGATTTACTTTCATATAAATTGGAATTTTCACTGCTACTTTAACTAACGCCTTATTTTAAATTAAAACCATTTATTTTACGAAAACACTACCTACATTTAATTTTTCTACTTCAAATTTAAATTGAATCTCGTTTAAATTCAATCCAGCATTTATCAACAACGAGAATTTCCAGAACAACGTATCTCAAATGCAATTGCAATTTTCAATGGAAAGAGAACTTAGCTTATCATTTGATGGCGCCAATTACATGTGCAATTTCACGTAATATGTATTTCCTTGAAACGATATTATGTGCATTCCATCCATAGGCGCCGACTACACGGGGGCAACGGGGCTCGTGCCCCCGTACCGATTGAACGAGGGGGGCATCGCCCCCATGCGACATCGCAAAGGCTAACTTGTGCATATCAGATTTTAATTATGCCAAACAGCACATATCACGTTCGAATACAACTTACATTTAGTGCCAAACTTTGTTTTTTTGTCCATTCTGAGACTGAACTGAGACTATGTACCAATACCTATCTACCTACTTGTGCATCGTACATTTATCGTTCTCATTTCTTAACCCCAAGCTGTTAACAGTTGACCAGTTGTGTGCCATCATCCTTTCAAGTAAATTCCCGCTATTTAAAGATAAAATATATTTTTTACCAAAGCATTTAGTTAAGAAAATTACAAAATGCTTCGTACTTCAGATGTTATAGCAAAAAATATGAAAATGTCTTAATTCTTTTTTCTCTCGTAAATATTTTCTTTTAATCTGTTAGTTCTTTTCACTTTTTCCGGCAATAACAGTTAAGATGTTACTTTTTATAATTAATTTATATTTTATTTAACTATGTAATTTATTTAATTAGCATTTTGAATAAACTTTAATTTTGTACATATCAGGGCTCGAAACCGAAAAAAAAATTGGTCAACTGTTAACCGAAATCGAGAACTTTATTTTTATAAACGATTTAACTTATGAACCGGTTTTGAAAACCGCTTTAAAACCAGGTTTTTGTCATTATTTAGATTAGAAATACAAATTATGAAATAAAAATGCTCCTATCTAATTATAATTTTATAATATATGTACCTACAATCAAGCGTTCAGTAATAACTTTTGGTAAACTAATTTAGTACAGATTTTTTATTTTTTTTTAAGTAATTTTTATTTAAAAAAGGTTACCGTTTTTTGCCGTTAAAAATAACGGTTTCGGTTAAAAATCCCTTTTATGGGCAAAAAATAACGGTTAACCGTTTTTTTAAATAGTTTCATGTCCTGGTACCTATTGTAGTTAATGAGTATCTCCTGCCCCCCTAGCGAGTTTAGAAAGTCGGCGCCTATGATTCCATCGGCAAAATGATTTTTAAAAAACCATAAAAAAGCTCGGTACAGTCTCTTAGTAATCATGAAGCAAGCATAATAATACAATAAAATGTTATTAAAGCGTTGAGGAATCTTTTAATGTCTCAGAACTGCGCCTTATGCGAGCTATAAGAACAATAAAATTCAATTGAAAATTCCAGAAAGTGCCATATTGCACTGAAGCGTTTATATAATGCGTTATTATTAGATATTCTTTTTTAACATAGTTGTTCATGCGCTGTCTTAAATAATCATATAACGAAACCACTCATCCATTTTTTGTTTTTAACAATTACGCCTAAGAAAAAATTGCTGAATTTAAAGATTGTACATGCAACAATCGTATGCTCGGCAAGTATTTGTCAGAAATATCAATTAAGATAGATAGAACAGCTATAATTAGTTTTTAACTACCTTCAAACTAGTAGTTTTTATTTGATTCAAAGCATCAAACGTAATGCAAGTAAATACAATTAGGGAATGAAGTTTATTAAAATAAGATAGAATATCTACACCAATCTATAATGTTTGCCATCTCCTAAGCGTTTTACTAGCATTTACCTCTTTAAATTACATTGAATCTTCTATCGCTAAAATAAACATTGAAAGTACAAGAGTAAACGCCGTCTAAATTAATTATACTAATGTATTTTGAAGTGTAAGTTGAGTGTACTTGAAAAATATTCTGCAAATGTTTGTTGTTTTTGTAGAATTACTAGTTTAAGGTAAAGTGGGTCAAGCTAAATTTATTTAGAATGAAAAACGCGTACGAGTATTAAATATGTTTTGTAGTATTTACCTCAGAGATAATACACTTTACATCCTATACTGGCTGGAGTTCCACAGGGAAGTGTGTGAAGCCCTACATTGTATCTGCTTTATACAGCTGACATGCCTACTACACGATTAAATACAATAGCAACATATGCCGATGACACCGCTGCGCTGTCGTCACATACTGATCCTACAAGAGCTTTTCACCATCTACAGATTGCACTAAATAAGATACAAAACTGGCAAAAAATATGGAGGATGAAAGTAAATGACAAGAAATCAAATCATATAACTTTTACCAACAGAAGATAAAGCTGTCCCGCTGTAAAGTCTGTTTTATACTATACTATTTTTTCGTTTAAGATAATCGTATACGATTTTTAATACAAAAATTTCGTTCAAAAATTTAGCATGGAAAATATGAACCATTTACATTGTACTATTTTTTGGTACTAAAACTCCAGTATATTTTGGTTACTTTTTAGTAACTTTTATCATATTTTGTTGGCACCTTCAGTAACCATGTCAAATGTTCAATTTGAACACAGAACAAAAAGCGAATTATTTTCAAATTTAACGTATATAACGCTTGTCCCAGTCTACATATTTATTCCTACAAAATAAATTGTGAGGGATACAAGGATATAACGGTAATAAGTAGTATTTAACATCGTTTGATTGTTTCAGTTAACCTAACCCACAAATGACATGCGGTCAGATACAGTTACAGTAGAATACGCATGCGCCCATTGGACGCATTTAGGGAATGTAGTAATTTCGTACGAATTTTTCGTTCAAGATTTTTAATTTCTGATTGACACCGTACTAGAAAATCGTAAACGATTTTCTTAAACGAAAAAATAATATAGTATAAAACAGACTTCACAATTTAACTGACTAATATAGAAACAGTAAAATATCTTGATATGCACCTCGACCGGAAATTAAATAGGCGAAAATATATATTTGCAAAAATAAAACAGCTGTATTGGTTGATAGGTAGAAGGTCCTAACTATTAGTGGAAAACAAAGTGTCATTGTACAATGAAATACTGAAAACCATATGGACATATGTTATACAACTTTGGGGAACGACAAGCAATTCCAATATTGAAATACTGCAAAGATTTCAAAACAAGGTTTTTCGTCTAATCGTAAACACCCCCGGCATAGCCCAAATCCCGTCATCCTACGTGACTTAAAAGTGCCTTCAATAAAGCAATAGGTCAAACTATTTGGTCAAAAGTAGAGAACGTTTAAAAGTGCACTGCCATATTATGCTCGCCAACCAATTGATGGAAAACAACCCAAAAGTAAGGTGATTGAAGCGTTTCAGACCTACAGACCTACACTCAACTACTCTTACTTTTTACTTCTTAAAAGCTCTTAATTAATCTTGTTTGATGAGGACTTTCAATAACAACATCAAACCAATACTGTTATATGAATGTGAGGCCTAGGCAGTATCGAAATAGGGAATTAGGAAAATACAATCAACCAACAACCTTTTAAAAAGGATTCTGAAAATATACAGCTTGAACCAAACAAACTATTATTTTTTTTAAATTTAAATAATGTTGTCATCTAGTCTTAGACTAATAAGTAACTTAGTTCTATTCCTAATATACTATAAAAAAAAGTTAAGATCTAAGAGTCACCCATTGATCTCTCTTATCTGTTCTAGCATTTGGCACTATATTCTTGTGCACTAACACAAACACTGACTGCTTTTTATTAAAAAAACACTTGTTAACACTTTTTTTAAGCACTAACAGTGTCACACTATACCAGCTCAAGGGTGTTTTTTTCTCTTGAGTCTCCTGACTATATTTATGTTCGAGAAGCTGGATAGCCACGATATTCACGTGCTGCAGTAGTCTTTTTTCGTCGTTTCTCGAAAACTTCTGAATTTTACTGTCCACAAACTCTACCCCAAGGTCCCTATGAAGATCATCGTTTCTAATGTACTAGGGTGCATCTACGATGTTCCTTAGTACTTTATTTTGAAAAGTTTGTATTACTTTGATGTTGTTTTTTTTGGACAACCCCAGAGCTGTATACCGTACGTCCACACTGGTTTTAGTATCTGCTTGTATAGTAAAAGCTTATTATGTACTGACAAAGCGGAGTTTCTTCCTAAGAGCCAGTACATTTTTCGATATCTAATACCCAACTCCTTTTTTTTTCTGACAGAACTTTCCACCGAAGTTTAGTGTCAAGTGTTAGGCCGGGGTATTTGGTTGTGTTGGCGTATGGTATTATCTGACCATTATTTATGGTTACCGGAGCGTATTCTAACCGTTTGTTGGTGAAATCGATATGGACTGACTTGGTTTCGTTAAGTTTTATCCTCCACCTTTTTGTCCAGCTTTGAAATTGATTGATGGCTGTTTGTAGCTTGTTTGCTGTTTCTTCGTTGCTTTTGCCGACAGCTAGGATCAAACTCAAATTATATTTTACATCAGAAAACAAAAATGGCGATTGATAGGACATATTTTAAAGAAAGAGGATGGAGATATTACCAGGGAAGACCTGAAATTACCATCAACAGGAAAACGATGTAAAGCAAGGCCAGCCAATACGTGTAGAAGAATAACTGTCAAAGAATTAAGAACAGCAGGAAAGATGTGGAGGAAAGTAAACAAACTGGCTAAAAATAAACAAAAATAGAAGAGCTTTGTGGACCTCCAATGCTTTGGAAGGGAGTAAAAGGAATTTATAGATATTGCAAAAAAAACATTTTGTTGATTTGCTCTTAACACTGAGCAACTTTAATCATTAAACAAAATTTAAACTGTATAAAAAGCATTAATAAATTCATACATTTTAAGACCTGCTGTGTACACTCAAAAAAACTTTAAAATTAAACTAAATCTAGTTTAAATATTAATCTGATCGTTATAAAACACGTTTTGTACTCGGAACGTTTCATTACGTTTTAATCTCCTGCAATTTAAAGTTTTAGTATTTTAATATTATAAAATTAATTTCAAACTTAAATAAATTTCGAAACCCAATAGCTTTACTATTAGATAAAATTGTATTATACTTCCTACCTTGAGCAAACTGAAGCTTTAAATCACTTTATTTAAACATTAATTTACTTTTACAACAATGATAGTCTATAGGATCACTAAAAGCTGTCCTACATTACGACGTTTTGTGTTGCATAATAATATATACTTAAAACTTACTCCATTTTAGATATTGTAGGGTAATATACAAATATAACTTCTCATCAAACTCGTTCTGGATTGTGACCAAACTGTAAATTTATGGAAGAACTTTTGTTTCGAAAGTTAAGTTTGTGTTAAACCTGCAACTTTTCCTCTTAATATTGTTTTATTAGAAAAGAAGTGATGGCTTTGCACAAGTTCGTTGCATAAATTTGAATTCAACACACAAGTGACGACAAATTCTACCGCGCTAGTACTTAAATTTTTTTTAAATCGTTACTTTAAACTTTACTTTAAAAATCCGCATATTTTTATACTTAAAGGAAATTAAAATGAGCATTTTTACAATACGTATATGTAATAATTATATGTAATAGCTGAATACGACTATTTAAATAAACATCATTCCCCTAACAACTTTCGTAAAAATTACCTCTAATATTATACCTACAATAATAAAAGGATATTATTATAAAGAAGATCTCAAAGACATCTGCTTAAAATTTCAGCACATTTTTACGTTTTGATTTTTCTGCAGCGTTTGATTAAGTTTTAAACCCAAGTTTTTTTATGTAATAACCACGTTTTCTGTTTAACAATTCAGTGCAAATAAAACAAATTTCGTCTACCGCAGGCGTTCCCAACCTGTGGTACGCGTACCGGTCCCGGTACGCGAAGTCAAGCTACCGGTACGCGATAAACAAATGAAATATTTTTTTTTATTTTTTTTATATAGCATCTATGTTATGTGATGATATCACATGCGTGTAAAAGAAGAAGAAGATAGTGACAGATTTGTAGACACATATGTACATTTAAAATAATTATCGGTTTATATCGGGTGATCGAAAATGATTGATGTCCGCTAATTTCAGACCGAAAATAAAATAACCAATCATTGCTTAATTTTGAGTCTGATGTTCGCCTTAAACTGATCAAAATTGAACTAAATATTTCTACACTGATAAAAAGTAAACAGGCGCAACCCTCGCATTAATTACAATAATTAGAATTATTATTATATCTATGCAGGGTGTTTCTTAAATACTGCAAAAACATTCAGGCGGTGATTCCTTATTGAAAATTAAACGGGTCTTTCATATAATTTTTTTTTCTTAGATGTCTCTTTTTGAAGCTACACCCCCCTAAAGAGGAGCGTAAAATTAGGTTTCTATTTTATTTCTCAAATTTGGATAAATGTAGAAGAATGATATTTGATAGATGTTTTATACTTACTAAAAGGTTTCCCATAGTAATATTTTCGATCATCTGCCACCTTCACAGGGGGCTGAAAAATGCGACCCCTGTTGTTTTTTTTTCAGAACTTTTTGGTGGGTTGAACTTTTGCAATTTTAAACTTTTTTTTTTGGAAGATTAATTTATCTACAAACTTTTTCTGTTTTTTAGTTGTTCTCGTAAAACCTACTATTTTTAAGTAAAAAATAAAACAAGTCAACATGATCCATCAAATATTTCAAGATAACACGACTCATTTTGGTGGTTGCCATTGCCATAGTTTGTTTTATTTTGTTACTCAAAAACGGTAGGTTTTACGAGAACAACTAAAGAACAAAAAAGTTTCTAAATAAATCAATTAAAAAAAAAAAGTATTGCAAAATTTTAACTACCTACCAAAAAGTTCTGATAAAAAAACCAACCGGGGTCGCACTTTTCAGCCCCCTGTGAAGGTGACAGATGATCGAAAATATTACTATGGGAAACCTTTTACTAATTGTAAGTATAAAACATCTTCTTAATATCAATCTTCTACATTTATCCAAATTTGAGAGATAAAATAAAGCACCCCCCTTTATTTAACTCAGAAAGGAGATATCTAAGGGAAAAAAATTATATGAAAGACCCCCTTAATTTTCGATAAGAAATCACCAACTGAATTTTTTCGCAATATTTAAGAAACACCCTGTATATGATACACATGCATTTATATTTAGATTAATAAAAGTATTTACGAATTAAATTGTTTTTATTACAATTGTACATATAGCATTGCAATCTTTTCCAAAATATTTACCTAAAAAAAAAGGTCATCCATTGGGAATTTAGGAAAGTTTTATTGTAGGATTAGTCTTTTTTTGCTCGAAAAAATATTTGAGAGAGACAAGCGACAAAAAAAAGTCATCACTTGAGAATTCAGGAATTTTTTTTGGGCCCGTTTTTCCAAAAATATTTACTTACTGGTACGCCGCCATATTGTCTGCTACAAACCGGTACAATATCTTAAAAAGATTGGGAACCTCTGGTCTACCGCATCCTGAATGCAATTTTTTAACCCATTCGGTCATAATTTGTTTCTTTTGTCCATCACTATCATTCTCTTTACGCTTACGGTCTTTGCCTCTTTGTAAACTTCTATGTGTTGGCATATGTTTAGATGGCCATACCAAATCAATTGTTCTTCGGTTTACGCTTTTCCGTTTTCCTCGTTTGTTACTTTATCCATGATCGTTATTTGACATGATCTTCTAAAGATTTAGATTTACTTCGCTAAGATTTCGTCTCGATAATACAGGGTGTCCCAGATAACATTTCCAGCATGGCGATTTCGCTTATTATAAGACATACAGGTTTGCTTATATTAGATGAAATATTCCTAAGTATGTTCCATTATTGAATTATTTCTTGGTTAAATGTCTTGACCAGTTTTTAATTAATTTAAAAAAAGTCCAATCACACTTGTCAAATTGTTTTATTACTATTAGTTTTTTGTTCACGTATTCAGCATTATGTTCGTCTTCTGTTAAGATTTTTTGATAATCGAAGATTTAACTTGCTATTGTTAGCCATAGTTTTCTCCATAAGTTCATCGATGTAAAACACATTTTCTATACACGATCTTCCTGAACGAAAACAGTTTTAAATTTCTTCAACCGTTTCCTCAGCTTCAAGTCTTTGTTGTGATTTGCTCATTAATTCGGTCTGCCTATCGATAGTCCCCATGAGACATTGGTTAATAATGGAAGTAAAATATTACAAGACAATGTATTTTTCATTACCTCAAGAGGTATGCCTTTCAGACCGAGTGATTTATTTCCATGGTTTTTTTACTTCATGGCATACAATTCTCTTTTCTTCAATAAAACTTTTCGGTAACTTTTACATCTTCAAATGGCTGTCGATTATCTGTCAGAAGATTTTGATAATCTTTTAGTCACTGTCCTGTCCAATACTGTTAAATTTGTCGTGTTCTTCTTAGACCTATTGTTCTTTTTAAACTTTAGGTTAGTGTGAAAATTAAAGTTTGCTTTGTGGTTTAAACAAATTACTAGAATTACGCTCTCTAACATCATGTAACTTGGATTATATTCTAATGCTATTTGCATGAACAAAAATATAGTCTTTAAAACTTTGATTGAAAGCTTTCAAATATGTGTGGAGCTATAAGTTTTTTTCTGTTATATAATTTTTTTACAACTATTGTTGTCGACATTTACAATTTATATTGAAATTGAATAGCAATATTACAACAAATTTGTTTCATCTAAAATCTAAACTAACAGCTTGAGATTGCTACGGTTTTTATTTTTATAGTTTCACAGCTTACCGCTTCGTCAATTGTAGCAAATTCTTGCTGTTTATGCTGAGTTTCTAATCAGTTATTCTTTTAATAGAAATATTATAGTATTAATCAAATACATTAGAACAGTTTTAAATTATTAAATAACTTTCTTTATCGAAGTTGGCGGAAACGATTGACTAAATTACAGCGATATACCTGAAATTCTACTTATACTTGAAATGTAGGTTGAAATCTCATACATATGAATAGCGTAGTAAACTACTACACCTTCAACGGTGATCCAAAATTAGCCATGTGGAACAATCGACCCTCTATAGCCACAAATAGTCTGGAGAGTGTCAGGACTTCCAAAGTGTTGCTAATTTCCATGTAAGCCTCACAATTTACTCTAACCCGACACTTCGTGGACCTTTCAAGCAAGGTAGGTACACAATTCCTTTGTGATAAATGTACAACTCGTTTGCATGATTGAGCATTTACAAACTTTATTTCTTGTAGTTTCTCATTATTATAGGTTTGAGAGTTAATTTAGAAACCATAAACATTTACTTTTGACTTGTTATTAAATTCCGTTTAATATATTTACTTTAGGGGAATATGAAATTAACAAATTTGGTTTTAATTATGGGTATATCGGTAAAACCAATAAAACAACAATTGTCGAGGTAAAAGAAATAGGTCCCCTGGTCCACTTAAAAGAAAAAAGATGATATACAATTATGTAGTAACTTTTTTTATACCAAAATAATTACAAGATTCTATACTACCAATTTTAAGATTACCTCTCTTCTTATAACTACAACTGATGAAGAGACGGCAGTCTAGAAACTAGTTGGGCAATTAGATAAGAAATATTCGGAAGAAATGTAATCGATTTTAAATTAAGTTTTTTAACACGTGTTGAACATTTTTAAAATTGTCTTCCAAAGAAAAAGGCATGAGATAAAATAGCAAAAAATATTTAAACCAAACAGAGATTTTTAAGTAGAATTTTTGTCGCGAATACCCAACGGCCTTGTTAACTTTTTGAAACTACGAAAGAAAATAATAGCAGTCTGAAACTTTTAATGGAAAAACTTTAAATCAAGTATAAAGATCATGCCGGTTGTCTGTTAGCATATATGTTTTCATATTTGTGTGCATAAGACACTGAAATTATGTAAGGCAGTGTGTCTAAAGTTTAGACTCTAAACTATGGCTGATGCAGTAAATAAGTTATTGACAAAACTGTGGTGAATTTTGATTTTAAATCGATGTTAATCCGGTTTTTAAGACAAAAATATGTGAAAAATAAATTGGGCTAAATGTATTATTATTATTTTGAAATTACTATCAAAAAATAAAATACTGCAATAAACAATGCAGTGATTTTATGTATTGTGACACCCCGCCTGAGATCAATTATTTTATTTTACTTTATGTTATTTCATTTACTTTTAAATGATTAACATGGCAACAAATGTTGATGCATCAGTTACAAAAACATTTAACACTTCAAAAGGGCCAAGTTAGAGGAATTCAACTTTAGTAAAACACATTAACGTTAAAATATTACGGTCATAACTTGGGTACTACAACGCCAGCATATGGGTTTCGTCAATCAACAAACGATTTGTTGATAAAGTTGTACATCATAAGGTTTGTTCCAAACGCAGTTTAAAATCGATCCTTGGATGAATGCATGAACTGTTTTATTCGCATGCGTGAACTATGTACTAAGAAATTTACTGCACAGTATTAAGCCGTTGTTGGAACGCTTTTACGACTAGCCTAACTGCAAATGACATTTGCGTCTGTTGGGTTCATACAAATGTACGCATCGCAAGGGTAAACACCTTAAGAATCTAGCACTCAGTGGGGTTGAAGACCGATGCATAGCTAGCTGAGCTCACGTTAGTTATGAACAGCGCAGGCGTGTAAAAATCCTGGGAACAATTCATCTTTCAGTTAATGTACTGCTCTGATCGTCCGCAAACCCGTTCATGAATTATTTTTAGTGTTGTTGGAACGCATTACTGACCGTACGGTGAACTATCAGAGACTGTGTTGGAACGCGATATTGATACTGCGCAAACTCCTGATCGTTTACTGTACCGTGCAAGTAGCTGTTGGAACAAACCTATAAGTAGAACAAACTACTCACACATATACGTGAGAATGGCAAAGATGCAACTACAATAAAAAAGATATAGCAACAGGGAACTTGAAATCTTGGAACAGTCGCACTTGGATATTTAAGAAGCAACCACCGAGAAATGTACAGCCGGTCGAAAAATAAAGGAGTTTGTTGTTAAAATTGTTGTATTTTATTTGTTTTTTACTGTGCAATAATTGCCCTAGACCTGTGTACTACGTAAAACTTTTGAGGGTCCAACCACCTTACAAAGACGATCACGACCCATAAATAACAACAATAAATATAATACTAATAAGTACTCTGCCACAACGGTGCGGTCTATATAAAGTACGGTCTATCACAGTATACTTAATACAAAAAAATTGTATTAAGTTTGTCGATAAACAGCCAAATAAAACAATGAAGTTTGTTTGTTAAGCTTTTTTTTTTATATAAAGCAAATAAGTGCCACATTTAGAATAACCGGCTCATATGTAAAAATTAAACTTTAATAACTCGTGCCAATTCTGCGCTTATTTCTTATGTAAAAAATTAAATTCCAAGGTGTATTTAATATCTTAACAATAAAAATGGATTCAATACCGTTTATAATTTAAAATAAAACCATTTTTATCGTACGCGTGAATAAAAAGAATTCTCTATGGCTATGCATTACTTCAGTCTCTCATGCTTAAGACACGCAAAAATTGAGAACACTGAAAGCTTTTTCTGATCACTTTTAAATTTTCTAACATGTTATGTATGCATGCCTTGTCAAGTTAGTTAACCGTGCATATCAGCCAAATAGACAACTAAAGAAGTAATTAATTCCACTATACATAATAATAATAATGCTAAATCAACTTGCTAACAATGGCCAGATGAGCAGAAACGCAGAATTTGATCTTCCAATACTATAATTTAAGTCCACAGCGTGTAACTGACAACTAAATAATGATGTAAGGTAATTCCGAGACAGATGTCCTACCTCGGAAATGGGATATTGATGTAATTCCGTAAATACGGTGAAGTTTTTGAAGACATAAGGTAATGGAAATATTGAAATAAGCGGATAAATTGTTCTCACATTTTTATTTTTGTAACGAATATGGAACATCTCTGCCGCCTTTAAATTTAGAATATCGTCCAAATTTTAAATTGAAATTATCCAGTGCTACCAACAGAAAATATTTTAGCCCGAGCAAAAACAATTAAAATTGAAATAAACACTAATTAGTGGTCTAATTTACAATCAAGTTGAAGTAGTAAAACTATTTTTAATCGACATAATCCATTTTACAACCAGTTGTACCAAAAAATTCGCTATAAATGGGCCGCATTAGTCAAGAAAAAAGTTGTTTTAGTAGAATAATGCGCTATATTACAAATTAATTGGCCGTGCGCCCTATTGGCCAGACCTAGCCCAACAGACTTAAGTTTGTTTCCGAACATGGAAAAAAAAGAATTTACGCTGATGTGGCACGTGTCGTTTTTCGAATTAATTTCGACAACAAATGCCTATTATCAGGAGTTGGACAAATTGGCCTACAGACTTGTTAATTATATTTGAAATGTGTAGTGAGCTAAGAATAAAATAAGTCGTAATAATCAGTTGTGCAACAGTTTGAATGCGAGAGTCATAATCATTGATTTGTATGAAAAAGCGAACATACACAACTGATGCACAACTGTTAATTTGGGCAATTAAACAGTTAGTGTCTTAACAAAAACTGAACGATTTCGCGACAGCTGTTTTATGTCGTATAGGTTTGAATTTCGTCCACCTTATGATCTCAAAAGGCGCTGACTTGCAATTAATTAGTTCTGCAACAGTTTATTCTGCGAATGGCTAAGCCGCGCTCACATACGCAAAACTAAATTAGGAGTCACATAAATGCCAGCACACAAGCAACTAAATTGTTTGGTTCAACGTGAATTTGTACAAGTAAGCTACGGTGTGTGCTCTTGAGATGATAAGGAGGACAAAATTCAATCATACACGACTCCAAACATTTGTACGAAGTCACGCAATCGTTCACTTTGTGTCAAGACACCCAGCAATCAAACTGTTGCACAACTAATAATTGCGTGGCTGCGCCCAGTCTTATTGGGAACATTCGTGGCAAGTAGGTAATCAGTGTTTGCTTTCAATTCTTAAAAAACTTATTTATCGTTGCCTTTTATACACTAAAGAAGACTAACAATTAACCTTAATTTATCCCGATGCATTATTAGCTCAGTTTCGGAATTGATCCCATTCTGTTACATTTTTACAATATAAATCTTAAACTACTATTGGGAATTTTAAAATCTTTGTAATTAAGTTTAACTTTTACCCAAATTAATACTAACTACTATAAATCAAACAAAATTGTCTTATAAAATTATTGAGCTTTCTAACAATAATAAAAATTATTTACGGAGTTTTGCGAATAAGAAATTCTTAGCACGAAGTGACTTTTTTGATAAATCTGTGTAATAACCATTGAAACCAACGCAATGGCTTTAAATCGAACCAAATAAAAGTAATTGAATTTTCATTCTCCAACAACCTCCAGTAACGAGAAATCTAATTTAAAAAGTTTTTTGTTATTTGCTTGTTCAAAACAAAATATTTCTGTACCTCTTTTGATAACTTTTTGAATACAAGATTACCATAAATTATAACCAAGACGTTTGCGTATCCTCATATAAACTGTAGACTTTTTTTAAACTGCAAAAACAACCGTATTATCTATTCCAGAGATACTCAACCGGTGGTAAGCGTACCACCAGTGGTACTTTAGAAAGAAATAGGTGGTACGCGAAATAGGTATAATGTATTTGATACAAGATGTTAGATTGTTTATTTATAATAACTTAATATGTCGCGGCAGATTTTTTTGTATGGTGGTGACACTAAAATTTTTGAGTGTTTTTTCAATTGTACGCGGTAATTAATAGGTTGAAAACCGCTGACTATTCGGTTCATTAAACGCAAGTTTGATGATGGCAGTTTTTAGCAAAGATTATGTTTTTAAGCAAGACAAAAAAAAAGTTTTTAATAGTGTTAAAATAAATTTGAAAAATGCTGTTAAAGTTTGTAAGGTAAATAAATATGTTTTATGGCCAACAATAAACTTAGAAATCTTTTGGCGAATTTCCAAAAGCGTTTTATGGAAAATATAAATTTTTCGTATTTTAGAGTACCTACTGAAAAATGTTTATTGAAAACTGTTGTTATTAGAAAAGACAGTTGAATACAATTGAAGACTTAAGATTAGCTTTTTTAAGGACAATTCATCAAATAAAAAGAAATATGGTTAGGAAAACATTATTATCTACAAAATGCAGATCTCAAATTTGTATTGCCCATGTTGTAATTAAGATTTAATAGTAATAGTGAAGTGAGCGAAAAATCATAAATTTTTATAATATGCAAAGAATATCTTATCTAAATTATTTTAGTTTCGTTTTCTTGAATTTCATAGTAAACCTAGTTAATTTATGTAATGTTTTGTTTTTCTTTTCAAATTTCAAATGTCAAAACTGCATTAAAATCGCCTTGAAATTTTGCCCAACTTTGCTATTTTAACTCACTATGTAACTCTTATAATAAAAAGTTACCCATACAACACATGAGATTATTGTAACCCTGTATATGACAGTGTAAAAAAAAATTGCGTTTTTTAAATGTACTTATCCAATTCTCTTTATTTTGTAGTATTGGTTCCAGAAGTAAAATTTTATTTATTTATTTTGATAAAATCCTTAAATATTTTAAATAAAAATTATCACAAGAAGAGATAAATTGAAGAACAAGTAATTAATATGCTAACTTCATGGAAAAAGAAAAAAATCACAACTTCTACTTGGCATCAAGCAATTTCAGCAACTACAAATATTTTACACAGTTGTAAAATTCTCTGCATGAAATTCTTTTCAAATAAGCTTTATCACAGAAAGTACATTTTAATTTTTAACATAACATATTTTAACATTAAATACCTTAAACCATACAAGTAGTTTTTCAGTTTTATTACTTTTTCTTTTAATAATAAAGTGAGTTAAAAAAGATTTTAGGGTGTTAAATTTTTTACTGCTTTAATTGGGATTATGTTATGGTAGATAACATCTAAATTCTCAGTTTTCATCTTCATTACAGCCAACCATAAAACAAGTATTTTTACAGGGCTATTAAAACATGAAAAGAATAAAAAGTTTTGCCACAGCAGTTGCAGTTTCATCGTACGTTGTTGCACAGATTTTAATGGTCTTAAGTAACCACATTAATTTTAATAATAATAATAATTTTAATAAAGTTTATCAGAGAATAAATGTTACAAATAGATTTGCATACACAGTGGATAGCAAACAAATGAAATAATTTCGGAGAAATATAAATAATAAAGAATAATCAATATTTTAAATAAAACACAAGTAGGTACAAATATTAATAAAAATTAAAGATTTTTGACTGTGAAACGTTGGCTTTGTGGATGATCTTTATGGCACATACGACAAGTTTTCAAATTTTCTTGTATCTGTAGGGACTTGAGAATATTTTTTCTCCCAAAGTAAAAACACTCTTTAAACAATATGTCATCTAAATCAACACAAAATTCAAATATTTTTAACTACCTGCGTTTCCAATTTTTCCGCGGCTGGGCCATCGACGTTGTGAAATGTAATTATCGGGACCCTAATACGTCGCTTCACACAAAGGTGCGTTAACAATGGTTCATATGAACTATGTGCCTCTATTATCTTTTGAAATTCAAGCTCTTTTATTTAGCACTACTCATAAATTACATACAAATAATGTAGTTTTATGGAATCATGTTTCCCTGGATTAAACAGACCGTTACAGAGATCATATCAACAAGATCAGGGGTCGCAAACCTGTGGCATGCGTACCAGAGGTGGCACGTAAGAACATTTTGTTGGCACGCAGAAGATTTGTACAGTTTTAAATTTATAATGCATTTATTTAAAAAACCATATCAGTGCGAGTAGCTTAAAGGTAAATAAATAATATACTCGTAACTAAGTGCTAATAAAACATTTAAAACCAAGTTGAAAATATTTAAAAGTAATAAAATTTTCAAGAATTTAATCTGTTCCCAACTAAAAAAAAAGTCACGTTTGAGAATCTATGAATAAGACCATGCAATTAAACCTAACACAATAGCTTCCGTGTAATACAGTTATTATTGAAAACATTTTCGATCAGTTTTATTCAGAAACAAAAGTTTATTGTCCTAAGAATCAATTTTGAACAACTAAAATAATAAATTATAACGCCGGAAATAGTATTTTGAAAACTTAAATCAGGAGTCGGCAAGTAATTTTAAGTGGGGTCCGGATACTATTGAATTTTTTTATCGAGGTCCAGAAAAAATTATACTCATAATACTTACTACCTAGTTTTAAATTTTTATTTTGACTGATTTAAGTAATTATATAAAACACTAGGTGGGTATTCTTAAAAATTAATGTGAGAAATTACACCTTGAATAGGAAGGTAAGTTATTTAACAATATTTGGCGGTCCAAGTTTCGACCTTCCACGGTCCGGAATCGGACCGCGGTCCGCCTGTTGCCGACCCCTGACTTAAATGCTACTCTGGAAAATGATATTTTGACCTAAACAAATTGCCAGTGGCTTCATTACTGTACATTTATTAAAATATAGTATGAATATGTGACGCAAATAATTGTTTTTTTTTTTTACACACAAGCCGACCTGGTTTATTTTAGGCGGACAAAATCGGATAGAAAAAATTCTTAAATTTTTGGTTATGAAAACGTTTTATTACTTTTAATAATAACGTCCCTGTAACCAATAAATAGGCCATAAATCCAACCTCTGTGCATATACAAGTTTTTACGGATAGGTTTTTTAGGTTTGATAGCCAAATTAAGTATTTTATTATGATCAACTTTACAATCTCAAGAAAACACTTTTTTCATTATCATTTTTATTTTATCAAATATTAAATCTTTTGTTGTGCAGAAATGTTTCTGAGCTTAATTTAGTTTAACTTTGCTTTAATTTTTTTACTTTTTAATGTTTGTCTGGTTTGTTAGATATGCAAATACAATAATCTTAAAACTTTTTATAAAATAATACATATTTAACTTGTTGTGTAACGTGTTTATATGTTATGTTGTTAGTAACAACTTGTTACTATATCTTATCTGTTAAACCTTCCATGTAAGGTGAACGTTATTTTTATTAGTGTTGTTAGCCGTGTTAACTTTGCTAAGTATTTTATTTATATGTTTTGTTGTGTAGCCAAAGGTTTATCAGGGAAAAACTTAAAGTTGTATTTCGTCACAAATTATATTGGTTTAAACAATAGCCGCCTTTACACACAGACGCTTTCCTGCATGATTGAGGGGCGTGTATGGTTTCGCGCGAGAAAGATTTTGTGTGTAAAAGGAGTGCAAAGGCAAATGAAATCGTGTACGCGCAATCCTGTGCGAGTATGACTCTGCACAACATTTCACAACGCGGCGCGCTTTATCTCACGCTAGTGGTTCAAAACGTGCACACTGGCATCCGCCTGTGTTCAAAAAGATTAATCACAGATTTTATTTATTTATATTAATCTAATCCATGTTTATGGAAAGCAAAAAGCGTCGAATACAAAAATAGAAAATTGCGGGATGCAGCTTACTGTAAAATCATAGAATTTTGCAAGGCACAAGGTTTTCTTGACGCAAATTGGGATTTCGTTGTCAAAAGAATTCAGAGTCTAAAGAGGCCCTTTAGAAAGAAATTTAAAAATCCTGTGAAAGCCAAAGAAGCGGATGTGGGACTGAAGAAATGTTATACTTCGCAAATATATTTTAAAATCATCAGGATGATTTTCACGCAACAAATTTAACAAGGGTTGGTGACCAAATCATCGTCTGTATTTTTGACCCAAAACCTCCGTTTCCGTCTTCTGTTTTTTAACATTTTAATCAAACCAGCAAAAACCACAGCTAGTGCGATATTTCTTCTGTGAGCGTCCATTTCTTACGTAAAGAAAAATTAACAAAACCTCGCACTGCAGCTAAAGGTGTGCAACTTGCAGGCGTTCTACGGGATTCAGTATCGTCAAGAAAAGCGAGCATGATTCAGCTTTAAGGCCTCTACTCACCAACCAATTTGTCCGGACAACCGACCGACCATTCCGATAAATTGTTTAATTTTAATGTGTAGTTGTCCAACACGACAGTTGGAACGGTCGGGTGGCCAGACCATCCAACAAGCCAATCGCCCCACCACATTCCTCTAGATAAGGACTATTAAACCGAAAATTTAACGCTATTTATAAATTTGTTATCCACAAAATTGCATCAGAGCCAAAATAATTTTAAAAAAACTATGACGTTTATGCTGTTGGTTGGACTGATCGGGAGGTGTGTAGACAACCAACACCCAACTCGGAGTTCCAGACGGTCTGCTTCGACAAGTTGGCTAATGAGTAGAGGCCTTTACACGTACGTATCGCGTACATTTCTCAGTTGGCACGCTTTCCTGCGCGAAAGAATATGCATTCATTTTTTTAACAATCTTCAGTTGCGCGCAAATACTCGTACGGTTTTACCAACTGCGTAAAAGCGTACGCTCTATCGCGCCGGAAAGCGTCTGTGTGTAAAGGCGGCTAATAAAGAGTAATAAGTGTGTTGATTTAACAGTTCTTTTTGTGATTGTGCATAACTTAAATCAATCTGGTCTTGTTTTTCTAAAAACGACATTCTTTGTAGATAATCCAAACTCAAATTTAAAATAATCTTATTTAATCGGCATACAAGTTAATTACTTAAATATATATAAATATACATATATTATAACATTTTACTAAAGTTTGTGCTTTATTTTGTTCATAGAAAAAATGTAGGTAATTGAGTTGTTAAATACAACAATTCAATCAAAATAATAAAAGTTGTTTGAAATAACACATTAAATACCTACAAAATAATACCAAACAAACAAATCTTTACACGCGGATCATTCACTCAACACAAAACATTAATAGTTTAATAAAGTAACGAAAAATCTATCACAACGGAATTTCTAGAGTCTATAAAAATGTTTAAACACAAAAATGATAACATTAATAGAGAGGAAGGTTTTATTTAATACAAAATTTTTTTAAAAGCTGTTTAAAAGTTAAAAATTCATTCAACTAAATCAATATAGTTTTTGATGAACGTCGTTGGCAGCGATGGCAATTGATATGACAGCTGTGTGTGTGTGTGTGTGTAAATAGATAAATGTAAAAAAAACTACAACTGATAAAGAGACGAGAGTCGTAAAACTGGTACTGGGTTTCAAAAGAGATCCCTTACTAAAAAAGCTAAGTAATTTTTAATTAAGCTTATTTGTATTAGTCAACGAATCACTTTTATAATCTAACAATTTTGCATGTTATAGTTATTTACGTAACAAGACCGGAAAGTGGTACTTTACTGGACGAGTAGGGACGAGCCGTAGGCGAGTCCTGAAACCATGCGAGTCAAGTTGACAGTTTCCGGGTGTGTTATTATTTCCGCGGAGGTGGTCCACTTTCGGGTGCCTGTACTGCGACTTATTGGTCTATTGTACACTCTGGTGATAGCCCCTTAAAGAAGTTCTGTGTTTTTGAAAAACTTCAGGATTTTCTTTAAGGGTGTTTTTCTTAACTCTTCTTGGTTGGCTTTTTCCATCCCTAGAAGTATACGTTACGGGTGTGTTACATACAATATTTTTTCTGCGCCCTCCAATGGCACCAAAATCACTATCGTCACCCTCCATAATAAAACAATAACTTAACAAACTACAAGTGAAAATTTGCTAGGCTGTGTAATGACGCTTGTTTGACAGCGCAAATCAACAAAACAACTCATTACCATGGCAACAAGTTACTTTTCAGTCTAGGCCGGTAAAGACAACTCATCACCATGGCAACCAGGTACTTTCTGGCCTAGGCCAGTAAAGATACCTATATTTTCCAGTCTAAAAATTGATCGGAAACAACTGATTTTCTGGACGGACACCGTAAAAGTATTTATTTCGTTCCGTAAGTCAATCTACAAGCCCGCCCATAGTATAAGTGTCTTATAAACTGAGACACCAAGGAATCGAATAATTACCCTATTCTACTTGATCGTTAATATCAAATGTATGAGGAAATATTTAAAAAAGATATTTTGGAGTAACCCTCTGCAAGAATTCCATTAACCTACATTATAGCAATTTCAATTTTCAAAATCTCTGTTGCGGCCCGTATTTAATAGACATACATATTTCTTTCACAATTTTAAAACATGCCATTTTTTTAATGAGAACTAAATACTGCAGCAAAGTCTTGAACGCGTCCTTCATAATGTGCTTATGTCATTTAAACTTTAACTCACAAAACTGCTTTGACTTGATTATATCTTTATCAAATAGGAGTAATAATTTTGGATTTCTTTTTCGTGCGAAAGTGTATTATTCTAAGGCGTTGCGAAACTTTGCAATCCTTTCATAATATGAAATTTTGACGCTTTTATTAGTTTCATCTCATTAGAAGAATTCCTCTCAAACTTCATTATAAGCTCCGAAAGCTTCAAAGTATCTCAAGGCGTTAATTAGATTTTACTAACGATCAGTTCACGGCTTTCTATGGTTTGCTTAAAGTTATATAAAGGTATTAAAAAATATGGACCCTCGTGTAGAAGGGGAGAAATGTTATTAAATGCATTATTTAGTTAATCTTAACATTACCTACACCTAAAGGCTATATTTTAGACACAAATTGAAAGACTTAGTTTTTATAATAACATTTAGTTTGACTAAATCAATGTAGTTTTAGATCAACGTCTCTGCCAAATATGACTTTTTTTAGGACAAGCTAGAGTTGAATAAATAAATGAATAAATTTACCGATCAAAAATGGTTAAGTTTCTCAACAAAATACCAGATTCATTATAGATAAAAAGATAAGTGATATTTAACTAAACTTATTTACATTATATTTGTAAAATTTGATTATATTTTGTATCCAAAATCTAGAACACTACAAAAAGCATTTCGGCGTAGCCGTCTGAATAAAGAACACTTTGTACCAATTACTTTACTTATTAACCATTATCGTTTTCGAGATTTCCGTAGTTACCCACTTTATTCCACTGTTAAGAACGTTATTTCACAAAAATTATAACTCAAATACTTTGGGGTTTACAATACTGCACATATTAGGAATTATTCTGCTCTTTACATTTTACATTTCTTATTATACATATAAACAATTGCACAGTTATGAAAAAATAAAAAAACTCATAAGCAGATACATATTTATACACATACCTAAGGTGAGTTTTTACAGCCTCTTCGGCCGTTTCTCGCACCCTAGGTGTCATTTCTTCCTATGTTCACACATCTCCTTAGGTTTCTTCTTTCCATTGCCTCTGCTACATTATGTTTCCATTTCTTTCGTGGGTGCCTTCTTTTGTTACGTTCATGTGGTTCCCATATAAAGATTTTCTTTGGCCATCTATAATCAAGTATTCTTGTTAGATGGCTGTACCATATCAATTTTTTTTCTATGTTGTCGTTGATGTGTGTTTCCATTTGCATTATATTTTTTATTTTCGTGTTTCTTATATGCTCCAGTTTTGTGACCCCGCAGCATCTTCTCTAAAAGTTCATCTCTGTTGCCTCTAGAGATCGTTTTTGTCTCATGTTCATCACCCAATTTTCTTATCTGTATGTTACGTAGCTCCTTACGATTATACTACTTTTTTTTATGTTATTTCGTTACTCCATAAGATGGAGTTAAGTATTCTTGTTATAACTCTCCCTTTCGATACTTTATCTCTAATGTCCTTATCAGCCGACCCACGCGAGGTTAGAGTTACTCCCAAATATTTATATTTCATTGTTTGTTTAATATCTGAATTTCCAAACTTTAAGTCTTTTCCGTGTCCCCCTACAACCATGTATTCCGTTATTTGCATGTTTATCTCCAGACCCCATTCTGTATAATCTTCTATTAGTTTTCTTGCCATATAATTTAGATCCTGTCGATCTTCGGCCATTATGACTTGATCGTCTGCGAATATAAATGTTGGGAGGTGCTCATCACCAGTCTGTATTCCCATATTCCTACATTTCTTTAATCCGACTAATAGTTGCGGAGAAAGGGGCTGTCCTCATGTGAGGACGCTGGACGTTTGATAGTAGGTACTCGCGACAGCTTAAATTAATTCGGCGCTGTATTAATTTACGTATAGAAAATAATCTCTTTTATCTCTAATTAATAAGCTATTTCAACATATTTCATGTTATGCAAAGCTGTGTTGAGTATTAATAATTAATAAGGGAAATGTGAGGGATGCTTAATTCCTGTGAAGTATTGTGTTTAACCTTCCTCACTAGAGGTTAAGTGTATGTTCTGCGGTAACATGCCTTTTGTGTATTTCTTTTTTCAATATTGTATAGAGCAGCACTTTCACAATTCACTGAGTTTTTAAGGTTTTTTTTAAAAATAGATTCGTGAATTGATTGTATCCAGAGTTTTTCGTGTAGGTGTATGTTGCGAACAAACCATGGCGGGTTTACTGCTAGTCGGAGCACTTTGTTTTAATACGCTTGTCGTTTATTTATGTTGGTTGGTGAGGTGTTGCTCCATACAGGACAGGTGTACGCAAAGATAGGTCGCAGATAGAGCAGGAGTGTACATTTTACTTTTAATGTCGATTTTCTGTTTATTAAAGGATACAGTTGCGAGAGTCTGGTGTGACACTGGCATATCTTTTTATAAATAAGTTTGGTCCAACAAGTCCACGGACCATGCGACGTACTGTCAGGACTCTGCGCAGTTCCATCATAGTCTCTGACAGTTCACCGGACGGTCAGCCATTCGTTTCATCAACTCTCAAATCAATTCATGTACTGGTTTGCGAACGAATAAAACAGTTCATGAACGAAGCGACGTACTGTTTCTGGTATATTTACACATGAATGCGCTGTTCATAACTAACGTGAGCTCTGGTATTCTAGCTATGCATCGCCCTCCCAATCCCACTTTGTACTGGATTCTTAAGGTGTTTACCCTTGCGATTGTATGAATCCAATAGACACAAACGTCATTTGCAGAGGCCAGTCGTAAAAGCGTTCCAACAACGGCTAATACTGGGCAATACATTTATTAGTAAATAGTTCACGCATGCGAATAAACCAGTTCATGTATTTATACATGGATTAGTTTTAAATCGCTTGTTGGAACAAACCTAATGTGTACGCTCCATGTCAACCTTGTAGCCAGGTATATTCCAAGGTACTTGATTTCTCCATGGGTTTAATCGATATCGACATCATTGATTCTGATGTTGTGGGTTGGGGTTATTTCCCTTAGACTGAATATCTTGCATACGCATTTTCTGGTATTTAATTTAATTCTCCATTGATTTAACCAGTTTTCTACGTTTGTTGCATTTTGTAAATCGTCTATAGCTTCAGCAAGGTTGTGATTTCTTGTTATGATGGCTGTATCGTCTGCAAACATTGCAATAGTGGGCATCGGTTGGTGGAAAGTCGTGAACATAGATGTTAAATAGAGTGGGCCCCAATACACAACCTTGTGGGACTCCTGCTTGTGTGGATATTTTTGTTGAGAGTGTAGAATTTATTCTTACTTAAAAGTTTTAAAGGTAGGTTGGCAAATTTATTATTTTTATTTTGTGTAACAGTCAATCGGTCCAGACTTTATCGAATGCTTGTCTAAAAATAGTGTTGTTATGTATTATTTTCTTTCAAACCCAGTTTCTATTAGTTCGTTGCGCTGCACCAAAGTTTTGGTTCATGAATTACATTTGGCATTAGTATTTCAAAGGAGGAAACATTATTAAATATTACTTGAATATAAATAACAACATAAAACAAATAACATTGAGCTTTCGGGAGTTCGCTGTAACAGAAAGAGTGTATATACACGTCACACAAATGATTTACTTCCAATGTAAAAAAAAGTGTGTGGCTAATCTTGCTCTGAACACAAATACGTTCATCAAAAGAATAAATTAGTTAAAATTTGGTTTTTGTATAGAGATTCAGCGATCTCAATGGAATTTGTAAAATATAGCTAAAATATGCAAATTGGAAGATAGGTGTTCTCTAAAGAAAATGCACATTTGAAAATATGTCACTAATGTGTGACGTCCACATTTGACGACATACAAATTAGAATGTGTATAAATACATAACAATATGAAAGCCTGTGCAAAATTTGTCTTATTATTTTGTGAATTTCATCATTATGAATATACCAAAAATAATCACTTACATGAAGTTTTGTGACTAGAAAAACAAAACGTAACGAACGGTTTTCGACAGTTTAAAATCCGTCTAATACGAATTAGTATTGCTCAGACATTACTTAAACTAGGTGTGTACAATATTAGGTAGGAGCAAAAGCATTTTCGTTTTTTAACATGATATTTATTTTTAACAGGCTAAATTAAATCAAAAATCGAAATTTAGTCCATTATATTCGATGGTCCTAATCCATTTTTTCGCCAGGTTTAATTACCCTCCTATACCATTCTTGAGACAAAGTCAAAGACCTCGCGACGCCCTTCTTCTACTTCCTGAACAATAGCAAAGTACCATCCAGTCGGGAAGTAAGCATTGACCGAAACATGTGGTAATCTGATGGTGCTAGGTCGGGACATACAGACAGGGTGTGGTAGCACTTCTATCCCATTAAGGTCCTCCAGTTTCCGAAGGGTCATTTGTGCCGTATGCGGTCTAGCGTCGTCTTGCTGTAAAAGCATTCCCCGTTGATTGATCAAAGCAAGGTATTTTTGTTCTAAGGATGCGTACACGTGATTGAGCTGCTAGCATTATAGTTCCGCAGTGATTGCTCCACCATCAGGGACTAACTCAAAGTGAACCACACCTTCGTAATTCCACCATACGCAAAGCATAACCTTGGTTTCGAATCTTTGGCTCTTTACCACAGGTTCTACACGTTTGCCCCTACTTAACCACTGGTTTGATCTACTGGTATTACGAAGGTACATCCACTTTTCGTCGCAGGTCATAATCCAGCGAAAGAACCGTAGGTTTTAGGGTTGCTGAGTAGTTCTCTATATACACTGACCTGACGTTCTGCTTTTTTCGGTGGAAAATCATGGGGTATATCTCTACAGCTTATGTAGATGGCCACCTTTTATCCATTGCGAAGGCCCAAGTTTGTGCGATACGTTTTTTGTACTTATGGCTGGCGATGTCTCGACGGCTTGAAGCAGGGGCCCCTGGTCTACCATGGAGGGCCGTGTAGAACGAAATTGCTTTTGAAGGCTTGTATCGCCGTTTTTTAGTTTTATATTATCTACCAATTTTGTGTAGTACGATTAGCCTAAAGATTGTATCCTGACCTTCCACTTCACGTGTAGTTTGAGCGGCATCAGCATCGCTTCGCCCCATTTTCCAGTAGTGACGTAAAATTGCAAGAATTTCAACATTTGTGCCGGACATTTAAAGAAGTGTAAACAAAAGCAATTAAACTAACTGACTTAAAAACGAAATAAATATAAATATAAAATGTCCAACTTGTATCAGTTGTTTAGCGTCCAAGATGGCTTCCTAATATGATTGCTCGACTGAATTGGTTCTCCATTTGATGAATAAAATAAATTCTAATAGAATAGAATAGAAAAGAAAAAATTTCCGAGCAAAAATATGCTTGTTCACAAATGAGGACGCTGGGCGCTAATGGGTTAGAACAGCGTTTTCCAAATGGTGGGTCGCGACCTGTACTGTGCCACGAAAACAAAATGCCGGGTCGCAACAAAAATCAGCATTATACTATATAACTTCTCAATAAGAAATTATTTGGCTTTATGTTTGATTTCGTTACATTTTTGTAAGAGTAAATACTTTTTCATTTTAGGTATATATATATATGTCCGGTTTAATAGCGTCCTCCGACGCCCTCCGGTTACCCGTTGCCATCCTCTCCTATCGTTCCAGTCTCTTGGTTGAAGGTTTCTTTCTGACATGGCTCGTTCAATCCCTTGATTCCAGGTGCATTTAGGTCGACCTCGTTTCCGTCTGTCTTGAGGTGTCCACTGCATTACTTCCTTTGGTATTCTCTCGTCCGCCATTCGTTGTACATGGCCATACCAGCTCAATTGTTTCTCTTGTATTTCTTGTACGATATTTTTTTCAGTTTTCATTTTTTCTCTTATTCTTTCGTTCCTGATTCTGTCTAAACGAGAGATTCTGGCAGACCGTCGCCAAAAGTCCATTTCGGTTGCTAAAAGCTTTTTTTTTCTGGTTGTCATTCAACTGCCATACCTCCGAGCCATATAACATTATGCTTTTAAGTATGGTATTGTATAATTGTCTTTTTCTATTGTTCGATATTTCCTTTGACCAAAGAATTGAATTTAGTGCCCCAATGACGTTTTTGCCCTTACTTATTTATATTTAGGTAATATATGAAAAATGTGTGTACATTCAAATCTGTTTTATTTTACCTATAGGCCAGTAGAGGTAATACAAATTTTAGTGGGTCACAAGGGAGAAGTATAAACGTAACCGGGTCATGAAAAAAAAGGTTTGCGAAACGCTGGGTCAAATAAAATGGAAGGTTGAAAAAGTTATGCATGCGCCGTGGGCCGAATAATATTCTTAAAAAGTTGCAGTTGTTTCATGAAGTAACTTTTAAGAACTTTTAAACAGGGTGGTTATTGACAAAGTTGAGGATCCGTTAAATCACCGAAGTTATTTATATATTAATTTTAATAAAAACCAACCTAACGAGAGTATCTATTTACAGTGGTTTGTAAAAGTTATAGGTTTCTGTACAAATAATATAAATGTTGGGTGTGATGAAAAGAAATGGCAGCATTTAAAATACAAATATTGTTTATATACCTTTGACTTAATATTGGTGGTAGCTACTATTAAGGACTTGTTAAGATAAATACAAAAACCCATAATACATGTCAATAAAAATGTATTTGTGCTTAACAAACTTAAACAGTGTACATAGATAGATAGAAATAAAGAAAACACAATTTTCTTTATTTCTAGTTGGTTGGCTATTCTCTTAATTAACGTTGCTATTGTTCTACTTTAAACAGAAACATTTTACCTGCTATCTTAAACAAAACAAAAAATTCAAGACATGATTTATTGTTCTATTCTACAATATACCTATATTTAAAGACAAAAAATCTGCGTTTTACAATATCATTTATTATTTTCGTTGTTACAATTTTTTCATTCAACTTAAGTATTTTTTGTACGCATGAATTACCAGAATTTATTTGTTAATGTTTTAATTTTTAAGTTGTTTTGTTTTCCTTAGAGAGATTTTTTTGTAATGGATTTGCACACTAAACAAATTAATAAACTACCCTACCTAGAGGACTTTTTTGTTTGTTATTTATACTTTCAAAAGTAATAAAATAATTCTAATTTTTACAGATACATCCGTTTTACCTTTTTAAACTTTTTCCCTTATCGAAGAGACCGATAATGAATTGATTTTTAAACATTATGTATCAACAATTCATAAGTTCTCTTCAGCAAAAAAATCTAAATTGCAATAAAAAAATAATATTAAAATATTGTAATGTTGTAACTATTGAATATTACCTCAGGTCATATTCTACAAAATTATTTTTACAAATTTATGTCGTCTTATAAACATTGTTTTGTTAACACTGTCTGCTTACAAAACGCTAAAGTTTAATAAATATTGTACGTTTTAAACACAAAAGATCATTACGAATTGTTTATTAAATTAACAGGTTATTGTTTTAACTACTTCCTCTAAAGTTTGAAGTAAAATTAAATTATTTAGTTAAGAAATCCACAGGTTTCTTTAAACAGAATTGTCAAAGTACGATTTGTAATACAGTTTGTTGTTCCTGTTTCATTTGACATTGTTTACCTTCACTCTCTTTATGTATGACGGTACTAACAATAAGTATCACTAAATCGAGCACTATATGTCTTCCTTAAAAGAAAATGATAATTTAAAGTTTGTTTCTTCAGGAAGGAAGTCCAAGACAGCTCAGCGGAGCAGGTACTTACCATAAACTAGTTATAACTTGAAACTTTAGCTTGGATTTCGAGAGATTCCAAAGCAGAAGGTATTTGTCAACACCCACTAAGCGAAACCGTGCTAAAGATGAAAGCGTTCTATTCAATTATTTCTTATGTGCTTATGTGAAAATAGTTAAAGTTCATTTTAAATATAAGTTATGTACTTTTAGATTAACCTTTTATGCACTCTAAATGACTTAAAGTTTAAATTAAGATTTCTGTTTTACTCATTGGCCTCGTAAAATTACATTACACGTGATTTGCTTCGTTTTTAAAATACATATTAAAAAATTGTTCCTTTAAATGAGTCCGTCGGAAAATTGTGAAAAGTTTCCGTAGTAGCGCGAGGACGAAGCTGATTTTAGGAAAAACTGAAAAATGGTAAGCCGAAAAGAACCAAATTCGCATGTGATATTAGATATTATATATTCTTAATCTCTCTTTAAGGAATAATGTCAGAGTCAAGTTTGTTAGACCTAGTTTATTAATCTCTCAAAATATCAATAATGATTTCATTCATAATTATTTAATTGAGTTAAACAGAGAGCACATTTAAATCATAATTTATTACGATAAAAACAGTTTAAGAGCTCATGAGTGCAGGGAAAGTTTAAATTCAGTGATCAAGCGCCTTCCAAGGTTAAAATTTACCGCTGGTCAAAATAATTTAAACGCGAAAGGAGTTATGTTCAGCATCAACAAGAAGCTCCTTCTACGACTGCTATCGAAAATAAAAAACATAAGTGCTATAGCATCGATAATTAAAGATGACAATAAAGTTACCTATGCAGTAATACATTAACTTAAGATTAAATCCTTAACTGTTAAAACAGTTTTTTGCTATCACCTGCCTTAAAAAAGGTTGTTAGTCGATTTGTGTCGCATCAGCTATTTGCGCTCCAAAACGTATATTGTGTAGGAATTTGCTATGACTCTTTGAATCTTCTCAATAATGACTAGCACAAATTTTTCTCAAAATTATAACAGGCGACGAAACTTTTGTCCATATTTTCGATAAACCTACCCTCCAAGAAGTGGTGTATGGATTCACGAAGATTGCCAAATTCTTCACTTACCAAAAACAATCGAGCAAAGATAAAAGTATAATATACACTTTACTTCAGGAGTAGCGGTGATGCATTTAAATTTAAACAATGGTTGGAAGTAACAGCGAAGTGGCACAAATAAAAATGTTTGCTTGAAGAAATTCAGTAGAGTGTAGAGTTTTCGAAAAGCGGATTATGTTCCATCGCAATAACGCGTCTTCTCATATGGAAACTTTCATGTTTTCAGCTGATTTGTGTGCTCACCTGATTTGGCAAAAGTTGACTTTTGGTTATTTTTTGGATTTAATTTAAATTTGCTGGATAAAAAGTTCTCGTCTGTGAAGGAGATTGATATTGCCGTTTACAATTATTTAACAAGTAACTATTTCGAAAGAAGATTGATTGAAGGAGCGAAAATTAATAATGGTTAAGTGTTTTATTGCCGAAGGGCATTACTTAAACTTTAACAGTACGTAATTAAAATAAAACATTTATCGAGTTTTTATTCCAAATAATTTTGACTCTTGTATGGTATGCTTATATTTTTGATGTTTCTATTTCTAGTTTTTTATAACATTTTTAAATTCTGTAATGTAATGTGTTGGTTGCAGCAGTTATTAGGAGTTGAAATTACTATTACAAAACACCATTATAAATTCTGTTGTATTGTGCTTGCAATTACCAATTTTGATTGGTTTCCGTCGCGCATTTCCCTATCCAACTATGAGCTTCGGTATAGCGAATTATTGTCAAAAAGAGATCGTTATAACAATGATAAAAACTTATTCAGGGTCTAAATTTAATTGTCACCGTAAATTTCTCTCTATTTGTCAAATTTTGATTGAAACCAAACATTAAACATTAGGTGCCAATTTATTCATATTATCGATCATATTTTGCACATTTTTAGAACCCCTTACAATTCATGTTTATTATTGTGCAATTTTTGAAGATATTGGCAAACAATTTGCTTATATACAAGGTGTTTTTAGACTACCCGTACCAGCACTTTTATTCCAAAATGCGACGTCTGACTAAAATGGGGAATTTTTTTTTTATTCACAAAAGTGCATATGTAGAATCGACTGACGCTATAGCGGTTTTCTTGATTAAACCGGAAGTGACCAAATCCGGAACTAACTTTAAAGACTTAAATGGAATCATCCGGATTTTATTGCATAATTAGAAAGATAACTATATGATAAAAAAACAAAATACAATCAAATATAAAGAAAAAAAGGGGGTTTCCAGAACGCAGTGACCTGCGAATAGGGTTTTAAATGTTGTTATGATTTAGGTCCAGTGAATTACAAACTATACTGATAATCAAAAAAAATTTCAAGAAAAAATTGTTTTTTTATCATATATTTTTCTAATTATGCAATAAAAACCGGAAGATTCCATTTAAGTTTTTAAAGTTACTTCCGGATTTGGTAACTTCCGGTTTAATCACGAAAACCGCTATAGCGTCAGTCGATTCTACATATTATTCACTTTTGTGATAAAGTTTGTTTCTCTATCTTTGTCAGACGTCGCATTTTCGAATAAAAGTGCTGGTACGGGTGGTCTGAAACACCCTGTATATAAAAAAGACTACAAAAAATGCAATAATTATAGAGGCATAAGCGTAACAGCTTCAATGGGAAGATTGTATGGGTGGATTAATAAAGGGAGAATAGAAAAAGAGCCGAAGATTTGAAAGAGCCAAGTGGTGGGAGATCGTGTACGGACAATGTGTTCTGTTTAAAGCAAATAATAGAAAAAAAATTGCACGGGGGGAGAAGCATGTATCATGTTTGTGGATTTAAAAGAAGTCTATGAGACGTACCGACAAGCAGATGATGTAAAGCTGTAGAGATAAACGGCATTAATAAATATAATTATAATAAATCCTGTTAAAGATATATACGTAAATTACAAGAGTCGTATGAAACATGTAGGGATGCTATCCAAAGCCTTAAAGTAAATAAAGGTCTAAGACAAGACCGTTGCTTGTTGCTTACACTGTTCAAATTTTACACAAGTCAGCATTGACTAACTGATTAAACAAGGTTAGTTGTATTATGCTTATGTAAGTAAGTTACTAGAATACAAAAAATAATAATTTGGGCGTTAACGCATTTTAGTCGTTTTTAACTGCAAAAGATTATTCCAGATATAAAAAGTAAGTTTTACAACACTATTTGCAACAAAAAAAATGGGGGTTAACTTTTTTTAAACACGATTGTTTATTAAAGTAACAAAAAATTACAAACAATCAATTAATTATTTTTCGCAATGATTATCATCAAATGCTTCGTAGACATTTACAGATAATTCTATTAAACTCATAAAAGTTGATCTAAGATAAAAGGAATATTTGGAAATAACCTTTTCAAAATAACCAAATTATCGGAAAACGTAGCTGAAACGGAACATCGATAATGGACGCTAGTTAGATCGTAAAATAGTGACTAGAGACTCATAAATTATACGTCGAAATTCTGCGCAGCACCACTTCATAAAAAATTATACAAATTATACCTACATAATCCAGTTTTCTATCTAATTACATCTTAAAACACCAAATTTTCGTATAAATAATTCAAAATAAATGTTCACAATACCGATCTAATTATCTTATCGCAACATAAGAAAAAAGAAAATACAAATATATTAAAAAACGATAAGATTTCATATTATGCTGAAATTGTAGTGGAATACGGAAACTTGAGTCGTTATAGCTAGATTTTTATGCAGTTTTCCGTTTCGGGTAATTTACTTTCAGACGTTGCTTGCAAATCTTTAAGGGTTGTTTGTAATCAGATTCCTAGAATTTGATGCACGTTCTGATAATTTACCATCTAGATTCACATATATTCGCTTCACTTGAGTAAAAAATGAAATTACTCTGAGTTATGGATGTACCTTTGCTTATCTCAAACATTATTTATTATTATTAATATTCTGATCACCGAATTACGCAATGATTTTATATTGCGCTGATACGTTTGGGACTTCGCTAATGCATACCGTATTCATGAATTTTTAATCAAAATCTTTGAATAAAGTAAAATTCAATTAAGATATAATAAGAGACAAAATTGAGTGGTTCGCAACCCTTGATCAAAGAGAAAATTAATAAATTTTTAAGGCAGTCATACTGTCATTCTAAGTTTAAAGAGAAAATACGGATTGTAGTTTTAGAAGAAAAAGAGGTTTAATTAAAAAAATCTTTTACTGGCTTACACAAAGGCAAAATGGAATACGTCTACTTAAGTAACTTTCAATAATCTTAACTAACAAAAAGTTATTTATAGGCCCTATCAACTCTATGTAGTAGGAATAAAATTCCTGCTAAACGCTTTTATTTAATTTGTATTATATTATGTCCTATGTACTTCTCTTTCTTTAAAAACTGCTGTTGATTTCCTTTAAGAGCTATCTTTCTGGTGTAAGTTTATAGTTTTTAAATAATGAACTATACAGTGTGTCCAAAAGGAATGGAATAAGCTATGTATCTCAGTAAATATCTACTTAAGGAAAAAAAAATTTGAATAAAAGTTGTTTGGTACTTAGTTTTCCATCATAAGACAAGATTTAAATTATTTTTTTTCGAATGACAAACGCGCAATGAAAAACATTTTTTTTAAATAACAAGGTACCCCTACGTTATACTTATTTGATAGACATTTTTCACTTTTCAATGATGGGGTCACCTTAAAAATTATGTTTATGCTAAGAGGCCGGAGAATATCGAAAATTTAAAAGATGGTATTAGAGAAATTACACCTGAAATGTTTGGGAATGTTATAAACGGGTTTAAAATATTTAAGGCAGTGTACCTACCGATTCTGACTTACAGTTCAGAAACTTGGGCACTAACGAGAAAGCAAAAACGAAGGATGCAGACACAGAAGATGAGACATTTAAGAAGAATGGAAGAATGTAGACTAATTAATAAGATTAGCAACGAAAAAATCAGAAAAACCCTAGAAATGAAAGACATAAGGAAAAATATGGAGACAAACCAATTAAGATGGCTAGGACAAAATAAACATCGCTGATATGACTAAAAACAAACAAGATAATTTATGTGGTAATAGTAGCTGTAGCATCTTGTATATTTAATTGTCATTCGCTACTACCACTTTTTAGACTTTTATTATATTTGCTTAATATTCTCATTTCTGCTGTACCTACAAAGGCACAATTTATTAAAAATAAATCAACAAGATGATCACAAAAAAAACGTACAATATTAAATAATTTTTATTTTATGTAGAGACTCAAGTAAATCTAAATATAAACTTAATACTTCCAGCTTATAAAGAAACATTATATTCAACATTGCTAATAAATTGGGTAGCAGCTACGAGACAATATATGAAATTCTGATATAGCACACCTGAAAATCTTAATTTCAGATTTTTCGTTTTGTAGAAGCACTTTATTGTATTTGGGTATTTAATTTTATAATTTACGAAATTATTTAGCTTTTGGTAAATGCTTAATAATGTAGTTTATTAACATTATTAAGTATGATTAAGTATAATTAAAAAGTAATTATATTTTTTTCTAATAATCAATATAACTAATTAAAATTGCTACTAAGAACAGAAAAGAGTTTTGAAACTTATCTAGCATAACTACTAGATATCTCTTGATAAAAATAATTTTAAATAAACGTAGTTACATAATTTAACTTTTGGTTTGAAGAATTAAGTGTGGCAGTAAAATTACAAAATGCCAATAAATAAATATTATTGTGAACAGATTTTTAGTGTTAATTACTAAAAAAAAAACAATGTTTATACTTCAAAATAAAGTAACCTGGTTTTTGACTTGAATTTAAAAGATGACGTTTCTAGTTTAATTGCATTTAACACTAGCTTAACTAAAACACACCCCATATGATGAAAATTCCAGTGACACACATATAATTCAGTTGTTCATAGTAATTCGCTTTAGTAATAATTCGCACCCTCGTCATTTTATCAACACACGTTTATGAGGGTAGCATAATATTATCACTTTGTGTTATACTGCAAATTAAATTTTAGTTATGAAAATATACACCGTGAGCACTTATTTAAAATGTTTTATATTCCTTTAATATCATAAAACTACACACCACCATTTTGTAGTACGCGTTATTTTAAGGAAAGTTATATTATACATTTTTTATTATTCTTAAAGTGAAACAGTGTTTTTAGAAGTGTTCGCGAAGTAAAATGCAGCAATTTTTACTTTCGCCATACGTAGTATGAAAAAAGTATTGTGATCGTGAAAATTTTCCGTGCACCTATATGTGTGTGTATGTGCTAGGCGTTAAAAATGCACATTTTTGATAGTATTTATCGACAAATCCTTTAAAAATATACAAAATGCGTGTAATTATTTATTTTTTTAATTAATAACTAATATACAGGTTGTTTAAGTTTAAACGACAATCCAAAATTACATGAAAACGGTGAAAGATTAAAAAATTCTGTTTATGTAGGATTATAGTTTATGTTGGGGTCTATTAGAATTCTTCATAAGTTTTTTTTAGTAAAATTTAAAATTTGAAAATTATTAAAAAATACATTTTGAAAATGTATTTCAAAAACGGCTCCAACAATTTTTTTAAATTTTAGTATGTTATAGCTTTTTTTTTGTAAAATGCCGTTTGTCTCAACTCTTGAATTTTTGTGAAAAAAGTAAATTTTGAAAATATTCTTTTAAGAAAGCTGTGGTTCATATTCATAAACACTCGCATGAAACGTCATTTTGACAGACGTCATTAACGTCATGTTGACAGACTTCATTAACCAAAATGATGTTTTGTAGAACGCCTGGAGCTGCACTTTAAACTTTTTATACCCACTAATAGACAAATACACATACGGCCATAAATACAATATATGGCAAAACTCTTTTTAAACGTGTTCTTTATCTTCTTCTGTTTTTAAAGTTATCTATTGAATTTACGTCTTATACACTTTTTAATAACCGGAAACTACTATGTTTAGAAAAACAATGCAAAAAATCTCATTACATTACACACTTCACTATAAAACAGTGCCAAAAAAAAAGATGTGCTAAATGATACAATGTTATTGTTAGTTGTTGAAATTATTAAACTAGAAGGGGATGAAACAAACTGCCTAAATTAGCGAATCGTGATTCTAAATATAGTCTGATTTATATTCAAAACTTTTACTGAAGGAATATCTTTTTCTTGTGACATTTCTAAAGTTCAAGGTCAGTTGTCGCTTGTAGCGAATGCAATGGGTTGTGTTTGAGCTTTAATACAACGATGTCTTAGCAAATCAGTATAATTCAATTATTTCTTACATGCTTTAACGTAGTAAATCAACAACGAAATATTCTGGTTTTTGTTTATTATTAGTATTAGACTGAATCTCATTAACTAATACTAATTTCAGTATTTTCTACCAGTGTTTGTTTTAATGCTTAAATTACTTAAATGATTAATTTTTATTGTCAATAACAGACTGATTGAAATTCGAGTTCCAAAATATGGTTTCTTGCCATTATATTATCTCGATACCTTCTAAAAAAAAAAATCTTAGTAAAAAAATTTCCAGTTTGTAATTTTTTACTTAGCACTATAAAGTACTTTTACTTCAAAATGCAATGTAATGTGATAAAAAGTTAATTAATTTGTTACACATTAAAATTTCTGAGAAGCTTAATTACACACCTGAAATAAAAGACAAGCTAATACAATATATTTCTTCAATATTTTTTTTCGCAAACATTCAATATACCTACTATAAAAATTATGACAAAACTTTCTATGTTGTATATAGAGGGAAACTAATATGTTTAAAATTGTACCTACTGCAAAAAATATGTTGTAACCAATTATCATTTTTCAAGACAAATAGCTTGCTTATTTCATTTATATAAGTAAAACATAACTTTAAAAAACTTGTGTAATATTATCAAGATACTTCCTAAGAGGACAATAATCTTGGTAAAAAAATTATCGAATTTATAATTTTTTTACTTGGTGCTTTAAAATACTTTTGTTTCAAAATGCAACATAATATGACAATAAAAATAATTAATTTGTAAGACAATAAAGTTTCTAAGCAGCTCATTAACAAATCTTAAACAAAAAAGGGCACTATAAAAGTATTGCTAACGAAACTCCCAAATTATTTTATACTGGCGTTGTTAAATCGCTAAATAAACATTATTTTGTTACAGAGCTGTATCCGTTAATAGTGTCTATAAAAACCTAAATAACTTGAAAACTAATGATTTTAGATACAAAAAACCGTGTACATTTTGGAAACAAAATTTAATTTAAAATCTAAAAAATGGAACAAATACTGGGTGTTGCACTTGAAAGTGAAAAAGTTACACATCGATGCGCGGCAACTTAACACTAGGTACAGCTTAAAATATTTTTTTTGTTATAAAACACATGATCGCCAACAAATTCTGTTTTAAAAGTTTTTTTCTATTTTGAATAATAAACCAATTATAAAGGAAATCCGCACTAGATGGACACCCTTTGTAAACAAGATATCTTGCAGTTTTCATGTTTAAAAATTCATTGACTTTGTTATAATTTCTTTTAATTAAAAAAGGATTTTATAAGATTAAGGAAAAAATAATAATTAAACAACTGTTAAACAAAATTAAGTACCTACTACAATTTTTTTTTTTTGAGGAATATCTTAATTCTGAATAAACAGCGTTTTCACAGTATATTGTTATTTATGAAACTAAAACAATATATTTTTGAAATACCTTTTGACATCAGAAAAAAATCTTCTCTAACTATGTGAAAATAAAATATAAAGCATAAAAGAAATGAATATCGGAAAGACAAAATCGAATCAACTTGACAAAAAATTTTAATGACCATTAATTACAAAAAAAAAGTTACAAGGAAGTTATTAATAAATTTTTACTTTTTCCATGAATAAACGAGTTATAATATACATAATACAAAATATAAACTTCTGCTAAGAGGTTCTAAAATGGCATGAATTTTCTTCAAAATGTGTTTCTTCTAACAAATAAGCGCATTGATTTTTTTAATTAAAATAACATAATTATAAAAAAATTAATTTCTCAATGTTTTTTGAAACTTTAATAATACTATATTTTGTTTTTGAATACAAAACCAGAATAAATTTAGTTGTTTTAAAGCGATGAAATATTTTTTGCTGAATTCACTTTTATACACATACAGGGTGAGTCACGACGGACGCGTCGGAGTTTTATGGCGAAACGGTTTATATTTTCCAATTTCTGTCGCTGTTAGACTATGTAAGTCAATAAGGGCTACATTTTAAAAATATTTTCAAATATACAGTGTGCTCCAAAAAAGAGTGCCATATCAAAGTTATACTTTTTCTTATGGAACACCCTGTATATTTTTACATTTTTGGATTCCTCTTTAAAGTTAATTCAAAAAATGTATAAGGTTATATGGGTCTAAAGTCAACCGTTCTCGTGAAAATTGCATTTTCATGAAAATACAGTATTTTCAAAAAATTTCAACATTTGAAAACTTTGACAAGTCTGAAGAAATTCGCTTGGAGACAAGATTGACAATAGATTATGTAACACTTTGCACCACCTACATTTTTAAAATATTGTACAGGGCGTTTTTTACGCTTGGTCAACTTGTGAAACTTTAAACATCGATAACTCATTTTTTTTAAATACAACACCCTATATTTTTTTGCACCGTCTTATAGAAAATTTAATTCTCTTTCGAAAATATTAAGGCTGTTTTTCACCTAAAATTGATATTTTCCGAGATATCGCGATTTTATTGTTAATTATTAGGGCAAAGTAATATTTTCAAGTAGGCTATGAATGTAGACAGCGGTAATTTGAAACAATTGAAAGGAAAAACAAGAAACTTATAATTTTATCGTTTGACTACACACTTTTGACATATTTTTTTTGCTATTTTAAAAACGTAAAATAATATTGTTTGTTTTAGACCAAGCGCTTTAAATTTACACAACTTTCATAGAATTGGAGCTGTTTTAAGAGAAGCATATAATTTATTAGTTTTTGAATAAAAATGTATATGCTGCACACTCTGTTTTGTTAAAAGTTTACCATGAGTAATTTGTAGGTATTCTACTTTTAAGAGCATTCAGAATAATCTACACGTGAATTGTTTTTTTTTAAATTCAGGGTGCCTCACATAGAAGGGCCACTGTTGGGATCTCGTAATCGGTAAGAGCTACAAATAAGTGTAAATAAGACCAAGCTTACTAATAGATGTTCTTTTTTTTTCGATGTGACATGTAAAATTATTTTTGCTTATTTAAAGAAAAACTACAAGAGTAAAGCATAACAAACCTTATATCATTGAAACGAGAAAAAAATAACCTTTTTAATAAGATCACAGCCAACTATGACTTCCATTTAAAAAAATGCAAGTTTGTGCTATAACTCGGAAATCGAGAGTGCTATAAAAATTTCGTTAACATATTTAAAATCTACGTAAAAATATCTAGAAAAGTCAATTTTTATTTTTACTCTAACTCATATGGTTACGGAATTATTCAAGTTTGAAAAAATCGACCTTTTCCAGTTTTTTCAAAATATTTCAAAAAGTTGATGACGTAGATCAAATTTGAAAATGGTATCAGACTTCCCTTTAAATTCTGCACAAATTTGCTAATTTAAACGTTTCTGTATCTCTAATATTAACGGAGTTACCCATACAACAGGTTAGAAAAATGGGCACCCTGTATACTTATTTACTTGATGGTACCAAAATGTTTTTGGGGAAAAAGTTATAGATTCATTTGTTTCAATATTGTTTAACACTCCGTTACTCGCGCTTACTTTTGTTAGGTACGTGAGTGATCGCGTGGGATACTATGGTATCCCACTCGCAATAATTGTTTTTAACGACTTTTAAAAAATTACTTTTAATTGTTTGTAATATATAACATGAACATTACAATGTTGACAGAAATGCATTACAAAAAAAAAGTATCGTGAATGTTTATTACAATTTTCTAAATAGGTACTTAGTCGCATTTATCGCCTCACTCCTGGTTTCTGGCAATTCAGCGATTATATTACGTGCAGCTGTTCTCTTATTTTTTTGGGAACATTCTTTCTCCAGTGAGTAAAGTTATCTTTGTATGTATCTACATTGTATGAATCGTTATCGCTACCAGAACTGATGTTTTGCTCTGTTTCCGATTCATGTTCGCTAAGATTTTTTCCTCCGTCTTTACAGTCTTCCAAATCACCTTCGGATTCTTCGTCTTCACTGTCTTCAATATATTCTTCGTTCTCTTCAATTTCCTCTAACCACTGCTCTCGATTTGTACTGTGGGACATGGTCTAAGTTTTACGAAAATGAATATATAATTGCAAACAAACAAAAATATGCATACGTTGGAATTGAAAATGTTCAAATCGGAAGATATTATTTTAAAGAATTAAAATTATCAATAACAATCGTTTATACAAATAAGGAAGTAGTAATATAATAGTAGAAACAAAAATAACATGAAAAATACCTTACGAACAAAACTCGAGCTATAAAAATAAAAATCACGTTAGTGTTCGCGCGGGATACTCGGGTATCCCAAGCGTAATTTTTTTAAGTTGTCAGCTTTTATAACACTGGTCACTAGGGGTGGGCGATATATCGATATATCGATAAATATCGATATCATTTTGATATCGATATATCGATATATCGAAATATCGGATATCGATATATCGATATATCGATATCAAAATTACATATATCGATATTCCGACATTCCGATATATCGATATTTTAAGGGCGAGAAGCTTCTTTTTTTTTTCACTTTTTTACCGACTTTTTTAGCTTTGCGCCGCTTTTATATCGAAATTTCGATATGTCGATATATATCGATGTATCGATATTCCGATATATCGATATATCGATATATCGATATTCCGATATGTCGATATGTCGATATATCGATATATCGATATGTCGATATATCGATATTTTAAGGGCGAGAAGCTTTTTTTTTTTTCACTTTTTTACCGACTTTTTTAGCTTCGCGCCGCTTTTATATCGAAATTTCGATATGTCGATATATATCGATGTATCGATATTCCGATATATCGATATATCGATATATCGATATTCCGATATGTCGATATGTCGATATATCGATATATCGATATGTCGATATATCGATATTTTAAGGGCGAGAAGCTTTTTTTTTTTTCACTTTTTTACCGACTTTTTTAGCTTTGCGCCGCTTTTATATCGAAATTTCGATATGTCGATATATATCGATGTATCGATATTCCGATATATCGATATATCGATATATCGATATTCCGATATGTCGATATGTCGATATATCGATATATCGATATGTCGATATATCGATATTTTAAGGGCGAGAAGCTTTTTTTTTTTCACTTTTTTACCGACTTTTTTAGCTTCGCGCCGCTTTTATATCGAAATTTCGATATGTCGATATATATCGATGTATCGATATTCCGATATATCGATATATCGATATTCCGATATATCGATATGTCGATATATCGATATATCGATATATATCGATATAATTTCGATATCGATATTCGATATCGAAATTTGGATATCGCCCACCCCTACTGGTCACCGCTAACCAATAATGCTATCTAAGTCTACAAGATAAGATGAAAAGGTACTGAAATAACGAAGGCATAATATTGTGCCATTTGACAAAAATTTGCAGAAATACATCACTGGAATACTATAGCATCCCGCGCGAGCACTGGAGTGTTAAATTCATGTCACTCTACAGCTTCAAAGGGACTTTTTGATGAATTTTTTGTTTTTAGCCTGAACATCTAAATAAATATTTTAAACCTTATATCATTGGAAAGAGGGGAAAAAATTCTTTTTCATAAAATCATAGCCAACTATGGTTTCCATTTAAATAAAATGCAAGATTAAAAAATTTATAACTTTTTCCCCAAAAATATTTTTGTACCATCAAGAATTATCGAGTTATTAACGATTTAAAAAAAAACACGCCATTTTGATCCTATTGTTTATTATCTAGCGTAACATGGAACTCTTTAAAACATTAAAGCACCACTCAATAGGTCTCACAAAGGGAAAAAATTTGTCTAAATTAAACTTCTTTGTAGCTCCTACAGTTTACGAGTTTCCAATAGTGGCCCTTTTATGTGGACAACCCTGTATATTAACTCTTTTTTTCATTTCATGGACTCAACGTTTGATGTTAACTTTATTGGCTACAACTGGTTTTTAATTTAAAACCAGGGCTGTGTCGGAGTAGGAGTCGGAGTCGGAGTCGGAGTCGGAGTCGGAGTCGGAGTCGGAGTCGGAGTCGGAGTCGTAGTCGTATTCGGAGTCGGAGTTTAGGAGGAATTTCTGGTCAGTGGAGTCGGAGTCGACTTTTTTTTTCCCGACTCCGCAGCCCTGTTTTAATTTTTTAAAACTATATAACGTGATCACATTTATTATTTGAATATTGTAAAAGCTTTTAAAAATTAAACAAACTGCTTAAATTTTAAAATTTATAAACACGTTTAAAAATAAACTTTCAGTGTTATTTAAAAAACGGTTGAGTTATTCTTGGAGTACTTTACAGGTATTTGTTTTTAAATAAACCGATTTTGAAACTGGATCAAAAGAAAATTGCTCAAATCTTGCAGTGCTTGTTAAAAAATCTAAATAAAATTTGTTACTTGAACATTCAGTATTTAAACAATTCCAAATAACCATGGAAATTCCTATGTTGCGTCTGCCCATGACTATTTTCTTGTAAAAATGTTGACGAGATTATTGAAATTAATCTAGATTATCATCACAAGTATTATATTTTTACTAAGTAAATATGTATTCATATTTAAAAAGAATCACTTACAAATTTCAAACATTTATTAAAAAATTAAAGATGTGTTACTGCTTTATAGAACCACAAAAGAAATATAAATAGCTATAGAAAAACTGTTATCTCTTAAATGCTGGAACAAGGTCAACCAATTCGTAAATAATTGAAGCCTTGCTTCTTTTTTCTGTCTTCATGTTTCAACGACTGTGTATCACCTTTTACAAGGCTAAAGCTTTTTCTACTTTAATTGAACTTGTACTTTAGCATAGGTTTTGTAATCGACGAAACAAGAGTGGTATTATTATGAATAATTACATAGTATCGAAATGCTCACGTATCAAATAATTACTAAGTACCCACAATAGTACATTTATATACTTTGCCTTTGTTAGTTTTTTAAATACAGTGTGCACTAATAAGAACTCTCTAGCTCAGTATTTGTTTTATTTTAAGAGGCAGAACATCGGTGTGTTTTACAAAATGTTTAGAGGGTTGCATGTCACCCGTTACAAAAATATGAAACAAAAGTAAGTAGTAAAAAAAATTGAAACCTACAGTAAAATGTTTGGAATGAAAATATTCCACAGGTGTAAAGACGACGTTTCAGCATATTTTATAAGCAACTTATACTTATTGTGGGGATGTTACCACAAAGCATTATTTATTAGAAATTAACGTTGCTTGTATAAGGTATTTAAAATAAACAGATGATGTTGTTACGACTGTAAGTTACCATGCAAATAACAACCAGCAAAGAAAGTTTTATAACATAAGAGAAATATTAAACATTCACACTAATTTAAACACAACATTTCTGATCTGATTTAAAAATTAAGAGGGAGATGTAAAAGAAAATGGTAAGCAGAGACATAAAGATAAAAAATTCAGTCGAAGGTGTGTGCTACAGTAAGTTAACCGTTAACCAACGATAGAAAGAGGCAGAGAAACAATCAAGAACTAGGAAAAATACCTCGACACCGAAGTGAATAATATATTCCGATTAAAAACAGCGTAAGGTTACATTAATAGTTATAAAATAATAAAGTATGACACCAAAGAAAATGTTTATTAAATAGTTATTTACATAACAAGACCAGAAAGTGGTACTTTACTGGACGAGTACACAGAAAGGATACGAGTCCAGTAAAGACAATAATTTACGGGTATGTTACGTATAATATTTTTTCTCCGCCCGCCACTGACACCAAAATCACTATCGTCACCCTCCATAATTAAACAATAACTTAACAAACTACAGGTGAAAACTTGCTTATTCTTTGCAAGATTTAATAGCTCTTGTTAAGTAAAGTTTAAAGCGCCACCTCGTAAATTTTGCAAAGTGCGTGCAGCGTAAATGTCACATGTGAGAACTTTTTTATTTTTATAAATAGATCACCACTATATCCAGACAAACTTATAACAACAAAATTTTTAAATACCTATATATAAATTACAAAAAATTACTTCAACATAACTGCTAAAAAAACGATTGATTTTGTAAAATTACTTAAAACATGAATTTTTAAGAAATTGGTGGAACAATTTATCCTTTTCGGTGCTCCTGACGAGTATACTCACCAAATTTTTACGCGGCCCAAGGTGCTCGAAACGAGTTAACTCGCCCGAGCGTTACCGCATTTGAAAGTTAGGCGCTCTGCAGGCACAGAAAAACTAAAAGATTGCGCACCGAAAATGAATTACAAATAATAGCAAGGCGAATCCCAGAAAATATGCGCTTTTTCAAACAATATTTAAAAAATCGTATTCCAAATGTGTTTATTGCTCTGAGAATGTTTGCAACATCGGTAGCAAGTTCAGAAATGAGTTTTATAAACTTAAATATTTTAGATCTAGGAATAATATTTCTCTATAGAGCAGGTATGTGCACGCATGAGGTTAGAGAGCCGCATTCCGGTTTTTCATATACTGTAAAGAGCCACACCATATTATTTAAGTACACAAAAATAAATAAATGCAGTCCAATTTTATTTAACATTTACGAAGACCTTTGGTCAAATCTTTGAAATTTTGTGTATTATTTGTTAAAGCTGTTCGCAGCAATTCTCTGAGATGCTGTGAACGATATTGTGACTTCACGAACTTCATTGTGGTGTACAACGATTCACAGCAATATGTGTAGCAAATATTTAAACGAGATGGCAAGCAGCTTTCTTTAATTGTGGATATTTTGATTCTGGCACGAGTTTCCAAAATTTAATTAGAAAACTAGATTTGTGATGCATTTGCAATGCCTGATCCTCTTTCATCTCTAATAACTCCAATTTCCCAGCCTCTTTTCATACAAGTATTATTTCAGAAATTGGAAATTCATCTTCAATAATATTATTATAAGATTCGGTAGATGTCGTTATCGTACAGTTTGTCAATATAATTGAAAATAGTATGTACATACATCATACATACATGATATAATTTGGACTAAAAGTGTTTGATAAAAATTTCTATAATACTAAAATTTTTGTGCAATTAAAAAAAATCTGAAATAATAAAAACCAATTCGGATTTTAATGGAAGCCGCACTTAACTCGACTAAAAGCCGCATGTGCCCGCCGTTGCTATATAGTAGTAGTATAGAGCATGAAATTGCATCTAAAATCGATATAAATAAATTTAATCCAAACTTTTCAAAGCGAAAGCCCGAAAAACTTGTTTTTTTATAATTTCTGTATTTCAGATGTAAGAATTTTCAACGTATACATATATTAGGGTACAAATATATTAGTGTTTATTAATTTAAAAAAATATATTATAACGATTTTTTTTTTTTTGATAAATATAAATATGTTTTTGGTGATTTACCCACTTTAAATATTTTTTATTTGCTGCTCGGCGTTTGAGTAAATTTCCAAGAATATATTGTTACGCAAGTGCGTAGGGTACCGTTATCGGGTGCCAAATTTAGACAGAAAAATATAAACTAACAAATATGAATTTAATAACTACAAATACCAATACAAACACATGTTAACAAATACATACATACACACCAATACACACAAATACACTACCAAATGAATTAACTATAAACATAACTACATTAAATAATTAATACTACTTACATTATTGTTCTTATCCGTACATCTTGCCACCGCACTAAGTAATGCCCGAACTACTGGATTAATGCTTAACACAGCAATCCAGTAGTTCTAAAACGCGGGGTTTGTAACACGATAATGTATAGGGGTGCCTAAATTTTCTTTGCCTAGGGGCGTTAGATACCTACTCTTGCGCCGGCTCTGACCCTGATATTAACTTCATATTTAAAAACCGTTTTGGTTTTATAAGTTTTATAATAATGATAGGTTATCGCAAATTCCGTCTCGTCTCGTAATTTTGTTCGGACAAAGGAGGTGTCGAACCATCAGTTACCGAAAAATCGTAGTTGTACCTGTAATGTCGTTTCTATGTACAAATAGCACGTGCGGTGTTAATTTGTACTACAATAGAATTGCTAATTACAGAATTTGAGTTAAAGGAAAAAATAGTGATGGTCTCTTTTCATAAATATGATTAAAAGTGTAAATGTGTACCTACACCCGAAAAATATTTAGACTATCAAATGATAGCAATATGCAACACTAGCGTTTAGATTCCATATTACTCTTCCGTTTATAAGAACGGAGGATGTATGAACAGGAACATCCTGTATATTTAACGATAAAATGTATTTCGAAACTAATTACAAAAAAAAAACACACGAGACCCAGCCACTTACAAATGGTATTAACCTTGCCGCGATATTTACTTATACGTGACAATACAAGACCGAACATTAATATGATGAAACTATACCATATTCGATATGTACCGCGGAACCAAAAAAGGGCATACCAATATCAAAGTAAATACCAGTAACTTGTTCCAGGTAGTATGTGTAAAACTAACAATGTCACTTTCATTCGCAAGGACACCTTCTTTCAAAATAAATAACAATTATGACATTCACCTGTAGCCTACTATAATATTGACATCGTTATTTATGATTACTATTATAGGAGTATTCTATCAATCATTAATAATATTTAATTAAAGAGTATAAGTAGTACCTAGTAGATTTGAAAAGCTCTTGATCTCAACATGTTTTAAATTTCATGCAGTTATGTAGGGTGATTAAATTTTCTTGTTTCAAAACGGAGATATTATTATATAAGTGTTAATATAAATTAATTTTTGTGCGGTCGTACTAAAAACAGCTGTTTGACGGACGCGTTAGCAACCATAAAGTACTGCATTACCAGCCCTATCCTTAGCAACGGCCGTAAAAGTTACTTTTCAGGCCGTTTCCCTTAGCAACGGCCGAAAAAGTAACTTTTACGGCCGTTGCTAAGGAGAGGGCCGGTAATGCAGTACACACGCCGTCATCTGTCAGTGACAGAATGTCACGTAGTTTCTAACCTATAATTTTGAAAATTACTAAAAATTTAAATTGTTTTTAATTCTATCGCACAAAAAATGTAATTTGCTCCTCGGCCAAAACGTACTTTTTGGCCTTGATACATAAAAAACTATTTTACATATTTGCAAACCGTTTTCATGGTAACTGTAAACAACTGTAAATAGTGTTTTTGTCCCTTTGGCTTTAATATTTTGTCGTACGAAAATATTAAAAAATTATATTTTTTTAATTATACAGTTGATTCGCTTATAATAAGAGATACAGGTTTGCTTAAATTAGATGAATTATTCTAGGACCTACAATGATATTTTTCTAGAAGTACAAAATTCTTTATACTTAGAAAGTTTAAACATATAATAATTTTTTATTCATTTTCGACAAAAACATATTCTTTAACATTCATTTTCAAATTTCTGCCTTCTCTCAGGGTACAGCCCAAAATACATTTGGCCAGCTTATGCACAGTTTTTATGGCAAAGACTGTAACATCTCGATCTGTCAAAATATATTTTTTTTGTGAATGTAAACATAATTATAACAAAATTCGTACGACTATCGAATAACACAACAATATTATAAAATTCTAATAAGTGATACCGCAGACAAATGATATCTACTGCCATTTGACGTTTAATTGATTGCTTATTGTTCTTTTTATAGCTAGCTTGATAAGTGATTTGTAAAATATGATTTCCTGAGTTATTTATTTAAATTGATGAAAAAGACGTTACCTCATTAGAAAGAGGAAAAAACACATTTAACTTTTTCACAAACAACTTGACGACCTGTAAGAAAAAATAAAATTAGGGGTAATATATCAACAATTGAAGTGATAAAAAAAACTAAAATATTAGTTATATTCTACATAAAAAAGTACCTCAAGAAACTACAAATAAAATTGATCTAATTATTGAGACAGAGAAGTTATGAAAGAATAATAAATTCAATATTTTACGCTATAACTTCTGAAGTACGAGAAATTTTGTACTTTTAGTTATATAATTTCAAACAAAGAAAACCGAATCTACATAACAAATAATTAATGACACCACAAAATTAAAAGTGCAGTTAGGTTAAATGAAAAACTTGTTACAAATTAATGTCATAAACTAAATTGTTACAGTAAAAAACAAAAAGTCTGCTATTTAGATATTATGTATTAGTTTTTATGAATACGGTTGCCATATCTTTAATTAAATATGATTAAGTATTATTATTCAGCATGCACATTAATAATTTTTAAAAATGTTAATCAACGCTTTAGCTTTTATATTAAACGATATATCCATGTTGGAAGACAAAATTTAATCAATCTGTATCAGTTAACACAAACTCACCTTGATCTATCCAAGACTTGCAACTTTGCTAAGTTTTCTTTGTAAATCCGTTTATTTATTTTGCAATGAAACACAGTTAAAAACAGCAATCTATTGTTATTTAACAGTTCACTTACATGTCAGGGTCTATTATCATACAATTTGATCAATGTCTGAAGTGCGAAACAGATTGAAAATATTCATGAACGTCTAAAACAATTATATATTCATACTCCGATATACAATGACAACTACAAGTGTAAATAAAAAGTTTGTTCGCTAATAAACAAAATTAAGTTAGAAAATTGTAATTGAATTTCACAAAATGTGAATTGAACATTAATTAAATACTTCACCGTTTAGTTTTCTATCAACAGTGTCGATAAAACAGGTAAATTGTTACACTGAAGTGTTGTTTCATAAACAAAAGCGTTTATAAATATTATACTCCTATAAGATTTTTAATAATAATTTTGAAGTGCTGTCAGTTCAATATGTTTCCTACTGTTTTCGTGTAATTAGTTTCGTTATATATTTAATATTTAGACTGTTCTTGGTTTCCTGTTACAAATATCGCAATCTATAAAATTTTTCTACAGCGTCATTCAAAAAGTCTACAAAAATGAAAATGTGTTTTTTTTACTTATGTATCTATATGAAAGTTGTCATTTTCTCACTGCCTACCCTACATGAACGTTTTACTTTTGTCACTAGTGGCGAAAATTAACATTCGTCACTAAGTAGTGGCAAAAATAAGGTCAATGTCAAAATCAAATTGTAAAATTTATGATCTTTTTTTAGCTTTAACTCATAATAAACTAAAATTGCGTTAATATTCTTATCAATTAATTTATTTTAATGTAGCATTTTATATAAAAGCCTAAGAATGGTACAAAAATTAATATTAAATATATTTCGTTTGCAGGTTATAATTTTATTTGTCAATGTCAATGTAGTGGTGTCGCTACGGTAATGAAATGATTAATTAAAACTTTATACATAATAATTATTGTCATTTGATTCGTTTACATTAACTTTCGTTCTATAATAAAATTTTAATTTCGTAGAAAAAATAGCATTCACGACTCGAGATGAAATCAGTTTTTTTCGTTCGTGAGATTTGCTCACTCGCCCGCTTTGCGGTTGGTGAATAAATCTCACCTCGCGAAAAAAACTGGTCTTTCATCACTAAAATACTACTCTTATTAATAATGCGACACTAGATTTTAGCAATTTTAAAAATATTCACAAGAGTAAAGGGACCTTTTTTTGAGAATTACAAAGAAAGTTCAGAATTAAAAGTTGTTTAGAATTAAAAAATATGTTTTTATATAAAATTTCACCTTAAATATCCAATTTCCAATTTTTATTTTTTTAGTAATTTTAATATTCAAAAAGTCTGCAACAAATAAAAAAGTTGTTATCGATTTCTCTAAAAATTTATTTTTGATAAAAGTTTGTATATGACCTAAAACTAATTTTAATTTGAAAAAAAATCAATAAAAGTTCATAAGACGCTAGATTTTAGCTACTTTTCATTTTTTAAATGTTGACATTGAAATTACTATAAAAATAAATTATTGCAAATTAAATGTAAAATATTATAGGTCATATTATTAAATTCTTAACAAGTTTTTCCTCCTAACTTTTATTGTAACTCTTAAAATAAGGGCACTTTACTCTTGTGAATATTTCTTAAATCGCTAAAATCTAGTAATCTTGTAAAAAGAATAAAATTTTCTGAGAAATCGATTATAATTTCTTTTTCGTTTGTTGCAGACCTTTTTGATGTTAACATTACTAAGAAAATAAAAATTGGAAATTTAATGTCAAATTTCATATTAAGACATATTTTTTGATTTTAAACAACCCTTTATTACCAACTTTTTGCAACTCTTGAAATAAGCGCACTTTACTCTTGCAAAAATTTCTATAATTGCTTAAATCTAGTGTCATATGAATTTTTATTGGACGTTTTTTCATATTAAAACTAGTTTTAGTCATGCACCAACTTTTATCAAGAATAAAATTTTCTGAGAAATCAATAATAAATAAACTTTTTCATTTGTTGAATACTTTTTGAATGACGCAGTATACATCACAGCTATTTCCATCTTTTCATGGGTATGCCTACTTCTCTTTTTCTTTTTGATTTTTACTCTCTCATCACCTTAGGTAATCGTTTTTGTGCCATTCTGGTAATGTGCTCTTTATACTTCTCTCGGCATTTTTTTAGTTTCTCTTCTAGATCATACATTCCCAGCTCTTTTCTTATACCTTGAACTCTTGTTGGTGAATTCAGAGCACATCCTTTGATTCATCTGAAAAATCCTGTTGCCACTGTCTGTATCTTATTCATATCCAGTTGTGGTGGACTGCAAGTTTTGCTGCTGTACATCATCATAGGTGAGGCCATCGTTTTGCATAGTTTTATTCACATATCTTCTCACGTCTTGTTATGTGTTCTGTACTTTTGATTTCATGTTATTATACACTTCGTAGGTGATGTCTATTCATAGATAGTTAAAGCCTTGTACTTTGTGTATGTTTTGTTCGTAAATCATTATTTTGGATTTCAATGAATGTTTTCCTGAAATGCCATTATTTTATACATTTTGCGTTGTTTATTTCTTAAACTAAACAATCGGACATACCTCGCATAAAACATAAAACAACCTGTATATGTAAAATGATGAGCAGTGTCCGTAAACTTTAGAACAGATTTACACGTCCAGCATTTTGTAACCATTATAAATTATATTTTCACACATAACTTTTTACCAGCGTTTGTTATTGACACTTCGTGTGAGAAACAAAAAATGGAGTGTAGAACAACTGCAATTTTCAGCTCTCGAGACACCGTAAATCAGCAATAAAAATAGTAGATTTCTAAAAGCATCCGATGCTTCAAAAAGGACATGTCAGCGGAATCTTCTTCGGATAAAAATCAGAGGAAATAAACGTAATCTTAAATTTAAAAAAAAGTCTTATCTCGCTACACAACAAACACACCAATCTAATATGAATATGATTAAATTGAATAATGATAAGGAATTTAAATTTGCAAACAAATTATTTAAAGACAAAAATTTAAATAAAAGGTTAGCTCTCACAATTTTAAATAAAAACATACATTTTTCCTTGAACAATGTTAACTGTTAGTACAAAAATAAATTCAGAATTGCAAAATCGTAATCATTAAGAAAAAAAGCATCAACAAACAGAATACGGCAAAGCGATGCGTGTTCATTCAACTCAAGAAACAATATCCTTTATGTGATATGCAATATATGCAATTTAAATGTATTTAAACGGAAAACCAAAGACATCAAATGACTTGCACCTTATTTGTAGTTTGTACATTTATAAAGGTTGCTGTGATTATTATGATATAGAAATAACAAACTCACATTCTTTTAAAAGCTTAAATAGTTTATTAATATCAAAGCGATTCATTTATTAAAAACAAAAAGATACATTATTCCGAACTTCTAATTTATTGCAACTTGTAATTATTACTAATAAAAACTGAAGGATACATTTTTCTTTGGTAATTAATAATTTCTTATTCGCTTATTGAATTTATTTTTACGGGCACGAATTAAAGAAATTATTAAGAAAGTTGTAAAAATGTATATCTCTAGTGGAAAATTTGTAGGTTAATCTAGAACGTACCTTAAACTGGATCAATCCCTTTAAGGAGAAACTAACCATATAAAACAGATTTAGCATTTTTGCCATTTGAGCAGCACTTTTACAAACTTAGACCCAGGGGAATAAAAAATATTACTTCTCCAGAATATATGTGTTAGCACTTCATTTACTATAAATCAAATTTAACACTAATTCAGCTTTTATTTAAAAAAAAAGTTAAATAAGGAGTATAGATGGGCTACAACTAGATGGTCAGTGGCGCTTCAAGTACTTAGAGGGCCCCAAGCGCAACATAGTCTTGAGCCCCCTTGTTTTAAATACTAAGTAAAGCTATCAAATCAATTAATTACTTAATTAATTGCTAATCAATCAATCGTGTCCTTAAAAAATCTCTATTTTGAGCCTTTTTAATCACAGTTATAATCAACATAATTTTGCGTTTGTAATAAAACGTAAAAAAACGTCATTAACTATTTATTAATAAAAAAGAATAGGAAAAAAATTATTCAAAATTATTAAACACTGTTTGAACATTAGAACAATTATATTCAAACGTTAGATTTGTAAAAATAAAAAACTAAATTCAAACTTTTCTCGCTTTATGTTTAACGAATACCAATAATAATTCATAAACTAAGGACTAAACTAAATCGTTTTCTATGAACATCATTGGCAAATTAGTTAAATGTAATTGACTTAATGACTTTCGTAAGTAGGGGAGACCGGGGATAAAAGTAACATTTTTTTGTTTTTATTTAATTTCTCATAGATTATTACAAATTTTTTACATCCAAATTGATTTAATGATAGATTGGACATTTGTCTTGCTTCCAAGATATTTATTTCGTAGGTTTCGTAAAGCAACTGTTAGAAAAAAAAAATTCTTTAGTAAGACAGCTGTTACTTTCAACCTCAACGTTGGGGCTAAAAGTAACAATGATTGGGGTAAGTTGTAAAGGCAAAATAATTTACACAGCTCATAAGTAGTGGGTACATATATTAGTATTCATCAACAAAATTAATATTTTATACAAAAATACATATTAGCAAAATGAAAAAATAAAAAAAAATATCTTTGGTACAATACAAAATGATAAGTGAACAGTATGGCATACCAGGTAAGGGCGGTCCCAAATTATTAAATTTATACCGGATCATAATAACTGTTTGTTTTATTTTAAAAAAATCTAACCGCCCTTAAACTGACCGTCATTTATTAAATCAGCAAAAGAGGGTCAGGTTAAGTTGGGTTGGTTAAAGCTTTGTTTATATTAAGTTATAAATATTAAGGTAATAGAATAAAAACAATGGCGGCTGGTAGGAAAACCACCTCTTGTATATTCTCATCTACGAAGAAAGCCACCAATTATGTGCTAAGAGTGAACATTTGCAAGTGAAAACATTAATTGGGGTTGGTTGTAACACTTTGTTACTTTTGACCCCAAGTGTACACAAAACAAATTTCAGGGAATCCACAATTAACCACGATTCTAACGTCAAATTGTATTGCATCCACCAATAGCCAACTAAATTTAGAACAAAATAATATAGGTGCTTTTTTGTTCCTATTTTAGAGATCGCCTAAAAGTTACTCGACGGATGAGACAACGCAGTAACTTTTAGGCGAAAAATAGTGACTCTGGCTAGCAAAAAGTTAACCTTTATGACAGATGAAAACTAGCAATGTAGGTAGGGAGCTGGATGTAAATGAACATTGCAAAAGCGTTTAGGGCGATATAAAACAAAAATTAAAGAAACTATAGGCACTGTTACAACCTAACCGTGTTACTTTTATCCCCGGTCTCCCCTAATGTTTAAAACGTTTTAAAACCGAAAACGAACGTTTACCACTCGCGTTGCAAATGGGCATTGTCAAAAATAATTTAAAAATTGTTTCTACTTCTGGAAATGTAAGCTGCAAACCCCCAATTAATAACTTGTACATTTCAACAGAATTGGTGATATTTTCTTCTTTTATGAGTGCAATAAAGAAGGTAAAGTATTTAACGTCAATATTCTTACGATATTTTTTAGTTATTCTGTCCATACAGTCATTAAATTTAACATCAGTCATTCAGTCATTTTAAAAGCAAAAAATGACGAAAAAAATCTTTTAGTACAGGGTGGCCTATTTTCGATGCCCATACAGGGTACCTCGGTTGATAATAACCTGATAATAGAGAGAGAAAAAACCTAAGTACGTAGTCTCGATTTTTTTTTCGAAAGAAATTCATTGCCGTAAACAGATTTTTGATATCTTTTTTAATTTTCGAAATATAGCCAAAAACCGAATTTTGGCAATTTACAAAAATGTTAAATATCTCGCTTAAACGAAAAGATACAGAAAAACTTTTTAACGACATTTTTTGGGCAACGAAAATAGGCCACCCTGTACTTCAGTGCAATTGGCGGATCTCTTAGATATTTTAGAAATGAGAACGTCACAAATAACATTATGTAAATTGAATACGAAATTTAGTTTTACAGTAATACTTTTCTCATTATAAGTCGTTTCTTCACATTGCAATTTTCTTTTTTTCAATTTAGCCACCTTGTAGTTTCGTCTGTTAAGAAATTTCATCGAATTTATTTCTTACATCCATGATAAACTCGGCAAGCGATTTTAAAAGATTTTTTCCTTACAATTAATTGTACTGCATGTGTTGCAATAATTTGCTGGTACTCTTTATTTGTTGTTACAACTTATTCCAATTCAAAAGGGTTGAGACAACCCACATTTTATTAAGAAAATTAAGTTTATAATATACTAAAATTTGAAAAACATTGTTGGAGCCGTTATCTAGAAACACTTGTAAATTTCTGAATTTTTTAATTAATTTCGTGAATATAAAATTTACAAAAAAAGTTATTAACGTTTTTATAGACCTCAACATAAACTGAAATCCTATATAAACAGAATATTTTTATCTATTACCGTTTTCTTGTAATTTTGAATTAACTTTATACCTATTATAACTTAAAAACCCTGTATATTAGTTATTATTGAAAAAATCAACTAAATGCACGGACTTTGTAATATACTTTTTAAGTCTGTATCTATTTGTTACTCGTTTGTCGTTTGACGAAAGGCAAATTGTTCAAATAAAAACCATCTGTGCATGAGATTCGCAAAATGTATTTTTTTTTAAGCTGCCAACTTTCGGAGGCCCCTAGCGCGCGCTTCTTGCGCCTGTGCGAAAATCCGCCACTGTAGATGGTATTCGCAGGATTGAATATATTACTGTTAAACCTTTCCTGCTACCGAGACAGGTCGCGCTCTGCTCAGGAGCGGTACTGTTTATTCCATTAATATCAATCCATACTCAGCAGTAGAAAAAAACAGTGAACATTTTTTCAAGTCTCAGATCTCTGGCCACACGCTACCAGACGTACATACTCCTAATATCAACGCTGATTACACAGTGTAGGATGGAGTGTAAACTGGCTTGTGTCACGGATCGGTGTCGTGCGCACTGCCGCGACCAGTGTGACACGGATCCGTGCCGTCCGCTGTGAAAGGGTTAATATAAATAAGTTCAATAAATAGTCACTTAATTTATTTTATTCAATCATGAATCAAGCAAATAATTCAAGCATTGATTAAATAAAAATTACTTTTTAATTCATCCAGGCGCCCAATCCATATATTTTACCTATGCAGTACAAACGCAAATTATAAAACTGATTCGAAGGACCATCAGCATAAACCCCAAAACAAATAGCACAAGTATATTAGTTACATTTCATTACATAATGATATTAATGCAAGTCTAAAACTGTTTTTCATGGAACACCACAACAAGATCATTGTCGTGAGTGTATTCCAAGTACATCTTCCAACTACAAACTGTCATACTTTATTGGTAATTAACTGCTAAACGATTGTATCTCTCAGAAGTTCTACTAATTTGTATCGAATTCCGTTGCTTGTTACTAATACCTTAAATTACAGTTCCTCGAACGAAGCTTATCTGAAGTATGTTCTAAATTGTTTCTAAACAACAGATAATTAACGTTTCGTGCTTCGATTTAAATTTTACACAAGTATAAAAGCATCTTGTAACAAATACTTCTGGAAAATAAATTAATTCTATTCAGAATTTAAATACGAGTATATTAAAAACCTAAAAATTAGCAGGATGTCGGCTAAACAAATAAAAAAAACGTTTATCAGAGACATGTTTGGGGGTTAATTATTAAATGCGATAAAGATTACACAATTAGCATCTATTGACGCCGTGTGCTACCAGAGCCGGTCATGAGGTTTGCGGGGCTGTGTGCGAAAATGAAAAAGATAAACTTTTACTTGCTCATTAAAGATACATGTTTTTTAAATTAACTTTTTAAAATATTATGAAAAAAAAATCGCCAGCGCGGGACCGGTCTATCCGTGAGGCACACCCCTATCGCCGCCTCCGTGTGCCACTATAAAAAATCAGAGTTTTCTTCCTGGCAGTGTTAAGACTGTTAAACTGCATATAAAAAAGAAAGAGTGGCCTATTTTCGGTGACCATTCGTCCCCGATTCTCGGGGACAGTCCCCGAAACAAGACTCAAGTCCCGGATTATTCTTGTCCTCGATTTCATAATTAATTTCTCATAAACTTTTAACATAATTAAGGTAAGTTATGGTACGGTACTGTCATTGTTGCCAAATTACGCAAATCTCATATTCTGGCAACATTGTAACAGTGTAACCGCTTATTGGTTACGAAAACTGGAGTGGGGGGAAGTTTTCAAGTGTGCAAAAATGTCGGGGTTTTTACTTTCCACTCTTTTATTTGAATTTTGTCTGATTTTCGCGAAAATTAGTCGAAGGTTTTTTTTTGTAATCCTGGGTTAGTGTCCCCGAAACTTTGAAGACAAAATGGGCACCTTTAGGTATACCCAATACCCAAAAGTCGTCATCTTTTTTGGTAAGCTAATTAGCTACAAAGCGATTTGGGCCTCTGACATGTGAGTACGTGTTTTTGTCGTTTATTGTAAAGCAAGCAGATTGTGAATTTAATTTAAACAAAAAAAAAGTTTCTGTTATTATAAATCAAATGGTTAACTACCAACCTTCAGAAGAATACATACGTCATTGCATATTGTTTCATTATCGATCGGGCTTTTACGCAAAAACCGCAACAAAAAAAGTTATATCCACGGGAACGTTTTGAAGGTCAATAAGTGCAAACGTTGATTAAGTGGTGATTTTGACTTTCCGATAGTGTCCGAAATGGGCAACCTGCTCAATTCGATAATGCTTCTTTAAAATCACTGGTTGAGTCGGATGCAAAATTGGCCAAAAAAGAAATTGTTAACAAACTTGGGGCCACTTGGTCAACAATGAAAAGTCACTTTTAAAAAATCAAAAATGTATCTAGGGAAACCATTTGAGTTTCACATAAATAGTCGGACGCAAACAAAGACCTCTTTCAGTAAAAACAATCCAAAGAAATGCTAAAACAGCTTGACTGGGACGTTTTAACAAACCCTATATTGCACCACAGTATAGAGATCATACAGTAGGGACAGCTTCTGTCGGCACCTTTGAAGTTTTTGAATAATTTTTCATCTAATATGGCCGTATATTGGTGGTAGTTCATATTATAGTCAATAGATGGCGCTAGTTAAAAATTGGCGCAAATTGTTATTAAAGTTGAAATAGCAGATGTAAAAAGCAAGTATTTTAAATTATTAAAATAAAAAAACCAAAACATAAGAAGTTTAAACTACGTTGGAATCTAAATAGCGATCATATGATACGTCATATGATTTGAAATTGTCGCGCCACCCCTCGGCTATTTAAAAAAGTATTACCAATTTTGTATATGCGCATTGAAAATACGGACAAAAAAAAAGGTAAGCTGTCCCTACTGGTTGATCTCAATACTGTGATTGCACCATCAAAAATAAAAATTTTCAAAATATCAGTGAGGTTCAAGGTCAGCTCGAATCAAATTTTTTATCACAGCGAGCAGATTTTTATAAGAAAGGAATTAAAAATTTACAGAAGAGATGACAAAAGGTCCAGGACAATGATGGCAAATATGTAATTGATAAGAAAATATTTTTTTTAATTAATTAGACTCATGTATGTTAAACATTAAAATAATTGATTATTTATGGGTAGGTACCTCTTAAAAATCAATACTTTTTAAGCATAAAAAAATTGCGCAATCTTAATGTAAGCTCATAAAAATTCTGAAACGGCACAATAATATGAACAGTCTCCTAATTTTTGGATTTTTTTAAAGAGATAAAATATGAATATGTTAAACTTATTTTTTTAAACAGATATGCTTTGGGACGTTTTTTTGGAAACACAATATAATCCTAAGAAAAGAGCAGACGTTAAAGTTGTGTCAACATTTATAAGAAAAACAATTACAAAAAGTATACACTAAACATACATATTTTTTGCAAGACTGTCTTATTTCAACTCACCCGTCAATATCTGGAAGCACAAAAACGCATCAGTTACATGTAACTGCTGAACTAATAACACAATAATATTCCAAATTTGCTGTCAAAATATTTTCTTGTTCACATTATGTTTTAATCACTTTTGCATTTCAACAAACTTTTAAAATTATTCCAACGTTGCAATCACCACATGAGCGCACGTTGTGAACTGTGAACTACAACAAGACGCAGTGGCTATATCCAATAGTAACTATACCGACGCCCCCGTGCTAAAATTTGTCCGCGAGTTTCGTCCGAAGATGACCATTCAATATAAAGTTGTCTTCTCTACATTGTTCTTGACCTTCGCAAGTGCGACACTCGCCGCGAACGACAATTGGGTTCTACTTGCATAAAAATTTAAAAGTTGAGAGTGGTTTACATAAATTATACGACTTTTAATACCAACTGCTTTTAACCATTTAAAAAGCGTTTATTAAGAATACATATGACCATATCAGGTACTTAGTGATAGCGATTTAATTCCACTGAAATCGGCATTTAGCGATAATTTATTGTTAAAATCGTTAAAAATGTTTGGGGTCTATCAAATTCGACGCTTAAGATGGGATCTCGCTCATCTTAAGAGTTACGTACTTTGGTGATGAATAAAAATCTATACCGCCTTATTCGACATAAACCAGATACCTTTTCGTTTTAAAAATTCTTCAGAGCTACTCTTCATTTTCTTAGGTTTGTAGAATTTTTTACGCAAAAAATCTTTGAAATATCCGCCTTAAATGTTTGCAGCTTCTTTTTCATCTCCAATTAATTTATTGTCTCTGTCTTTGAAAATCATTGCTCTTTGTTTATTTGGTTTTCCAACACTTTCATTACCTGATAGACATTTTTAAATGTATTTTTATTGTAATGTTATATCAGATTTTATAACTCTTGTTGTAAAAATAAAAGAAAAACAAACTAAAATCAACTTGTTATATTTTCTTAAACAACGTCTAAACTAAGAAGATTATTATACATTTCTTATACTCTCATCCAACATCATATTATACAACTGTACACCAACGTAAACAACTTTTAAGTCAAGCAGAATGTTGAGCATCGAATTTGATCTGCTTAATACAGATCAACCTACACAAAACACTACAAGTTATAATATCTCAAGATCTCAAATCAACTTAAGTTTACTTTCTTCAAGTCTTTACGTTGTCAATTTTTGCTTCAAGTTACTTAGACGCCCGAACGTCCGGCACTTTTAAAAAACTGGTGAAAATAATTAAAAAAATTAACACAGTCACATGCCGTTCTTAGCATCCATAGATGTTCATCGATTAGTGTTAACTGGTAGCTGTTCGCCAAAGAACTTGCAAATATTCTACTTTCACCGTGCTGCGCTGTAATCTTTTTATGTAGAATAGTACGGGATTAATTAAATTCATTAAAACGAGTTTGTATCACAGAAGAATCCAACACAGGCTATAAAATGCTACTAACGCTAAAAATGGCTAAACTGTGTTAATAAATGCATTAAATTTTTATTTATTTAACCCTCGAGAATTGTTTAACTATATTTGGATAAAAGAATTTTTAGAAGTCCCAACTTAAAGTTTATCTTATAAATAATTGTATGTGTTGTACAAAATGTTTTTATTAAACAAGGTCTAAAGGCGACATATTATTTAAACTTAATTTAAAAAACATTGTTAAGTAAATATAAAAATAAATGAGAAGATAATATACGCAAAACGGAACCGCGGAAATAAAATACCTACGTGTGAACAATAGGATTAGTTAACGACCTTTATTTATTCTATAAAATAAGGACTATTGACGTTCAGGAACAATAAATAAAATAGTTGAATACCACTTAAATTAAGGTAATATCAGGTTAACTGTAAATATATACCGGGTGATTTGGTTTGACTGTCACCCCTCCACCCACCGGCAATAGTAAACCTTTTTTTTGTAAGTACAAAAAATACTTTTTTAAATTTATTTGGTGAGATAATTTAATAGTAAATCCAATAATGCAATAAAAAATAAATATACAATTTTTGAGATAAGCGAGCTATTATTTATCGTTTTTCGCAAAATTTTATCAATCCTTGTATTTCACTAAAAATATATGATCGGTTATTATTTTTCGGCGAAAATGGAACTTATGCCGTATTATGTGTACTGAGTACTGACGTAGCCAAGGAGAAATCCAAAGGGGCCGGACCCCTTCCGAAATTGATTGACAATCAAAATTACTATAATTATTTTTCATTTTTGACACGACGACGTTTTGAATGGCTGTCAGATTCTTCTGCCTGGATATGCTTCTCCAGAAAAAGCTCACTAGTTACAGGATTTATCTGAATACTTTAAAGATAATTGTTCCACTGCTGTAATTGCAGGAAAAAAAACTGCATCTAGATTGGAGTTGCATCTGAAATTAAAGAAGGCACAGAAATATAGTCAGAGGTCCTTTCTTCCAAATATTTTCTATCTTCTCACTGTTTTGGCCACACTACCAGTCACCACCGCCACTGTGGAGCAGGGACTGAGAACGGAACGAAAACGAAAATGTTAAACGAAATTAACCGAAATTTTTTTAGGAACGAAAACGAAATTATAATTTTTCGTTCAAGAACGAAAACGAAATAAATATTTTCCAAAACCGGTTTTAACCGGTTTTGTCACTATTTCAATTTTATTTGTTAAACACAAACGCGAATTTACCTTCTGTGCTAGGGAGACTCCACGAGGCAGTAAAAAATCTTACTTGAAATAAGTGAGCTTCACTTTTCTCCATATCGTCGATGGAAAGCAATTTTGCTGTAAACGCCAAAACTACAACTTTACAGGAGAGGCAAAAAACAATTTAAGTTTTGGAAAAATAATTACTGTCCTTTAAATAATGATTTTATCGAAAAAATGTTCAAAGAATGTAGGTGTCAAATAATTAATTGAATATTATTAGAACAATAAAAATCGTCCATAACTATAAATTAATGGCGTTTTGGCGCTTACAACAAAACACACACTGAAAATGTTGCTCGATTGAAATGTCGTAAACGCCATGTCACAATGTTTGGAATTAAATTCAGGTAGTAATAATGACCTTCTAAATGTAGTACAGACAAAAAATGTAAATAAACGTATGTTTTGTGGGTTGTAAATGCAACTACATAACTTTTATATTCCATTTGTCTTGTCGTATACACAGAAGTGTATGTATGTAATGTTGTTTGAAGTAAGTACATGGGAATTAAATAATTTACCAATGTAATAATTATAATGCCCACAAAAACCACGTTTAAATAAATGATTATAATTGTTAGAGTTATTCAAAGAACAAAAAGAAACTAATAACAAATAATTATTTTTTAGACTTTAAGGAGTCATAAAAAACAAATATATAAGTTACTCTATTAAACAAAAACTAGTATAAATGCATCAAACGTAACTTCTTTAGGTGGGTAATATAAAACTAAACCATTTTAAAGCTTCTATTTGCAATCATCTTCTTCTTACCTTCCTTTTAATAACTATCTTCTTCGTCTGTATCGTTTAAACTTAAACAATCAGGTATTGTTGAGTTGGATTATAAATTAATATACTAAGGTGAAGGTGCATAATTCCTTGGTATTATATTTTTTTCACAAGATTTTTTCGGTCTTTATATTTTGCCTGTGCAATAGGAGTTGTTTGATTATACAAATTAAAGTTGGGTTGATCACCTTCTAAAACGTTTATTGTGTAGATAGATGTGGTGACAAACACCCTTACTTAACACATACGGTCACGTCAATTGCACGTTGCATACGCAAAGAACAATTATGACGTATCACAACCCCAAAACAATCTATCTTTAGTAATTCGAATTGTATTAACGTTATAAATACAGTGTAACTAGATCTAGTTAAATGCTTTAAAAACAATATGTTCTTTAATTGCATCCGTATAAATCGCTGTTACAAACCAAATATTCTAAAAGGATAACCTATTGTATGTGGTAACCGGCATGACTTAAAATACTTGGGCGGCATAAATGCTGTATACGCCACATCTTAAATTAAGTAGTTGCTGTAAACGAAATCTCTTTTAAAGTGACGACAGGATGATTGCTTTATACGCCAACATTAGAAAAAAGAGCGATTTTAATGGCTTGTACTGCATAATTTCTTTAAATTTGAACAAAATAACAGTAGATACTTTTGAATTACCGTTCAGTTTTTATTTTTTGACGTACATTTCTGAAATATAGACCATCCGACGCAGAAAAAAAAACTGAGAAGAATGATGTAATAAATTTTTTTTGCATAGTTTGGCGTTTACAGCAAAATTGCTTTCCATCGACGATATATTTACGTGAATATGTATTAACAACTTTATTGTTTATACTTGCAATTTCGTGTAACACAATTAACGGTACAGATATTCTCTATTTCTAATTTGTTTTTTAGATCATCAATATAGAATATACACTTGATTGGATATATATTATCAATGTATATGTTTTATTTGCGTTTAGATCTAATAATAGTAAAATTTATTCTTACTTCGAAAAGGCTAATGTAAAAGAAGATTTATTGGAAGATGTGTTGCTAGTAAGATTTAACGGAATGTGAAAATGTCTATTGTATGGTATGTACAAACTATAAAGTTTAGTATATTTCAAGTTAATATAAGTCTTTTTTAAATATCTTTTTTATTTATAACATTTAGTAAATTATCCACTTGAATTGATTCTTTTGTCTTTTTAAATAATTACAGCAGGATCTTATTTAATTCAAATGCATAGATTTTTAGTACTAAAACAAATTTAAAACAGCACTTGCTATATTTTCACATTTTTAGATAAAGATCGTGTGTCTAATATAACCTAATCACGTTGTATTTTTGCACCTTACGGGTGTTAAACTTAATAAAATGGTTAAATGTTAATGTGTTTAACGATTTGGTAAATTTAATATGGCGATGGTTCGCCAGTCTAAAATATGCTGTCCGTGAGCATCAAACCCCATCGTCATCGTTTATATTTTATTTGAGACGCAAATATTGTTATCGTATTTATAGAGCGTTGTGGTGACTAGAAAAAAAATTGATTTTTTGACGACAAAATAATATTGTAAAACCGGTTTTAACCGTTATTATTTTGGTTCACGAAAACGAAAAAAGTTTTTTTTTCGTTTAGAACGAAAAGAACGAAAACGATATATTTCGTGTTCGTTCCGAACAAAAACGAACGGATTTTTTTTCGTTTTTAGTCCCTGCTGTGGAGCGCACCTTTTCGACAATGAAAAGTGTGAAAACTTTACTTGGAAACAGAACTGGCAGGGATAAACAGTCTGGCCCTAATTTCAACACATGAGAGGTTGAAGTTAGTCCTCAGCAAGACTTGGACGTCCTGGCTGGGCGAAAATTTTATTCTATTGTTGAGCTGTTTCTTAAGGGATAAAAATATTTTGTCTTACGTATTTTCGAATTGTTTAAACTTTATAAATTACAAGAAATGTGAATATTTGAAATTATGCAAAAATATTCGGACCCCCTCCGAATAAAAATCCTGGCCTCGTCACTGATATGTGTGCGAGTTTGTGTAAGGATCATGTTAAAAAAATTTGAAAGTCCCGTATCGCTCAAAATTTTCATAAAAATGTAAATTTTACTAAAACAATTGATTTTAGACCCATATAATCTCATATTACTTTTAAAGTAAATTTTAAAAGGAATCCAAAAATATAAAAATCTACAGGGTGTTTCATTTAAAATTAAAACTTTTGATTATTTTTACCGTTGAACCTAAAGTCGTCTTTCAACGTTAATATTTTCATCGAATCCGAAAAATACGATAACCCTTAGATACAAAATTTCATTGTAGTATCTTTAATGATGTTTTAGATATTTGTCTCTTTCCATACTTTTGCGCATCACTGTATAATACCATAATTATGTTTGACTAAAATTCAAGCCAAAAATTGTATAACTTGATAAAAAAAAAATGTCCATATCTTTTTTTAAACAGTGTTTAAATAACAATTACCGTTTCTTTAACCTATTTTAAAAATGTATTTTCAATAACGCTAATAGTATCTATTAATAATAATATTGAACTTTAACCATTTTTTTACATTACCACTTTTCTTTGTAATAAGAGTTTAGACAATGATTCAGATACTCATAAAGTACAAATAATTAACGGAACTCATATGTATGTATAGCTTAAATAAATTACTTTAATAATTTTAACATTTACCAAATAATCCTTAATATTATTTTTGAAATATAGAGCTTATTACACCTTATTATGCTTTCTTGTCCCATAAATGATTAAAGTTCTAATTTGCATTTCGTTACAGCAACGTTAGTTTTATAGTTAACTATGAATTTAATCTCACCCAGCTAAACCGATTAACAAATTTTATCTGATAAGCATAAAATTACATGTAATATACGCAAACACGAGCTCAACGACCGCTTAAATATGGCAGGTTTAGCGTCTTAAGCAAAGTTCATAAGCTATTATGTTCAAAATTAAAAAGTTACTATTGATTTATGTTGACGCGGAATTCTTTTCAGTCCATTTAATAAGGAATGTTAATTAATGTGTAGTGTCAATGTGTGTCAAATACATGGTAAACATAACGTTTAACACAGGCTAACATACAGGCTTAAGTAACAGGTTAAGTCAGTCTATACAAGGTGTATCAAGTTTAATGCTTAACGTCTCATCTATTTCAAGAGCTACAAAATTAGTATTAGGATAAATTTGCACACAGTTTGTAACACCCTACATATAGGTTTCAAATATAAACCCAATGATATTTTTGTTACAACAAACACAAATTCAATTTTATTAATATGTAATCACACTCGCATAACAATACATTATTAAAGCTTAATAAAGCTAATTTGATATTAAGCTGTTTTATTTACCTAATTAACTAGTAAACAAATGAACAAATTCAGGTAATTAAACTATGCAAATTGAAAACAAAGACAAATTATCCAAAAATGCTATTTGCTTTTAAAAAAACACGATGGCACAGAAAACTACGGATATAATAGTATTTCATGAAAAGTTTTACCACAAAAAGTTTCGTTCTCGCTATGGTTTGATGGCCTGATGAGAAATTACTGAATGTGAAGTTGCAAATAAACTCCAGACCACACTTAAATGTATCCATATAACTCCACCATTAACTATTACCACGTCCTGTATTCGACTAAGCAAAGAAAATAAATTTTACAAATGTAGTCTGTTTAGAGCAATTAAAAGCAATATAATAAATACGAACTTTAAAAAATTTATTTTTACACCAACAATTCGACTGTTTATTATTACAATAGTCGATTATTTTTTATGAAAGGATGTATCAAAAAATATAAATGAAATTTCAGAGGAACAATTCTGGAAAATAAAGTTTTAAAATCAAACATCTCAAAAACGACAATATATCAAATATTCATAACGTTTTTACGTAGAACTTGCATTTCTGAATATTCTGTAAGGCACACCAACTTTCTATAACAAACTACTTACAAGGCTATAACTTTAATTTTAAGATAACCTGTATATTTTTATTTTTTGTTCGCATTCTGGTTACAATATTGTCTACTTATTTTCACAGTCGATAGCTTGGTCACAATAGAACCTAAAAATAACTTAATATAATTTTATTGGAACAAGAAAACCATATTTGTTTCCCTGATAATAAAATGCATTTCATATCCCTATACGATATTAAACGAAAAGATATAAAACTCATATATTCTAGTTCTTATATGTTTCATTTTTAGCGTATTTACGCCCAAACATTGTTTATTGTTACCTACCTTCATGTATTGGTTGTTCAACGCAAACAGGATTAGGTAAAAAACGTGCTCAAAATATTTGCAGTATAATATTTCATACATCATCATAGTTTTGCCAATATTTGTAATTTCTTTTAAAGTGCTCCAGAAGTCAACTAGCGACTAGAATTCTAGAATATCCTCACAAAAAGGAAGGTTTTAATTATATTAATTTAATACCATATTAAATTAAATAAATTAAATGGTGGAGGTGATGGGATTCCGTTTTTAAACACAAATTTCACCTGAAAAAATTAACTTTCGGGTCAGCGTCAAGTCTAATGGCGAACGCACTAAACACAATTGGAATTGAACACGCCTACTTCATTATTGTTAGTTGTATCGGTATACCCGCCAATGATTTTAAGGTCCATGGACCATATTGTAGTGTCTGCTACGCGAAAACACCCCCACCGCTGGCCATTAGACCTGACGCTGACTATACCAAATTTAAAGACGAACGAAAAATTAGAGTTAAAAGACAATACGAATATTAACTTCAGATTTTGTGTATTATAAGAGAGGTCGCTTTTTTAAAATCAGTCCATTAGCCATGTTTTAGACAACATGTTTTGCAAGTAAAAAATTATTTTAAAAGAATAAATAATGATTATATCAAATGCGTATGTATTAGGAGTGTAAAAGTACGTAAAATTACAAAAGTAGCAATATCTTTTATTCCTATTTTAATTAAAGCGTATTTACGACGTCTTTGGAACGCCTAAAAATCAATACAATCCAAAATCATATTATAAATTTAATGTGTAAAAGTTAGCCAAATAAAATCATTTGTATCACACATTTTTAAATTAATTTTTCATAAAAAAATCAGTTTATTACCAAATATATTATAACAAAAGAACTATTTTCAGTTAGTTATTTATGTTATGATTTCCGGCACAAATTTGCATGTTTTTGTCCATTTGTCTTGCTTATACAAAAATACGTGTCGTTCTGCAAACATGGTTACATGCAATTACATGCAATTGCTTAATAAATAACTGCACTGAAAACTAATTCAATTAATTGCTGTTGTAAATAATTGAATAAGTACTTTAATTTCTGTAAAGTTGTCGACAAATTACAAATAATGAGTTTTCCTCATGAATTTATCTTTTATTTTCTAAATACCGTAATGACATGAATATGGGGATTTAAATTATAGTGGTTATTTTAATTATTTAATTAAAATATTACCTTTACAAAATTTGTACTGCATTCTCCTCAACCTTCAAGTAAAATTGTGCAAAAAAAAGTATAAATGTTTAAAGCAATTATCATTTAAAGCTTTTGGTAAATCTGTGATAAATAACTAAAAATTATTATAATTTGTTTTTTCCCTCATCTACAGCAGATTTTAATTTTAGCCTAAATTAATTTTTTAAATTAATGTTTGGATCACGGAGGTTCCTGTTGAGTAAAATAAATTGCATAAAAGGTTAAGCTATCTATTGGAATTGCTTAAAAAGCTTGAATGTATATCGAAAAACAGACAACGCAGACAAGTCACGTATTACAGATCAATGCTTCCAAAAATATGGCATTTGTTTCGAGTATTGACCTCTACTTCTAGAAAATGTTATAAATTACTATAAATGACATATCAAATGTAGCTATATCTCATTTTGAGCCATCTAGGGTGTTCTAAGCTTTATTTCCAATCTAAATCCACCGCTAGTAGCAATCATCTATTTTCAGATTAAAAAAAGATTACGAAAATCAAGACAAATCGATGTATGTTTCAAACGAAAAGCTATCGTTAGTAATTCTTTGTTATTAAAATAATATTTACCTGCATGTAAATTATTATAGACTTACATTTATGTTCATAACTATATGTGCGATTTTATACAATTAAGAAATAAATAGCAAATTGCCGTCGCAAAAAAAAATCAATCGTTTTTTTTAATTTTTGCTTAAGGATAATTACAGGTCACGTCCAAAACCATTTAAATGCCTTTGTGAACCTTTCATTTAAAACGGCCCGTCCCACATCATTTAAAAAACGTATATAATTCACTTACTTTTATCTTTCTTTTGTTTTTTTGCACATGATCGAACCAACCTGGAACAAGAAGACAATTAACAGCAAAGTTATATTTATTTAAGTAAAAATATTTTAAACTATGAACTTATTCCTAAGTAAATACGACTGAAAAAGAAACGGGATTCTTGAAATAGATATTGCATTTCGAAAATAAATCCTTAGAAAAAACATTAATTTGACATACTTGTCTTAATTAATTAATTACTAAATAATCCAACAATTTATTAAGAACTTATTGCTTAACACTAAACATTTAATTGATTTGGTAACAATAACGAAAGACAAAACTAGTTGTAAGGGGAAATTAGATAAAGTGGACGATCGATAGTGTATGTGAACTTTTTAATAGATTGTTTATTTCGCAGCAGCCTATCAAATTAAAACTGGAAAGTTATAAGCCGTAAGTTAGGCCGCAAGAGATTTTTTTGCCTTAAATGAAATTAAGTAGGTACCTATGTTTCTCATCGATGATAAGTGTTCTTTATTTTTAAGTGCAGTTAGGTGTTCCATCAGCTATTCAGTACAAGAACAAAAATTAAATGTTTGCATAAAATATCACGCAGTGCATCCATACATCTAGCTGTTAGACAAAATGAAGTGCAACCGATCAAAATATTTAAACTACCTTACCTTTCTGCTAAGGTTTAATTATGTTATACAAGAGTCCAACAAAAACTTTGAGTTAAGTAAAAAAGATAATTTTTATAGGGAGATTATTTACGTGCTATATTTTATCTCTAATAATTTTACTTGTTGTTTAGTTTTAAAAAAACAAACAACATGAAAATAATTACAAGGATTTATGAAATTGTTTGTTTCATTTATTGCGAGTAACTCGCTAGGAATTGGAACAAACTCGAAAGAAGAAAAAACTCGTTTAAACTTAAAGCTTATAAAAGCTAACCTACCTAAAAATGACAAAATATTATACCTACTGATATTTCTCACAAAAAAAAAAAAAAAAAAAGATAAAGTGAAAATAATTGTATTGCTTTAAGATATGTAGTTCTTACTTGATTTTAGGAAACTAACAATATTTTTCAGTTTTTTATGAATTTCATAGAAATGTTTTGGTTGCTTATAGATTGCAAAGCTTAAACAGTATGTCAATGAATGGAAAAGTTCTGCAAACTCAAATTGGTTTCATTATAATACATGATTTTGTTCAACATACGAGCCGTTTATTTGAAAGTGGCGTAGGTCACTTTTTGCGAAAATTGAGTGAAAGCTGTTTACGATTACAAATATGCATGCTATTTTGATCTTTAAAACACTATACAGGGTGTCCCAAATTCGAGTAAATGCATGGGGATCTCGCTTATCTTAAGAGCTACGAGGTCGGTTAAATTAGGGCAAAGTTGCTAAATTCGATGCTTATTGATAATCTAAAGAGAAATTGGAAATATCTCAAACGGTATCCGAGAAAATTAGGAAAAACTGGAAAGTCCATTTTTGAAAATCGTTTATAACTCCTTTGGAAATATTTTAAATGTGTAAAAAAGTTGCCCAAGCAACTTTTTAAGCCGAATCGGATGGTGGTCACAAATTTTTCCTAGGTCGATTCGTTTTTGTTTTTAGACAACCAACTTTGTTTTTTCTTATGGGCAGCATATCGCGTTTTTCTTCGTTATTAAAGTTCATTTTTACGACTAACAGGCCTTCAAAACTTTTAGTTTGTTGATCGGTTGTCATGGAAACAACATAAACTACAATGACCGGCCAACCTGATTTATAATGGTTATTGTTTAAAACGTATTTTTTGAAATTTGACAATGAAAGAAAAAGTAAAATACCATGTGTGATACATCAATGGATTCAGAAAAATAAATGCTATTTGATTATGTAAATAGCAAAAATTGCGCCCATAAGAAAAAATAAAGTTGGTTGTCATAAAACAAAAACGAATCAATCTAGAAAAAAATTGTGACCACTATTCGATTCGGCTTGAAAAGTTGCTTGGGCAATGTCTTTACACATTTAAAATATTTCATACTCCAAAGGAGTTATAGACGATTTTCAAAAATCGTATTTTCCAGTTTTTCCTAATTTTCTCGGATACCGTTTGAGATATTTCCAATTTCTCTTTGGATTATTAATGAGCATCTAATTTCGCAACTTTGCCCTAATTTAGCCGACCTCGTAGCTTTTAAGATAAGCGAGATCCCCATGCATTTACTCGAATTTGGGACACCCTGTATACTTACCCTAATTTTTTTTTAATAAAGTGAAATGACCGAAAAGATCCATCACTCCTATTAATAACAATGATTCAATACATCAATAAACTTTTATATGAAATAGGTTATATAAATTACTTATACTTATATTTCAAAATGTACTGATGAATTTACTTATTATCTACTTAAGTATTTTATGACTATTAATGATAATGAAAAAATACTTGAATAAACATATAATGAAGTGCATTACATAAATTACTTATAATATACAGGGTGAGGCATCACTTATGACACCCCCACTTATTTTGTTATTGGAAAGAATTATCAAAAAAAGTTTAAAATAAAAGTTCTTTGATACAATATTTCCCATAATGTTGTCATGTCAGTTTTTTGTTTTCTTTTGTTTTTTTAGGAGTTGCGGCACCATATTTGTTTTTTTTTTAATGGCACGATAAATATTTTTTTATACGGTTTGAAAGACATTTTCTTTCTCTTTTCAACGCACTAAAACTTTTAGACCCTTACATAACAAAATGTTTAAGAAAATCGCAAAAGAACATTTTTGTTCTAAAAGCGTACGGTATTAATTAATTTACATTAGAAAGCTTTGAAAATGATACCAAATGGCAAAAGATTTTGAAAGAAGTTAATAAGGTTACAACGGTTAACGCAAAACTACTGTAATACATTTTTTACCGTTCTGTATCATTTTCAACGCCTACTAATGTAAATTAGTTAATACAATATAAAAATTGTTCTTTTGCGATTTTCTTAAAAATTTTGTTATGTAAGAGTATAAAAGTTTTAGTGCGTTGAAAAGAGACAGAAAATGTCTCTCAAATCGTATAAAAAAATATGGATGGTGCCATTAAAAAAAAACAAATATGTTGTTGTAACTCCTAAAAAAAAACAAAAGAAAACAAATAATTGACATGACAATATTTTGGGAAATATTGTAACAAACAACTTTTATTTGAAACTTTTTTTGATAATTCTTTCCAATAACTAAATAAGTGGGGGTGTCATAAGTGATGCCTCATACTGTATTAGTAGGCTTTGAAAATGATACAAAACGGTAAAAAATGTATTACAATGTTTTGTGATTACCATTGTTACCTAATTAACTTTTTTAAAGATCTTTTACCGTTTTGTATCATTTTCTAAGCCTACTTATGTAAATTAATTAATAAAGTACGCTTTTAAAACAAAAATGTTCTTTTGCGATTTTCTTGAAAATTTTGTTATGTAAGGGTCTAAAAGTTTTAGTGCGTTGAAAAGAGAAAGAAAATGTCTTTCAAACCGTATAAAAAAATATGTATCGTGCCATTAAAAAAAAACAAATATGGTGCCGTAACTCCTAAAAAAACAAAAGAAAACAAATAATTGACATGACAATATTTTGGGAAATACTATATCCAACAACTTTTATTTGAAACTTTTTTTGATAAATCTTTCCAATAACAAAATAAGTGGGGGTGTCATAAGTGATGCCTCACCCTGTATAATTTACTCATCGATTTTCTAAAATTACTCTCTCATCAAACATCACTTCAGTAAAACATATCAAACTAAATCAACATAAGTCTGTAGTTTTTATACTATTAATTTTGAAAGTGGCTTAAGTCACTTTTACAGTAATGCAAAATGGCGATCCGTAACATCCGTGCAAAATGATGTATAATGACAAGAAAATAACTAACCGAGATAACAAATATCTATGTGTGAAATTTCTCTGTAATTAACATAAATACTTTTATGCACATTAAAATGCAAAACGGTTAGATTCCTTGATCAATAAATACTTACTAACCTGCTGTTTTTCTACTTGAGTTGATCATGCATAGCTACAATATAGGTGCATTTACACTTATGGTTTTGCATGTGGTTTTGCCAACTTGGTTTTGCATGTGGTTATGATGGTGCGTGTGAACGCTAAAACCAAGCGATTTTATTGACCCTGGTTTTGCACAAATGAATATAGCGCTGTTTTATTTTTTGGTTTTGCACATGAGCATGTTCGAGAGTGTGAACGGCATTTGGTTGCATGCAAAGCATGCTTGGTTTTGCTCACTGCGCATGAGCCACTTTACACTTCAATCCATTTTACATGTGAATTGCAACTTGTTTGTGTATTTTCCTTCGTTTTGCGACTTCAAGAAGCCAGAACACGATATGAGAAATTGTAGCAAACAATTCATAACAAAAGTACCTAATTCATTTGTACAAAACTGTACCCGGCTTGTGGTAGGTGAAGTCCTCCAGCCTCCACATTCGTCTTAAACGTTTTTTAGTCACCTGCTGTTTCCGTTTAATTAAATATACTGCACAAAGTGCAAGGAACTCTAAAGCGTCATCCATTAAATGCGCATACAAGCCAGCTAGTCACTACTTAGCGTTTGATCGACGCAAATTATCTTAGTAAAACCACATGCAAAACCGCAAGTGGTAAACGAGTACGCGATCATGTGCAAAAACCAAGTCAACAAAACCAAGTCAGCAAAACCACGTGTAAAACATAAGTGTAAACGCACCTTAACTGTCGATACTTAAAAAAATGCTTTTGTTAGAAAAAAAAATTAGACTCTCCAATAACATCACTGTACTGATAAAAAATAATCTTTGGTAAAAAGCAACACGGTGAATGACTTTGAACGACTTTAAATGACTTTAAAATACAATGTATACTTTTTCAGGACGATTTTGGCCTTTGAACTAAATATCTTCAAAATACGATATTAAACTTTTCAGTAGGGTTTAGATCTTAAGACAGGTATTTCGGTAATGATTTTTATCAGTAATTAGCTTAGATACGAGTATAATTTTTTTTCATCGTATAACAAAATTCGCCAGTCCTTCCCTTTAAAGTTGCGCAACTTTCACTTTTATTTATTAAAAAAATAAATGAGCATAAGAAATTAGTCACCACTTCACAATAACATTTAATTTTTTTCCGATAATTTTATTAACGGTGTTAAAATCAGTTTTGATATCAGTTGCTTTACTTAAATTACCTTGAAGTATTTTAAAATTAAATGAAAATCTTTTAAGGAAGTTGTAATAAAGCAAAAATTGTATTAAAAGGATATTTATATATCGGTAAAATGTGAAGCAATTAAAAAATACACTTACTATTATGGACTTATTGTGTTTACGATATTGCGAATATTATTGTTGTTTCCTTCATTAAATGCGATAAAGCAATAAAGTCTAGTAAAATAAACAGAAAACTAACGACAAAGTGTAAACATTAAGGCCTTCATTTCTTGGCGACAAGCTCAACGAAAACACAATAACTTTAACAAAACAGTACACTTCAAATCAAATATACTATTATTAAACACGGAACAAATTAAAACTGCACTAATTACAAAACGCGTTCATATCATTGAAACTAATGAATGTCTTACCTATGCTTATCGAACACATGTCAAATACCACAAAAACTTTAAAATGCAAATGACCGTAATACATGCGCATGTCAGTTTAATACAAGGACATTTGGATTTACCACAATGTTAACTCAAAACGTTTCAGCTATTATTTGATATTTGTGTAACACCAAATTAAGCTGTAATAATAAAAGCAATAATAAGAGTTAGCATAAACTCAAAGCAATAAAAGCATAAAAGCAAGTTTGGTTAACACAAAACTTTACAAGCGTATGATTTATTCTTTTTGATTTTGATAAATGAATTAGTCTTGTAGAGTTGTTATTCCTTGATAAATAAAGAGCTAATATAAAACGTCTACACTTAGCAATTGTTATGGACACTTCTAATATTTCAGCAAGTTTTTGATGTTTAAATGGAAACATCGATAAAAATCTATTACTCAAATATTATCTATTGTTTTTGGGTCAATTTAACCGACCTTACACGTTTTTAAAAGTTGAAGTTTAGCTATGTGTCAAACATTTGTACGTTAGTCAACAGAATTCTCAAAATTTAAGTAGAAATACAAGTCAATTTTACAGACACGCTTAAGAAGCACAAAAATGTCTTATTTGTATCTATGGCTATGTACCTAATGTAATAAAAACAAAAGATTTTTGTTCGCAACGCTCCCATCTCCCATCCAATTTGCAAAAATTGTATTAGGGCTAGGATATTTTTGGAAATATACTAATGTTATAGAAATACTTGTAATACTCTTTACTCTTAAAAGATCTATTTGAAAATATTTAGATATAGTCAATTTGACCTCTTAGCAGTAAGTAAGCACCTAAAATAAGTTAACAGTGATCAAGTGTTAAATACTTTTGTTCTCTGGACAACAATTTCGAAATCTGATGATTAGGAATAGAACAATCCAAGATAATTAATAAATTTTCTGTTCATTTACAGCTTCACTGGATTTAATTAATTTTTCATAGTTTCTTGAGTAAGCTTACACACCTTTTCGTTTTGTTAATTTTTTTTAATACTAAATGGTTAATAAATATGTTAAAATTCACCCACATTATATGCAATTTTAAGATATACTCATAAGCAGGGACTGAGAACGGAACGAAAACGAAAACGTTAAACGAAATTAACCGAAATTTTTTTAAGAACGAAAACGAAACCGAAAACGAAATTATTATTTTTCGTTCAAGAACGAAAACGAAATAAATATTTTCCAAAACCGGTTTTAACCGGTTTTGTCGCTATTTCAATTTTATTTGTTAAACACAAACGCGAATTTACCTTCTGTGTTGGGGAGACTCCACGAGGCAGTAAAATATCTCACTTGAAATAAGTGAGCTACACTTTTCTCCATATACATAAATGTATTAACACTTTATTGTTTATACTTGCAATTTCGTGTAACACAATTAACGGTACAGATATTCTCTATTTCTAATTTGTGTTTTAGATCATCAATATAGTATATACACTTGATTGGATATATATTATCAATGTGTATGTTTTATTTGCGTTTAGACATAATAATAGTAAAATGTATGCTTACTTCAAAAAGGACTAATGTAAAAGAAGATTTATTGGAAGATGTGTTGCTACGCTTGCTAGTAAGATTTAACGGAATGTGAAAATGTATATTGTATGGTATGTACAAACTATAAAGTTAAAGTATATTTCAAGTTAATATCAGTTTTTTTTAAATATCTTTTTTATTTATAACATTTAGTAAATTATCCACTTGAATTGATTCTTTTGTCTTTTTAAATAATTACAGCAAGATCCTATTTAATTCAAATGCATACATTTTTAGTACTAAAACAAATTTAAAATAGCACTTGCTATATTTTCATATTTTTAGATAAAGATCGTGCGTCTAATTTAACCTAATCACGTTGTTTGTTGCACCTTACGGGTGTTATACCTACTAAATAAAATGGTTAAATGTTAATGTGTTTAACGATTTGGTAAATTTAATATGGCGATGGTTCGCCAGTCTAAAATATGCTCTCCGTGAGCATCAAACCCCATCGTCATCGTTTATATTTTAGTTGACACGCAAATATTGTTATCGTATTTATAGAGGGTTGTGGTGACTAGAAAAAAATTGATTTTTTTACGACAAAAAAAATATTGTAAAACCGGTTTTAACCGTTATTATTTCGGTTCACGAAAACGAAAAAAGAATTTTTTCGGTTAGAACGAAAAGAACGAAAACGATATATTTCGTTTTCGTTCCGAACAGAAACGAACGGAATTTTTTTCGTTTTTAGTCCCTGCTCATAAGTAATGTCGTTTATACAAAAAATTAGAGTTATAAAAAAAAACAGCATTCTTATATATTACATAGTTTTCATCACTATTTACAAATCTCCCCCCCCCTTTTCTCTTTTAAATTCCGAATATCCTGCATACAAAATAAAGTAGATTCCACTTAAAAAATTAAAGCCTGTTTTGACATTCTTAAGGTTTATATCATTTTTTTTCTAGAAGGGACTGTTCAATAATAGGTAAATAGATGATAATCACTTGGAGCAACATCTGAAGAGTATAGCGAATGTGACAAAAGTTCGCTGTTAATAGCATGGATGTTTCTTGGCTAAGTTTTGTATTATGATTACTGCTGAATAATACTACAGTCACTTGATCGTTTGAGCTAAGCGATTTTTAAAAAAGAGCTGAACATGTTAACAGAAAATTTGTTAGAAGATGATTGATGTAAGACCACAAAATGCAAAAGTTCCTTAAAAGAAGATCCTAGATCCATGATCTTGATTGGAAGCTCTTGCAACATCGACCATACTCTTCAAATGTTAAACCAATTACCTTCTATTCAGGCATTGGAACACTACCTTCGAGGATAAACATGTATAAATCATGAACAGATCAAAACGGCCTTATAAGATTTCTCCTGGTCAAAACTTACTCAATTAGGAGTAAAAAATGTTTTGATATAATAAAAACCGGTGATTTTGTACGTTATGGATAGACTGTTTTATTGGGATCAAAAAAATATCATGTATAATATGGAATAATCACACTGACTTTTTAATTAACCCACTTTAATTTATTTCTTGAGAAAACGACGTTACTAATAAGTAATGCTCACGTAAATCTACCTTTTTAACTGACGTGTATGTTGGACTTCTCTCACTTCGGATAACGGACTTCATCATAATGTTTTGGACTGGCTTATTATTATACAAAGAACTTCATCATTGAGGTGACGCGGATCTCAAATCAGCTAAAACCGCGAATCAGCTTAACTTAAACGCAAAAAGGCTTCTAGTTGCGTCTTACACGTAAATTGATTTTGTAAAGGAAATAGTGCTGCAATAAACTTGATTACCAGCAGCTGTGCCGCTCTGGAGCACGATCAATTTTCCAACTGTAAAACTACTCAATAAGGGAGAAGGAAAACCAACGCATTCGCATCGCCTAGAAGTCTATCCCTATGGGAAAGCAACTGCTGCCGCAAGACGTTTAAAGATGGTAAAAATAGAAATACAAAAAAGCGGAAGCTCAAATAAATTGAGGGCTAAGAAGGAAAGTAATCCCTTTCCAACATTTCGATTTATTCTTTTTTGATTTCTTTACAGACCTTAGCCATGTCCCTACAGGCGTGAGAAAGTACTATGACGCATTGAAACATTAATATAATTAATAATGCAATTAAAAATCACTTATTTTTTTGCCATAAAGAATATTATCTTGTAAAATGTTAGTTTGGTTTAAGACTCTGTTCTCTTCGCTAATAGGTTTCTTACTTGAAATAAGAAAACCACTGAGGAACAGACGAGAATCTTAAAACTAGATAGCATTTCTACAAAAGAGCCTTTTTTGAAAAAACAATGTACCTATATTTTAAATAAACATAAATATTGCATAAATGAATAGCAAACAATTCAAGTCAAGTACTTAAATATTAAATCACTACAACGCGATAAATTGTTGAACATTAACATTTAAAATTTGTTAATTATGTTTTTTATTATTACATACATGGTGATAAAATATCGTGTTTCAACATGAGGGCTTCGCTAATTACATTTTCTGTGTTGAAATTTTTATTGACTGGTGTCGAGGAAAATACAAAAAGCAAAATCAAAACAGTTTCTATTTATTTTTATTTAAAATACATTCCTTCTGCGTCAATACAAGGATTAACCTCTTAAGCGTTTATGCCGAATATAATCGTCATCGGCCTTGGCAATAAGTAGCGATTATGCCGTACATATTCGCTTTGAGTAAAATTGTGTATATCTTATTGTATTTGACGAAAAGGTGCGCTTGCTTTGCTTCGGTCATTACAATCATATAGGATCACTTTATGACGTCAACTATTTAGTTTGTTCGAAACCGTTTCCAGCGCCATTTGCCGATATTTACTATGTGTTATGTGCTTTAAAAAAGGAATAAGAAAATAAAGTCGTTATTGGTGTGCAATTTGCAGCACGGGCCTATGCCCTGAACCTTGCTTTAAAGATTTTCATACCAAAAATTAAATTTTTGAAAACTTCGTACCTACTGTTTTGTAATATTTTTAAAAACATGCCATATGGATAATCAAGCATTGTTGTGTGATATAATATGTTGTATACACTATAAAAAAGTAAAATTTTAAATAATTCTTACGTTTTATTAATTTTTTTAATTCATATTTTCAATACAATGATCAATGAATATGACGAACGAGATTTTTTATGCAATAGTAATGACGTAAATACTCGCTAGCGGTCTAGAGTTCGTGTCGCTGTGAAAGGCCTCTCGCGCAGTGTCCACTTAAGAAGTTAAAGTGGTACCTAATACATTTTTTTTAAATTTCTTTAGAAATCGCTTCCAAAATCTCGATCAAAGACATTATGTCCAAAATATTATCAAAACGGTTTTATTTTGGAGAATACCCATGTCGCAGAGAGCCAAATCAGGCGATTACAGCGGATGATCGAGGACCAAAGTGCCCTTTTTATCAAAAAATATCGCGATTGACTTTGAACTTGTGTGACGGTGCGTTCTGGTGTAACAGCGACCAGCTCTCTTGCTCGTGGTATTGAGAACGAACCTGATGAATCCTTGCCACCAAACGCTGCAAAACACTCAAATAGAAATAATAATCTTCGTTTACCGTCTGGCATCCTGGAAAGAATTCCTAGTGTACTTCAGATACTCTTTCGATATTTTTCACTGAGCGAGTAGTTTTGGTCGAACCGGGTGGTGGTCGTCTTCCAGTTTCCTCTGCCGTCGGAAAATTTAGTTAACCACTAAAAAGCCATAGCAAGTCCCTTCCATATATAATTTAAATCATTTCGTACGTTTCGAAAGCTGTTTTGCTTAATTTAAAACAAAATTTGATATTAGCTCTTTGTTCCATCGTGTTTCTTCGAAGCTGATCAAAATGTACTGGCATATCTGGTATCATAACTCTTGATAGGAGTGTTGTAGCACCATTAAACTTATACGGAATGTGGCTGAATTATCGAGCTTCACAACGCCATAACTTAATTACATATGGCTCCACTAACAGCGTCACAGAAAAATCAATTTACAAAATTCCTGGACAGAAGGTGTGTAAAAGCTAGATTTACCTACATTTTATGCTGAAAAATCAGATTTTTTGTGATTCACTAGTAGTTACGATGAATATTAAATAAATACGTTCTAAGTTTACAATCATCTAAAACCAGACTTCAAAAATCTGTAACTTTTTTAAGCCAATTGAAAAAGTCTAATCTATTTACTTACTTGGTTTTTTTGCTGTTTAAATCTTCGCGAAACTTTTACACAATAAATTTGTATTCTACATTTTATAATCTTAGGATGGTATTACTTTCTTAGTAAGGTAGATTCGATTTTATTTTTTCGTGACTTCCTCAAAGTTGCAATAGTTTCTGTGTATCGTGTATTTCACCATTCTTATTTTGTTTTTAATTTACTATTGGCTTAAATAAATTGCGTTTTATTAGACCACCAACAGATTTTTTTTACATAAAAGCCTTTTTTCAAAACGTGTCATAAAAATACAGAGAAACATCATATTTCACATCTTAAACATCGTATTTCGTTTAAATAACTGTCGTTTTACCTTCAACATCTCTGAATGTTGTGCACTCGTTCATATCCTTTTGGAGTTTGCTTTGACGCAGAGCTGATATCCGAGTCAAATTTATCCTTCTAGGTTTAAGGATGTCTTCACAAGAACGCTTGGAAAAATTCCTACGATATAATAAATAGTGGTACATCTCTCCAGTGGCATTGTGTATCGATCTTCGTTAGCAAGTAATCGCGAGGCATCCAGTCGTTCTCGTCTCGTCTAATTTTTTTCCACAAATTGCAATAATTTATTTTTAATGAAAGTAGTAGACCTTCAAGGAGTAGCATAGTGCTTGAGTTTTCATTAATTTCCTATTTAGTTTTGGAATTATAGGTACACATGTCATTAATTTAAGTGATATGCAATTTTTCTACAAAAAAAAAATTAAAATAGATCTAGAACCTTTTGTTGGGTCGCTTTTTTCAAGGCTTTGTTCCCTTCCGAGATTACAAGTTTTAATAGCTTACGCGTCTAGACTAGTTAACGTCATTATGACCCACAAGATCGGCGACCGCCTGTGTATGTGCTTATTTCCATCATTTAACGTTATCAGTAATTACTTTTAATCCTCCTATTATGTTCACTTTTTTGTCGCACTGCTTGTATTCAAGTCAAGATGGCCCGGAATTTAATACATTTATTAACAAGCGATACATGTCCATGATTTTGAGACGTAATCGGTGGATCGAATGTCTTTTTCATAAATATTTCCAAATAAGTTAATTACTTATTTAATTGTAGAATAAAATAATTTTTTTAATAACAAAGATTGCTTTATTAGATTTGTTTATTTATTTACATTGTTTAATAACAAATCTGCCTACAGCAAAGTAATTTCTTTTTAATTTACGTGATTGTATAATACATTTTATAAGTACTTATAAAAGTACTGTTATTAACCACAATTTTTAAAAAAACGTTAAGAATTGTGGCTTAGCATTTATACAGGGTGTCACGACAGACGCCACGGAGATTTATGGCGAAACGACATATATTCTCCAACTTCTGTCGCAGTTAGATTATGTAAGTCAATAATATTTTCAAACATATAGGGTGCTCCAAAAAAGTGGCATATCACAGTTATACTTTTTCTTATGGAACATGTATATTTTTACATTTTTGGGTTCCTCTTTAAATTGACTTCAAAAAATGTAAAAGGTCGTATGGGTCTAAAGTCAACCGTTTTCGTGAAAATTGCATTTTCATGAAAATACAGTACTTTCAAAAATTTTGAACATTTAAAAACTTTGAAAAGTCTGAAGAAACTCGCTTGGAGATTAGATTGACAATAGATTATTTAAGACTTTGCACTACCTACATGTTTAAAATATTATACAGCGCGTTTTTTTACGCTTGGTCAAACTTGTGAAACTTTAGGTCGCGAAGTTGGCTATAAAATAGTTAAATCTGCTTTTTTTGTCTCCTTTAAATGGCATATCACTTGCTATAGCTATAAAAATAGATATAGCAAGTAATTTCTCATTTAGAAGATAAAAAACGCACATTTAACTATTTTATAGCCAACTTCGCCGCCCTAAGCAAAAATGAAATTAGGGGTCATATCTCGAAAATGGTAAGTACCTAATAAAAAAAATCTAAAATAACAGTTACATTCTCCATTAAAAAGTACCTTCAGGAAGTACTGATAAAATTGATCTAATGAATAAAATAAAAAAGTTATGAGAGAAAAAAGAAATTCAACACTTTCATATTTTTTGCTATAACATCTGAAGACCGAGAAATTTTGTACTTTTGATTGTGGCTCCTCTCACACTTGGGAATAATTCATCTAATTTGAACAAACCTGTATCTCTTATAATATGCGAGATCCCCATGCTGTAAATGTAATCTGGTACACCCTGTATATTAAACAAACATTTAAAAAAAAAATATTAAGCTCAAACAAATACTGCAAAAAAATACACCATAATAGTTTAATGCAGATTAAATTCCATACGGTAGTCAATAACTTAAAATATAATTAATACTGATAACAAAAGATCATAAATTTGTAAAGATCCACTAATTGGATATATAATGTTAAAAAAACAAGCAATCACTACGAAAGTTATGTAAATATAAGCTGTCCAAGTATATTTTATTAATTTGAGGAATCCTATATGCCTGATTTTTCGCCCCAAATTCGCATTTTGAAGGTAATAATCGTTTTATCAATATTTCTCCTATTATTGTTAATACCTATTTATTTGTTTTGTCTATTGTTGATGATGTTAAATATTTTGCTTAGAGATTTCTTCATAAACATTACATTATGTTTAACCTTCTATGTTTTCATAATAGACATTATGGTTTTCAAATTAATTTTTTATTTGAATCATACCTGGCAAAATTAATTTATTACTAAAATAAATCGACTATTTAAAGTTATCAAACTTTTGAAATTGAAGAACAACATCTGTAATACGCTGTCGTTGGCGGTTTTGTACAATAATTACAGATTGAACACGTATCAATAAATGACGTTTCTCAATTAAATTACGCAAGTTAAATGGGTACATTTTTCGCAATCAAAATACAACGAATCAAGAAAAGCACTAAAAGTATCTCAATAAAATATAAGACGTTGTTTTTTTCTGAGTGTTTTCACTTGTTTAGGCATTAGGCATAAAAACCAAACGCTTTAAACAAAATTTTATTTTTTACATATAAACACACACCTTTTCCAAATTCATAAAGTTGGTTTTGACAAAAAAAAAAATCTCTTTTTGCACGTCTTAACTTTTATTAATTTGCTTTGCATAAAAGGCTATTGAAAACTAATTTCAAATTCAATTAATAGGCAATTAAAAACCGTTTTTATTAAGAATACATAAATTATTTTTATTTATTTAACATCATATTGTAACTAACAAACTAAAAATATTCATAAATAAATTTTTTTAAACTAATTATAATCTAAGTAGGAAAATTTTCATTGAGTGTAAAGAAAGTTTGTAGATAAGCTGATAAGCAAGATTTGCTTATTTTAAAACTCGGTCTATAGTTGTGTCAGTATAGTTGATAAATTAACAGTAAAAGAAAATTTTACATTTTGTTTTATTTCATGTTTCCAATTTTTAGAACTAAAGAGGTATTCGATTTGACAGCACATGGGTCGTCAATTATTTTCTTATGGCAACTACTAATAAATTCAAATTTAATTTAAATTTTAAATACATTTGCCTGTTTGCCATCAACAGAAAGAAACCCGAAAATGTTTTTCTTAATGAATTTCCAAAAATCGTATTGCTTGCGACATCTATTGAATATTTTTTCTACTTTCTAAGTTATCATCAGTATTTTATGAGAAATAAGGAGGTTAATTATATGAACACGTATAAAAGTTGCGACTTTAATAAGAAATGTGTGAAATAAGGATAACTACTGTATTGTGTCTGCGAATATGTTGAAAATATGCAACATATACGTCAAATTGATCAGTAAGTAAGTTTTGACGTCTGTTAATAAATCCATTTTTTTTTTAACTTATAAGCCATGTGAGTATATTTAATGTGCTTAAGTGAAAATATCGACATTAACTCAATCATCATAGATAGATGGTCATATTATTTTTTTTTAAAGTTAAATTTTAATAAATGCACTTAGGGCAAAATATAAAATACGTATCTATTAAACTTAAATACCCAATTGAGAAAAGTACATTACAAAATTCGCGGTAAATTCAAAAGTAAAAAATATTTACAAAGCATTCGATTATTTGTCATAATTTAAAAAGTTATGTATCGAAATTTTGGTAAATTAATACTTCATCTTCATTGAAAGTGTACAAATTATCGGTAATTTAGAATACTTTTTGTTTAGCTACCTACGAATTAATGTAAATTTTTCGTTGTCCATTTATTCATTGAGATTACAGGTATTTTGCAAAAATATTTTGAATTCAAATAAAATCATAACAGCTCACATTGATTGCTGTTTTATTTTTATTTTATTTTTTATTAAGATATAATTTCGATAGCGATATTTGATATCAAATGTGTTTTATGTACAGTTTTATATTTTGGAGTTTTCGTTGCTGCTCTTCATTGCTATTTTGGGAAATGTTAGAAAAAAAGTTATGGGCCGACATACAACTGTTTCTAATGGAAGCTTTAATAAATTAAAAACACGGAACTACGAGGCTTTGCACTTATAAATTATCAATTAAATGTACTACATTTTCAAACAAGATACGTTTACCGTAACTATATTTCAATAGCCATTTAACTTAATACTTAGTACAACAACAACATTGGGTAATCTTCAGATGGTGTACACTGTCATGGCGGCTTGGTAGATCAAGTGTACCTCGGATATTTTCGTGTCGATTGTGAGTGCTAGGTTCACAAAACATCAAATGAGAAACAGCTTTAAGGTTGGCAAAAGCCTTTTTTTTTTAAATAAAAATAACCCATAACCTTTACTTACATCAGTTATTTAAAAAAAAAGCTTTAACCAACCTTTAACCTGACCTTCTATTACTGGTCAAATGAATGACGACTAGGTTATGGGTCGTTCAAAGTTTTTTTTTTTAAAGAAAACTAACCAATATTTGTTGCGTAACAGTGCTCGGAGATGCTGAAATGGAAGTTATGCAGAAAGAGGGCTTGATGAACAAGCATATAATTTCGTACGTCACGCCAAAAGTAGGTAGTAGTGAACCTAACATTCATTTTCCACACGAACATATCCGAAGTACACTTGATCTACCAAGCCGCCATGACAGTGACCACTATCTGAAGTTTACCCATTTTCTAAACACCATAATTAAAAATTGGTTTACTGCATTCATAAGATATTATGCATATTTCATATCTCTAAAATGTTCTGAGGTCATTTGTCATACAGATCGAAATTTGAAAATTTACACCAAGAACAATTGTGACGAGACGCTAAATTTTGTAAATCTATTTATTTTTTGTTGCTTATCGCTTCGCGTTAGTTGAATACCCTTAAGTATTACGATTTAAGAGTATGTTTAATTTTAAAAGACTTAGGATGCTGTATGCTGTTGCCATCAGACAAGATAGGTATGTGTGAAATTAACATTACACTACGTTTTGATTATCAAAATTAAAATTTCCGAAGTAACATAAAGTATTAATAAATTGCTGGCTTATTGTGGAACTTTATAACAGCGATTTGTATAATGTAGGTATGTAATGTATAATGTCGAAAACATGCAATATTTAAAAGGAATGTTGAGTATAACAATTGGAAAGTATAATAATAATGTACGTAATTAAGTTGCCTATACCAATATATCTAATAAACATATCGGGTGATCGAAAATGATTGATGCCAAGGGTGTTAGGAAAGGAACTTTGTTCGAACGGATGGTAACCCATAGGGGAAAATCAGTGGCGTAGAAAAAAAAAGTTTGTATTGACAGAATGGGTAATAATATTCTCCATTTATATACGACCGCTACAGTTTTTACTGACAAAAAGATTTGCAAAGCTTTTTGTTTAAAAGAATTAGCTCCATAAAAACAATTAAGTGAGGCTACCTTAAATCAGTTCCTTTATTAATATGCATACATAATGTAAATATTAGTCACATACGAAATGACAGAACAACCTGAACGCACAGAAAACGAAAAACTGATAACTGAGTTTTACGAAAAGATGCAAATTAAAACGAAAAGCTACTAACCGCACACGAAATGACAGGTCAACCTGAACGTCATAGAAAACGTCATATTGCTAGTAGTTCAAATTTTGCGTAACATAGCCAACGGTACAGATATACATTCTCTCTTTTTAATGCGGCGATTGGACCATTGACATCGGATTGGACAACGTGAGAAGCACGCGTAATGTTTACCTAATTTTTGACAGTTTAAAAATATGACATTTGACATTGATGATCCACGATTTGTAAAAACTACAATTAATATACAAAAACCTGTTCTAAGGTTTGTACTAATTCGCAAATTCGCCTCGGATTGTTAAACATCGGTGTCTGCACGCGTAATTTACAAAGATCACGTTTCATAACATGATCTCAACAGTTTTCATGCAGGCTCTGTTAGTAATCCTAGTTTTATTTGATTTTCTATGTTTGCTGCCAACTGTGAAAAGTACACCTTAGAAAGAGAGGTACATATTTCCATTTCATTCGATCGGCTTCACTTTCCACTCATTGTGAAGATAGGGAATGCGCGATATATGTTTATTAGATATAGGCCTATACCATTTCATCCGTTTGACATTTAATATTAACCTACAATTATCGACTTTTCTGTCTTGCAGTCATATAACATCGTAGTTTCTAAGTGAGTATCTTAAATGTATATTTTCACGTAATATGCTAAGTTTTAAGATTTGTAGTGAGAAAAATGAGTGATACTGCAAAATTCAATGGTAAATTAAATGGAATTGAAGGTAAAACACCTTTTTTAATAGGTGTTTCGGGCGGTACTGCTAGTGGAAAGGTAAAAATTTATGTTTAAAAAGTATATTATTACAAAATTGATAAATTTTTAGAGTACCGTTTGTAAAAGGATTATGGAAAAACTAGGTCAAGTTGATGTTGACCAAACTCAACGACAAGTGGTATGCATATCGCAAGACAGCTTTTATCGGGAACTTACTCCAATCGAAATTAGTAAAGCAGAGAAAGGGCAGTTTAATTTTGATCATCCGGCAGCTTTTAATGAAAAACTGATGGAAAAAACTCTCTTAGATATTCTAGCCGGCCATAAATGTGATATCCCTACTTATGATTATCGAAATCACTCAGTGTTTGTAGTTTTTAAAAAGTTTATTATCGAATTATTGACTTGTTGTTTGCAGACGTAGAGATGAAATAGTAACAATGTATCCTGCAGATGTTGTAGTTTGTGAAGGAATATTAGTATTTTATTATCCTGAAATACGTGACTTATTCCATATGAAACTATTTGTCGACACAGATTCAGATACAAGACTTGCTCGTAGAGGTAAGAGCTATACAACTATTTTTATAATAAATTTTAATTAATCAATGTACCGTTATAGTTACCCGTGACATAAATGAAAGAGGCAGAGACTTGGATCAAGTTTTAAATCAGTATATAAACTTTGTTAAACCGGCTTTTGAAGAATTTTGTTCACCTGTAAGTTTTGTTATTGACATTAATTAATAATTGACTAATGTAACGTAACCCTAACAGACCAAGAAATTTGCTGACGTTATTATTCCACGAGGTGCTGATAACACTGGTAAGTTAATATGCTTTAATTAAGTAGCTACAATTAATATTGGTTATTAAACAGATAAAGAATACATGTACTGCTAGTTATTACAGCTGAAATAAAATCAATTTGACCTATGTTTTTTGCTTAATACTGCTATCCATATTATGGGTATTAAATTTTGAACTGGTAAAAGCTGATAAATAAATTTTGAATAAATATTTTTATTGTATAAGGGATACCCATAACTAATGTTGCTACATATTTTTTAACAAGATTGTATGTCACTTTCAGCCTCTCCCACACGCTTGGACATAAATAACTTCTTTATTATCTTTTCCACAAACATACTTGTAAATTGAACATAATTTAATCTATCGCTTCCTAAACAACTTAAGTCAGACGACTTATTTCATTTTTCGTTACCTTTAATTACAACAGTTGTAACGGCTTTCAATTATTTTTGTGATTAAAAGCACATCTTGTACTATTTGGAAAAACTCATACAATTTAGAATTTCAATGAAAAATTATTATTATCTGTTAATTCAAAGTTCTACTATTATACAGAGCTAGGACAGTCACAGACGGTGGATCATTTCAGTTATTTTCAATCCTTTTTTTAAATATGAGTTGAATTTTAGTCAAACATGAAGAACTTATTGATATTTTCAAATTTTTTATACTGGTTTAGCAGAAAATTACCCAAACTTAATTTTTTTAAATGGAACACCCTGTATATTGTTATATTTTTGGATGCAGAATAAAAAAATACATCCAGAAACATCAATATCAAGAGTTTTATTTTAACATAATGTTCATAATAGTTATTAATAATACAAGTTTTATTAAGAGCGTATGAACGAGTGTGAAAGTTTGCGCAACGAGTCGTTAGACTAGTTGCGTAATCACACGAGTTTCATTATAATGCTCTTAATAAAATGTGTATCATTCAAAATTTTATCTATGACGGCTTTATATGATTAAGATTTAATTTTTATGAATACAGTGAGCTCGTGTTATAAGCAACCCACGATATAAGCAACTCTCGTTATAAGCAACCATCAGTGTGACAGTTAAAAATACAAATATCTAAAATACTATTGCAGATATAACAATGAAATTTTGTATTTGAGCGTTATGATATTTTTCGGATTCGATGAAAATATTAAGGTTGTAATGCGACTTGCAGTTCAACCGGAAACAGACTCAAACTTTGAAATTTTAAATAGAACCCGTGTATATTTTACATTTTGGGATTTCTCTTAAAATTTACTTTAAAAAATGTATGAGGTTATATGGGTCTAAAGTCAACCGTTTTTATAAAATTTACATTTTTGTGAAAATTTTGAGTGATACAGCACTTTCATTTTTTTTTTTTAAGATTTAAGTTATTTAAAAAGGCAATAACATTTCGTTTGAAAATTAGATTAATAGATTAATTAACAATTTGTGCTAGCTATATTTTTAAAATATTATACAGGGTATTTTTTACACATGGTCAAACTTGTGAAAGTTTAAACATCGCTAACTCATTTTTCGTTTTTACATAGTCTTGTAGAACCGTACTTACACGGTTTCTTACCGTATGGTGTGAACGACCACATTGCAAATGGACGTTACTCGATTATCTAAATACAGGTATAGGCAACCCTTGGTAAACGTGCGACAAAATTTTGAGTGGCACACAGAAAAATTTCCTTAATTGTTCGTGGGTCTTGGTCAGTAAAATTTAAAATATAAGGCAACAAAAATATGAAAATATCATCGAAAAAATAAATCAACTTTTAAGCACTGCCAGGCTAAGGTCAATATTGTTAAAGGCATTCAAGAAATTTTTAAGAGTTAAGATTATTAATTTATACAGCGTCATTCAAAGAGTCTGAAACAAATAAAAAAGTTTTTTATTATTGATTTCTCAGAAAATTTTATTCTTGGTAAAAGTTGGTGAACTTTTATTTTTAGTTTTATTACTAAAAAGAAGCTTTATTTACCTTAAAAATCTAATTGTGTCTATTTCTATTATATAAGCAACTTTCACGTTATAAGCAACTTTTAGTATTGGAATTGGCCGCTATTAGTTGCTTATAACGCGAGCTCACTGTATATGTAAATAGCAAAAATTTTACATAAATTCAAATTAAGTAATCTAAAAACGTCAACATAAACAAAAAATGTCAGTTTGTCGTCGTTTCCACAGAAACTCCAAGTACTAACATGAAGGTCAAATAAACGTCAAAAAAATCCGCTAAAATTATAACTTTCCTGCTTAATAATTTTTTCGTTTTCGAACATGAAAATACAATTCCATTTTTTAAAGAAAATTTAGTTGTTCCTCGATGTTCTGATAATAACTTTTGATTGATAAAGTGACGTTTTATCTTTTTATCGGGTTTTCAAAAACGAGTGCACTAGTGTAAAAAAAGTTGCAGAAAGTATCCTTAAGAACACGAATGTTATATTTGTTTCATAATCTAGTTATTAATGAAACTAAAATTGGTGCAGTAACCTAGCGATAATAGCGCCGGAGTAGATAAAATAATTTTTAAAAAACGAAATAACTCAAAATCAAGATACTTGTAACTAGATACTGTCAGTTTGTTGTCAAATTTTATTGATTTTGATTATGTGTTGGTCTGGTGTACAGCAACACTTTCACGAACAATGAAATTTGACAACAAACTGACAGTATCTAGTTACATGTATCTTGATTTTGTGTCAGTTAGTTATTCAATTATTTTGTTAACTTTATTTTAAAATAAAACCCTTGATGCTGATATTTGTTAATGTAGTTTTTTATTCTGCATATGAAAATGTAAAAATATACCAGATGAATTATTTAAAAAAATTAAGTTGGGGTTATTTCTTGCTTAACCAGAAATGCAAAAAAAAATAAAAAATATCAGCAAATTCTTTGTTTGCCCACATATTCAAGCCAGATTTAATAAAAAAAAGGTTTAAAAATAACTAAGATAATCGACTTAGTTAACTCCTTGGATATTTTGAGAGTTAATATTTGTTAATATTGTCCAAGATAAATATTTCTTTGGTGATTCAATTTGGCAGTTGAAATTTATTTGCCGTCGTTATAACACTCACTGTTTGTTTTTCGTTATCTACTAGTAAACATTTTTTTATGGTACTTAAAAAATATTTCTTTATATGTATTTTTAAAGTAACCACTTAAGAAATATTTGTCAACTTAACAGTGATTGTGTTGTTAAAAATGTTGCGATCCTAATTACTCACACTGTGAAATTTACCTACTGAGGTCCAAAATTAATTACCCAGGCCCGATTGCACAAGCAACACTGGTGTTAAAATATAATTTAATCCTTAAAACTAGGCAATATCAGCAGCAATTATCCTGCGATTTTGCTTAATTCTAGGATTAACGGGGTTTAATCCCAGGTTTATCTTTTATGCAGGCGGCTCCAGTGTATTAATTTTTATGAACACATCCATTCGATAACAGCATTGCTAATTATATTTTATGCTATCTTTAACTATACATTCTTCAGCTTGTTGCTTTTTTCCGCCTAAATGAACAAATAATTTTATTTTGGTGGACTTCATGGGTTAATAGTCACTGCAATGTCACAGCTTTCACAAAACAAACCATTAAATGGGCTGTATTTATGCTACTGAATCTGTACATATAAAATAACATTTATATACTAAAGTTCTTGATGTAGGAGTTAAGTTCAAAACTTTTTTTTATCAAACAAGTAGTTGTGAGTCATTTTGTGTGTGTTACATAGTGCTACGAGAGAAAAGTTTTCAGTTCCATTAAATTTGTTGTACAGCAATCAGATATTGTTAAATTTTTTATGTTGCAGTGGCTATTGACCTTATAGTCCATCACATCTGGGATATTTTGCACGGAAATCGCTTGGTTAATGGACATAGCGGCACAGAAACTACCCTGCTGAAGGAGAGCATTCTTAACAGCCCTTTATAATCATTTAAATTCCACACTTGCTTTATTGTTTACCACATAATTCCAGCACAATTTTCCTTAATAAGTATTATTTTATTACAGTTTGTATACCAGTGTAAAACTTTGTAATTAAGTAATGTTTTTGGATAATAATTTATAAGTAAATACCCAAAAGACTGCATAGATTATACAGGTACCGTTTCCATCTATGGATCTGATTTTTGATAAAGCATATTAATTTTTTGAAAATATTGTTATTCTTGCGTGTCTCACTTTTTCTTATAAAAATTGAGAGCATTATCTCCACTAACAATCTCGATTACTTAGAACTGTCCAATATTTTATCATTTACTTTATAATTACTTTAGTAAGCATTGATTGTGTTTGGTTTTTAACAAATAGATAAGTACACAAGTAGTTAATGTAGCCACTTAGATTGTAATTGTACATGTTACAAGCACATACTATATGTTAGTATTAGTTAATGTTACGGTATTTTGTGCTAAATAAACCACGTTTTTTTATGTTTTACTTTTTGTCTTTGTAAAGCCGCTAAAAGTAGTTGAAAATATAGCATTTTCGACAACCATATGCCATTAGTCACCAATTAATCTCTGTAGCAGTGGTTCACAAACTATTATACGCCCTGAAGGTTGTTAAAGTAGCTTAACAAATGACCTCTACAGAGTGTTTTATAAAGCTTGACGTTTGTCTGTTTTACTCTTAAGATTTACTTCACAAGCGAACTTAATGAAGGAACTTGTACACTTTACAAATAAAATGTTGTAGGGTTGTTTTTATAAATGCGTTTTTGATTTGTTACTTTTTGAATTCAGCCTTAAAAATGTCTCTCGGTGCATAAATACAGCCCTATCTAAATAAACCGCATTTTTTCGTAATATAATTTTATGAAATGTGTGCTTTACATGCTACAGCAGTGTTAACATTGTTGTAGAAACGGTAACTCAACATTGTTAATATCAACTTTTTCATTTATAATTTTTTCAGTTGCGATTGAATTGATTGTGCAACATATTCGAGAATTTTTAAACAACAGGCAGAAGAGAGAAGTGGAAAAGGTATCGACAAGTACTACCACTTCACCTTTACATACTCCAACAAAAAGAGTAAACTCTGGCGATGGCAATTTAAAACGGCCCCATTAAATTTGAATTGCTATATCACGTTCTAGGAAAAATTTAGTCCTTTTAAGATTTATTGCAGTTCATAGTTTTGTATATTTAAAACTCTATTTTTGATTTGTTTTTATTGTCAATCGCTTTCAGTAAATAATATTGTTATTTAATATTGTTGCATCTAGCATATACACTCAGTAATTCAAGTTGAATGACAGTAAAAACTCGGTCAAACTTTATATTTTACAGTTATACATCTGCATTTGCAGATATTTCGTGCCAATGTGTATACACTTGCACACTTATTTACGAAAATTTATTTTTTGATACCTTTGTTACTTCTTTTTATTAATTGTTATTTTTTAACATTGTACTATACTCACAAATTATATTAAAAAATATTGTGTTGTGATAACATTATTTTGTTAAATGTTTTACAGGGTTTGAAAATGTTACCTTTTATTTTATTGTGTTACAATATTTTTAAATTGTATATATATTTAAATTGTGTGGCGCAATCATTGTTTTAATTAAATGAGAGTAATAAAAAGTTTTAATATAAAAAAAATGTATTTGACAATTTACATGTTATTGAATGATGACCTTAAAATAGTTTAAAAATACCTTAAGCTAATTAATTAAAATAAAACCAACACTTCACTGGTAATATAACTCGAGATTCATTCCATCATGGATTTCATCTACTCTAGGTTAAGAGAAAATAAGATCACAAGTATATAGCGTTATAAATTAATTACATTGAATTGTAAACTATAAACCAATATTTTTTATTAAACAAATTTTTCCATCTGGTGTATATCACTAAATCAGTTCCAAATGAATACAAAAGCACAACTTTTAAGAACACTGTTTATTCATTCGATTCCGTACATGGCAAATCTTAGCACAAATACTCATCGAAAATTACTTTTACCAAAGGCAAATTGTTAGCCTGTTAAGGCTTCAATACATACATAAACGTGATAACTATTTCCTTAAAAAATTTAAGCAACAATATTTTAAGTAGTTGCAATAACATTTCAAATATTTATCCAGTATTGTTTTCAACACTGGATTAGAATAAGCTGGAAAACAATCATCATTTAAATATATTGATGTTTGGAGGCTAATCTTACTACAGAAACAACTAAATTTGTCCAAGACGAGTTGCAATATTGATGATACTCTTGGTTTGCAAATCTGATTTATAAAAATAAAGTATTCAACACTTAATGTATTGTGGATTTTCTATGAAAGCTGTAACTCTTAAAATTGATTATTTTCACCCACGAGCATCACAAAAAAAAAACAATTAAAGGATACAATCTTGAAGTTGGATGTTGTCTTTGAAAGTGGTATACCACTTTTTTAAAACAATTTTATCCCACTTTGTCCCAGTTTGTGCTGCAATTAATTTTTTTAAATCCCCAATAGTGTCATCTGGATTACACTTTACTCGAACTTTTTTACCCAAACGATCATTACACGTTATTTCAATCATCTGTAAAAAAAAAACATTTTTAGGTTATCAGCAAAGTGACTAGCGATTCTGATATTTAGTAATTACTACTTTTTGTACAAAGAAAAAGTTGCTTTTTACCTTAAACTGTTAGTGCCACTTTCTACACAACAAATTCTCCTAGAATATATTAATTAAAACTTACACAAATAAAATTATGAATGTATGAACCACGGTTTACAAGTGTTGTCAAATACTACATCGAACTTTCGTTGCTGTTTGTCATAATTTAGAGCTTTTAAGAATTTGATTTCGGGAGAACGACTTCCAACATAATATAGGTTTCTAGTTCATGGCAGATTGTGTGTCTGCGTGGAGGTGAACCCGTCAAAATGAATATACCAAATGAGTATGTTTCAACTGCTGAAGATGTAGCAGATCAGGTAATATTTTTCAATTGAAATTTGTTCTAAATTGTATTTACAATAAAGTCACGAACTAATCAATTGCAGTTTTGATGTCAATAAGCTTATTTGTTGAAAATAATACAAATGTCACGTCACCCATTCATGAGCACTTTGTACATTCAAAATCCTCAACAGGTTAAAAATTTGAAAGTTATGTATGAAAATTATTGTATATAATTTAGAAAGTTGAAGAAACCTGTCTTTCGTAAAATACGTGGTTTATTAAATATTATTATTCAAGTTAAATATATTGATTTGAAGAGTATTTTTATTGCTTGTATATTTCTCCATATGGCTTTATTATATATCCCTGTTTTAAATATTTTATGAAACTGTATTTTTTTTCCGTTTTTATGAAATATGTTTAAATAATTTTACATTTATATGAAGGTGATACGAAAATTAAAACACATACTTCCAACAGTAGCCAGGCTGTGTTTAATATCAACATTCTTGGAGGATGGATTACGAATGTGGTTCCAATGGACGGAGCAGCGAGAGTATATGAATATGTCATGGGGTTGTGGTGTATTCTTAGCAACAGTTTTCGTCTTAGTTAATTTATTTGGCCAGTTAGGTGGATGTGTTATGGTAATAGTGAGATATAGAGTACCGATCGCTTGCGGAGTTTTATTTTTTATTGTTGTTTTACAGGTAAGTATCAATGATTGTTTATGTATAAAAGTTATATATATTTTTTTGTAGACTTTCGCATACAGTATTTTATGGGATATACAATTTCTGTTCAGAAATCTCGCACTTATTGGTGCTTTACTATTGGTTCTCGCAGAAAGTAGAGGTGAAGCAAAAAGTTTATTTGCTGGAGTACCTACATTAGGAGACAACAAACCCAAAAATTATTTGCAACTTACTGGTCGTATTCTTCTGGCTTTTATGTTCATAACACTCATACGTTTTGAATTTAGCTTTTTACAGGTATTTATTTTAGTTTTAATAACATTTTGCTAAGATATACATCTAATTTCATTTGCTCTGTTTAAACTATATTTAGGGAAGATAAAAATAAAGTTTAAACAGTGCATTAAGCATTTGCAACCTTATAAAAGAATTTATCGTAAATATTAGGTGTTTAAATTAAAGCGTTTCCAATATTTAAATGTATAAGGTAATCATGCATCTTATCAAAATAATGGCAGTTTTCAATAGATAAAACAACTTAAAGAAATTATCTACTTTCAACTCGTCCTTAAACATAGTTTAGCTATTTATTACTGTTTTTAAACTTGAAAGTCTGCAATTATATTACAATCAGATTCATAATTGTTATTCGTGCGAAAGCATTGTTATTTTACATTAAAATGAACATTGAGTGGTGTTGGGTTTCGACTATATTTCTCAAATATTAAAAATATTAAGCTTTCTATCGAATTAGTCATTTTAATGGTGCCTTTCCACGAGAGTAAATACTGGCGAGTTGCTCTCAATAGCAGCGTCGCCAATGGACACGCCCCTGAGAGTAACTTGTGCAAAGTGGCGAGGTACTATCCAAGAGCTGATATTTATCAAGTAGCTCTCAGGTCGACACGCGCTGTCAACGTCAACCCTCTTCGGTGACTATTTTTATAATTTTAAGGTCTAAATTTAACTCAAAAGTGAGAATATACAGGGTGTCCCAATTATACACCGCCAAAAAGTAGGTGCATATTCCTGAGTGAAAATGATGTCCATTTGTCAAATATTTTGTTATCCGAAAATGCTTTCTTTCAAAGTAAGAGACCTCCAAAGTTGCAAAAAAATATCAAAAAATCAATTACGTCCTATCCGTTGAAGCTCGAGCTATCAAACTTTGCCGAAATGTAAAGGTGTTTCCCATTGACTTTGTGGGATAATTAGAAAGAAAACATGTAATTGGCAGTATGATTTATAGTCAGGTCATCCGCTTACCAGGCGAACAAGCTTTAAGTCCAGCATGACATTAGCCAACTAAGTTTAGTAAAAAAAATATTTGAGGTGTATAAACAGAGTTTGTCGATGCATCTTTAGTGCTAATTTTCTCGAAAACGGCTACGTTTACAGCAAAAAACAAAGAGGGACGATTTTTTTTCTCTTAAGTCATACTTTCTTATGGACGAATGACATTTTCAATTTTATTCCAGAGAAAAAAATTCTGAAGATGACTATAAATCATACTTCCAATTACGTGTTTTCCTTCTAATTATCCCACAAAGTCAATGGGAAACACCTAAACATTTCGGCCAAGTTTGATAGCTCTAGCTTAAACGGCTAGGACGTATTTGATTTTTTGATTTTTTTTTCTTGCAACTTTGGAGGTCTCCAACTTTGAAAGGAAGCATTTTCGGATAACAAAATATTTGACAAATGGTCATCATTTTCACTCAGGAATATGCACCTACTTTTTGGCGGTGTATAATTGGGACACCCTGTATACAGGGTGTGTATAAATTGACGGAAGCTCTACACGTGACAATGTTCTTCGTAAAATTCCAAGTCGAAAATCTTAATACAAAAATGTTGTAACATGCTTCCTGTGGCCTCAGGATGCTTCTGTCACTAAAAGTTAATTTTTTTTTAAATTATAATTTGTATATAGTTTTTTATACACATGATAGTTTAAACAATCATTTACTTCCAATAGTGTGATCGATTTTATTATGTAACACTGGCTTAGGTGTTAATATGATGATACGAAAATGTTTCAGTTTTCTAATTGATCGTTGATTCTTAGATAAAGCAACCAGGCTCACAATTGCATTATATTTTTGTTTTGTTCATTTATACCTTTCTCGATTATATTTTTTTCTACAATGTTTATTTTGTTTAGTTTATATAATGTATATCAGTTAGCTTTTATTTTCATCCTTAAATTATTGTTTTAATTTTTTTCTCAAAGTGTGAATTATGTTAATTTTTCATTAATTTAATTGATTTTTCATTAACTGAAAAATGGAAGCATTGTGTAAAAAACAATAGAATATGTTTCACTTAATGCTTAAACATTGCCCATACATGTTTCTGGTTGTTACATTAAAAGTTTTAAATTGATAGAGGTTAGATAGAAACAGTTGAAATAATATTGTCCTTGTAAATAATGGGCTCCTAGCGTTTACACAGTAAAATTAAATCAACCATCATTTGTTATCTCATAGAGCCACTGTTTTATATGTGGATGACTAACAATATAAAATTTGTTTCACTACTAGCAGATTAATTGTAAAAATAATCGATGATCTTTTGTCTTAATCATGCTACTATAAATTGTTATTACTGATTAAGTGATATAGTTGTTTAATAAAATTATTTCCTACAAGGTCATGGTCTGGCTGATAACATACACATTATTGGTTATCTTATGTTATTCTTCTTTTTTTTAATATCTTAGTATCGATTAAATACATAAGCATTTTAAATTGAATTAATTTTGACACTAACAACAATTAGTGCTTGCATAGTGATTTACATATTACATTTAAAAAAGTGGTTTACTATTTGTCATGTTTAATTTTACTTGTGAGAAATTATCCTGGGCACAGTTTACCGATCACTCCTACTTGCTCAAAGAAAATCAATACAATTTTATTAATTCGTCGTGATCTAGGTCAGTGGTTTCCAAACTTTTTTGATTGTGTGCCCTTCTTTGGAGACCACTGATCTAGGTAACAAAATTGCCAAGATAATCTAGAGTGCCTTAATGTCAATCTGACAGGTACTGTTGTTTTATTGCAAGGATGGTAAACTATTAGGATGGCCCATCCGACGAAATTCGTTATCATATTAATGACGAAAGAGTGTTATTAATGACATCACCTATGACTATGACATCATACAAATGTTATTTATAAAGTGACAGAAGTGTCATATGTCACACATGTATTATAAAACGTTCAGGTGTATGTAAATTAACCCATTTAGTGTACGGGAAATCTTATCTTATTAGGCAAACGAATTAAAAAGAACTTATATAGTAAAAAAATGTTTTTTGGTGAGCTATTTAATAAATGTCATACTACCTATACACAGGTGGAAATTTTCTGCTAACAGTTTATGTTTTTTTACTAAACTCTTTCTTAAAAGTAGTTAAATTATAAAACATGACGACCAAAATTTTGTTTCATTTTTCAGTAATATAGGATTGCTAAAAAAAAATTTAATTTAACATCTTAATAATTTTAAATAGTCAATAAAATTTGGTGTAAAGTGGATGCAACAAATTTGGCTTGTGGCCGTGTTAAATAGAGTGGGTCTTTGGCATTTCTTAATCCATGATTGTCGTAGGTGCTCTTTTTTTGGGAATCTATGATACGTGATGTTTTGGCCTTAAGTTTTCTCACTGTTATTAGTGCAATTCGCCACAGCGCAACCTCTTACCTCATCGTAATGTATTTATTCATGGTTTAACTTAAACACGATACCGTTTATTAGGGTGAAAACTATAAGATTTTAATTAATTTCTTGTAATATGTTTTTTACAATAAAGTACTATACACAAGCTTTTAAAACTGCTATTGCATCAAAAATACGTCATGTTTTTAATGCAGTTGCCTACTACGGGGCAATTAATAAAAACCTTGTATAAAAGATCTACAAAGTAAAAACATGTTACAAGAAAAAAAATTACACCCTTATTATGGGTAGGCCTACCATATACCCGGTTTCTGGGAAAAAAAAAAAAAAAAACACCAATTTGCTTGTGAAATCTGCCCACGCAGGTAACAAAAAAGCGCGAAGAGCTAAGAAAAGCGTGTTTCAGTAATTTTGTTGTGAAATGTTGTGTTATAGGGTTGCCAATTGCACGCTTTTGGGGCGGCCATACGCGTTTTCGTGTCATTGAAGATATTCATAGTAATGTACACTTTTTGTTTATTAACTATTTGAACAAGCAACAATAAAATAAATTTACAGCGTATATTTTTACTTTTTTTTTACATTTTTGACTGTAATAGTGTTGCTTTTTTAAATTCATCTTAACATTATTTTTATAGTTCCTTTAGGTTCTTAAATAGAAATTATTAGCGAAAGTTTTAACCTTTGTTACGAATAATTTTGTAGAAGGTGGGGGCAATCTGATAAAAAAGAATCAGAAAAGATTTTGCCATAAATTTGTAATTTTGGATGATGTTCAAGTACTCTAACTTTGCATTAAAACGCGTGTGAACTTTTTAAATTCAAATAAATCGCCTGCGGCGTATTTTGTCCCCCCCACTGTTTTTGCCTATCTCTTTATGTTAAAAAAAAAAAGGTCGTCGTGTCCCGGTTTGACTTTACGAAAATATGGTAGGCTTATTATGGGTATAAAAATAATATAAATTGTGTAGGTTTTTTTGTGGCATATTATAAAAGACCAATTAAGAGCGGTCTCAGTTTTGTAAGCAAAAAGCGATGTTTTTAAACATTAAAAATCATTACTTACGTTTAAAACTCTGTAAAGCTTGTAAATACTCACCTTTTGAATAATGTTTTTGACATAAGTCAAAATTTAAATGTCATTCAATATAAAATCTAAGGCGTCGGTTTAAATATTTTTGTGTTATTAATGGCGTCATTTCCGGAAAGCTCAGTAATACATTAGTCTTATGGGAATGAGCCATCCTATTAGTTTACTATCCTTGGTTTTATTATGACAAACCTGTCAAGAGTGACATCAAGGTGCTCTAGGATAATCGTAATTACTTGTATATCATACTTGAACATTGTTTTCTTTATTGTTGCAGATTGTTTTAGACTTATTAGGGTCAGCTCTTATGATTCTAGTAACGATAGGTTACAAAACAAAGTTGTCCGCTCTTATTTTAGTATTGTTGCTTACAACACTCAACTTTTACCACAATGCATGGTGGAACATACCACCATTTAAACCCCTTAGAGACTTCTTAAAATACGATTTTTTCCAGGTAAGTTGTAAAGAATAATGTTTGTGCTTTCTGAAAATGGAAGGTGATTTTATGTTTTTAGACTTTGTCGGTGGTGGGAGGTCTCCTTATGATAGTATATCTCGGTCCAGGTGGAGTATCGATGGATGAACATAAAAAGCGGTGGTAATTAAACAACACGTGTGTTCTCTGGTTTTAATTTAAGTGAACAATAAAGTAATGAACTTGAAAATTATTTTTGTGTCAGTATAAACTTGTGCGCCTAGAAAACGTAGATAAAATTTAACCATTATCTACAGCTCATAATTTTATAATACGATATAAATTATTGTTTGAACGGTTGTAAATTTTTGATTGTTGGAAACCCCAAGTCCTATTCGCACAGCTAAATTATCAAAAGTTAAGTTTTATTCCTATATCACGACTGCTTTTAAAACTTGTAAATATCTACATGAGATGTGTAAATGAACAACTTACTTATAAAGTGTATGTGGAAAATCTAACAGAAAACGTCATGTTCAGTCCAACATTATGTTTAATAGTACGTACTTGATTACAGATGCTTTTACATCCGTTAAGTTTTTTTAAGAACAATTACAATAATTCTTCCATGTATAAAAATAGTAGCATTTGTAATGTCGTGTTGTAATTTTATACTACAAATTAGATTATTTTATATTTTACCTTGGGTTGTTACATGGACTAATAAATAAGTATATTTTAAGTATGTTTTTTACTTGTTTATATTATATACATGTAAAGTATATTAAAAAATCTATATAATAAATAATAACAAATTGTTTCAAACCTGTTAATTTTTCTCTAAATATTGTACTACTTTTTCAGCTATGTTTTTATATGCAGCAGCTTCTTCACTGTTGGGTTTTCCTATTACTATAGGTACTCCCTTATCCATGCTCGTGGAAATATCTTGCTGTAAAGGGATTTTTTGAAGTACTGATATAGAAAATGCTGATGCTAAATCAGTCGTCGCTGTGCCAAATAAAGGTACGTTGCTTAAACATGAAGGACATTTAACACTGCTCATATTTTCCACCAAACCGATAATTGGTATTCCTAGCTTTTGAAACATGAATGCTCCTCGCCGTGTGACATGAATTGCTGCAGACTGTGGAGTTGTGACCAAAATTGTACCTACAAGTCATGTTCCAGACTTAACTTTCAATTGGTGTAAAATACAACTTTTTCATTAGCAGTTTAACACATTCATTTTTAAATGGCAATTTTAGTTGGCTGTGACAAATTTAGTTGGCTGTGACATTTTGGATAGGTTTTGTTTTTCATAGCAACGTTGATTTAATGAAAAATTGTAATTTATAGATTTTTGCTATTATTTTTTAAATTCACTAGTAGTGTACAGGGTGGACCAAATTCGATGGGATTATATGGGTATCTCGCTTAATACTCCCTCCGTATCAAAATGATTGTCCTGTTTCAAAAATCCACGTTAATTCTTACTCTTATCATTATTTTCAGATAATTATACTATTGGGCTCTATGCTACTTATTTCCTAAAGTATATTCGAGAACCGGTTTTCGCAGCACTTAATATTTTTCAACGGTAATCTTTTTTACGCCGTTAATGCGTAAGATTGTTGATGTACGGTTTTCCACAACTTCTGTGTCCCGTTAAAAGGTTTTGGGACTGTTGAATATTCTGGTTTATTACAATTACTAAAAAATTTCGAAGAAATTGCGATTAGTACGTAATGGGTTGCATGCATAAGTTCAGTGGTGGGGGAGATGGTGATCGCTTCTACAGAACTTTTATGATTGAGAAAGTTCAAATGTTTTGAATAGCGCCTTATGACATTTGGTGGTGACAGAGTGAAGTACTGCATAAGCTGACATATTTGATATGACATATGACACTCACAATATGAATTCAAAAATATTTTATCATATTTTGTTTTCAAAGCAAGTTTGAAAATCGGACAATCCTTATGATACGGAGGTAGCATTCAAGATGTCGATTACATTACAAAAAACATGCAGCTCTTTTAGACAAACTTAGAACCATTTTCTGAAATATTGTATCATTTCCAGTTTTCAGCTACATATTATTAAAAAGCAGTTTTTTTGTCATAATAGTGTCATATCTCCGTTATTGTTGCTAACATCGGAAACCTTTAAGATTACTTTGAATTTGATGGTGTTTAAATTTTTTTCACGTTTACTGTTGAAAAGTTATGACGCAAACTTACATATTTTTAAATAAAAACTATAGTTGGCCACTTACGCATTTCCAAAACAATATCTGTCTATTTTATATTTACCTGCAATTGGAATATTTTGTGCCAAAGATAGTTGAATATCTCCAGTTCCTGGCGGAGTATCAATGATTAAATAATCTATTGAACCCCATGCTACTTTTCTCATAAGTCTGTCTAATGCCTGCATGACCATTAATCCTCTCCAAATAACAGGTGAACTTTCAGAAATTAAAAATCCCATGGACATACTAAAAAATTTGTCTTAATAGTGACACAATTTTAAATCATCACTCCCAACCATTTAACACCATAGTTTGTCAATGGTTCCATTAAACCATCTTCGGTTACTAAGGGTGGACCGCGTAAATTCATCATCAATGGTATGCAAGGTCCAAAAACATCTGCATCTAATAGGCCAATATTTTTTTGTGGATGCAGTAACTTTAATGATGTGGCTACATTTACTACAATACATCAATTGATATAACTGAAGACTACATTAAAAACTATAACATGCCTGCTACAGTACTTTTACCCACACCCCCTTTTCCTGAGGACACCAAAACTATTTGATTGACTCCATCTATAGCTTTGATCTTCGGCAATCCTCTGGCCATAAGTTTAGCCTTATGCTGTTCTATATCAATATCTACTGTTCGCTGAGTTGCTTTAGAACTAGCATATTTCTATAATACAACTATTTCAATAAATATTTTTAAAATCGTAGCATAAACCAGCGGCATAACTAATATTCTTCAAACTTTTGTCGCACACATCATTATCTTACTCTCACCATTTAAAATGTGATAAAGTTTGCATTTTTTATTGATGTCATTGTGTGACTCGTAAGTTTCTCATGCTCAATATAGCTTGTTAAGAAAAACCTTAAAATCTTAGACCTAAACGTAACAGTCACGAGCCAAACTAGTCAAAATATTTGAGCAATTTTTGCCTGAAACTTGATTTTTCACATGCAGTGTATGAAAGATCAATACTTAACAGATGTTAATAAAACTTGAATAATAAAAAATTATGCAACTATACTGTTTACTTTTATTATACATACATTAAAGTTGGCTATGTTAGGGCATACTGTGGTTAGGGTGACAGATTCCACTCTATAAATATTTTCACACCGGCACTTTAAGCAGTTTAGGTTATAATTTTAATCATTTACAAAATAACGTTGCCAGTAATACAAAATTTAGAAAATATTTAAGGATTTTTATAAAAACAGCTTCGATTTACCTATTTAATTTTAATGTTAAATTTTGAAGCCAAATCGAAATTCTCACCCTATTCGACCTCCATTACTTCACTAGAAAAATCCGAATCATGATCATCGTCAATCCTATACAATTCTGATTAAGATTCCGCTAGTGTAATAATGAAAAGAGGAATACTTTCTACCGAAAAGTTTCCCATAAGTTTTGTCCAGTCCGCCGAAATTAGTTTTTCACAATAGTTATAAAAATGTTGCCACATGTCCAACATACATTTTGAAAGAGTCTCACTCCATAAATTCTCAACCCTATCTTTCGATTGAGGTTGTGAATTTATGTGTTTGTTGTAAAAGTTCTTACAAAACGCCCATGCCATTTCAATTGGATTATATTGACAATATGCGGGTAATCTAAGAACTTTGTGTCCGTGCTGCAAATTATCGTCAATAATATATTTTTAGATGCGTCATGCCGAAATAGTTTTATTAATACCCACAACTGCTTTTTCGTAAAATTTTGATCGAAATTTAGGTTGTGATTTACCAACTATTCCTGCATTTGACTTTTTTGCAAAGAAAAATGTTGGTGGCTTGTCCACTTGCTGCGAATGGTCCATAACCACCACACATTTACCTTGCAATATGTTCAAAGCAGGAAGTAGTTGTTTAACCACCAATTTTTGGAAAATGTCTGCATTCATCGTTTTATGGTAATCACAATCATTATTTTCAGAATTTAGTAAAACATTGCACCTCTCCAAAAAGCCTAAATACAACCCGCATGTAAAATTGTAAAACGTGTGCCCTCATATTTAATTTTGTTAGGATTACTTTTTACATCAGATTCATGTACCCACTGACGAGTTTGAGATCCATTTTGATAAATCGAAGTTCGTCCAGGTACACAAATCTGACATTATCACTACACTATTTCTATACTGCAAAAATTTTCTCAAAAATGTTACTTGAGCTGCAACATGTTTTTGCTCACTTAAAATTTTTCTATCCACTTTAGTGTATTTATAAACCATTGATTTCAAAATTTTATACAAAGTTGAAAGCCCACCTTTAAATTCTAAATTTTTTTTGTGTCATTGAATACATTTCGTAAGGTAAAATATTTATTTTCTGAATTATATTGCCAAATAAGTTGTTGCAGCTCTTTTCTAAATGTATGGTCAGAAAAGGATAAAAATTTACCATGTTTGTATTTAACATTTTCTAAATTGTCTTGTCCTTGACCTAAAATGTTTATGATAAAACTTCTTTCAACCTAATATATAATTTTATAATAGTTTATAAAGCCAAAATTTAATATAATACTTTACATTAAATATATTCGACAATTTGGAATAAATTAGGTCATTTGTAAACTCTGGCTGGATTATGTGTTTTATATTCTTCATAACATTTTACAATACTTTTCTTAAATTTGTCTTCAAATAATTTTGGCATTTTTAATTTGCAACACAGCTTTAAAATGTAACTAAAATGTCACCGAGCTTGGTGGCTGGTTGGTAAAACAACCTAACTTGTAATCGGGAGGTCCTGGGTTCGATTCCCAGGGTCGACTGTCATTGTAGAGGTTTCAGGTGGTTTCCTCTATGGTTAAGGCAAATGCTGTGGCAGTACTTCCACCTATCGTTACCCATCCTTGACTATCCACATCCCTACCCATTATCCTTGTACTTCTTACGACTGAAGAGGGGGTCAACCCCCCTAAAACACGTGACTTCCCTAACTAAAATGTCATATTGACTCTTGGAAATGCCAACATAACAAAACTAAAACACAGCTTACTTTAATGGATAATAAAAGTAAACAGAGTATACTTATTAGGCTGCTAAATTAATTGTGTTGCTAGGATATAAGTAAAGTTTTATAAAATAACCGGCCATTTTATGTACAATTATTTTAAATATTTACTGGCACGGAAAAGTGATTATTATCACTTGAGAAATTATCAACGACAATTTATCGCACACAGTGAAAATTTGTTTAAGATTTTGTCCTAAAATATATCTAATTATCCGATCGGTAGTTACGCCACTGGTATATACATAACCTCAAGCAAAGTTTAAATATACAAATAATTACATTAACATGTACTGCAGAGCACAGTTGTGATGTATTTATGATGTTTAAAATTGTTTTACGCATTTTTGTAGCACTGCACTTAACGATTTAATTTATAGCTACCATATTTGTAATAAATTACTTTTTCAGTGAAATGCACTTACAACGTACAATAGCAAGTTAACTGCATATTACCGATTAGTAATCACAAGTTCTTTGATCAATAGTGATAAGCTCGACTTAAATCACAATTTACTACTACATCCAAATGCAATATTTTCGGCGCTGAAATCCAAAATATTTTTTTTTCTTTAATTTTGCAATAAACTAACATGATAACATTCCAGACAATGGATTTAATAGGCAATAAAACTTAATTCTTAAGAATTTTTAATGTAGGGTGCACAATAATTATAATAAGTTAAAATTGTTGCTATTATTTACGTTCGAACATTTAACTGCTTATTATTAAATGGTGGTAAAATTATATCCAATGAGAAGTCAATGTAATTGTTGATCGTGAATATACATCTAAATATCGTGTTCATAAAAGACAACATCGTGTTCGTGGTATTTGACAATTATAGTGTCATATCAAACGAGTATAGTAAAGTACTTTAACTCATTATTAAAAATGTGTTTTCATTCTTTACGTTATAAAATTCTCTGTAGGCTAAGTTGTTGTACCTAGCATTTTTACGCCAGAAGTTAATTTTAACAATGGGTTGCAAAGCAGCTGTACAGGCCTTACAGTAAGTTCAAATTTATTTAAGTTTGTTTTTTTTATAAAATTGATGTATTTCACTTATTTTAAGGAAAGCTGATCTTCTTAAAGTTAAGGTTTCACGAAAATGTGATTTATTAAACGATTCGGAAGCTTGGACTGATCAACAACAACTTCAAACAATATACCATCAAGTGCTGGTATTAGATTTAGAATATGCATTAGATAAAAAAGTAGAACAAGAGTTGTGGACGTTGGGTTTTAAAAACCACATTACAACATTGCAAGTGCAGGCAAGAGACAAAAAAGTAAGATTTACATGTTTTATGATACAAAGATTTGATTTTTATTATTATTATTAATAGAACCCTCGTCGATCTGAGTCGCAAGTTTTATTGTCATGGTGCTTAGAAGCAGCTTCTGGGTTTTATCTTACACTTCTTCAAGAATTGTGTTCAGCTTTCGATTTGGATTTACCATTCCGAAAAAGAGGAGTGTTTTACGGGCAAACAAAACCATGGAATTATTCAGAACAACTTAATCCTCCTCAAACATCGTCTTGTATTTACATTTGTCAGTATTGCTTAGTTCATCTTGGCGATATAGCTCGTTACCGTAATCAACGGAAGCAAGCTGGAAGTTTTTATAAGTAGGTAACATGAATTTTTACCTATATTAACGTTATTACTGAGATACAACGATACATGCCTATGTGAGAACTTTATTTGTTTTCCCAAGTGCTAATAATTAAAATAAAACATTTTAGGCATGCCATTCAGTTGTCACCTACCAGTGGACAGCCTTACAATCAACTAGCTCTATTAGAAGCTAGTCAAGGTGACAAACTAGCAACTGTATTTTATTATGTTCGTGGCATTGCTGTTAAACATCCCTTTCCTGCTGCTGCCACCAATCTGGCTAACACACTTTCTGCTGCAATCGATAAAGATGAGTATGTATTAAACTTTAAGCCGCAAGAAATAAAGCTTGAACGACTTATCAATTGCTAAAATTTCACCGTTAATAATTAGTAGTGTCTCTAGGTTTGTTCCAGCAGACAATCTTCTACTAATTTATGTGAACTGGTATTGCATGTGCATCAACTATGGACTAATAAATGTATTAGCCACTGCTGGACTGCCTTAATGACATGCCCAATTATAAATTAAATTTGTGTCTTGGGTTCATAACAATTTACGTATCGCAAGTTTAAAATCCTTAGAAATCAGTACTACATCGAACTGGGTAGACTATGCAAAGCTACCATAGGTCGCGTTAGTTGTGAACAGTGCATGTGTACAAATTTCAGCGCTAGTTTTTGCCTTCGTGAAACAAATCTTATTTAGTTGCTTTTTGGGTAAAGTTTTTCATACCTTACAACAGTGTTTTTCAACTTTTTCAATGTCGCAGCATACTCTTAAGTCTAACTGGGACCTGACAGCCTTTTTATTTAATCACAAGAAATTGGCACAAAAAGTGGGGGGAAGAAACAAAATGTGCCGCATGCGATTTTTTTTAATTTTAAGAGATCAAACGTGTTTTAATGCTAAATTAGAAAATGTAGAGTACACACTTTATTATCCAAAATTGCAGTTTTATGCCAACCTCTTCTAATTTTTTTTATCAGATCGCCCCACACTCCTCAGACTTAATTTTAATGAAGGTAAAAACTTTCACTAATAATATCCATTTAGGTAAAGGAAATATAAACATAACTTACCATAAATTTAAAAAAAGTAAAACTATTTGGGTCATAAATTTTAAAACAAAAACTGAAAAACAGCTTGTGTTTTAAATTTATTTTATTGTTGCTTGTTCAAAAAGCTCAAAAGTTATAAAGAAAAAGCGTACATTACAACGAATTCCTTCAATATCATGTGTACAGGATAGGCAAATTTCAATGTTTTCATAGGGAATCTCGGTAACTATAAGAGGTATCAAAAAACGGACTGCACATCCTCGATCTCTTTTTTTGAGAAAAAGTTAATGGTGAAAACTAAAATTGGTTATCGTCTTCTGTTTTCGAGTTATCGCCGATAACTCGATTTCTTGACTTTTCGTTTTATGACTGTATTGCGCTTGTTTATGAAAATAAACAAAAATAATTTTGATGTTCTACAGGCACTTTTTTGATAGGAATGCAGTGGCGTAGTCAATTTAAAAAAAAAAAAAACGAAATTCGAGTTGTAACATAAAGTTGTTTTTTTTTTTAATGGAACCCACAGTTGGCTATGACTTATTTAAATTCCTTATTTATTTGTCATTCCAAATATATAGGGGTTGATATATTTATTTTCAATAATACGCAAGTTACGAAGGTTTTTTAGTTTTTTCTTTAAACAAAATTATAGTAGGCTGTGAAAACAAAAACAAAAAAAGGTGTAAAACCTTTTAAAACTCATTTGGTACAAGTTACGAAGGTTTTGTAATTTGTTGTTGTGATAAACATTACAAATATTTGAACATAAGATAAACTACAATAAACTACATTACTGCAGATTCCGACTTTATCGTTGTTTCCTTATTTTTATATATTTATAATGATTATCACAACAGCAAATTACAAAACCTTCATAACTTGTACCAAATGAGTTTTAACAGGTTTTACACCTTGTTTTGTTTTTGTTTTCACATCCGACTATAATTTTGTTTTAAAAAAAAAACTAAAAAACTCCGTAACTTGCGTATTATTGAAAATAAATACATCAACCCCTATATATTTGGAATGACAAATAAATAAGGAATTTAAATGTCATAGCCAACTATGGGTTCTATTTAAAAAAATACAACTTCATGTCAACTTGAATGCATTCTTATCAAAAAAGTGCCTGTAGAACGTCAAAATTATTTTTGTTTATTTTCATAAACAAGCGAGATATAGTCATTAAACGAAAAATCGAGTTATCGGCGATAACTCGAAAACAAAAGACGATAACCAATTTTAGTTTCAACCATTAGCTTTTTCTCGAAAAAAGAGATCGAGGATGCACAGTCCGTTTTTTGATACCTCTTATAGTTACCGAGATTCCCTATGAAAAGATCAAAATTTACCCACCCTGTACAGCATACACATTAATATTTTCTTACGAAAACGCGTATGTCCGCACCAAACGCGTGCAATTGGCAACCCTATAACAACCAGACCCACTCCTAGCTCTTTTGGCGCCCTTGTGCATTTTAATATATTTCGCCCCCAATTTTAATAACGCTGATACATGGGTAAAGGTACAGGTAAAGTTAGGTATTATCCACCATTGAAAAATAATTTTAAAAAGTATTTGATAACAGGTACAAGCCGTATAAGTTTTTTACTTTTGAGGCCTTTCGGCGCCGTTGTGCATCCTACGACTTTGCCCTTATGTATGGCGCGGACCTGATAACACCCACGCAAAGATGTTTCACAACAAAATGATAGTGAAACACGTTTTCTTAGCTCCTCGCCCTTTATTGTTGTCCGTGCAGTCAGATTTCACAAGAAAATTAGCACGGAATGTTGTTTTTTAAACCGGGACAAACGTGAAACCAACCGAGACACTGGGACTGTCCCGGTCAAACCGGGACGTATGGTAGGCCTACTTTTAAGTAAATTAAAAGTTTGCCACACTATACCATACCTAATTATATTACAATTTTTGGCAATTGGAGAACTTTCGAAATTTTACCCAAAACAAATATCTAGGTTTAGCTAGGGTAAATAGCTAAATACACACTTGAAAATTCTGTTATTTAGATGATTTGAGAGCTAATAATGATTATTTAAGCTATAAATAACATGTTTTAGATGTTTTATATCATTTTCTGTAGTTTTAATACTAATTAACTAAATTAGTTCCCCAGCTATTAATTTACAATAGTTTTTCATTACAGTTACTAAATTCAATGACATAGTCATGAATCTTTAATTATAAATATAAACCATAATTTCTTGCAGTAAAACTAGACTGTCTTCTACCCAAAATTTAAATAAAAATTGAAATGAAAAAATTCAGATAAAATGTTAAGTAAAAAAATTGTGTTTCTCTTGTACTTGGTACTTGGGCATACATAAAAAGAAATGTATTTATTTATAATTTTATTTTTCGCGGCACATCTGAAGGATGCTTGCGGCAGGCACACTAGCGTGCTGCAGCACACAGGTTGAAAATTGCTGCCTTACATATATTTTTTTAAAAGTCATGTAAAGAAAACTGGTATTTAGTTTTTATTTAATATTATTTTGTTATAAACGAGTGCATTCTAGACTAAACATTAATTATTTTTTTTGTATTTTAGTCCCATCACAGAAATTCAAACCAAAATGACTGTAAATGATTTTATTAAGTTGTTTTTGAAAGTTCACGGTTTACTTCACACAACCACCGAATTAGAACAAGCAGAGTTATGTGTAAGAAGTATAAACGCAACCCTCACTGCGCTCGTAGCAACTCAAAGTTTTACGGATAAACGACTGATACAAATGACTGTTATTAACTTATATGCCTTAAGACATACCGTTGGAGCAGGAACGCTTAAAACAGATGAATTAACGGAAGATGAGGTTAAAGTAAGAGAACTAATTTTAGATTTGCTGGCTGGTTCTCTTAGCGCATTTTTGTTACCTGTATATACTTTGCAACACAATGAAATGCTTTTGGATTATTACGCATTGCCTGCAAGTAAGAAAAAGATGCAGTTTATTGTTCTTGTGATTAATTTAAAACTTTTGTAGTTAAGATAATTTTTTATTGGATACAAAAAGAATCTGAAGTTCTTCAAGAATCAGTTTTTTCAACTAGACTGCAGATATGGCCCAGCTTGTGTAAACTACTTAATTCTTTGCAACCATCGTTGGACAAATTTGATTACAGCACATGTAAGTAAAAAATGTTGAGCATGTAGTGTATTTTGTTAATTAATTACACTGACAACTACACCGGGTGTATCAAAAAATCGAATACGTCTTAGCCGTTTAAGCTAGAGCTATCAAACTTGGCCGAAATGTTTAGGTGTTTCCCATTTACTTTGTGGGATAATTAGAAAGAAAACATGTAATTGGAAGTATGATTTATAGTCAGATCATCCGCTTACCATCTTCATAATTTTTTTCAAGCATGACATTAGCCAACTAAGTTTAGTAAAAAAAAATATTTGAGGTGTATAAACGGAGTTTGTCGATGCATTTTTAGCGCTAATTTTCTCGAAAACGGCTAGGTTTACAGCAAAAAACAAAGAGGGACGTTTTTTTTTCTCTTAAGTCGTACTTTCTTATGGACGAATGACATTTTCAATTTTATTCCAGAGTAAAAAATTCTGAAGATGTTAGGTAAGCGGATGACCTGACTATAAATCATACTTCCAATTATGTGTTTTCTTTCTAATTATCCCACAAAGTCAATGGGAAACACCTAAACATTTCGGCCAAGTTTGATAGCTCTAGCTTAAACGGCTAGGACGTATTTGATTTTTTGATTTTTTTTTCTTGCTACTTTGGAGGTCTCTAACTTTGAAAGGAAGCATTTTCGGATAACAAAATATTTGACAAATGGTCATCATTTTCACTCGGGAATATGCGCCTACTTTTTGGCAGTATATAATTGGGACACCCTGTATGTTAAATTGTTTATAATATAAGCCTACGAATTTTCATTACACTAACTTAAATGGTTAGGGATGTGAATACCAAACTGGGACACCCAGTTTACTCAAACCAAATAAGAACTATGTAAATAACATTTTTAGTTTCATTAAAATAATGTTTGAGTGTTTTAATATTTGTTTTTAACACAACTTTAAACTTTTGTAAAGTTTTATGAACATCTGTTTATCTCACTATTATAAACTATAGTCCATGGTCTATGGTCCATTTTTCTATAGCAAAGTGGAATATGAATGAATTTGGCCAAGCTATAAACCTAATAATTAAAGTTCATTACATCTTCATTGTAATATCATTTAAGGCAGTTTCATTAAATGTAGGTAAAAATAATAAATTTTAAAAACTTTTTGTGAAAATTAAACTTGTGTGCACTGTGTGTTAAAAACGTTACATAAATTAATCATTTTCATGCAGATGAAAAAGTTCCTCTTTCCGAAGACAAAGATTTACTGGGATTTCTCCCTATGTCAGATGCTTTCAAAAAATTTGATTTCAAAACAGACTTAATCCAAGATAATCCACAAAATGAAAAGCTTATTCGAGCTAAAAGACTTCTTCAATTTGGTACATGGCTAACAACATTTGAAGTTAATAATGCAAAGCTAATTAATGCCAGGTTGTATAAAGCAATATTAACGTCAAATCAGTAAAATTAATTGCCTTTTTGTTTTAGTTCTAACAGTGATACTTCTAAAGAAAACTTGATTTTATATGAACCGGGGTGTATGCAGCCAGATCCCACCTCAAAATTATTAGAAGAAATGAAATCGTTCAATTTTACCGATGTTACCGAAACTAATAAGCTTAAAAGTCCAGAAAAACGTGGTGGTATCCTTAAACCTCAAGGATCTTTGGAGAAATCGCGGGAAGAAAGAGAGCACGTGTTATTAGGGGCTTCAGATGTTGGGGGAACTTCAGATGCAAGTAGTAATAGTTCTGTAACGAGTAATGTAGGCAAATCTGACACCACAAAAATTCGAAGAGTCCACCAAAATGTCGCCTTGCAGTCGATTTATAAGAAAATAGAAGAAAACAAGCAGGTAATTTTGATGTGCAATATTGTTTAATTGAAAAATCTTTTAATATATTTTACTTCATTATTTTTAATCCTTATACAGTTTCAATTGCTTCATCAGTTGTTTTTTCCAGAAATAAATAAAATCTGTGATTTTTTTTATGTTTACACTGGGTTGATTAAAAGATTAACGTAATATATTAATTATTGTTGAATAAAAAACTCACTTAATTGTCATAAATTGTATTAGTTTCTTACTATACAGGGTGTCCCAGTTATATTGCACAGCGTGGTGCTGGTAAATGTTAAGAGATACAGAGTTGGTTAAATGGGTCAAAACGATCTGATTTGAAAGCAACTATTTTATTTAAAAAAATATGGAAAACATTAATAGTTTTGCCCGACAAAAAAGATCTTATCTTCAATATTTGCTTATAACTTGCTATTTTGAAATAATACTCAAAATATCTCTTGTCATTATTGGGACACTTTTTGCCGTGCATTTGATTTGTTAATGAATTTCACCGAACTTAATTTGTTTTTGTTATTTTAACATCAACTTTCTTATTTTAAATACGGGTTGTAATTGGCAGTGACACCATTATTTTTTCACAGCCAACTACAACCTGTATTTAAAATAAGAAAGTTTATGTTAAAATAACAAAAACAAATGAAGTTAGGTGTAATTTATTTACAAATTTCCAATATGCGACAAAAAGTGTCACAATAGTGTTAAAAATATTTTAAGTATGATTTCAAATTAGCAAGTTATAATCAAAAATCTAAAACATCATTTTTTGTTTTTTTTTTTCAATAGCATAAAAACTATAAATTTTTTTCAAGATTTGTTTCATAGAATATTTGCGTTTAAATTCTAGATCATTTAGACGCATTCAACCAACTCTGTATCTCTTACCGTTTATGAAATCTCCACCAGTGTACTGGGACACCCTGTATACAGATGAAAAATGTAATTTTTTGTTTATATTGAGTTGACTGCATTTTTTGAAATGTGAACATATACAGATTAAGCACTATAACATGTAACTTTATGCTACTTTAAGCGAAACTCTTATCTCTTATATTAAACAAGATTTTCATAGTGTCCCAAATTAAGTGATACACCCTGTAGATTTACACTGCTTCATCAGTAGATTTGTTTTCTTCAAATCTATTTACTTATAACCAGGGCATGAAACCGGTTTTTTAAACCGGTTTAAAAAACCGGTTAACCGTTATTTTTTGTCAGAAAAAGTGATTTTTAACCGAAACCGTTATTTTTAAAGGCAAAAAACCGGTAACCTTTAACCAAAATAATAAAAAACCGGTTTTTTTAACATCTTTTCTTAATAAAAATTACGATGAAAAATACAAAATCTGTATTAAATGTGATTAGTTTACCATAAGTCATTACTGAACGCTTGATTGTACATATATTATAAAATTATAAATAGATAATATCTTTTCATACTTTGCATTCCTGATCTAAATAATTTTAAAAACCGGGTAATTTAACCGGTTTACACTAAACCGGTTTTTTTTACGAATAAAACCGGTTTTTCAACAAAAACCGTTATAAAAATAAAGTTCTCGATTTCGGTTAACCGTTAACCAAAATTTTTTTCGGTTTCGAGCCCTGCTTATAACACAAATAAATAGAATGCAAAACGTACCTATAAAAAAAGCAGTGATTGGCTGTAAAACTGTTCAGGGATTGAAATTGATGGAGGAAAAACATAAGATATGATTTTTCAATTAAACACAAAATTACTTGTAACATGCATTAATTAATCAACAAATTATTTATAAACAAACAGGCAACCATGATATGTCTAAATTGTTTTGTTTAATATTTTTATTTGACAGGTAAAATTTAGCGTTGAAGCTACTGAAAAAGAAAAGTCTCCTAAATTTACAAGTAAGCCATCTGTTAAATTATTAAACACTGCTGTTCAGAACCAAAGCACACGTACATCTGCAATAAACCAAAATTTAACTTCAAGTGACGTACATCGAGACTTTTTCAAGACTGTTTTTCCAAGTTATCCTAATATCCCTTTCGATAGAAGTAGAATATCTACATCATTAAGTGCCAAGGATACAACCGTTGTTAGCGATTTAAACAAAATGCAACAAAATATGTCGTTTCCTGGTCAGACACCTCAGTCGATGTTCAATTCTCCGGGTGGAATGGCACACATGGGACAAAATCCTTCAAACTTCCAGGCATCCGTTCCGCAACAGGGTGGTGGTTTCAACATACCACAGTTCAATCAAATGCCACCCTCATATCAGAATACGAATCAGTTCCAGCAACCTGATTTTAATGCATGGAAGCAAGATGCACCACCTGCAACTTGGTGGTCTAACAACATGAATCAGCCCCAAACTCCAAATTTCCAGCAACCATCAGTAAATCAAATGAATCCTTATCAACAATATCCCAACAATATGCCATACAATTCACCGAACATGGATTTTGGAAAGCAGCTGAATAATCACGGACCAAATATGTCTGGTTCACCATGGTCAACAATGCCAAACAATGCCATGGGAAATCAAGCACAAATGGGATATGATAACACAAGCCAAGGGCTTTCGTTACGGCAAGCGATGCTTAAAGAGACACCGGGAATGAACGTCACTAATAGAGCTAATAATGTAAGTCGCTTTTTAAATTATTGTTTATAATTACATTTCGCCAATTTTAAGGCACCACACTTACAAAGACAAATTAAATGCCACTAAATTAATTATAAATAATTGTAAGAAAAACCCCAAACTTGTAAATCATAAAATGTACATTGATGTAAGGAAATTCAGCAATTTTTCATATTCCTCCTGAATTATCCTTTGTTTATAAAATACTGTTTGTGGATCAGAAATTAATGTGATTTATTTTGTCAATTAAATTAAAGTTTCCAACCCACAGCATATTCAGTTAATTGTTTAAACTGAGCAAATTTTGTTTTCTGTGAAAGATGCAACAAATTTTATTAAGAAAAGTTGTTCAGAATCAAAAGTTTTGCCTGTATGCAGCGTCATTCAAAAAGTCTGCAACAAATGAAAACGTTTTTTATTATTGATTTCTCAGAAAAAACAATTCTTGATAAAAGTTTGTGCATGGCCTAAATGTAATTTTAGTGTGAAAAAAGTTCAATAAAAATTCATGACACTAGATTTTAGCGAATTTTTAATTTTTGAAATGTTGAAATTACTATAAAAATAATTATTGGAAATTGAACTTCAAATATGTATCATAGAAGTTCATATTTTTAAATTCTAAATAACTTTTTCCTGTTAACTTTTTTTTTACTCTTAAAATAAGGGAACTTTATTACTCTTGTGAATATTCTAAAATCGCGAAAATCTAGTGCCCAATGACTTGTTCTTGAACTTTTTTTTATCTTAAAATAAGTTTTAGAACATGCACCAATTTTTATCAAGAATAAAAGTTTTTGAGAAATCAATAATAAAAAAGTTTTCAATTTGTTGCAGACTTTTTGACTTGCAATTCCTAAGAAAATAAAAATTGGAAATTTAACGTCAAATTTCCTATAGACTTTTTAATTTTGGAAAACGTTTTTAGTAACTGTTAAAATAAGGACACTTTACACTCCTGCAAAAATGTCTAAAATCGCTAAAATCTAGTGTTCTATGAATTGTTATTGAACTTTTATTCATCTTAAAATTAGTTTTAGAACATGCACCAATTTTATCAATACATTTTTTTGAGAATTAATCTAAAAAAATCATTTGTTGCACTTTTTGAATGACGCTGTATGCAAGTGTTTCTCAAACTTTTTGCTCTGAGGGCCCCTTCCAAAATTAAAAGCTTACAAGGGACCCCAATGAATTGTTTGTAGACAATATTGCTGCTTTGTAAATAAATTTGGATAATTTCGAACACCATCAAAAGGCTTGTGGAACCCCTTAAGGATTCAGGGACCCTCAGTGGTCCGCAGACCACACTTTGAGAACCACTGCTGTATGCGTATAATGTTGTATTAATTTGTTATTACACTGTAGGGCTGTGGTCTAAACATGATGTTTTTTGAGATATTCATATCTTTTAATTCTTTGCATATTTATCAGGTATCCGACAAGACAATGCACTCAGCTTCAAACATGCCAGGTTATTCCTTATTCGATCACAGCAGCTGGTCACCAAATTTACCAGGACAGTTTAAAAATCCTAGTCCCCCTCAGGGAATGATGAATAATATGACTCCTCAATCATTTTTCTCTGGACAAGGACCTAATTCACTTCAACAGTTATTGGAACAGCAAAACCAAATTAAGAGAAATTAACAGGATAGTTGACAACCCACGATATATCTTTTGTGATGTTGAAGTGTATAAGTACACGTTATTTTGTAATATTTTTGATGTATAAGTGTTATGTAATTATAAAGACTAATATATTTATAAAACAAATGACTCAAGTATTTATTTTATTCTTCAGGCTTTGTGACCGTTGTTCATGTTACATTCTTCGTTCTCAGGTTTGGAACCGCGTCTTCTTTGATTAGATGACGTTTCGACAATACTGCCATGGTATCTTTCGTTTGAATATACGCACAGGGGCGACAAGAGACGTCGCCGGGCCCGGGTTTTTTTTTTCTAGGGCCCCAAGTAAAACTATTTGAAAATGTATTTACTAAAAAGCAAATTGTGGGATGATGTGAGTGCCCCTGTGAACTCGGGCCCAGGGAAAAAATTAAAAGCTCACGTTAAGGGGTTAAAAGAAAACGAACTTTTTGGGTTTGTTATCCAAAAAAAAAAACTCGGTGAAAAGGAGTGTTGTTAGTATGAACATTTGAAACAAAAAATTGCTTTGAGTCTTCAATCATTGAAAGTTAAAACGAAGGTGTTTTTAATGGTAAGTATTTACTAGGGTACCTCTATAAACAGGGTAAGGAAGGCGCTGGACAAGTTTCTATTGTATATACTGTTGAGTTTCGCTTGCCACTAGACTGCGACCTCCAGATTTTGTATAGTTTGCATGGAGATCATAGGCGAATGTACACATTTTATTTTTTTCTTACGTGTTCAGAGTGTTTAAGTGTGATCCAAGACTTTAAAAGACATTAGTGATAGTTGTGTAAGTTATTATCATACGTAAATTTCATAAGTTAAGTTAAATACAATTATTTTTTAAATTTTTAAGAAAATGTGCATTGTATTGATTTGTCTACATCAATTTAGTAGCAGTGATTGGAATTAATAATGTAATTTTGTCATAAAATATGAAATCAAATTGATGAATCTATACTTTTCAGTTGCTCATTGGACATTAAAACAGGAATTAAGCAAACAATTGTTTGCAACTTAATCATCATAATTAATTAAAGATGCTTAATATTCGTATCAACACATTTATCTATTTTGAAAACAAAGATTTGTGTGGCATAGAAATAGCTAAATTTTGGGATTTCAATATAAATTTAAAGACCAAAGCCGTTATTAAATAATTTTGTTAAGTTAGGTATTAGGATTCCTCATTTGATAAATATCATTGAATTAGAAATATTTTTGTAAACATAAAACTAAAAAATATGTTTATTTTAACGTCTTTTGTTTTTTATTCCTTAACGGCAGGGCTCGAAACTGAAAAAAAAATTGGTTAACGGGTAACCAAAATCGAGAACTTTATTTTTATAACGGTTTCTGCCTAAAAACCAGTTTTTTTCATAAAAAACAGGTTCACTGTAAAAAACCGATTTAACTTTTAAAGCGGGTTTGACGGTTTTTGACATTATTTTGAATAGGAATACAAATTATGAAAAGATATCTATTTATAATTTTATAATATAGGGTGTTTCATAAATAAATGCTGATCCTTAAGGGTGTTATTCCTTGGATGATTTTAAGAAAAAAAGGTCATATCAATGTAGGTCCGCAACCGCCGTATTTTTGAGATACAGGGTGTTAAGAGTTGAAAAAAACGGTTTTTTCTTAATATTTTTGATACCGCTTTAGATATTTTTTTGAATTTTAGTAGGTACTAACTAGGCATAAAAACACATTTTTTTCAGAAAAAAAAATTGTTGTATTTCAGATGTGACAATGAGCTTATAAAATAAACAAATTCTGTTTCTGGCCTACTACAACTAGATATGTACTCTTTTACGCTTCAAGAGTAATAGCCTTTTATTTTTTTACTCGAAAACCGTTCGTCGGACAAAAAAAGTCAAGAGGCCAGTTTTACTAAGAGATAAAGCAAAATTATAAAAATGACATTTATTTTGAAAAAAAACAGTGGCGTTTCATTTTTTTCATTAAAAATATTCAAGGACATGTTAATACGGACGCCATTGGTAGAAATAGAAATAGAACAATTTTTTTTCTGAAAGAAATGTGTTTTTATGCCTAGTTAGTACCTACTTAAATTCAAAAAAATATTTAAAGTTGCATCAAAAATATTACGAAAAAACCGATATTTTTTTCAACTTTTAACACCCTGTATCTCAAAAATACGGTGGTTGCGGACCTACATTGATATGAACTTTTTTTCTTAAAATCATCCAAGAAATAATACCCTTAAGAATCAGCATTCAATTATGAAACACCCTGTATATTTACAATCAAGCGTTCAGTAATGACTTCTGGTAAACTAATCGCATTTAATACAATTAAAATAACGGTTTTGGTTAAAAATCACATACGGAAAAAAAACGGTTAACCGGTTTCTTACCCTGCTAATAGTAAGTACAGCAATATTATTGCAACTATTGTACACACAAAAAACCATTGTTAGTAGTGTTTTAAGTTACTTTATGTACACTGCGTGTATCTTGGGTTGCATGCTTACAGTGGAAATACGCGGTCCGTAAATGTTTTTTAAACATTAATAGCTAATAACAATTATTAACCCTTCATTTTACTTACTTTTTAGTTGCTATACTTACTATTGCATCTATTTCCGCATGCCAATTGAGTTTTTACTTTCAAATTTCGTTTAAAAATTGAATTATTAAAAGAAATCCTATATAATCCCATTGCCGCTGAGAAATTTGGAGGGTTCGTGAAGCTTGGCCATACCGTTATATAGAGGTACCCTAGTATTTACTCCCACTTTATTTAGTTGTTTACATTAAGTGTTTATATTATTATGATTGGATTCCTATGCTAATTTTCCATGTTTGTTAATTTATTTTAACAAAATGTAGGTTGTACTTGAGTAAAACCAGAAATATCTTGTAAATTTTATTATACATCTTATAAACAAAATTTCCTGTTCTGAAAAAATTTAACACTACACTACTAAAGACATTTTAACTCGCAAAATATTGCTTTGATAAAATGTCTTTAGCAGAAGACCTACTCTCCTGTACAAATAAAGATTATTCAAAGAACTAAACAAAAGAATAATAGCTCCCGAGTCAAAACTAGTACCCTACATGTTCATTTGTTACAAGTTCCAGCAGGTTGGCCAAATTTGACACACGAATGAAAAAAATTTGGTATAACTCAAATTGTTCTGCAAGTGACATTTCACCTTAAAATCTTCCTTTAAATTAAAACATGAACTATCGTTCATTCAACAATATTTTGATATCTGGCAATTCTCTATAAGAACAGCTGACATGAGGAATGAATATTCGCCATGTACGTATAACTAACACAAAATAAAGCATCGCAACTAATAAATATACAAATTGACTGTATTCATTAACACAAATCGTAAAATTAAATAAATAAGCATGAAAACTACGGAGACCATTCGTCACGATTTTTACATTCAAATAAACAAGGATCTGTTTTCTATTAAGATATTTTTTTGGTGCACTAACAAAAAAAAAAAAGTTAACAAATGTTCAACTCAACACAGACGCAAATTTAGAAAAACACAACGCCAAGTGCACAATACCTACAGATCTATTGTTAATTTTTAATAGTACGGTCACCATAGTATAAAAATTTCGCCATCAAACATAACTTTGGAAAATTATATTCATAATCGTAAATGTACATTACTGTTACTATACATAATAAATTTACACCAAGCAAATTTGTTTATTATACTGATAGGTAGCCATATTTTCTTTACTTTGTTACTGTAATAACATGTCAACTGCTCCGTTTCATGTTTATATTAACAGTTAGACAACTAAATACATAAAAATAATTTATATGTATAATATAATACATTAACGTTTGCCATTATTATAGTTCATTACTCGCAGGGGTGCTTTAAATGTTGACGCAGCTTGTTGTTGTAGCTGATATGCTAACGGATGAATTTTAAATCCATACAACCTGTAAGTATAATGTTAGAACAAGCCTCATTAACCGTTCGTATAGATCATACCTAGGTACAAATTGATTGGTAGGACGTTTTGGTCTATATTCAGGATGTACCATGAACAGCATATGTGGGAAACCTGTTCCAAAATATGCTCCATCTGTATGATGATGACGGGATGATTTTGGAGTATACACATCCATACATTTGGGACAATAAGACTTCACCATAGCTTCGCCAGGTACATCAGATAATCCTGAGCGTTAATGTACAAGTAAATACAAAAGCAAACCATATGTAATGTGTTTTTTTTTAATAGAAAATGAAGCTTTGGTTATTAAAAAATCAAAATTAATATTCCAGCCAAGACGAATTATTTCTCTTATTGGCATTTTTTTTTTATTAAAGTGGTTTCAAGTCATTTACTACATAAACTAAAATTATTTGTAACTATACAGTGTTTTGTTTTTACGCGCTGATATGTAACTTTGTTTATCTAAATTAAACACCCTGTATAATTTGTAATTTTTAGGTGCAAAATTAGGTTCCCTTTCAAAAATTTAAAGTCTTTTGTACCTAAAAGAAATCTTTTTGAGTTTTTTTTAAACAGGTCTCTTAAAGAAATATAAATATTTCACAAAATTTAAAACAAATTTTCAAGAAATTGCCAAAGCCCATGAGATTAATTTTATTAAATATTTTATTTGTGTATTATCACGAAAACTGCGATAACTTAAGAAATATTAATTTTAGACATAATTGACCACTATTAGTTTTTAAAGATAATTAAGTTATCAACAACAAAATATAAAAATATACGTGTACCAGTTAAAAAAATTTACTTATTCATGTTAGAAGTTTAGCCAAATGGGCATAAACACCCTGTGATGTGAATTATTTTAAAATTCTCACTAGTCAGCAATCATTATGATACTATTCTCGAATACAGCTTCAAAGGAAGTCCTTCTGACATGGCTGTTGTGAAATATATCGAGGGTCTCATATCAGAGAGGCGTATGAGCCATCTGTAAAATTATTCAAGAAAAGAGAAAAACTACCTGTAAATTCAATTTTTATGCAATCACTTCAATTCTGTTCCTGCTTATACGTATATCAAAATATGTTGATTTATCTGACATACAAAGATTTATCTTTTTCTTCTGTTTAACAAGTTTTTGGCGAAGAATTTCCATTTTTGTATTTTTGGCGCATACGCCCCTTTGATATGAGACCCTCGATATCTTTCCTGTCAATATTTTCATAAAAACTTGCATAACTCAAAAAAAAGATTGCTTTTAGGTACAAAACGCATTTTACATTTTTAAAAGATAATTTAATTTTGCATTAAAAAATTACAAAATATACTGGGTTTTCCATTTAAAAAACAAAGGTATGTATCGGTTCGCAAAAACAAAATACTATGTAAAGTTGACAATAATTTTAGGTTATGTAGTAAATGACTACAAATAACTTCTATTGGAAACCGTTTTTAGCTTTTTTATTAATAAGATAATGATCGAATAATGTGTCTTGGCTGGGACACCCTGTATAGCATATTATCCACATTTTTGAAAATCCTGCTTATAAAACAAATTTCGTTTTGACTTGAAAATGACTATGAAGACCACGAACAAACTTGGAACAATTATTCAAGTCGAAAAACACAAAAAAAAAGTTGTGCATAATTTTGTAAAATATATCATTTCTTCCACTAGAGCAGTGTTTCTCAAACTTTTTACTTTAAGGACCCCTTCCAAAATTAATAGTTTACCCCTATAAATTGTTTTGTAGACAATATTTTGTTTTGACTTAGCCTGACAAATAAGTTGTTTGATTTTCGAACATAATAAAAGGCTCAGGAGACACCTTTAGAAAGATCCAGGGACCCCTAGGGGTCTGTGGACCACACTTTGAGAACCACTGTACTAGAGTAAGATTACTTATTGATTGGTTTAAATAAATAATAGTTCTACTAACCAAGAGATGCGAGTTTTGATACAGATATTTTCAAAAAGTTACTTCATAAAAAAAGTGCTTTTAAATTTAATTATTTTAATAAATAATTCCTTCAAATAATTCAAAAGGGGGTCAGTTTTAAGCATCAGAACCAATGCAAAAACCAATTATTCTAATTAGCAGCTAATTGACTTAAATTTATTTGCAATACTTTTTAATCCTTTATAACTTGGTCGTCATTTCGAGTTTATGGGTTAACAGCAATTCAAAATCTTATCTGGTATTGTTTTCATTAAATTGTAAAAAAGTAACAGCATCCGAAAAACATTTACTTCTGAATATAAACAAAAAATAACATTAATTTGTAGTTTGTAAACTCTGATATCTGAACTGATAATGAGTAATTGCCCTGTTAATTTTAATAATATAACATCTTGTAAATTGTCTTATATAAGGTGGCTAAAGCAGCAAAAAAGAATCACGATTATTTGAAATGTATCAGCACTTAATAGTGTTGAAAATTACGAGTTACTTTTGAAATACACCCAGTTGAGATGGGTTACACATACTTTGAATTAATAACATCTCCAAAGTAAAATTATTAGATTACGTTACCTAATGGGAGCATAGGCTGAGATTCACAGTACACCCGAGGACAATGACCGAAATCACCAGATTGATATTTTTCTATCATTTGAGCAATACCTCTGTTTGTCAAAATGTAACGAGCATGTATTAATCCATAAAGCATTTCAGCAGCCTGCTCTATGAGATCAGACTGATTTGGATTATCGTCTAATTCATCATCTGAAAATGTAAATGACATTAACTTTTGACAGACTTCATCCAAATCATTTCTAACCTGGTTCAAGATCTAATATCATATCTAAAGCTTGACGATAATGTGGGACCTGCTCATTTAATCCAGTTAAATTGAATTTATCTTGAATATAATCCTCATCAACCTAAAATGATTTACATTAATATGTCATTTATCTGGGGAAAATCAAACTATACCTCACAAAAGAACTCGTTTCCTCGTAAACCACAGAACCATGAAATCCATGAAACCTCCTCTGAGCTGCTCATTTTCCTAAAAGTCATAAATTTCTTAAAAAACACTTAGATTTGAACAGGGTGTGTGTGTAACCCTATGTTTACACGCATTTTATTGTTGATTTCGTTGTATAAAAGGCAACTTTTACATGTCAATTAGGAGCACAAATATCAAAATTTACAAAATATTAAAAAATTATACTAAAAACGCTACTAAACAACGCTCAAATAAATAAATCTTACCTTTTTGTACCTTTATTAGCCACGCTTACGCTACTACATCTACAACTAGGTGAAATGAAAAAGGAAAACGCTTGCGGCGCCATCTATGGTTTGCTGCTGTAAATAATAAAAAATTTAAAATTATTCGCGGGAACAACAATATTTTCCACTTCTTACAGAAGTGAGATAAATCAGGTGTAAGTTAATAGCTGTTTTATCGGTTGTTTGCCCAATTCAGCGATAACAATAATCGAGTGGCTGAAATGTAACTTGTACTTAGTTATAACTAGGAAGAGCGCGCGCTCGTGCAACCTTGCTTTCCACTTTTTGTTTGTGGGAGAAATACATAATTTTAACTTAAGGTACTGTGGCTTCTAGTAGTCATTTAACGCGCAGTAAATAGTGTAGTGCGGGTTCGTAAACCTGTTTCACTGATACAGGTAAATCAAAACAACGTGTTTTGACATCACTATTGGTGGAGTAAAACACTGTGACTGCGACATGGAGTTCATTTTACCTGGGTAAATACATTAAATAATTTCACTCTATGCCGTTTGCTAACGTGGAAGTTGTTTTTTATTTTTTAAAACTTTTTAAATGTAAAATTCATTGTTTTAATTGGGCGAGAATATTCTTCGTCCAACAATTGACGTAAACGCGCCCCCCTCTTCAAAATATCGTCGATTTGCGTTATTTTTCATGAAATTATGTTCTTTGTGTCATTCAAATTTATTTTTTGTTCATACAAGCTATCCTCTCACATCACATGGATTATAATGTGTTAGTATACTTAGTATAATCGATAAACTTTTGTATAACTACAATTTATTGTTGGCTACGCTACAGCAACAATCTCAAGGCTGTCCATTTGAATTTGAATTAAATTTGCGCGTTCATATATTATTAGCGAAGTTGCAATTTAATTTTTACGATTATAATTCTAAATTTTGTGCTGATCTTCACATATAAGAACTACTATCTCAGCAGTATGACGATGTAGTCCAAAAATTTTCTGTTAACTCGTAAACTAACGCACCAACTGAAATCAACGCGATTATAAATATCGTTGTGGCAAGTAAAACGTAAACGATAAATGTTATTTTCATGTAAAATTTGTACAATTGTAGGTCATGCTGGATTTCTGGCATAAATATGTATATTTTTTACTACTGTACAGCGTGCACAGTACAACATGGTATTTTTATTATTACTATTAGATTATTACAGTCAACGGGTATTTATTCATGAACGCGTATATTAAAATAATTTTTTAGATATGCTTATACCTAAGTATATAATGACATACCTACCGGGACTCGGAAGTTAAAGTATCTAATATTTAATTATTTGATACTTTAACTAGTTATTGCATGTAATACCTAGCTATTGCATGTAATACCTAGCTATTGCATGTAATAACGCAATTGTATGAAATAGATACAGACCGAAGATAATAAATTAAGGAACTGGATAGGTTTCAGTAGACTGTTTAAAGCTGACTACATTGATATGTACTCTCTATTACTGACCAAATGAACGAGAGTCAGGTTAAAGGTTGGTTAAAGCTTTTTTTTTTTAAATGAAAACAAACGTAAAGTAAAAAAAAGCTTTAAGCAACCTTTAACCTATATGTACTCTCTATTACTGACCAAATGAACGAGGGTCAGGTTAAAGGTTGGTTAAAGCTTTTTTTTTTAATGAAAACAAACGTAAAATAAAAAAAAGCTTTAAGCAACCTTTAACCTAACCCTCTATTACTGATGTGAACAAAATTATATTAAGTATTTGTGACTGTAGCATTCGTTTTTTACACGCAAAATATTTCATTACACTTTACATGATCGTGGCCGATATTTATGGAATAACGAGATAAAGTATGCAATAGAGAACTATATCATACTTTAACTATTTGTAATATGTATTTCATGAAATAACTAGTTCTTTCATAGAATAACGGATTACACACTTTAACGGTAACATATACCATATAGTATATGGCATATACCATACATTTACATAAGTTTTTAGTTAAAAAGTATCCATAGGTTTATTCTAGCAGCGCTATTTACTATCCCATTACCTATCAGAACCCTGTGTAGTATCAGGTTTGTTCTAGCAAGGCTATGTACGATTCAATGTAGTTTCTGCATTCTGCGCAGTATCGATATCGCGTTCCAGTTCAGTCTCTGATAGTTCACCGGACGATTGGTCGGCTGTTCCAGCTGTTATAAGATTAATACATGAACTAGTCTGTGTACGGTCAAAACAGTACGCGAATGAAGGCATGTACTAGCGCTTGGCTTTTACACGCATGTGCTGTTTACAACTAACGTGGCCTTTGCTAGCTATGCATTCAAGGTCACGTGGTTGTTCCTTTCGCGCGGAGACTGCTATAGGGGGGTTGACCCCCTCTTCAGTCGTAAGAGGTACAAGGATAATGGGTAGGGATGTGGATAGTCAAGGATGGGTAAGGATAGGTGGAAGTACTCCACAGCATTTGCCTTAACCATAGAGGAAACCACCTGAAACCTCTACAATGACAGTCGGCCAAGGGAATCTAACCCAGGACCTCCCGATTACACGTTAGGCAGCCACCAAGCTCGGTAAACTATGCATTGCCCTTCCAACCCTATGTAGTAGATACTGGTATTCTTAAGACACGCTTGCGGTGTGCACATTTCTATAAACCCAAAAGACACAAATATCATTTACGCATGTCGTTAAAGCGTTCCAGCAGCGTTTAAATACATTTCTTGGTACATAGTTGACTCATGTCCAAAAACCAGTTCATGTATCAGTACATGAATTGGTTAAAAACTAGCTGCAGGAACAAACCTAATTAAAACATATCTACTATTCCTAGTAAATATACACATTTACTAGACCAGCGGTGAGCAAACTTTTTTTGAAGAGGGCCAGTTTGCGCAAATAGAGTAACTAAAAGGGCCGCATTAAAAAGAAAAATTATAATTACAACTTATTAATTATGTTTAAGTTGGGAGCGATAAAAAAGTAAGGTATAAAAAAAGCGATACATGCATATTATAGACATTTTTACTAATATAGTAATTCATGGAGGGCCGCATGTAAAACTACCAAGGGCCGCATGCGGCCCGCGGGCCGCGGTTTGCCCACCGCTGTACTAGACCATGCATACATTTACTAAGTTAACGCGCTTCTACTGCAACACACATGCTAGTAAGTTTATACATATACTAACATTGTGTTAAAAACTACTTCTATTGGTAAATATATGCATTTACTAATTTAGCAGAAGTGTACACAAACAACGTAATCTTAAACATTTAAAAAATTTTGCAATGTAAAAATGCAATAGGCGTTCGGTTAAAGATAATTACAGTATTACAGACACTTGTTACAATTATGTCAAGAAATTTTGTAGCCGTTTCATATTCATTGTTTAATGAAATTTATTGTTCATAATGTTTATTTCAATTATATAAAAAGTAGCAAATTGTATGCCGTTCAATTAAAAACCAATTTTTGTATTGAGATATGCAATTTGCAAAGAATTTGAATTAATTTTAAATGCTTTTACTTAAGTGTTGGTGGAAAAAGTGTATAATTAATAAATATTATGCTTTTAGTGCAACATATACAAACATGCTGATGTAGCGATATTTTTACAATATTATAATTTATTGTAACACATTCTGAATTGATTTTTAAAATATTGTAACACTCGACTGTGTGTATAAATAAATTCAGTATACGAACGTAAAATAAGACTGCATAAATCACACAATTTCGACCGTCTTTTGTAAATTGTTTTAGTCGTTTTTGTATTCGAATAAAATAATTTGTATAAATGCAATATGCTTAATAAGGAGAATCCCACTTTACGTTCTGGGCATGGGCTATTAATACCATAAACTTCACTGCATGAGGATCAAAATAAACAATAAATGCGCTTTTTTACAACGCACAATTCTCAAGGACGTCTTTGTTGTGAAAATTACCGGTATCTCCGTCATCATAATATTGTAAAATCCGAAGGATATGAATAATTAAAGTTAACAACCGCAGAACGTATACACAGAGCTAGTAATATTATTTTAATTCAATATTTGCGTTAGAACTTTGGTCAATTAGTATATTGTATATTTAATAGATTGGCGATGATTCAGTTGAATAAACTAAGTGAACCTTTACCATGAATCATTTAGATTATAATAGTCAATAAAGTTTTTGTATCGGTACAACACTAAAATGGGTGTATCAGTTTATTTGTATGTGTAAGTGAACAAGGCTATTGTTATTTGGTGATTTAAAAATTAGTGCACTGTTCAAGTACCTACTTTTAAATCCATTTTTTTCACACATTTACTTTTTTTACACTTTCTGTCGCTACGAAAATCAGGCCAGTGTTTCTCAAACTGTTTACTCTAAGGACCTCTTTCAAAATTAAAAACTTACACAGAGGACGAGAGGACCCCAGTGAATTGTACTGTAGACAATATTTTTCATTTCTATTTCTCTATTTCTATTACAGTTTATCGTAATTTTTTGTAGACGGGAAAATCATAGATATGTAATGACATTTTTATTCAATAATAAATCTGGATCATTTTTGAAGGCTTGGGAGCTCCTTCAGAAGGACTCGGGGACCCTCAGGGGTCCGCGGACCACACTTTGAGAAAGACTGCATCAGGCAGTGGCCTCATAGCTTACTGTAAAAGCCGGCCCTGTTATTTGTTTCTAATAATCAAATAATCATACAACTGATTCTAAATGTAAACATTGATATATATACATACTAGCGTAGTGACCCGGCTTCGCTCGGTGAATTTTTTTATCAATCACAGACTACTCGCGCTTCGCGCTCGCGCCCGGTGGACGTTTTTGACCTTTTGAGAATTTTGGATCTTTTGGGAATTTTTGTATCTATTGAGAATTTTGAAACTTTTGTGATATTTGGATCTTTTGGGAATTTTGGTTCTTTTGGGAATTTTTGGAACTTTTGGGAATTCTCATATAGCCTATGTTCTTTCCATTGTCCTATAGATTGTCTGTGCCAAATTTGGTCAGGATCGGATGAGTGGTATAGGAATGCATAAAGGACATACATACATACATTCATTTTTATATATATAGATAGGTACGTGCAATGACTGATACATTGACAGAAATTTATTTATCGTTTTTGTTAAGCTAATTTAGGAATATTGCCTAAAGAAAAACAAAAACCTTATTAGTTTTTAATAAACGACTGTATGAATAAAAGCTGGTTAAAAATTGGTTGAATATAAAAAATTAGGTGCAAAATAAATAGATTTCATTTTGCATACAATTTCTGTGTTTTTTTTTTTTAGAGAAAGTATTGTGCTGAAGTGTTTGCTGTAGAAAGTATTGAGCTGTTTATAGAACAAAAGCAGTAGATAATTGTACATCAGTGACGTCGCAGTAGGTTTAATATCTTTTATTTTCAGGGGATTGCGTTTATTATTAAATTCAAACGCGTCTTTGCAGAAGCCCAGTAAAACTGCAAGAAACAAAAGAAACCTTCGAAATTTTTGGGGCAACTTATGAAACGAATCTAAAATAAAAGGCTATTTGTAAACAAACATTTGGCTTTAGCAAATAGTGCTTCCACTAAAATAAATTGAATTGAAGGGTATGCTGCAAAAAGGGGTTAGCTCCAAATTTTGTGCGTTTTGAGTTAGATCCTATCTTGTGCAAAAAAAAAACTCTTTCGATTGGTGCAAGAACGAGGTAGCTCCTAGCGCTCATTTCAGAGTTATTTCACATATGGATTTGGCTATCTTGTTCGTTTGGGGCAAGAAAGATGCAGCTCCTGGAGCTGCCTCCTTATTGCGACAAATGGCTGAGGTGGTTTGTTGACATAAAGGTTATAGTTAACAGATTTTGTTGTTACACGAGTAGTAGTAGGTTATTTTGACAAAAGTTTTGTACTTTTTGAACTTAGACGTCGTTTTTTAATACTTTTTTTAAAAAGGTAAAGAGAGAGGCTGTGAGCTAAAAAAAGAAAAAAAAGGTGTCCCACTTATTCAATACGGCCCGCGTTACTCACACATTTAATTTACTTACTGGCCCGTAGTACCATTTGAGTTTGCGACCCCTACCTTACAAAGTGGTTGATCACATACTTTGGTGCAAAAAGGAGGTAGCTCCAACATTTAAAACATGGCCCATTACTCCAGAAGAGATATTTTTTGATGCTAATAGGGCTTATTCATGGGAATACTTATGTAGAATAAGTTTAAAAAAATATTTTCTTGTAACTTGAGATTTGAACTGTTAAAACGTTTTTTTTAATTTTTCCACACATTTACAAAATTGGAGCTAATCCGTTTTTGCAGCAAACCCTTCAATTTTGAAAAATTATTAATTTAAATTCGGTGTACCAAATGTAGATTTGATTTTATTGGCGTTTGGGCCAAAAAATAAGGTCTGTGATAAAAAAAAAACTATATAACTCTTAATACAAACCGTACTTAATTGAAAACAAACATGAAAGATACTAAAGACTAGCAAATGTTACACAAACGAAAAACTTACAGATATATCTTAATCCTACAGCCGAAGAAACAAAAAAAAAAAAAAACAACAAAGTCGGATACAATAAGCATATGTACATTTAAAAAAATTGAAGTAAATTAATGTATATTGTTTAGAAAATAAATTATTCCTATATTAGCTGTCCTTATTAGCGAATTCTCTGCAATTATCTACCACCAAAAACACTGTTTAATATGATAATTATAATTACTGCGCCGGTGTGAGTTGACCTTTTTACAACCGTATGCGCGATCGTATTGTTTTTATGTATCTCAAGTCGCAAGAAAAACGCGCGTTCTCAGGCCTAGCACACACAGGCCTAGTACACATAGAGCGACTCGAGTCGCGCGTTTGTGAAGTACTAGCAATGCATATACGCGTACACACAAGTCGCGCGACTTTGGTTGTCGTCCATCAAGTCGCGCGACTCGAGATTCCCCCGAGAACGCGCGTTTTTCTTGCGACTTGAGATACATGAAAACGATATGATGCGTACACATGGTCGCGCGCTTTTTCCGTACATACGGTTGTAAAAAGGTGAACTCACACCGGCGCAGTGCCGTTGCGCCGTTGGCGATCGCGGTGGCGGTCGCGATAACGATAATTAGGTAGTAACCTGGTTACATATTTAAGTAACGTGGGTACGTATTATCGTGATCGCGATCAGCGATCACCACCGCCTCCGTGCCGGTGTGAGTAGACCTTTATCCAACTTCCATGGTGATTCTGTGTAGCAGCTCCCACGCGACAAACGCTTGTGTGTGTACGGTGACTGTTCGGTCGCGCGACTCAAGTCGCGCGGGAGAAGTCGCTCTGTGTGTGCTGGGCCACAGAGCGTTTTCTGTCGCGCGTTTGTGAAGTACTAGCAATTGCATGTACGCGTACACACATACAACGACCAAAGTCGCGCGACTAGGTATGTTTGTGTGTACGCGTACATGCAATTGCTAGTACTGTCTATGGCTAGTACTTCACAAATGCGCGACTCGAGTCGCGCGACAGAAAACGCCCTCTTTGTTGTACTAGGTCTGAATTTGCGAAACCACTTTAAATACAGTTCGGGTGATAATGTGGTAAAATTGTAAAATATATACAAAACAAAAAGTTTGAGCAACTTTAACTAGGATATGTATAAAATAAAGATTTTTTACATTATGAAGAGTGTCCCAGAGCTCATTAACGGCTAGAATATGTCGTTTGCTTTTGATATCAATCGTAATAAACCTCATATACCTGGCGGATAAAGGTCAACTCACACCGGCGCGATCTCGCTCCTTTTTTGTTTCGCTTTTGATAGGCTACTTTGCCAGTTTTTATAAACTGGATGAGTTCCGATCTGAGGAGTTGGATAGCGTTTTTATTTTCTAATTGAGCGTCCTAATGGTCTTCCTCCTTGCGGAAGGTGGTCTTTTGTAATGCTACCTGTCTCTCCTTAGCAATTCTGCTATGTTGCCAGTTGGTTTCAATATCTTCTGCGTGCTCTTATCCATCTTGCTACATCGTATATGCCTGTCTGTTGTTGGAGGTCTTTGTTTCTATTTTTGTCTATAATCATGATGTTCTGTCACCATCCTAAAGGTGCATTTAAATCAGAGCGAACAGAACCGAACGAACGAACGAACGGGTTTTTAGGTATTTGTTCGTTCGGTCGTTCTCTGCGCAATGCAATGTGAACGAACATTCGCATTCGTTGATGATCCGCGCTAGTGTGAAAACCTGAAAACAAACCATGTCGGATAGAGAATTCGCTAGCTACAAAATGCACCATGCAAATCGAGCACGAACTTTCTTTGATGATTCGCTTGTTTACCGACACGCGACGGAACCTGTGCGAATGCGAACGAATTCGTTCGCTCGCGTTCGCTTTGCCATGCAAATTGCGCGAGCTTGACCGAACGAATTCGTTCGTTCGCTTCTGTTCGCTCTGATTTAAATGCACCTTTATAGTTCTCATTTCAGAAGTCCTTAATATTTTTTTAGATGTTGTTACAGCCAGTGGCGTAGCTAGAGTTTGTGCCGCCCGGGGCGGTCTCTGAATTTGCCGCCCCTATAAATAAGGGTTGCTAACTTTTGATTTTTCTAAAAACAAGCAGAGATTGACATAAAAAAGTGGGGGGAAACAAAATGTGCCGCAGGCGATCTTTTTTTAATTTTAGACGTTCAAACGTGTTTTAACACGTTAAGCGCCATTTGTATCCATATGGATACAAATCATTTTGGCCCGATGGGCCACCTGTATCCATTTGAATACAACACAACGTTGGATACAACACTACATTACAATTGGTGGCCAGGAAAACCTACTTTTTTTTAACATGGTGGCGCTTAATGTGTTAATGCCAAGTTAGATAATGTAGAATACTTTACCATCTTCCAAAATTACAGTTTTACTGTAGAACCTTTTCTGATTTTTATTTTCTTTAACCCTTTGCGGTCCAACGTCGGGTGGTGCCCGCCGGCATATTTTAACGCCCGCGTTTCAAGGTCGGCTGACGTCATTATAACTGCCGCTCATTTTCATTTTAAAACTAGAAACCCCTGTAGCTGTATGTGTAAGGGACTGTTATTAGTAGATGTCGCTGTCAAAAAAATTAATTAATTAGTTATAGTTTCGAAAAATTAACGGGTAGAATTTTGCGAAAATTAATTGGACCGCAAAGGGTTAATCAGATCGCCCCCACTCCCACGAAATTATTTTTAATAAGGTTGAAAATTCCCTGTTACAATAGAGTTTAAGCTAAGGCGCACATTGAACTGCGTGGCGCAGTACGGGCAGAGCAGGCCAGGCAGGGCAGAAAACAATGTGGCACAGTTGTCCGCGTACATTGGACAGCAGTTCTGCGCGGCAGTTTACGCATTGTCAAATTAATTAATATTTAAACATTAGAAAGTTATTTTTTTCAACACAGTAATCTATATATTTTTGCATATTCTTATAGAAATATAAATAAATTTTTTATTTGTTGTGTTTTAATTGTTCAAAAAATACTCTAGTTTTGTCTCCCTACTATGAAATATTCTATTTGCCCCTGCAATTAACATATAAATCACGATAGCCCGGAAATTAATAAATATAGGTAAGAAACTAACTTTAAATTATCTAAGTACAATCTAATTCTGTACAAAAGTACACATAAAAAAAACTAAACTATTGTAATAAAAAAATTATTCACATTTTTTATTTCCATTGAATTTGACAAAGCGTAGCAAATGCCCTGTGTAATATTTTAAAAGTTTTACTTGTGCAAAACGTTTGCGAAACTATTATCTAACTTCAAAAATAATTGCCGCTGCTATCTTAAAGTTGTTAAATATTTAAAAAATTTGAGGGTGCTGCTTCGCTCAAAATTTTTAGGGGAGTGTAATTTACACTAACACGGTTGGTGATTTGTATCCAAATTACCTGTCTAAATTTCGTTTTCATATGTTGTAAATGGCTGGTGTCGTAAATCACAGGGTAGTTACACAACGATTCAATTAATTTTACTTCTAATGATTCCATTTAAAGAAAAGACACAATCAAATCAAAATACTCAAAGGAGCGCGAGTGGCGATACGACACAGTTTCTGTGTAAGATCCACAAGTGTGGGGCAGGCGAAAACGGCGCAGTACTGCGCTGCATTGTTCTGCGTCTCAATTCGCGGTGTCTTATCTCCAAACATGGAATCACAGAAACTGTACCTGCCCTGCGTCGGTCAACTGCGTGTCAATGTGCGCTAGGCCTAAGACTGCATGGAATTTAATGCCTAAAATAAATGAATTGTTTCATAATTTTATTGAATAGTTGCTACCGTATCGTAAATTTTATTAGGTACTTGGAATTTCTGTCGTTACAAGGTGAAGTAGCTCGTTTTATCCTCTAACTTCGATACGAATTCCTTTTTTTTTTAAAATTAATTTTTATGAATTTAATAGCGCAAGTGCCGGTACTGATTATTATATCTACTATTCCTTCATTACCCCGAGATTTTAATTTTTACCCCATTTGGGTAGACTAAAAGTGCCGCCCCAAAAAAAAGTGCCGCTCGGGGTGGATTGCCCCCCTCGCCACCCCATGCTACGCTACTGGTTACAGCTCTTGATTCTGCATCGCACATGATAATCGGCCGAGCCAATGTTATAAATGCGGGTTTTACTGTTTATGAGTATGATTTAATTTTTTCATATGTTTTCAGATGCTTTGAAACAGTTCTAGCTTTATTTAAAGTTAATATTAATGTACCTAATAATATATAAACTTAAAAACGGCAATCATTTAAATAAATAAAATCAGTCTGCCACTTTGCGGGGCCCGATGCAAGGACCAAGGACACCCTTAATACGTGTCTAGACCGGTATGATTGTACTTAAACAACATTATAATATTTTGTCCCCTAAGATCAGGGCCCCTGGCGTGGCAATACCACGTGCACCAGAGCCAGATGCGCCTCTGTTGACATGTACCTAATGGTAATTGGAGCCATCGAATTACTTTATCGTTGACGAAAATTAATTAAATTTAGGGTACCTTTTTGGCCCATGAATTTATACAACATACTTTTCTATATACATACTATGTTAGGATCAAATAAAAAGGAAGTGAAATACACTCAACGTCGCGTTGTATTTTTATGCTATAAATTTAAATGCCGTGATTCCCACCGATATTATGCTGCTCTTTAGCGGGCAATAGAATAACTGGCATTTACCTATTTTTATTAGTTTAAAGGAAATTAGAGCTGACGTAAACCCCTTTTAACAAATTAGTTCAACGCTGCATTTTAATTGTAACTAGTTTCGCCAACACAGTTGACTTATTCAGTTAATTCGTTCCAATTTTTTATGGCACAGACTTGACATTCCCATTGGTTAAAGATTGTTACGTTAATTCAGTGAAGCGAGATGAATCATTCTGGATTTACTACAGGAAAAGACAAACAAAACAATATTTAACTTTTATTATGTATGATAACATTGTATGTTATCATTTAATAATACCTGATAGTGTTGTGAAAATGCGCTATCGTGAACATTTCGCAATCTGATTTAGAGCATTTTGTTGCAGAATTTGCTGAAGGAGTACCACAACCAAGTTAGTTCGTCATGGGTCGAAGGAAAGACAATAGGAGAGACTCCTCGGAATTTGGTGAGTTAAAAGACAGTTTACATTATCTTTAATGGAACATATTAGCTAATTGATCTTAACAGCTTGTGTTGTCCGAAGTTATATTTAACTTCAACGTGTCGGTCTACATAACGCACAGTGTGGTGGCATTTTATTGGAAGAAGCGTCGTAGAAGACAGCACATAATTCAAAATTTGCGTAGCCTGAAAGTCTAGTTTCGTAAGAAATATAAATAAATTTGAGTTGTAATTTTTTGAATGCCTAATTTTAAAAACTATTGTCGTTTGAACATCAAAATTTGTAAAAGAATGTGGTTCTGCTGTAATTTCTTTTAGTTTCTTTGGGTCGAATTACATTAAAAATAATTTTTAATTGACTCCTTATATTATTTTAGGAATGTGGTTTGACGTGGTATATAGGATTAAACTTCGATATGCATTATTTTTATTAGATTCTATTAAATGATTTCGATACCGTTAAATTAAAGTAGATTAAGAGTGTTTTATACAATTGCATGAGTTTATCTTTGAACTGATGTTTTTCGTAGAAAAACCGTTTTTCAATAACATGATAATAATAAAAGCTATCCAATACCGTCAACATCATAAGGTAGGTAAAAGCAACAATAAATTTGTAATGTCGGTTTTGTTTCGTCTTGTTTATTTAATTTTAATTCTATTTTTAAACGTAGATCCGTTTTACTCCCTGTTACACAAGTCACTGACAACAATAATCGATAAATATTTTTGATTTTGTGGCTCGATTGCACAAAGCACCACTTAAAGAACATAGGTACCTACATGTTAATCCCTAAAACCAGACAATATAAGCACCAGTACTGCTGGTATTTGGTCGCTTTTATGGTTAACATATGTTAACACAATTTGTTGCTTTGTGTAATTGGGCCTAAGTGTCATATTTCACGTAGTAAAAGTCCTATTACCTAAAAAACAAAAATTTGTTTCGTCAAATTTGCGTTTAAAGCTGTTTTTTGTCGTCAACACGTCTAGGCGTTATTTGTTTATCAGTTAAAAACCTTCTTAAAGTAAGTGGACCGAATGTTTTGACGGGTTGAAATTGATCTGTGTAACTTATAGATTCAGCCTTTTTTGAAAAATTGGGTAGGTTAAAAAAAAAAACTAATAGTCACACTTCACACTATAACTGCAGAATTTACAAAACTGTAATACATTTTGGACCTTCCAACAAAGTTTGGCATTACCTATATGAGAATTAGGAACGATAGGACGATCTGAATTGCTTTTTTAGTGAGCTACAGAGTACAAATCTTTTAAATAGAAGACTAAAATAAGCTTGTAGCTTTCTTTCAGTGCATGTCAATGAATTGTAACTAATGATTGATTAAGTTAAAAAAAGAATATATAACATTACAAATTTATTACGAAAATTAAACATTTAAAGCAAAAGAAATTTGAAGAGTTAAATACGTTCATTAATAAATTCTTATTATATTATTGGAATTCATTAACTATACAGGAAACGTCGTTTAAATAATGATTAATAAACATTCCGAAGAGGTTCTGTCTCTTGAGGATTGTTCTCCAACGCAGTCAGAATCGTATCGTTTAAGTCGGATTGTCGTCATGTAATATAGACTAACTGTATTTATATATTAATAATTATAGTTTTCCTGTTTTTTTTTAATCTATGAAGTTTGGTATTTATCAAAAAACGATAAGTTGATTAACTGGTTTAAACAGGCTTATTTTCTTATTGTTAGTACAGTTCATTTGACTATTCTTCCTACGTGTTTCGTTGAATATATTTTTTAACTTCTTCGGGGAATTATTAAAATAAAAATCACTATAATTCCCTGAAGAAGTTGAAAAATATAATCAACGAAACATGTAACAAGAGTAGTAAAATAAATTGAAGAAAATAAGCCTGTTTAAACCAATTAATCAACCTATCGTTTTTTGATAGATACCAATCTTCATGTATTAATATATTATTAAATTTTCAACAATATTTAATCAAAAAACTTCCAATAAAGGATATTTTTCGACCAAACTGCAGCATAGAATAGTTCGGTACGTTGCACGCTATGTAATATTGTTCCAAAACCAGGCCGTTCGAGTCATCGATTGCCCAATACGTAAAGATGGTTTTTAAATCATCTTCGTAATTCGCTTCTTTTGAGATAGTCGATCCCGCCATTATGATGGAACTGCCGCAGTTCTGAGGCTTTGGCAAAATATTTTTTTGCTTCTAAAAGTCGTGCCAATAATCCTTTCACAGTATCATGACCATCTAAGTTAAATTTATTCTCGTCAATGAATGTAATTTTATTGTTTTTTCCAAATAATGCACTTGTTGCCAAATTTCTTACGAGCTTTAAAATTTGCTCGTGATAATAGCGGGTTGTCATAATTTTTGCGTATATTAGATGATTTTGGGATTATACGTGTCGCTGTAGGAATCGTAGACTTGCTGTTGTATATACCGGGTGATTCAGTTTGACTGTCGCACCCCTATAACTTTGTAAGTATTGAGAATAACCCCAACAACCCTTATATATTTGAAATCAGCGAGAAATTCTCTATTAAGTGATGTGTTTTTGTTACCTGTACGATGACGTATGTCAAATCCGCGATAGGCAACTGTTTTTTTTTTAAATTACATAGTATACATTTTTTTGTTGATTCGGATAGAGAATTTAATTCTGAATCCGACCATGTACTCAAAAAGTAGGCATACATTAAAAAAAAATCGAGAAAAATCAGCATTTTGAATACATTAAAATCTAATTTTTTATGTCGGCGTTTATTATTTGTTTTTATTTTTATTAAAAATTAATTTTTAATACATTTCCATTGATAGTTACCGTATAATTTTTAAGATTTGATCGTTTTTTGTTATGTTAAATAGACTGTTTGCTATGATTTGAATAAATTTTGAACTGATTTTTCTTGAAAATTTTCTTATGTATGGCTACTTTTTGAGTACATGGTCGGATTCAGAATTAAATTCTCTATCCGAATCAACAACAAAATGTGTACTATGTAATTTTTAAAAAAAACAGTTGCCTATCGCGGATTTGACATACGTCATCGTACAGGTAACAAAAACATATCACTTAATAGAGAATTTCACGCTGATTTCAAATATATAAGGGTTGTTGGGGTTATTCTCAATACTTACAAAGTTATAGGGGTGCGACAGTCAAACTGAATCACCTGGTATATATATATATTTCAAATTAATCGAAATGACCGCTTTCAGTGCTGGACTTAAGACGAGTGAGGCCCAAAACTACACTTTTTGGGGTCTCTTATGGAGTAAAAAAGGGTATTTCACTTGTCTCGAAAAAATCCGTGCCGTTCCACACTGGTGACAAAAAAATTGTAAGGCCCTTCAAAATGAAGAGGCTCTAAGCTATAATCGTTGTCTAGCTTATAGTGTAAATCCGGTACTGTACTCTTTAAAATTTGCCTAATTTTATGATTCCCCATAACGGCTATTTTGTTGTCAGCGTACAATGCACAAATAAGCAAAATAAAATACTTTTTAGCGCATAAGGATCTAGTTATCCGAACAAAATGAATGAAACACAATGTAAATAACCAAAATAAAATCCAAAATGGTTTACCTAATATGGTTAAGAATCAAAAATTGATGATACGATAAATTTAACAGAAATTTTAAGCAACTGAAATATTGGTTGGGTCATATAGACCAAAAACACAAGAGGAGGATTAAACTGTTGTGCATTCATATTAAAAACGAAAAAACTTAAATAATTTAAACACTAAACACTTCGTTTGTTTGAAATTCATAAAAATAACTCAAGCAAAGCGAATGAAATTACAAAAACATGTAACACGAAGGCAGAGCAGTTATTTAAAAAAATATAGTATAAACAGTCATCACCTTCAGAACTTGCATTTTTAAAAGTGTGTTAGTATACATAGAAGAAGATAGAATACGAAGTGCCTAAGTAACTGCTTGTTCAGTATTGCGCTATCTGACGGGGGTGGAAAGAACTAACTAAATTAAGCGGGACTTTTGAAAGTCCACCCAGCTTTCACTTCAAATAAATTCAGTATTAAAACAGTAACTATTCAGTTTTGTTGACATGTTTTTAATTAAAAATTAAATTTTTAATTAAAAACATGCCAACAAAACTGAATAGTAACTGTATTGAAATTGAAAGACGATGAAATAAAAGAAAAAATATAATTATACATTTATTAAATAATATAAAAATTGCAAAAACATTACACAATTATAAAACACATCATAAATATAAATATACATGATATAAATTATTACAGTAAACGCCGTTTATTGTGATCACCTTAATTAAATGATTACATTAAACAGCGATTCTAATAACAAAAAATTAGAAATATATAATGTACACATAAGAAAAACAAAAAAATTAAGAATGTGTTTAAGAAATTTTTGCTTACCAAATGAACAAATTTAATTTAAAAATCTGCAAAATTTAGGTTAATACAGGAATACACAATATCATAAATGCATCAAAAATTGACTCGGAAAGTATGATTCTACGACCAATATGATTTCAACGTTTTAAATTTGATTCTGTAACACGGTTGGTTTAAATAACCAGTTATCATAATATCAAGCGCTTACTGTATTACAAAAAAAACTTAAAATTAAAAATTTACAATCACTTATGTGCAATCTTTTGTTGTAAATAATATGTGCTGCCCTATTTAGTTTATTTTATTAACATAATTGAAAATTAAAAATCTGCAAAAATTTGATAAAAAAAAGAGTTTCAATCAAATCTTCACGATGAATGTCAAACGGAAAACTTACATGATCGACAACAAAAGATTTTAACATCATTGAAATTTGTTTTTTATGTAAAATTTATGGTAATAAAAAATGTACATAATTGTATGTAGAACATAAACATGAAATAAATTTGTCTGAACAATAATTCAGCTGAACTTCCTCGTCATATTGTTTTAAATCCACAAATGCATGTGCAACGGAAAGTTCACCTGAATGTTAGCTAAACATACCCTGCAGTCTACAAATTTCGGAATGATGCCCTCAGCAATGAAGCCACTAATATAGCCAATCGTGGCCAACTTTAATGGTTTGGCTTCATCGAAAGTTTCAAGCACGAAATGTGGTACCCAATCCTCAGGCTCGGGTGACTGTTGAACCCCTCGAGTGATGAAGTGTTGTGGAATGAAAAAGCTTTGACAATTATCAGCTTCACAATTGGATCCTGGTGAATGTATTCTGGAAAAATTATTTATAATTAACGTTTTGAAATAAGGCCCAAAAGCTGAACACGTTCAATTAATTTATATTTTGGACACCAAAAACAATAATGTAATAAACAAAAACAATAAAATTACTTACCCTTTTATACCATCTTTTCAATTTCGTTAACGAACAGTTACATTTGAAACGATTTCTTGATTTCCAGATTTGAGGACCCACTCTAAATTTCCTAGAACTCATTATAATCTCCATTTCACTTTTAATATCACAGCTAGGTCACTAATACGGGTGTAGGATAATTAAATCAACATGTTAAACAAGTGTAATACTACTTATTACCGTTATAATCCTTCACAATTTATTATGTAGGAATAATACAAGCGTTAAATATACGTTAAATTTGAAAATGGTTCGCTTCTGGGGTTCGCTTTATGTTTTGTGATGAAAGATTGTTTTCTTTGCTAAAATTGCAAGTCGCCATCTCGCGGGGGTTGCTAAGAAGCACGGATGTAAATAAAAAAGTTATGGCCCAAGGTCATGTATCTCACTTCGCATACCCTGTTAGTATACTATGTTAACGTACGCACATAATTGCTTGCTTTATCAACAATCTTAACAGTCGGTAAATTTAAATACTGTATCTAAATTACTGCAAGCTGGCAATACGTAAAACCACGAATCTAAGTACAGTGTGGATCATAATACTAATTTGATACAAAAGTGATTGTGTTGATTAATTTTGATAAACATTGAATCAAAGAGTCAGGAGTCGACAGTTTTTCCGACTCCGACTCTTTATCTCCTGGTAGTTTTGTTGCCAGATTTGGGTGTTTTCATGAAGTGGAAGGATTTTTTAAATTTGTTTTTATTAAAACACTAGTTGTTTAAATGCTGCCATTAGACTAAAATATGTACCGGCAAATTGGAAAGTAGCAGAAGTAATTATGCTGCCAAAACCTGGTAAACCTCCACACGATGTCAAATCATATAGGCCAATTTCTCTCTTGACTATAATATCGAAGTTGTTCGAAAAATTAATACTTAACCCTTTGCCTGTCCACACATTTTACATAAAATTTGTACCGTACGTCCATTTAAATATTTCACATGTATCATGTTCTACACGGCTGCACGGCTCTATGGGATTATTTTATCCGTATAATGTAGTGTCAGGATAAGTGTAAAGATATGTGTTTTCCATATGATACACACAGCGTACGAAGGACCATTTTTTTGTGTGCATCACCGGTGATGCACAGTACAGGCAAAGGTTTAAACGATTAAACCAATCATTCAGAATGCAACACAGATTCCTGATCATCAATTCGGATTCAGACCTAAACACTCAACAATGGATCACCGTATTACCGATATAATAGAAAAAGCACTTGAAGAAAAGAATGTCTGTTCAGCTCTATTTCTTGATGTCGCACAAGCCTTCGACAAAGTGTGGTATGAAGGATTAATCTGAAAACTTGACAAAATATTGCCCTACCAATATGTATAAATGTTAACTTCCTACATTTCTAATAGACTTTTTGGATTAAAACAAGGGGAAGCCTATTCGGAATTGAAAGAAATACAAGCAGGAGTGCCACAGGGGAGTGTGCTTGGACCTGTCTTGTATCTACTCTACACCAGTGATATACCAAAACTGAATCAAGTGAAATTAGCTACATTCGCGGACGATACAGCATTGCTGGCAACAGGTAAAACATATAATTTACACCCAAAAACTATAAACAGCTAGTGATACCATACACGAATGGACCAATAAGTGGAAAATTAAACTAAATGAAACGAAAGCAGTTCATATCAACTTTACAAATAAAAGATTGAGAAACTCTCCAGCAATAACAATCAATGAAACCACTGTCCCACACGCAAACACTGCAAAGTATCTTGGTATGACTCTGGATGCTAAATTAAGGTGGAAATAACATATTAAAATCGCACAATACAGATGGCTTATTGGTAAATATTCCAAACTGTCATTGTACAACAAAATTTTGATTTACAAAAAAGTTATTAGACCTACATGGTTGTATGGAATACAACTATGGAGGTGTGCAAAAATTACAAATATACATAAGATACAACCTGTCCAATATAAGGTGTTAAATGAAATGCCTAACGCTCCCTGGTTTGTCAGAAATGCCGACCTTCATCCAGACTTGGACATCTTAACCGTTGAAGAAGAAATCAGAAGTGGAAGGATGTTTCGATTTTAAATATTGTTATTAATAAACCTATATGGAGACTTTATGTGTTGCGCTATGTGTAAATCATATTTTGCAACTTTGGTTTTAGAGGTTGAAAAGTACGACTTATGTGTGTTAAGAATACTAAATCTACCATCCAGCCTTAACAAATCGAGTGACTAATTGGGTTAGCCCGGTGCATTGTAAATTTTCACACTTGTTTTTATATTAATCCATTAATTAAAGAAGGAAAAAAACGTACGATTCTGATTCTACTTTAGCATTGACTTTTCTTTCGATATGCTAGATATTTTTTTTAACAATGCAGCAGTATAACCTTCAGCAACGTATCTACATATGTGGAAAAACGCGAAATTATAAGACTGAAAGTGAGTTGTTGTACAGTTATTTTAATTAAAGCATTTTTTTTTTGTAATTAAAATCGTTATCGTAGTTGACTGTTATCATTGCAATTATAAGCTTACGTTATGATAAGAAAACCACCATTGATTGATTACTTTCCGGCTGGCTGTTTAAGAAATAATTGTTCTAGTTAAAAATAACATCATTTGTATGTTTTAACAAAGTTTAATTTGTATGTTTAGTCCATGTCCGCTGTAGTTTACCACTTGTGTTTATATAACACGCCCATATACATAACTACATTCTTAGGACCGTATTTACACTTCTAGGGATCGCGGGATCCAAGGCACAATATTATCTGTTGCCTAGGGTTGCATTTTTTTTTTTTTGGAGTTGCTAGAAAGGTCACACTATCGAGTCTTCCATGTAATTCAAAGTAATAATCTTGGGGAAATCAAAAACTGCCAATTATGCTATGCGAGGAAAAATATTTTAAAGTTAGTTAAATTAAACGTTTATTATACATGTTGCAAGATATGCAACTGAAAATAAATAACATTTAGTCTTCTCAAACAAAAACAAACAGTACAAAATGTTCCTGCTTAGTATAAACAGGGCCGGCCTAAGGGCGATGTAAACGGTGCGCCCGCACAAGGCCCGGGGTTACCAAGGCCTCGCGCGATAGTATTACTGTTTTTTTTCCATTTTAAGTTTGTACTTTAACAAGACACGTGTGTATTTTCACCATATAACAAAATTTTAATAATAGTAAGTAAAAACAAAGGTTATAAACTTTATGACATGGCTGGCTAAACAATTCATAGCCGCAATATTACTAATAATAGGGTAGGTACTACGTCCATACTGAATTCCAAACAAAAACGATTATCATGAATTCAATCACTTAAAAATAAACGCACTTCATTTGAATTTTTATTGAGTTTGGTCATTTGGTATGATTTATTAAATAAATTAAATTTAGTAAGCAAGTTATTTCAAAGTTCTGATATTGATACTGGGATCGCAAATTCCCATTTAAGAGGCTTAATAATTTTTTTTGACGACTATTGCAAATCTGGGTTTACATCTTTTGTAGTTGATGCCAAGGAACTTGCGGCAGAATTAAAAAATAGAACCGACTTTTAAAATACAAAGAACTGAACGAAAAACAAAATAGTTTTCTTACGAAAGAACTGATGAACCAATTTTATCGAGAGAAAATTATTTTCGTATTAATTACTTTTGTTTTATAATCGAAAACGCAATTTAATATAAAAAAGGTTCGAAATTTATCACCATCATGTACCTACATTTATTTGGTTTTTTGTATAATTCCGATAATATACAAAATATGAGTGAAGATGATCTTCTTAAATGTTGCCTAGATTTATATTCGAGTTTAAAATACGTAAATTGACTGTGCTAATATTCGAAATAAAGAAGTAATTACCGATTTTTGCAGTTTTTTCATAATAGAACATGCTAATAATGAGGGAAGAAGTTCCGCTAAATTAACGATTAATGATCCACATTTTGACATTTACTCTGCAACTTGTAATTTTCTGCCCTTCGCGATATTTTTAGAACAAATTGATGAGCAAATTTTTCGCTAGAATAGTAAAATAAATCAAATTCCGCGTCAAACGTCAAAAGGCACTTTTTGTTTAGAATAAAATGCTGTACTTAAAAACAAGTTTGGTTTGATTTTGAACAGGGCCGTCTAATTTTTTATAAAATTTATTGAAACGGAACCCCCACAATTCCGCCAATGTTTGCTTGTGGGGCTTGAAATTCTCACTGAATATGGTAACCTGTAGGGTGGTGCTGTATACCAAATTTGGTTTAAATATATCTACTGGTTGGGAAACGGTTAAAAATTATCGATATTTTTTCGAAAATTTCAACACCCTGTATCTTTAAAATGACGCGGTTACGGACCAATGTTGATATGGAATATTCGCTTTAAAATAAGTTTTTGTATCAACCGTTAAAGTCCTACTACAAAAAAGTGGACCACCCTGTATAGAACTTTTTTTGTTAAATTCAAGTGTAACCGTACAACATAGTTTTTTTGAATGAAAATCTTTAATTAATCAATATTGTAGAATGTAATGAATTTTTATATATATTTTTTTGATAAATTCCCCCGGTGGGCCTTTTTGCACCAGGCCCCGCTTATTATTGGGCCGACCCTGAGTATAACTTAAAAAAACATGTTTTAATATATAATTCTATTTTAAAGTTATAGGTACTTATTGTAGCTTTTGGTTGCAAATTTAATGAAAAATGCGTATAAATTTTCTTTATTCGATAAGTATTAGTAAAAATATAGTTAGATGATAAAGAAGGACTATCAATTTTCTTCTTGATCATATGGAAGGACATTTTTTTTTTGTAGGGCTGCCAGAACGTTTCTGTTTGAGAGAACTTTTCTTAAAGTGAAGCAACTTTTAAAAAAAGCACCGTAAAAAGTTAGGTCTACTAAAAATGAGTTCCATAGGGTGCGAGGTATATAGCTTGCTTCAATGCTTAAATAGGGCCCTGTGCATTAAAATTTATTTCGGCATCTTTAAGCTTTTAAATGTTGGACAAAACGTTTAAAGTTAAATTAGTTGGGAAAAAACGATTACTTTAAGAATTTTCAACAAAGAATGGAAATCAGCTGGAGTTAAATAATAGACAAAATCTAATTTGTTAAAGTATAGATTGATTTTTAAAAGACAGTTGAAGATATTGTAATGTTTTTTTGCTGATGACTGCTTGTTTGTAAAACTGTTTTATATTACGTTAATTACGTACTAATTAATGAAAAACGTACCTACTCTCTATGTCCTAAGCTATTATTGTGGTTTGATCATGATGATTTACCGATTTTTTGAACGAGACGCTGTATTTATTATTTTCAAAGTCCGGAAGGCCGGAACTGACAAAAATAGCCAGACACATACGCGCCGGCCAAAACGGGTGATTATATGCGGTCAGTGTACGCAATAATTATTTTTAACAAGGTTAAGTATTTTTTGATTTTTTAGAAATATTACGTTTTTGTCTTTAAAATTGTACTAAGAACAACGAATTTCAATAAGGTTCTAAGTTTTACAAGCCTTATCTATCTGTACCTATTGAAGAAATTCTGATCTAATTTGTTATTTAAAATTACTTAGTGTAATGATTTAAATTCAAACTTATCAATTAATAAGTGCATCTAATTACATTGGGTTAAAATGTGCGTTTCTCGTAAGTCAGAAAAACATTTTACACGCGACCCCATTGCACACGTGTGAAAACATGGTATACCTAGCTGCAAGAAAAAGTTATGTGAAATAATAATAAAGTTGTTTTAAAGTTGGTGAACTTAATCTTTTACATTACAGAAAAATTTTGCAGACCATTTCTTTAAAAAAACGAAATGTTGTACAATTGATAAGCAATGAGTTTTGTTTATTTAATTTTTTTTCACGATTTATAAATTAACTGATTTTAAAGCTTAAATTTTGAAAGACGGAAAATCGTGGAACTTATCTTTTGAATCAAAAAGTCGCGCTGAGGGAAAGTCTATTTGGGCATGCCTAAAAAAAAACTTCTTAGCTACATACTGTGACGGACCTTACTGTATGTACATAGGCCGCACTGTTGGGGAAGAGTACTTATTATTATTACTCTTATATTTATTGTTGTTAATTATGGCTCGTGATCGTCTTTGGAACGTGGTTGGACCCTCAAACGTTGTTTTACGTAGTACACAGGTCTAGAGCAATTAGTACACAGTAAGAAACAAATAAAACACAACAATTTTAACAACAAACTCCTTTATTTTTCGACTGGCTGTACATTTCTCGGGGGTTGGTTCGTAATTACCACCGCGCGACTGTCCCCAGATTTTAGGTTCCCTGTTGCTATCCTTTTTATATTGTAGTTGCATCTTTGTCATTCTTTCCTATAAACACATATTTGTGCTAGCAGTTTGTTCTACTTATGATGTACAACTTTATTAACAAATTGTTTGTTGATTGAAGAAAACCAAATGCTGGCTTTGTAGGACCCAAGTTATAACCGTAATATTTTAACGTGAATGTGTTTTACTAAAGTTGGAATCCTAATAACTTGGCCCTTTTGAAGTGTTACATGTTTTAATATCTGACGCATCAGCATTTTGTTGTAATGTTATTCATTTAAAAGTAAATGAAATAACATTGAAGTAAAATAAAATAATTTATCTTAGGCGGAGTGTCACAATACATAGTTTAAATCTCCAATTGTGTCACGTAATTTATATACAATTTATTTTACTATTTCGCCCTAAAAGTAGACTAAAAAACTAACAATGTATCATTGTGTTCATTACTACCGAAACAGAAAGTTATAGTATAACATAAACAACATTGTTGAAATAATTAATTTGTAATAATTAACTTTAATTTTATTAAAAAATCAGGTTTTTCCGAAAATATTATATTTCGTTGTGATTTTCTCTACAGTGAAATACTTGGTACATTTTCTTAAGCTGTTTATGTTACAGTATTTAGTACCCAATTTACAATACATGTTTGAACTTTATAACAACTTTTGATTCGTTTTCACCTAGCTTTGTCCGCCTATACTTTATACAGAATTCGAACATTTTTCTAGCACTAGTAGTAAAGGCTTGAAACTGCAAAAATAATTACGAATATAATGCATAATATGGATAGCATTTACTATCCAATAAACTTGTACAAAATTTAATCAGTAAACTTCCACATATTCAATATACAACTCGATATCAAATATAAGGCAAAAGCTAGCTTTTAATCGTAATTTTAAAAACTGATGTACACTTTTTTCTTTTCTTTGGTATCATTCAGAATTTTGAATCATTAAATTAACTGCAGCTTTGGTTAATGGTGGAGTTATTCTTTACTATTTGCTTTATCGTGAATACTAAAGAGTGTGGTAATTTTTAATGTGTTTGACTAAAATTTATTATTTTATTATAGGGGAACCTGTAAAATATGATCCAGATTTTAATGGCCCATTAAAACGTCGCTCATGTACCGATGTTTTGTGTTTGTTATTGTTTGGCGTTTTTGTGGGATGTTGGATAGGAGTAGGAATATATGGTAAGTTATTATAAAAATGATTTGAGAATAAACAATCATTTTTGTTAGTTTAGTTGTAAAGAATATAAAAATATATTGCAGCAATTAAGGAAGGAGACCCTGAGTCTCTGCTAGCACCCAGAGATTCTGAAGGTAGGCGTTGTGGAATAGACACCCAAGTTGCAGATAAACCATATTTAGTGTTCTTTGATCTCACAAAATGTATTAGTCCTTCGGTGCTTATTGATGGATGCTCAACACCTCAGGTAATTAAAAAAAAATGTTTATTTATGAAATGGTTATGGTTGTAGCCCCATTTTTTTGTTATTTTGCTTTTCAACCCCAACATGGGTAGACTCACTAGTGACAGAATTCTTCCTCTTCCAAAATGTATTAAGCACCTTATTAAATACATGCGTTTTTAATATCAAATATAGCAAATTAAACTTTTTATCAACTCATGTGTAGTGTTTTGGGTTCCTAAAGGTCTGGGATTCCCCTAAAGGCACGGTTCTGCACTCAATAGCTGCCTTTACACACAAGCGCTTTCCTTTACACTCCGAGCGTACAGTTTTACGCGCGGGTAAAAGTGTACGCGTATTCGCGCGCGATTGAAGTTTGTTACAAAAATGCATGCACCGCTCTTTCGCGCAGGAAAGCGTGCCGACTGAGAAATGCACGCGAAAGAACGTACGTCTAAAGCTGAATCATGCACGCTTTCCTCAGCGAAAGCGAATCCCGTGGAGCGCCTGTAAGTTGCACACTTTTAGCTGGAGTGCGAGGTTTTGTTAATTTTAGTTTGCGTAAGAAATGGAATTTAAAAGAAACAATATCGCACTGGCTGTGGTTTTTGCTGGTGTAAGTGAAGTCTTTAAAAGTAGAAGGCGAAAACGGAGGTTTGGGTGAAAGATTATAGCAGCAGGTTGTAAATACCACAGCGACGAATTATATACTTTTTTTTGCGTCTGGCCAGAAAATCAGTTATTACCGATCAATTTTTAGGCTGGAAAATACATCTTTACTGGACTAGTCCAGTAAAGCGATGGTTGCCATGGCAAATCAGCACTTTACTGGCTAGTCCCGTGAAGTAGCTGGTTGCCATGGTGTTTTGTTGATTTGCGCTCATAGAAGTTTGCGCTGTCAAATAAACGTCATTATACCAACAAGCGAGTTTTCACCTGTAGTTTAAGTGATTGTTTAATTATGGATGGCGACGAAAGTGATTTTGTCAGTGGCGGACGCAGAAAAAATATTGTACGTAACACAGCCGTAAAGTGTCTTCACTGGACTCGTGTCCTTTCAGGACTCGCCTACGGCTCGTCCCAAAACTGTCACTCGTCCAGTAATGTACCACTTTCCGGACTTGTTACGTAAATAACTATTATTACTACCACATCCGCTTCGCTGGTTTTTACGGGATTTTCTAATTCCTTTCTTAAGGACCTCCTCAAACTCTGATTTTTTTTTTACAAGTAAATCTCTATTGGCTTCCAAAAATCCTCGTTCTTTGCAAAATTCTATTATTTTTCTGTGTACCTTAACACGCAAATTTCTATTTTTGCAATCTTTACTTTTCATATATAAATTAATAGTATCCGTTATTAATTCTTTCGTCTACAGACGGATATCCATGTTTACACAACTACACGTTTTAAACGACTAGCGTGTGGTAAAGCGCGCGTTATCAAATTTTGTACACAGACATGGATCGCCCAAGAATTGCGTGCGCGATTTCCGACACGCTTTCGTTTGCCTTTGCTCTCCTTTTACACACACAATCTTTCGCGCGCGAAAGCATACACACCCCTCAATCGCGCAGGGAAGCGTCTGTGTGTAAAGGCGGCTAATAGTTGAACAACTAAAATCTATAGAAAATCTTTGACAGGACCCAAGATGAGGTTCTCTGGCTTGGTCAGGGCTGTCCTGCTGTCTAACTGGTGGCCCGCGAAAGAACTTCAGTGGCCTCAAAAACCTTACAAAAAACATTCAACCTAATCCTTTTCACGATATAAACATAAAATTTCGTTTTGCTTATTAGAATTATACTCTAAACCGCTAAAACTTTGGAGAGAAAAAATTGCCCGCATTCATTAGAAAGAAGTTGGACAGCCCTGGCCTGGTGTATAAATAAACATTGATCATTGTTTTTTTTTTTCGAATGGTGCTAATATGGTTTAAAACCAAAACTATTCTTTCATTTCCAGGCACATAAACAGTTTAATACTTTATTTAATATATTTTTCAACAAAATGCCAGTGTTTTTGGATTTAATTAATTTAATTTTAAAAGCCAAAAATTGCTACTACAAGCTCAATTTTGAGGCACATAATATGAATTAATGGCATACTGATACCTTATACATTTTGGCATTAGAAAAAAAACCTTAAAAACCGTCAAAATGTTTGCACAACTGAAAAAATATGAAACTTTTTTATGATTTGAGAAAAACTCTAATGATCAATAATTAACACATTAAAATTTAATTTAAAAAGTTCTAATAGCATAAAAGGTTTGCTGGGACTATTTCTCAAAACAAACGAGTTTACCGAGATGGTAATAATCTACAGGAACTCCTGTATATGCGCTTTTCCTCATTTTAGTTATGTAGTAAATCGATATTTATTTTTTATTTTTTACAAAAAAAAAATTGCTTAATACTTTTATAATTTTGGAAAAATGTTGAACTATTTTCTTTTTGCATTTCAAACCTTAAAACAATAATTCATAATTTTTGTATGGTATGCACTACATTACGGGCCTTTTATGTTTCAAGAATTATCTTAAGCTCATGTTACCACTGTGCTTATATGCCCACACTGTCTCTGTAGTGAAATTTGTAAATTTTATAATAGCATAAAATTAAACCATAATTGAATTATTTAAAATTCAATACCACAGCCAGTGCATTAGTAAGCCATTGAATTATGTTATGCATTTGATGTAAAAATTATTTGAATTGTAGTAAAGTTTAAGTGGTAAAACCTTTTTAAATATATTATATTTCCAATTCAAGTAATATAATAATAAATTTAAATGTTTAACTAATTTACATTATAGGCCTGTGTTGAAAAATGCCCGAAAGGTAAATTTTTAATCGATTTTGTACAAAATGATTACAACCAAACTGACATGATTTGTAAACATGGTATTAAAATTCCACAAACTTACCAAGAGGCAGAAAATAGAGTAAAGGAGAATGTATGTGCTCGATGGTATCTACCAAGTGTTTCAGGTATTGTATAAATTATTATTAGAATAATATTATTTATTACTTATTGAATTTGATGGAATTACAAGGGTATCTCATACTACTACAGATAAAAAAGTTATTGAACTTCAAAAATATGCATTTTTTTAAGGAATTCAGTACCATTTACAAACATTTTTTACTAAAACTGGTTTTTGAGTTACTGTCAAAAAAATATAGTCTGGAGATTTTATTAATGTGTTGTATATTTGTTATTATTAAAGATATCAAAATAATAAAGGAGATATAACTTATTACTAAAATGAGCAAACCTTTTTATTTGACTAACTCAAAAACCGGAAAAATAAAAAAATGTTTAAACAGTTCTGAATATGTTCCAAAAATAGTCACACTTGGTATTTAACCATTTGTATAACTTAAATGGAAGGCGAGATACCTATGTACATGCCCATCAAATTTGGACTATTCTGTACAGGGCCGTGCCTGACGGGCGTTCATTGCGTGCACCGCACGCAGGCGGCCGAAATTAAGAGGCGGCCAAATCGTTACAAGTTGTTTACTGGGCAAAAATACAATCGGTTTGTTTTCATTAAGATACGAAGTAAAAACAGTTTCTCTAATCTAATCTATCTAAAAAGAGTTTCTCAGAAATAAGAAATGTATAAAAACTGATTATGTCGTTGTAGTATTTATATACCTAGTCATGCAGCGAATCCGAATTTTTTCGAACATTGCACGAGCGAAGAGCCGAAATAGTTTTTTCAATTGACCGGCGTCGCGTAAGCGGTCTTATTCGTCTTATTAGTCGTATTAGTCTATAGACTCTGGAGGCTTGTAGGTATCGCGCGGAAGTGAGAACGTAAGGGGGTGGTGGGAGGCGGAGCTTTTCGAAAATCAGCTCGATCGTGCACGGTCGCGCCGACCCCTGATTTAACGAATAAAAATAAATTGCTTTATTCCTGAAAACTTTTAGTTGTGTGTTCGTGTGGTGAAATTTAATAAAAAGTTTATTTACTCGACAAAGACTGAAAAAGGTAATACACAAAAAATGTAAAATTTTGGCGGGTCTTTTTGGAGGGAAAAGGCCTTTTGATATGAAATTCTTAAATAAATATTAAAAAATATTTAATAATATTAAAAAAAATTTAAAAAAAAAAATTTTGTCTGTGATTATAAAACCAATACCATAATTTTTTTCATGTTATTATTTTTGTTTAAATTTTAAATAAAAAAATGTTTATTTTGTGCATTTTTTTTTCTTAAATTTCATCCAAACATATAAATCTCATAAAACCGGTTTTTAGCCGGTTTTTCTTTTCAGAAACCGGTTTTGGGAACAAAACCAATATTTTTTTTCGTTCTCGATTTCGGTTAACCAAAAACTGATTTTTTTCCCGGTTTGATGCCCTGTGTATAATAATAAACATTAAAAATTAAAGTAGTTTTTTTTAATGTTATCCTGGGGGCGGACATACAGACTGGCACGCAGGCGGCCATATACCCAGGCACGGCCCTGATTCTGTACTTATCAGCAATATGTGGTGAAAACAATTTTATTGAAATAGTGTTGATTAATCGTGAATGTTTTATTTCATGCAGTCGTGCATCGTTGTTTATATGATGTTACGCAACGCAAAACATTGGGAATGGATATTAGTAAAATTGAAGGTGATGAGGTAGCACTGATGCGCTGTGTGCTAAACAGGGCCCTTACATGGGTATCTCTAATTGTTCATAATACTTTAAGTATTTTTACTGACAGTGATAAAAGCCATAAGGTATTTAACCTGATATTGGAACTAAGCTTTTTTAAATGCAGTATGATAAACCAAACAACACAAAATAATTATAGTTTATTGTTATGAATTAAGTTCAATGGCATATCATCATGTGACACCACCTGAGGCACAAAGTCTTAATGCACTATAAGATTCTAGAAATTATATTTAAGCAAGTACAAGTTTTTGTTAAAAAATTAAGAAAACAATTAATAAAGCAATGGAAATTTTTAAACTAATTTATTTTTTTTAGAAAAGAAATTTTTAATAGCTACTAAGATGTTTATATTTTACTAAGACAATGCTGAATGCAGTCATATTTTCAGAAAAAACATTTTATTTTGTGCTTTGCATTTTTACTTTAAAGCGAATAGTTTGGATTATTATTTAGCTTTACACTTTCCAATAAACTTGTAGGGATATAAAAGTATGGAAGCAACAATCTTAAGACTTTGTCAAACATGTTTAATATTTTTAATCGTATCAATTTTTTTCCGCTTTAGTCTTTGTTTCAGTCATATGATGAGATGCCAGAGATAAAAGTTGTAACAAAATACTACACTAGATATCCTTTGTTACAATTTAATTTATTAACTGAAAGTGTGGTGTGTCTCCAGATAAACTTAACAAAATATTTTTTTAAATCTCTAATTTAGTTGTCTTTTTTCCAAATCGTTTGATGCTTTTAAAGCTTAATTGTATAGCGTGCAAAAATGTTTTGATGTTTTAAATGAGGGTGCCCATTTTTCTAACCTATTGACCTGTTGTATGGGTAACTCCGTTATTATTAAAGATACAGAAACATTTAAATTTGCAAATTTGTGCAGAATTTAAAGGGAAATTTGATGCCATTTTCAAATTTGACCTACTTCATCAACTTTTTGAAATATTTTGAAAAAACTGAAAAAGATTGATTTTTTCAAACTTGAATAATTCCGTAAGCATATTAGCTAGAACAAAAATAAAAATTGGCTTTTATAGATATATTTACGTAGATTTTAAATATGTTAACGAAATTTTCATAGCACTCTCGATTTCCGAGTTATATCACAAACTTGCATTTTTTTAAATGGAAGTCATAGTTGGCTGTGGCCTTATTAAAAAGGTTATTTTTTTCTCGTTTCAATGATAGCAGGTTTGTTATACTTTTCTCTTGTAGTTTTTATTTAAATAACCAAAAATCATTTTACATGTTCACTGCCTACTAATAGATTGGAATTATCCCGTGTTGATGTTTTTTTCCCCCCGATGTGACATTTAAGAGTTGTTTCTTATTGTTAGTGTAGCAGTTATTAGCCACTTACAAGTTTTAAAAACAAAACCTCAGAGTACGCTTTTAAAACACGTTTAATAAAAAACTGTGTTTTTGAAATTTTTTTACAAATTGTGTTATGCAAGGGTATAAAAGTTTTAGTGCATTGAAAAGAGAAAGAAAATTTCTTCCACACTGTATAAAAAATATGTATGGTGCCATTAAAAAAAAAGTGCTGTAACTCCTAAAAACAACAGAAAACAAAAATGTGACATGAGAATATTTTGGGAAATACTGTATCAAACAACTTTTATTTAAAACTGTTTTTAATAATTCCTTCCAATTACAAAATAAGTGGGGGTATGATAAGTGATACCTGTATATAAAAAAAACCAAATTACATCCTTGATGAGCTATTTTAAAAACTGTTCACTTGGATGTTAATTTCATTTATTAAAAGATTTGTTATAATTTGTTTATATAAAGTTAAGTCTAACTGGAAACACACTATAGATGGTTTACAAATTATTTATTCACCACACTGCATGATGCTTTTCTTCCATCAAGGTGATGGCTCCTGTAATTCAGTTTATTAATTACCAATGTACATTATTTTTAATGTGTATAACAGAAACAGTTCACTCAAAATCTAAGAGTTTTCATTATAAACTCAAGTTTCTGACTTTAAAGAAAAACATTTGTTAATAATTTGATATTAAACCAAATTTATTGCAAAATCTGGTGATGTTCGTGACTCTTATATTGGAAAGCAATGGTCAGTTACGTGTTATTTACAGAACTGTTTTAAATAACTAACCAGGTGGGAGACAAATTAATACACATTTTGCCAGGACTGACTACACATGCATATTAAAAGGGCTCTTGAAATTTTTACAAATATCTGGGACATCAAAAGAAATGAAATATTCTTGCATGTTTGATCTGAACAAATAAAATTTGAAGATCATGAGTAAAATCATAAGGTGTGGACAGTATCTGAACAAAACCAAAGAATTATTTGCTTGCTTGATAACTAAAGAGCATTTGCAAACCCTTCTTAACATTTTCTAGAGAATATTTTTACTACAAAGTACCAAAAATAAATAATAATGAATCCTTTATTAATTTATGAGTACAACCAGTTTTACACAAAATATAGATTGAATTGAGAACCTCTGATTTTATGCAATAAAATATAAAAAACTTAAAAAAAAACTGTTAATTGTTAAATATGAATTATTTTTTAAACTTTTTGTTGGTGAAATGTATTATGAACATGAAACATGTATCTCCAATTATTAAAACTTCATGTACAACTGTATTATTTCAAATTTAAAATATGCCCACAGTTTTGAAATTGTTAACAAAATTTTGATGAATATATATGAAGAAAATGTTTTAGTGTATGAGATAGGTATTTGTATCAAATAATTGTTAATTAAACAGCTTTACAGCACAGGCGTTTGAAATTATAGCCATATTAATTTATTACTAACATGAATACGTAAAGTAATATTTTTTACAATTTTTGTAACCTTTAGGAATGTACATGAAATATGATCTCCAGCTATGTATTTGTACTCTTAACAATAAATAGTATAAATATTCTAATTAACCAAGTTTAATTCATGTTAACAATTAGCATAGGTTTTGGATAAGTATTATAATTGTTTTCAATTGCCTTCTGCAAATAATTTTGTATATTCCTACATATTTTCAAACAATTTTAAAGAAAACATAGTGCACTTAAAATTTTAATTAATATTTATCAGCAGTTTAAATTTTAATAAATTATATTGTCATATAATTTATAAACTACAAACCATATACTTATATGTGGTATCCATTTTTTTAAATTAGAGTATATAAATTGCGGTTATTAATACACATACTTGGTGACAATTTTCTAATTATAAGATTGTTTTAACGATTATTTTTTGAATATACTTTCATTTACAGTTCAAAAACGATGTGTTCCTAATGTAAATGAAAATGTAGATGAGATTTTAAATGCAATTAATATAACCATGGTTGAGCTGATAAAAATTATAGATGATATTAAAATTATTACTAATGCTGCAGAGGTACGGTATTTGCAGTTTATTTCATTTATTTTAAATGTGTTTGTTGTAGTTGATGTTTTTTTTTTGTTGATTGTGATAATTTAGGTTTCACACATTTCTTACATACACCAGTAACAAAATGCATGTTAATAAATGCAGCTTAATAAATATGTGCTTGTATCAACTTTAAACGCTTAACAAGTTTACAAATTAACACACTTATGTATTATTTATTTTTGTTGTATTTATTAATTGCTTGTACATTTTATTTGTTTATTAATTATTTACTTGATTATTTTTGTTTTATAAAGGGGGCTTTTCGTCCAAAAAATTATTTATAGTTCTTTAATTTATTTAACAAAGTAATAGAAGAGTTCTCAATGTTTACTTTTGTGCCTAATGTTTTTGTTAAGTTATAACAATAAAACAAAACAACTGTGACTCATAAAAATGCATTTGCATACAGATATCAGAGTTGCATGAAACGCCCTTGTTTTTTGGTGTTGCTTTTGGGAATTTTAAAAAGTGGTTTTTATGTACGTTCTCCATAATGCAGAACATATTTTTGATGTGTTTTAGATTGGCAGTGATATAGTTGATGATGTTATTGATTCATGGTGGAAAATATTAGTAGGATTAGCCATTGCAATGGTAGCATGTATTATATATATTATGTTAATGCGATGGTTAGCTGGAATAATGGTTTGGATATCGATTGTCGGTGTGATTGGAGTACTTAGTTATTGTAAGTAATTGAGTTTGTTAAATTATTTCACAGGTTAAGCTATTTTGCGTAGTTTATGTAAAATAATGTAAACATATTTGAAAATTTACTCCTTTTTATAACTACAATTTTGTGACAATTGTGCAGTTCGTAACTTTAAGAATGGTTTCGTAATTGTTTTGCACAGTAAAACATTTGAATTGAATTCATTTGTTAGCAAACTGAAAATCACTGAAATGAGAAAAAAACAACTTTTACTTAAGATAGAAGCTATTTAATATTTTCAGTGATCAATTTCAAGAAGATAGATTTTAGAAATAAAACAATAATTATTATTTCATTACTGTTCTAAATTTAAAAAAAAAGTTACCTTATGAGGGTGATAGGATAACGTTTATAATGGTTCTGTATATCCAAGTAGTGGCTCAAATAAGACCCATAAGTTAGGATGTTACGATATATTTCAAGTCCTTATTTTTGCTGTTTAGGTGTATATGCAACAGCAGCAAAATACAAAGATGTGATAGACCACCCCAGCAACGACAAAGATTCTCAAAATGCAACGAAGAATACATGGCTGGCGGCATTAATAATATCTTCCGTAGTTCTTGCATTAATTTTATTAATCCTTTTGTTCTTAAGAAAACGTATTATTGTTGCTATAGCATTGATAAAAGAAGCCAGCAAGTGAGTTTAATGAAACTTGAGACTGAAAAATCTTAATTATTTTATTCTTGTAGAGCTGTAAGTGCAGTTACGGCAGCATTGTTTTTTCCATTATTTCCATGGATTTTGCAACTAGGTGTCGTAGCATATGCTGTAGTTGTTGCTGTTTATTTATTATCAGTTGGGGAAACGCAATATGTAGTTAAAAATAAATTAAATGATAGCAGCTGTGAATGCACTGGAGAAGCTGTCAAATATATGGTAAGTAAAAGCAGTTTTAAAAAAGCATTTTTGCTGTCATAAGAACTTAAAATTTGTTTGTAATTTGTGTTACATAAACACAGGAGTTATAAATTCTTACCTCATAATTATTATGAGGCTGATGGACTGTTTAAAATTAATATTTTCTTGGCCTTACCTGTTTATTTCTTACTCCTACTTGTCATTGATTTTTTTGTACTATTTATTAATAGATTTGTAGCTTAATGTTTTTTGATAATCCTCTGGAATTTAATTTTCCTATGTAAATGTTTAAATGGTGCAATGGGAAACATATATACAGGGTGTCCCAATTTAGAATACTGAGTATATATTTGCCACTTTTTATTTTATTTTTGTAGTTTTAACACTTAATGTACATTTGTTTTTTCGACAATATTTTTTTGATATTTTGAGAAATTTAAGTAAATCATGAACAAAATTAAAGCACCTTAATGAAGTAGGAGTTGGGAAAAATTTTAAATTAGAACTTAAATTGAACTATACAGGGTTCTCGTTTTTCGAGGGCCACTGTGGGGATCTCGTAAACGGTAAGGGTTACGACTTCGGTTATATTGGGGCAAAGTTGTATATTCAGGTGCTTAATAATTTGAAGCAAACAGAACTTATCTAGCTCTTTTAGTTTTTGAGATATAGGGAAAAAAGTAAAAAAGTGGATTTTTGTTTTTTGCCCGTAACTTTTTTATTTGATGTCGAATTTCATTTCTGTTAAAACTTTTTCATGGCCACTTTTTGCAAGGAATCAAATTCCCCTATTATATTTTCCGTGCGACGTTTCGTTTTTTTAAAACCATCATCAGGTCAATTTTTTCTTCTGAACGCTACCTATATCTGATTTTAACTCCAATTTGTAGAGCATTTTTTTCTGAATTCGATAATGTATAACACTTGGTACATTTTTGAAACAATTGTTAAAAATGGCAAAAACAAATATTTTATTTAAAACAAATCCTAATCGGCATGCTAAATAATTTTCTTTGTCCCTTTTTTCTTGGAAGCACGTAAGTAAACCGCATGAAATTACTATTAAAGGGATTTAATTAAAAAAATAGTTATTAATAAATATGTTAGGAATGCATTAACATTGTTCACTTATTAGCAAATATTTTTAGAATTTCTTTTTTGATTAAGTAATAAATTTCTCTAAAATGTGTGTTTAATCCTTATTTGCCATACAATTATTTGTAACAAAATATAACGAGTTATGCCTTTTATCTGCGTTAATGACTTCTAATAAGCAAAAAGCGTAAACAGATTTCTGGACGTTTTTTGTAAACTATGAACACTTATATTATTTGATTACGAAAATTTTATTACAAATAATTGTATGCAAATAAGGATTAAATACACATTTTAGAGATATTTATTACTTAACCAAAGAAAATGTTCTAAAAATATTTGCTAATAAGTGAACAATGTTAATGCATTCCTAACATATTTATTATTACCTATTTTTTTAATTAAATCCCTTCAATAGTAATTACATGCGGTTTACTTACGTGCTTCCAAGGAAAAAGGTACAAAGACAATTATTTACCATGCCGATTAGGATTTGTTTTAAATAAAATATTTGTTTTTGCCATTTTTAACAACAATTGTTTCAAAAATGTGCCAAGTGTTATACATTGTCGAATTCAGAAAAAAAAGCTCTACAAATTGGAGTTAAAATCAGATATAGCGTCCATAAGAAAAAATTGACCTGATGATGGTTTTAAAAAAACGAAACGTCGCACGGAAAATATAATTGAGGATTCTGATTCCTTGCAAAAAGTGGCAATGAAACAGTTATTACAGAAATGAAATTCGACATCAAATGAAAAAGTTACGGACAAAAAACAAAAATCCACTTTTTTACTTTTTTCCCTATATCTCAAAAACTAAAAGAGCTAGATGAGTTCTGTTTACTTCAAATTATTAAGCACCTGAATATACAACTTTGCCCTAATTTAACCGAGTCGTAACTCTTACCGTTTACGAGATCCCCATAGTGGCCCTCGAAAAACGAGAACCCTGTATATAATTTAGGGATCAAAACTCCCTAAAACTTTTTTTTTAAGTACAATATAATAAAAAAATAAAACCGTATTTTTGATTACAGGATAATATGAAATGTGAACCCCACATATTTTCTCAAAATTGCCATATTCCAGGTTTCAATCTTTCTGCTTGTACTAATGCAAGCTGTACTTTTGATTCAATGGATAAACCACCCCTTATGCCGTATTTGCATGGTATTGTTACGTAACATATTTGAAGTATTTAATAGTGATCTCAAATATTTGTAGTTTTCAATGTGTTCGGCTTCTTTTGGGGTCTGTTTTTTGTATCTGCAATGGGAGAGATGATTTTAGCATCAACATTTGCTACTTGGTATTGGACATTTAAAAAATCCGATGTTCCATTTTTTACTGTCACTGCAGCAACTGCAAGAACATTGAGGTAGTTTTCGAAAACTAAGCGTTATTCAGTGATGATAAACTTATTATTTTCTAGGTATCATTTAGGAACTCTAGCATTTGGAGCTCTTATTATAACAATATGCAGAATGATTCGATTGGCTTTAGAATACATTGATCAACAGTTAAAGAAATACGAGAATCCAGTCACAAAAGCCATATTGTGTTGTTGCAAGTGTTTCTTTTGGTGTTTAGAAAACTTCTTAAAGTTCATCAATCGAAATGCATACATAATGTGTGCAATATATGGCAAAAACTTTTGCACCAGTGCAAAAGATGCATTTGGTTTACTAATGAGAAATATAGTGCGAGTTTTTGTATTAGATAAAGTAAGTACCTGTATGTAAATGCAATTTTATTGGTGCTTAAAATGACTGATTTTGTATGTCTACGCAAAAAAGTGTCCTGATAATGTCTAAATGTAATTTAAGACCTCTACTCATTATCCAACTTGTCGGAGCCGACCGTCGGGAACTCCGTGTTGGGTGTTGTCTACACACCTCCCGACCAGTCCAACCAACACAGCATGACGTCTAACTTTTTTATTATTTTGGCTCTGATGTCATTTTGTGAATAACAAATTTATAAATAGTGTTAAATTTTCGGTTTAATAGTCCTTATCTAGAGGAATGTGGTGGGGCGGTTTCCTTGTTGGATGGTCTGGCCACCCGACCGTTACAACTTGTCCAACTGTCGGGTTGGTCGGGTGACAGACTACACACAGTGGCGTAGCGACGGGGGGTATCGATGCTCCGGGCGCCAGTCTTGGAGGGGCGTCGCGAAGACAAAATATATTTGCGTTTATTTCACTTATTTAAAGCCAGAAAACTAAAATGCAATAATTATTTTATAATTTGTTCTTATTTTCATTGCAGTGTATTTGAATAAATAACACAACATTAATCTATGTTGTAGGCTTCCGCAGTCGATGTCCTATGTATACAGGGTGATTGTAATTCGAGTTTAAGCATGGGGATCTCGCTTGTTATAATAGCTAGAGTGTAGGTTCAAATTTGGCAAAGATGCTAAATTCGCTGCTCATTGATAATCCAAATAGAAATTGGAAATATCTCAAACAGTATCCGAGAAAATTAGGAAAAACTGGAAAATACGATTTTTGAAAATAGTCTATAACGCCTTTGGAGTATGAAATATTTCAAATGTGTTAAAACATTGCCTAGGCAACTTTTCAAGCCGAATCGGATGGTGATCACAAATTTTTCCTAGATCGATTCGTTTTTGTTTTATGACAACCAACTTTGTTTTTTCTTTTAGACGCAATTTTTGCTATTTACATAATCAAATAGCATTTATTTTTCTGAATCCATTGATGTATCACACATGGTATTTTACTTCTTCTTTCATTGTCAAATTTGAAAAAATAGGTTTTTAACAATAACCACTATAAATCGGGTTGGCCGGTCATTGTAGTTTATGTTGTTTCTATGACAACCGATCAACAAACTAAAAGTTTTGAAAGCCTGTTACTTGTCACATTAATAAATTCGTAAAAATGAACTTAAATAACGAAGAAACACGCGATATGCTGCCTATAAGAAAAAAACAAAGTTGGTTGTCAAAACAAAAACAAATCGATCTAGGAAAAATTTGTGAACACCATCCGATTCGGTTTAAAAAGTTGCTTGGGCAATGTTTTTACACATTTAAAATATTTCAAACTCCAAAGGAGTTGTAGACGATTTTCAAAAGTCGTATTTTCCGGTTTTTCCTAATTTTCTCGGATACCGTTTGAGATATTTCCAATTTCTCTTTGGATTATCAATGAGCATCGAATTTAGCAACTTTGCCAAATTTAAACCTATACTGTAGCTATTATAATAAGCGAGATCCCCATGCTTAAACTCGAATTTCAATCACCCTGTATAAGTTGTTTCCGGGTTGGAACCGCGTCGAAGGTTTCTTCATAACCGACGTTTCGTCCTCCTTTATCGGGTTCCAACCCGGAAACAACTTATATACAAAACAACTATTTTACTTGAAACTCAAAAACTACAATAAAAAATACAGACGTGGGAGGTGGGGGCGCAAAAAAATAATATGCCCCGGGCGCCACTTACCCTCGCAACGCCCCTGACTACACAGTAAACAATTTATCGGAATGGTCGGTCGGTTGTACCGACAAATTGGTAGGTGAGTAGAGGCCTTTAAGTACGATTTCAAATAAGCAAAAGTTGAAAACATCATTGTTTTGTTTTTTTGTGAACTGCACAATAACTATTAATTGTTTTAAAGATTTTTTTAAATAGCATAGTTGCTCTAAGTAGATCATTTTAACCCGTTAAACCAACTTTGTATCTCTTACCGTTAACGAGATTCCCATGCCGTTCACGATAACTGGGACACTCTGTATAATAACAAAAAAGTACTTTAATTTTGTGAAACACACACGGCCGAGTTAATTCAAAGAGAGCATAATTAAACCAGTATTTAATTTAATGTTCATTCGTATGTGCTCGAGTGGTTTTTTAAATATTTTCTGTACATTAACTGCTATATTTTGCTTAGATAATTGTAGAATTACTTTTTCAATTTGTTTTATAAATGTGTTCTTTTACAGGTAACAGATTTCTTACTCTTTTTAAGCAAAGTGCTAATTACAGCAGGCGTGACCTGCCTTTCTTATACAGTATTTGTATCAGATCTAGTGGAACACGTCGATAAAAACGAATTAAATTATAATTTAACTCCTGTTATAATTATAGCTATTGGTACATATTTAATCGCGACAGTATTCTTTAGTGTATTTACAATGGCTGTCGACACACTTTTCCTTTGTTTCTGTAAGTCAGTTGTTTAATTAAGTGTTACATGTTTTTCAATGTGTATTGTTTTAGTGGAAGATTCTGAAAGGAACGATGGTTCCAGGGAAAAACCGTATTATATGTCTAAGCAACTTATGCAAATATTAGGAAAAAAGAATAAGAAAAACTAGTATTGTAATAAATATTGTGCCAAAAGTTGATGGTGCTAATATTATCATTATAAGTTAAAACATAATTTAATCACAAATTGAGCCTGAACTAAAAAATCTACCAAAGCAGTTTTGTGATAGTGTTAATAAATGATTTCCTCTAGCAGTTAAATCTTTTGTGGGTACAAAAATAACATATTTTCTGCAAATTCCTTTTTTTGAAAGTGTTGCGTTCAATATCTTTTTTAGTATTATAAATTGGTGTATTTGTACAAGTAATTGTTAGAAACATATTTTTAGCGGTTACCATTTTATTCTTTGTACAAAATTTTGTAAATATATATTTTAAAGTAAAGCATTTACCATAATATTTAAATATTAAATAATATGATGGTACAAGACTATTCTATTAATATTGGATTTTGTTAAGAATTTATCGATATTATAAGCCCTAACAAATATATCTTTAGATGTAGCGGTGGTGGCACGAGGGCGTTCAAATCCCCTCTCCCACAGGGTTGTAATAAATTGATATAGGACCGGAGAGCTGTAAATTCTGTGCTAAAAAACTAAAAAGACTGTCGACTTAAAAACAAAGGTCCTCAGCTCTTTTTGCCGTTTATTAACCCCTCTATGACAGCATCAAGCACTCTGCTCTTAAAATATAGACTGGTGACCTAAAAAAACAAAATAACCCCCCTCTATTACCCCCCCCCCCATCGAAGCATTCTTTTAATTTTTTGTTTTAACTAAGTTATTTTTAACTGTTGGGCCCTTAAAGGATGGATAAATCCCCAGTATCTGGAAATAATTTAATTTGAGATAATCTAAGGTGCAACAACTGATGATCACTTATAACTAAAATATAAGCTTTAGAAGTTTTAGCAGTAACTATTTAATAAACATCGTGTACAGGGTGTCCCATTTTCGTTGGGAATAGAGGCTATTTCGGTTATCATTAGATAAAGAAAATACGAAATAATATTTTCAAGCTAATTTTTAGCGACAAAATCATTGGTGCAAACTGATATTAGCTGTTTTAAAAATGTCTAATGAAAAGAAAGGGAGAGTGCAGATATTTTTTGCATCTACTTCAAATAAAATAAGTTTTCGCAATAGATCACACAAATAAATGTCTCTAAAAAATAAAATGAGTACATTTAATTAATGTTTTGCATCTTTAATGATAAATATTCCCAACAAACATGGAACACCCTTTACAATATTTAAAGATTGTTTAGTGATTATTTGTTGCTTTACCTACATAGTGCTAACAATTCGTAAAGTTATGAAAATGTAAATAAAATGTTGCAATATTCTAGATAAAAACTTTTAAGTGTAATAACTACCACAAACCTAAATGAATCCCAAAGACACATTTGTTATGGCTTATGTTTAATTTTTATTTAAGATTAACTTAAAATGGCAACTTTTTTTATTCTCATGCAATGTATTTAAAATGTGATTATAAAATATGCTCATAAAAACTTTTTAAACTAGTGTTTGTAAATAATAAATATATTTATTATGCAAATTTGATGTATGTCATATATTTACAAACAAAATTATTTACAAATATAATTATTTACAACCAGTTTCACCACTATTTATTTATATTGTATTAATTAAGAAGTTCCGATCACAACTGTCTTATAAGCTTACACATTAAACTCTAATTATGTTGATGGTAGATATATCGTCCTCATTTGGGTCATCATTTTTATTACTAACTAAACCATTTTCATCAGCTCTATTTAATATATTACAAATTAATGGTGATTCTACGCCTAAAATGTATTCACAATATTTTGGCTCTAACAAATATAATGAAACTGCATTAAGATTTGAGGTGTTTTCTAAACACTTTAATTTCACTTCTGTCTGTCGTGGTTTTCCAGTTTTATCACAAACTGAACCTCCTGAATACAAATGTGATAACTGTGTCCTTTGCCCTAATGGTTTAGGACGTTTGTTGGGATGTTTTAAAAGCCATTCCAAATGTTTAGCTTTATTGAAGTAACCTAATTTAATTGATATTTTGCTGCCATCTTTTTCTAGATGATACTGTTCCACTGATTTTCCATAACAAAACTCATATTTCCACCAACCGGTTCCTCCATTAAGGCAATTTTTGCCTGAAAGAAAGCTTTCCACAGGTGAAGTATCAACTGGTGTTTCTGGGGGTTTTGTCGATGTTTCTTGTTTTTCATTTACATCCAACGCATGAAATTCAACACGAATATGATCAATATCTGCTCTATGACGTAATTTTGCACTGTCCTGTTTCATTTTCATCAAACTTCGTGGTTTTTTGGGGCTACCATCTACCGACAAGCAGTGAATTTGGTTATCTCCATATTCTTGTGGTTTATACTTGGGATGTGCACACAAAAGGGGAGAAAGTACGATTACTTCATATACACAAGTTGAAATTTCTTTTAATGAAAATATTTCATGCTTTCCATGAATGTAACACACGTACACTAATTTTGTTTCTCGAGGTTTATTGTTGTTTAAGTCGCACAATGTGCCATTTCCCATGGTAATTTCAAAATAAGGTAAGCTTACACCATCAATTTTTTTAAATGGCATGGCTGTATGTTTTGGTTCTTTTTCATTATGCTTCAGCTCGTTCAAGAGTATATCATAATGGCCTTTATCCCAACGACCCAACATATACTCCTGCAGTTTCACTTTTTTACCTTCTCGATCTTCGTGGTACTGTCGAATATACTTGCCATGGCATACTTCATACGTCCAATATGATTCTAAACGATATGAACATGATGACTGGCTAAATAAAGGTGAAATTAACTCAAGTGGGGTCGGTCCATTGTAAATATTTAAGGTTTGAGGTTCCTTATCTTGTATGTTCGGTAATATGCATTTATATTTTTCTTTTTGCGCTGAAGTTATTACAATATGTTCTTGTTCGAGTAAATCTAAAGTATCAACGCTATCACCTGGCCAATTTATATCAAATAAAATAGAATCATCAAAACCTTTAATATCGTGTGCAGAAACTACTACAGACGTAATGATAAAACACAGAAAAAGTATCATGATTAGTACAATTTAACAAAAGGCCACGTAATTTCAGTGATCACCAATTAACCGCACCATTACTAGAGGTTTTTATCAGTATTTTGTCACTGAATGATAACACGTCAGCCATAACTTCAACTGTCAGTTTAGTAGTTGTTCTTGTTAGTAGTTTAATGTTATACTATGAAGTTGACTGCATTCTATAGGGCAAATTTATGAGAACTCTGGTATACCTGTTGGTATGAATCAGCTCATACCTCAAAAATATTGATTGGTAAATTCTAGAACTCCAAGAAACGTAAATGAATTATCATACATCATAGATGTTTTTCATCCATAAACTTGAAACAAACTACTCCGACATATTATGTACTAAATTTCAATAAATAATTATGAGTTTAATATTATTTGTTATAAATTTATTTAGAAATGTGATCTCTGTTAAATTAATGTATTGTTTGAATTATTTTTACGCCTACTTATTTGATTGGGTAAATGTTTGTTTCCAGCATTGACATTTATTTTCCTTGAATTTACCTAAGTTAAATACCTAAATTAAATGTAATGTTAAAAAATATTGCACAAGATTGCTAAAAAAAGTTAGTTTTTGTTACATTCTACAAATTTCATATTCTTGACTAATTTATTCAATATTTCTGTCTAAAGTTTCTGTTAAAGTTATTTGTGATAAATAGTCACATAATTAAAAAATAGGTTTGATCACAGCTTATAAGCTGTGGTATAGGCTTGTATTGGAGTATGCACACTCGCCGACAAATAGTCGGCTGAGGTACTATGAGATTCCGCTAGCGCTAGCGCTAGAGTTTGTTGGTGTTTGTTTATGGTTTATCGTGGTTTATCTGTCTGTTAGTCTGTTATCACATCACTTTGTATGTCAAGTCGTGGTCAAGTCAGATCACAAAACAATAGGTTCATGTCGTTCATGTAAAATGTTAATTGACGAAATTGAACAACTTATTGAGGAAGTTGAAAAGCGGCCGGGGCCAGCTCTATATAAAAAAATAATTAAAGGAGTACGCAGACGTGCATTTAAAAAAGAAATTATGGGAAGAAGTATGCGAGGTTATTTTTTCTGAGTGGGGATTACTTACAATTAGCAGCAAAGAATGAACAAAACAAGGTATGTGTTTCAGATGTTTTTAAGTTTTTATCCGATCAAAGAAACTTGATGCTCATTCTTTAAAAGCCAAAAAACTTCTCTGGTAATCCAATAGCTTATGGTGAATAGTGTGAAATTTTCCAACTGATAATCGGTCGCTGCATATCGGATGCACCCAAAATTTCCGGCATTGTTTCTTTCGCTTCCTTCTTGCGATAATAGCAGATATGATAACATTCTTTGCACCTCGTGGAAACTGTCGGGTATAGTGTGCGTTTCTCTTATAGGCCATTTACACTTAACATTATGCACGTGGTTTTGCATATGGTTATGATCGTGTGTATGAACGCTAAAACAAAGCGATTTTATTGACCTTGGTTTTGCAGCGCTAGATTCACACACGCGTTCACACAGACGATCATAACCACATGCAAAACCACGTGCAAAACCGTAAGTGATAAGTGTAAACGGCCTATTAGGCTTACCTATATTTAAAAACTTTGCACCTTTTTATTCGCAAAGGATGCCCACATTAATTTTTTTTCCCGCACAGTTCCATGACCAATGCGACTGCAAAAAATTTCGGGCAGCTGGACTGTAAAGGTTACTAAAAACTAAAGAAAGTGCATTAATTTACATTCGCCAGATACGGCTATATTTTGACTACACTTCGATTCTAAAAGGAAAAATGTCGGTTGGAATACAAAGAAGAACTTTAGTTTTTTGTGACTTGAGATGTTTATCGTTTTCCAAAAAACTGCTTTTACAAGAATCTCGTTTTCCGCGGGTTTCTCCGGAACTATTGGACGAATTTTTAAAAACATTGCAATATTTTACTGACTAAAGCGTCTTACAGACTAGGCAATTTGTCGGGGCCGACAGTCGGGAACTCCGAGTTGGGTGTTGTCTACACATCTACCGATCAGTCCAACCAACAGCATAAACGTCATAGCTTTTTATTCATTTTGATGTTAAATTTTCGGTTTAATAGTCCTTATCTAAAGGAATGTGGTGGGGCAATTAGCTTGTTGGATAGACTGCTCAGCCGACAGTTCCAACTGTCGGGTGAAACACAACACATTAAACAATTTTTCGAAATGGTCGGTCGGTTGTCCCGACAAATTGTTAGGTCTGTAGACCCCATAAAGAATGCGCGCATCGGTAAATAATAAAGTTTTGATTTTATCTCAGACGGTTTCATAGCCAACTCAACCGCAAACATTGGCATTTTAAAGTATCATTTTCTGGCGTCCGTAATAGGCCGTTTACACTGGTTTACACGTACGGTTTTGCACGTGGTTTTGCTGACTTGGTTTTGCATAATGGTTATGATCGTGTGTGTGAACGCTGCTCACCTACCAATTTGTCGGGACAACCGGCCAACCATTCCGATAAATTGTGTAATGTGTAGTATGTCACCCGACCAACCCGACAGTTGGAACGGTCGGCTGACTAGTCCATCCAACAAGCCAACCGCCGCACCACATTCCTTTAGATAAGGACCATTAAACCGAAAATTTAACATCAAAATGAATAAAAAGCTATGACGTTTAGCTGTGTTGGTTGGACTGATCGGGAGGTGTGTAGACAACACCCAACTCGGAGTTCCGACTGTCGGCCCCGACAAGTTGGCTAATGAGTAGAGGCTTTAAGCGATTTTATTGACCTTGGTTTTGCACAAGTGCACATACGATCATAACCACATGCAAAACCATGTGCAAAAACGTAAGTGTAAACGGCCCATAAAGGATACTAAATACGAAAAAATATGCAGCAATGTCTTTGTTTAATAAAAAATTATTTTACTTTAGCAAATTTTGAAATTGTTGCAGTGATCTACTGATAATTGCTTAGCGTTCGACCTGTCTTCCGTAAGTGTTTTATAGTAATGACTAATGACTATTTCAATGATGTAAAAAACACACAAAAAAGATGGGTTGCTTTTTGCATACTCCAATACGAGCCCTTAAAAAAGGTCCAGCCCGCGGATGTATTTCAAATTGGGTATATGCATGGTGGTTTGGAAGTGGGTAAATAAGAGTGTGTAAATAATAAAAACATATTATTATTATTGTTTTATTGACGAAAGTAAAAATATAATTAAAATTTAAAGGTAGTTATACAAAAATATTAATAATAAAATTGTTTAAGTCCCTTTTTGATATTTACATAAAATAAATTATAAAAATAAGTTACGAATAAATACAATAAGTTAAATAAATCAAGTGATCACACTAAAAAAGTTTTTTTTTTCTCACCGTTACAAATTTTTTTTAGGAACAAAGTTCAGTGCAAGATTTGTAGTAAAGTTTACAAAGCGCAAAACTCTTTACTGCAGAGATCAACTTTCGTTTAATTTTTGCCTCAAAATTGTAACGGAGAAAATGAATCCTCATAAGTTAGGAGAGCATAGAAAATCCCACCACCAGGGCCGCCACCTTCCCGAAAATTGGTCTACATTAATATTGCGTTTATTGTGAGTTGTTGGGATAATCCCAGTTGTATATTTTGAAATCTCTTCTCAAGTTATCGACGTCATTATGATGACAGTTTTAAACGTTAACTCAACAGAAAGATCAAACACTTGTACAACTTATTCAGAATTACGTATGCGCAAGTTCGTATAAATACTGAATACGTTTAAATTAAATTAAGTTTAAGCACCAGACTTGTCACATTATTGAACATTTCAAGCAATATGTTTCCCAGGATTAAGCCATTTCTTCATGTAGTAGCAGAATATTGTGCTCATGTAGAGCAGCACTAAAAGGGCGCATGTCACACCAAGAGCTAAGACAGAGGTTTTTGTTGGGCATGGCTCTATTACTGTCACTGTTTTATCTGAAATTAAAAAAATAATAATACAGAATAATCTTGAAAAAATGCATTAATATAAAAATTCAAAATGATAGCTTTAGGTAAAATAAACACAGAAATACACAGGACAATTTTTTTGGGGGAAACGCGGGTATACGCCTCATACTTACCCAGTTTTTTTTTTTAAATTAAAGGTGTTTTTTAAGTGATCGGGGATTTCCTATTATGTAACACGAATAAGAGGTTTTTAAAAATTAATAAAAAACACCGTATAACTACCTTTTTTTCTAGGAAAAAATTCTAGATATAGTAAAATTATATAAGATTTTAATGTAAAAATCCAATTTTAGAAAACGTACTGATTCAAAAAGAATTTAGCTTTGTACATTTAAAATGCAGTCAATAAATGTTATAAATTGGACAAGTATACCCTTGGAGAAAGGGGCGCCAAATATCTGAACGTGGGGCACGAAGAGACGAAAGGGAAAACTATTTATTAAAACAAATCCTAGTGTGAAACGGGGCGGATTAAAAAACGATTAGAGGACCTTTTTTTTAGTTATCAATGTGAAACGGGATTGATTTTTCAAAACAATTAGAGAACTTTTATTTCCTATCTAGTCGCGCATTAAAGGACTGAAAGAGGGGCGCAATAAAATTGATATGGGACGGGGGGGGGGGGGGGGGTTGCAAGTTTAAAAAGGTTAAGAAACACTGATCTAAGATAAATTAATGTGGATGAAAAATTTATGTAGAGCAGATAAACAATTGTTTATGATTAATAAGACACTATTTAATAAAATTGTTCTTCTAATTTAAGGATAGTAGGTATGTCGTGAAAATTTGCTAAATAGAAAGAATAATATCTGGCTAGCGTATTAAAAATTCATAAAAACTTTAAAAATAACTCACACTCACAACATAAATGTCGAGTGTAGAACAAAACGTAAAAAAATGTATTGTTCTTTAAGTAAATTCAATTCCACAAGTTTGAACTGAATACGTTTCAGAATTTTCAATTTTCCCCGTTACTGAGTGATATAAATATGTACTGCACTAACAGCAAACTTTTGTATTTAAACACAAAACATTCAATACATTCGCTATTCAAGATATAATAAAAGCGCATTATGATTTACCAAGATTACTTTTCGTATAGAAGTTTTGCGTATTTCATTCATGTTAATTATATAGCAACAAACTATTACTTTGGAAGGAAAAAAGTTTCATGTTATGAGCTTTTTACGTTGACATAATGTTTGTGTATTTGATTAAAAATCACATTTTTCTGAACCTTTTGGTAATAATGAATCTCTGTTTAATTATGTTTAGATACCGCGGGTTCTAAAGGTATTTTAATTTTCTAAACAGAAGCTGACATTCTTAATCTATAAACTTTCGCTTATGTTGATCAATGGTTTCGTTATAGGAATCGCTGTTTTGTTTTATTCCACTTTTCTCCACTTTTACTTCTTGAATTGTTTCTCAGCTTTGCTCTACTTTATCAGTTTTTTTTTTTTTAAATAGAAAGTCGGGAAAAATTTATAAGAAAATAAATTGAAGGGAAATAGATCAAAATAAGTTATGACATGAATCATTAAAACTAATCAAACATTTACAATTCCAGGTGAATGAATGTTGAATCTTTATTTTTGTTGCAAATATTAGGTGATTTAATGGGTTAGGATACCAACCTTTGTCGTATTCTGTGCTAGAGAGATCGTTCTTTAAATATTCTGGTTGTTTTTCATCTCCAAAATCTAGTACTAAAATTTCTTGACTAAGCGTCATATCTTCCTCTTTCTCTTCATCGATTGTGTTGTTATTCAGCGACCTCTTCTTCCTACCCCATGATTCAACAGACTCCCGTCCCCATTCGCATACAGCCTAAAAATAATTTTTTAAATTATTTAACCTCGTCGAAAATAATTTGTGTTTACTTACGGGTTCACAAGGGCCAAGACAATATTTCACATTGCACTGGAAGATGACGCCGTACGACTCGGTGAATCTGAATGCCTCGTAAATGGATTGTAATGCGTTACCGTCGGGAGTGAAACCAGGGAAGATGCTAGGATCAACAGGACATCCCTCGTCATCGATAATTTGGAATGTGCTTTTAGCATCCTTAGCCATGGCCACACAGCTTCTGGCAAATATGCCGTAAGGAGCTGGAAATATAACCGTCATTAAAGTTAACCTGAAGTAAGTTCTTGAGTTATTGCTTACTGTCTTCTGGAATTTCAATTCTGAAAGTAAGTTTATCTCCAATGCGCACGGTTTCAACTTCACGTAGACGACTGTCCAAGATACGAATTCTTGGTGGAGGAGCTTCAGGTGCAGATGTTATGCTGATCATCTCGGGATCTCTGCGATAAAAAATGAAATTAAAATGTGTAACTTATATTCTTTAACAGTTCATGTTTAACGGAGTAAAATAAATTTTTCAAGAAAATGTTATCGCTTCACGAGCTTATATTCCTAAATTTTTACTGGTTATTAGACTTGGATGTATCACTGGAATCCTCCTATCAAACAAGAATCTATGCAATGGATTTACAAAGGTTCGCCTCCCCTAAATAAAATCCAAAACACAGTATTCAGCAACAATTTTTTAGAGCGAGAAAGGGTTCTGCTTGTTGAATAGGAGGAAAACGACACTGCGATCAATGGAGAGGTCTATTTGAAGACGATTCAAAGTTTGAAAGAAGCGTTAAAATGCTCTGCTTTCATCGTGGCGGCAAAAGAATCTACTTCTGCATGATAATTGCAGAGTTCATAAAGCACGCAAAGTTTAGGATGTTATTCAAGAATTTGGAGTTACTGAGCGGAGTCTTCCACATTTTTTTCAGAAATCTAAAGAAAATCTCAGAAAATTAACCGCTAATGAGGAGCTAAAGATAACTGTTGATGCCTATTTTGCAGAGCTCCCGAAAGTTTTTTTTTAAGGGATGCGGCAACTCGAGAAACCTTGAATTAAGTGTATGTGTTGAAGGTAGGTTTTGTTTTTTTTTTGTGATTTCTTTCATAGCTGGGTAGTTTACATAAAAAACGCCTCGTAGTTTGACTTGTACTCGTACCTAACTATTTTGTTTTATAGAAAGTCATTTAAGCCAGTGCGGTTTTTGATATTGTCCCTTTTAATGAGAAACTGTTTGATTTAAAAAATATTGTATTAAAAACTGAATATTATGTTGGTTTCAAGTTAACCCACCTGGCACGTAGAACAATGTTAAGTTTATTTCCCGCCAACTCCGGATTAAAGTAGCAAAAAAAGTGCGTTACTTCTAACGCTTAGCAAAAAAGAGTACAGTAATCAGATAGACACTAATGCAATGAAAAATATTCAATTATACTTGATTATTCGATGGAGAACTTATACCGCGTGAACCGAATCTTAATTATTTTATATTACGGTGCAAGTTTACTCTCGCGATTGTTCATCGTACATACCTAATTGGCATCATTCCGAAGGTGATATTTTTCGAGGACATATCATATGTGCACTTTACTTTATAAATTTTATCTGCCTTTGTCATAACCACACTGTGATGTTGAAGAACAACGGTGTTGCTGTAGACGCCAGTCTGAAAATTAGAATTGCAGTTACGTACGCTGTTTACGTTTTATATTTAGCCGAGCAAATTAAAAGCTGTACTTACCACTGATTGTGTATTACAGTCTTGTCCCGTCATTGTTAAATCCAGTCTAAAGAGATCACTGTTGATAACATCAACATTACAAGTTTCTGAGCGTCCCAGAGCGTATATTCTTCCATTAAAAGGTTTATTAGTTCGAACCTGAACTGCAATCCTTGTGTCTTTACAGTTGACGGAAACTACAATAAAAAAGGTTAGCAAAAAAACGTACAAGCGTCTCATACAGTTTTCATTACCATCGTAGCAAGTGCCTGTTTTATCACAATTTACGTCACTTCTTGTTAAATTATTAAGAGTACTGTCTTCTGTCGTTTCGAATACAACTGGAAGAGTGTTATCTGATGGTGCACCTGATGGAGAAACTGCTTCTGCAAGAAAAAATATAAAACTCATGGTGATGATCATACAAGGAATATCAAAATGCTATGTTCAGAAAAAGACAAAATGATTATTAAATAATATTGTAAAAAATTAACAACCTTAATTAAAAATCGTTCAGTTTTATTTATATCAAAATAGAAAAATAAATAAAATTGCAACTGATGAAGGACGGAGGTTTGGAAACTGGTCAAGCATTTTGACAAGACATGCTTGGAAAAAAGAGATAAGCGATTTTTAATTAGGTTTATTTTTATCGATAAATTATTCACTTAAATAATCAGATTAAACAAGTTTAGGATCAGCTATTCGATACATATTAAGATATTCAAACGCAATATGTATAAAAATTAATTTAAAAAAATAACCATTAGTATTTAATGGTAATTTGTCACATGATTTACTCCTTAACAACATTCCTGTAACATGTACAGGAAAGTTGATGCACTTATGTGTTTCACTAAAGACTGGTGGTAAGAATTAGTAATTATTTAGTCAAAGGAATAATTTCATTATAAAAAAACATTTTTTACAGCATTTGTAATAAAAATACAGCAAGCGTAGAAATATACATTTTTGCTTGGAGCTAGTGAAATGTACAGTTTAAGGTAAAAATGGTACACTGTTTACCTTTGCCTCGACTTATATGAGCTTTAGGTAAATGTAAACAGCCATTAAGCGGTAATTGTAAATAGAAACTAAACGTTTAAAAGCTTTGATGTTTAGTAAAAAAATTATTATAATTCTTTTCCTTTTGGCAGATTAAATATGTATATATAAATATAAACTTTTGCTAAAACGGTTATTTAATGTATACAGCTGCATAAAATGGCATAGAAATATATTAAAAATATTGATGTACACTTAGCAGGCGTACTTAAACGTTTTTTAAGTGACAGTAGTAAGGTTTAAAGCAGGGCTGTGGAGTCGGAGTCGGCGTTTAGGAGAAAGTACTGATCTCTAAAATAACTTTTGCAATAAAAATCACATAAACTGGAACAAATGTAATGTAAATGTTATAATGTTAATAATTATTTATGCCTTACATGATTTGATTGTTTACATCCTACAAGATTTTATGATTTTGTTTGTCACTTTATCAGTTAGTGAAAATTATAAACAATTACTCCTTTTCAATGCGATGTTTGTAAATGGTTCCCAAAGTACTTTTTAATTTGTTTTTGTGTAAATTATGACTTAAATATTAAGTTAATATTTCTTTGGCAGATTTTTGTGGTTGGTATTTTTTGCACTTAATAATATTTGAAATGAGAAGAAATCGTTTAAAATTATCTCAGATAACTCTTAAACGCTGAACTAATAAAGGCGTAGTGTATATTCATGTTTTACTTACTGTCGCAAGAATTTTCAGAGTACGATCCAATGCGTTCTCCATCATCAAGAAGAGGCCGTTCAGCGTTTAGGTAAGTGCTTGGTCCATCGGGAAGTGTTTTATGATCTAAATGGAAAAGTTGGCAGTTGTATTGTGAGCCTTGGGGTGGACCTCTATACAAAAACGATCGACAGAGGAATTCATTTTCTATTTCACACGCCAAGCGACACGCTGCTTCGCTAGTTACTTGTAATTCTTTGTCCACGTAGTAATGCAATCCGGCATATTGCGCCACTTTATCATCGGCGACGCCTATTCTCGGACTCTGAAATATGCGATTCCCTTTGCACGCTTGATTGGCTTTGAGGCATAAATTTTCGAAGTAGTCGACTCCTTGAGCGTCCACAAATTGAACAAATTGGCCGGTTGAACGACGATCGGAATCGCTAAGTTGACATTGCAGCGTGACATAATTGTATTCCACGGAGCGGCAGGTAAAGCGATGCTGAAATAAAAGGGATATGATTGTAAAAATCTGTTATAGGTACCTACTATAATTTTTTTTTTATTGCAACGAAAACTGCAGCCTTAATTTACTTAATTTACTTAATAATATGTGAGACGTACAATATACGTCGTAGTTTTATTAAAACATTTCTTTTGTTATTAGTTATAAAGAATTAAAAAATCTACTGTGGGAGTATCGTAACTAATATGTTTTTTTTTTAAAAAGAAATTTTCCACATATAATGAGATAAGTGGTTTGGGTATTTTATTTTAATTTTATGGCGAATACGTTCTGTACTGATTAGCAATCAAGCATGACGGTAAACTGTTTTTGCTTTCGTCTTTAGTTAATTCAGAATAAACTTAGTCCTGAAGGACTAATAAACTCTAATGAATTTTTTAATGCATGTCTTGTTAATCACGCTTTGCTGCATTTCTGCATACATTAAGTCATACCTCATTTAAGCAGGCCGCAAGACAAGCTTCTTTAGTGGAAGTGTAAATAAGAGCGTTATCAAGGCCTCTTATCATCTTGTTAGGAACTCTTTCAAACGCCCAAGGTCGAAGACACACGTTTTCCGATCGTATTTGCATTTTCGTCATGTAGTACATGTTCACAGATCGTTGTGGCGTTGCGGTAGGGTTATTGGCCGACGTGTCGTTCTGCAGTTGACATAACGTTTCTTGTTTTGGCGTCAAAGGATTTAAGACGAAACTAAAAGCTGCCGCTTGACAGTCGGGTTCTTCACGACACCATCCTTGACATTCGAATAAGGAGAGATTTTTTACTGTATAATATGTATTTCCTCTATAGTCGAAGTCGGTTAGTTTTTCAAATGCTATCCTTCCTGCAATTACATAATAATTATATATTTAACATGGCAGAACATTTGGTGTTGCAGAAAATATAGCTACGTTTGAAGATAATATTCTTTACAAATAAAAATAGGTTGTGATAAGTATGAAACAGAATGTAAAACTATTTTAAAGAGCGCTGGGCATAGGTATAAGATTGGGATAACGCGTTAGAGAGCTAAAACAAGAAATTTTTTTCACAAAACTTGGCTTTAATCAAGAATCGGAAACAGAAATTTTGACGTCGTTAAAATTAGGCACCCGTTTTTTTTTTGGCCAGGAGCTTAATTCGATCATATTGCGAAATGAAAATAAACGAATGGAAAATAAAAAACAACGTTTTTTGTAAAATATGCTGAAGAGGAAATATGTAAAATATATTTTTCGACAAAAAAGAATACTTTTTAAATTGACTTTCTCAAGTACTGGAGACTTTAAGTCTGTTTTAGACTACACTAATTTGTAACTATTTTTTCGTTCAAGAAAATCGTATACGATTTTTGTACAAAAATTTCGTTCAAGAATTTAGCATGGAAAATATGAACCTCTTACACTGTACTATTTTTTGGTACGAAAATGTTCAATTTGATCACAACAGAAAGCGAATCATTTTCAAATTTAACGTATATTTAACGCTTGTTCCATTCTACATATTTATTCCTACAAAATAAATTGTGAGGGATTATAACGGTAATAAGTAGTATTTAACATCGTTTGATTGTTTCACTTAACCTAACCCACAAATGACATGCGGTCAGATACAGTTGCAGTAGAATACGCATGCGCCCATGCCACAAAACACGCCCATGTAAAATAGGACAGGTTCTAATTTCATACGAATTTTTCGTTCAAGATTTGTAATTTCTGATTGACACCGTACTAGAAAATCGTATACGATTTTCTTAAACGAAAAAATAGTGTAGTCTAAAACAGACTTTAGATTGAAGCCCAAATAGCAAATGATGCGTCCAGTTTTAAATTTAAATACCTGTAAACTATAAATAAATGTTGTCACTTTTTCGCAACCAATTATATTGGATACAAATCAATAATAAATAATCTACGATAGTTTTTAAGGATGAATGTACTATATTGGGAAAAGTTTTTCTTTAGGTAATATTGTTTTTCGTACACAAGAAGTAGTGATTATATTTGGGTGTAGTTTCTCATTTGAGTCGGTAAATATCAAATACCAATGAGTACGTAAATTTCCAAATTAGTTGCAACGTGTTGTTGAGTAATTTAGATAATTTAAAATATTGCTTACCTAAACTTCCATAGATATTTGCTAGGACTAGAACTGTTAATAATATCAATCGTTGGTGCTTCATTTTTGATCTGAAAAGAAAAAACATTGTTAGACAGATATTTGCGAAAAACATTTAGATATTTGTTTTCAAAAGCAAGTGCATTACAAAACAGTTGATAATAACTGTTTTGCAATTATTTATAATCACACACATACACACTCACATTGCAGCAAGTGGCGAATTTTCCTATAGGCTAAGTAGGCTATAGCCTAGGGCGGCAAATTTAAGTTAAATATTTTTTTTTGTAATTAAAACAAATTATTTGATATTAAGAAATACTGCCCCGAACGATTATTTTTTACGGGCGGCACTTTTGGTGTACTACTGTTCAACAAAAACAATTTTTGTTCCTATAGGTATACGGTCAACGTTTGTGGTCAACTGCTGACGAGTATTGAGAGGGGCGGCAAACTCAGGGATTGCCCCGGGCGGCCCAAATTATCAATTTATAAAAAAAAAATTATTTTAAAGAAATTTGTTGCATAGCCTAAAACTAATTTTAAGATGAAATATTTTTTTTGTAAAAATTTATGACACTAGATGTATTATTTTTGAAATCTAAACAATTTTTTTTGTAAAATTTATTTGAAACTCTTAAAATAAGGGCACTCTACTCTTACGAATATTTCTAAAATCGCTAAAATCTAGTGAATTTTTATTAAACTATTAATCTTAAAATTATTTTATAAAGAATAAAATTTTCTGATATATGGATAATAAAAAGCTTTTTCATTATGTTGCCGACTTTTTGAATGTTAAAATTACCTATTTCAAAAATTAAAATTGTAATTTTAACGTTGAATATTGTCATATTTGGCCTTATTTTTGAATTGCAAAAAACTTTTTCGTATGAACTTTATTTGTAGGGCTGCAAAAAGCTCTTAGCCCACAAGCGACAAAATCATAAATCCGCCACTGTGTGCAATAATGACAAATAAATTTTAATTCTGGTTAACATTGAAGAGAAATTAAATCAATAATATTTTAAGTGTTAATATAAGACACCTCTATTAACTTAAGATAAGCCACGATGTAAAATTGTGTACAGTGAAGAAAAATATTGATTTATTAAAATGAAAATCAATTAAGGTACTTCCTATGTTAAATTGCTGTGAGCACGACGGTCGGTCGCTTTGAATTATTGTATAATACATTAGATATAATGATTGATTGCATAGGAATTTCTATGAGAAGTGAATGCGGCTCTACATTTATTTTAATAAAGTCTTTTCAAAGCATTTTCAAACGTGCGAATTATTGTTCATTTGAACATCATATATGCACGTCCTCTTCGGTATCCGTTGGCGATTAGTATAATTTGAAAATAGTTAGGAGCTCATTGTGACCATCTCAAGTGTGCATTTGATAGCCATTAAATAGAACTTGCTGTGTAATATTCATTCAAGTGTAAAATTTGCATAATGTGGCGATGCCAGTCATTTTATATGCGCAGTTATTCTACTTCCGCAACCTCCAAGTCGTTGAACGATAAGTTAAGCTTTTAGGAAAAATAACTCAAGAGAACCTTGCGTGGAGAATTGCGTGTTTACAACATTTGTACGCATTAGATTACAATTATTACGCTATATGTATAATATACATAGCTTTATGCTTCGTCGGATAAAAGGCATTTTAAATTTAAATAGTCGTGCAAACTTTCGCTCGAGGAAATGCGAATCGGATTGGTTGAGATTTATAAATTCTTTAGGGTGTGATATTGTATTAATTAAACTTTCAGTACGGGGAGGCTAATGTGATGTTTTAAAACTGTAACTCAAAAGCTTTAAAAGCAGGGAAAATAATCCATTGTAAGATACATCGACTTTAAACTTATTTTAAGAATAAACACCATCAGCTTTTTAATTTTTTCAAATAAGTTTAGAATGTTTATTTCCACAAAGTAGATAAATGTAATTTCTTCTTCTTTTTCCTCTTCTTTTTCTTTACTTCATGAGCTAGTTCTAAATAGCATGTGCTGTATTTATAGATTTCTTGGTCTGTCTATAGATCGTCTACATCTTAGCTTATCATTTAAAATTTGTTCTGGTAGTCGGGATTGTGCACTTTTATAATGTTCTTGCCGATACGTGTTGAAATTGTGTCATGTAGGCTATAAATGATCAGCTCGTTTCTTATGTCCTGGTTTCTTCTTCGTCTTGTTCTTTTTCTTAATCGGGTCCTCTTGAACCTTTCGGTGTCGATTAATGTTTTCCTAATTGTTGATTATGTTTCTTTATCCCTGCCTATCAATGGATAGCTGTGGCACATCTATCCATCTGACTCTGTTTTTTCTAGTCTGTCCCATTTCATTTTCCCATTGGGTTCTTGGTCTTCTCCTGCTTTGTTTTCCTTCAAACTTTGTTTTCTATCCCATTTTTGCGTACCATTTTTCTGGCATGTGTAGTAGATGTACCAGTCATCTTAATTAGTTTATGTTCAACTTTTTTTTTGTCTTCCACTCCTAACCTTTTTTTTTTGATTTTATCAATGATTAGTCTACAATGTAGACTCTACATCCTTCTATTCTTCTCAAAAATCTTATCTCCTGCGTCTGTCTCCTTTGTTTTTGCTTTCTTGTCAGTGTTAAATACTCGCGCATTATTTTCTTCTGAGATCTCCTTCCTACCTACCAAGCATTTATTGGTTGCGTGATAAAATTTCATCGTTGCAGCTATTATGTTATTCAGCTGTTCTTCCAATTTACCGTTCTCTGCCATCATCGTTCCTAAATATTTAAAATTTGATAATATGCTTAATCTTTTCTGGTTCTAGCCTGATTGAAACCGTAATATATTCTTCGTTATAACCATAGCTTCTGTCTTTTTTATATTGTTGTTTATATTGTATTTCTTAATGTATTTATTCATGATCTCAGATTATAGTTTCTGATTCCGTCTAATCTGGTACATCCCTTTACTTGTCTCAAGAACTTTATTTCCAAAAAAGGTTATGTTCTGATATGTCTTTCAAGATATATTCTCACTCTAGGATCAACTAATTCTTTTCGCCTTCTCGTTAAGTGGTCAATATTTACATATATTAATAAAATATGTGTGTTAACACAAACTCTTCTAACGCCCTCATATGTGAACACCTTTCATTATACTCTAAAACTGCCTTTTATTGCCATTTTTGTTTCAGTGCATAGGATTTTTATTGTGGTTATGGTTAATGATTTGTTCATATATGTTGTATACAGTACAGACAAGTAATTTTAATTAAACCAGTTTATATTATGTAAAGAGAAAATTAAAAATTTATTTATTATATTATCCATTTTCCATCATTATGCTTTACGGATAAAATCAAATTCCAAGCTTTTGATTTAAAGAATTTTTCTTCAACTATTTTGACATGGTTTATAAAATTTACGACCAAAGGATAAATTTTTAATGATCTGTATAGATTATAATCACTTGAAGTAACATCTGGGCAGTGTAGTGGATGTGGCAAGAGTTTCGACCAATATAATTAATCTTTTTTTAAGTAACTAATGCAGTATGTGGTTTTGCGTTATCTTGTTATAACAGTTTATTTATTCTAAGACTTATTGTAGCCAGTTTCATCGTAGAAACCAATTTTATTCTATAAGCAAGGCAAACAAAATTTTAAATAAATCTGACAAAAAGGAGTAAATAATGATTTGGATTAACAGAATAGTTGAATAATTAATGTTTAATGATTTTGTGAAAATTGACATAACTTATCCACTTTATACTTATATTTAATTTTCAGTTTGTTACTTTTAATGAAAGGCATTTTAAAAAAAGCGGTTATCAAATTAATTTCAACAAAGTGTGTTGGATTATCTTGTTTTTTTTTATAGCAGCAGATAGATGGACGACTTAAGCCTTAAGCGACTTAGAGACTTTAGAGCTGATTTTTACAGTTATGGCAGCTTTTTGTTTATTAACAAGCCAAGTATTGTTTTGCTGTAGAAAATGCGGTAGTAAAACATTATGTATTTTTTTCGGTAGCAATTCATTTTGCTGTTTACATAATTACATTTGAAGTTTGTGAATGGTTGTTAAACCTAATAAAATGGTTTCGCTTGAAGTACAGCATTCTAAAGGAAATTGTATTTTTTATTTATATGTAGCTTTGTAGCAAGTACCTAAACCTGTCGTATTTTTACAGATCAGTAACAAGATAGCAGAGCATTAATAGACTGAGTGATGCACCATCACGAACACATGTTGCAGAAGATACTACGCTTGTTCTGTCTTATTATGCTCAAAGTTGTACTAAAAAAAGCTTCTAGCGTTCTTAATATTGCAGTCGTGTAGCAGAGGAACTAAAAATACAACAATCGTAAAGCATTGTAGATAATTTTACTAAAAAAATTGACTTGGAAACATGTTTAAGAGTCACGAAAATGTTACAAAGCTCTAATCGATTGAATTTTTTGTGGACGAATACATTTATTGACTTGTTTAATTGCAAAACGATTAAAATAATATTAAAATGTCCGTTGGTGTTTAGATGACAGTTTGGTATTTTTGTTTAGTAATTTATTTTTGTAAGTTTAAATAAGGTAATCAAGATTAAAATTGCGTTATGCGATTAGAATAATTGAGTTTAGATAATTAATTATACCTCAAATAAAACGAGACCGACGGTTACATTATTATAGCGGATAGTTCAAAGCTGAATAAAACTGCTTAATCATATATTTGCACAGCACTAGAGTAGATAAATTGATTCAATAACGTCCAGGTTATATGTATATGAAATTAATTGTCACTTGCATTAAAAATTACCTAAATAAAGTATGATGTGTAATGATGATGACTGTTATTAACTAAAAATCTTCATACGTATTAAGAGCAGGGCTAGAAACCGAAAAAAATTTTGGTTAACGGTTAACCAAATTCAAGAACTTTATTTTTATAACGGTTTTTGTTGAAAAACCGGTTTTTTCCGTAAAAAACCGGTTTTGAAAATACCGGTTAATTTAACCGGTTTTTAACATTATTCAGATTTGGAATGCAAAGTATAAAAAGATATTATCTATTTATAATTTTATAATATATGTACAATCAAGCATTCAGTAATTACTTTTGGTAAACTAATCACATTTAATACAGATTTTGTATTTTTTCAAAATATTTTTTATTAAAAAGAGATGTTTAAAAAACCGGTTTTTTATTATTTTGGTTAAAGGTTACCGTTTTTTTTGCCTTTAAAAATAACGGTTTCGGTTTCGGTTAAAAATCACAATTTTGGACAAAAAATAAAGGTTAACCGGTTTTTTAAACCGGTTTAAAAAACCGGTTTCATGCCCTGATTAAGAGTATTTCACGTTTAATCTGAATCGCTCAAGTTTTATTCATAAACATACTTATATTTTGTTCGGGTTTATAGAATGTTAAATAAAATATGCTGGAGCGGATATAACATAATAGCCGGACATCCGTCGCAACCCTACTTACGAATAATTTTTTTATGCATGAAATCGAACAAGAAGTACCATTCAGTTAAAATAACGCAAAACTGTAAAAATCCTATTCGAAGAAAAATACTTAAAGGACTAGGTGTATCGACAGAAAAAGTAACGTACAAAGGAATAGAAGAGAAAACAAAACAGTGTAGGGTCTAGCTACAAAAGATGCTACAAAATGACAAAGATAAAAGGTTTTTATGTAGTTGGTTCTCATAAATTAAATGAAATGTAAAAAAAATAAAACAAACCAGAAATATAAGAAATTATATAGAACACAATCGAAGTTAATAGAAAGTGAAAGAAGCAAATTTGTGAATAGAAATTGTAAATCAAATCAGGAAGGTCTATTCATATAACAAAAGCTAGTGCACGGAAACGATGTAACAAATAAGACTTAACAAGGGCAAAATTTTAAAATTAAATATTTTGATAAAGGATAAACTCGCAGAGGAAATATAAAGATAATGCTTTCAAAATATGTTACTCTTAAGTAACACATTTTTGAACATTTATTCATCGTAACTGTAGTTCTGTTCAACATATATTTAATTTAATTTTATTGTAACATAAAATTTGCTTAATTTAACATTAAAGGCATATTCAATAGTTCCTCTAAGTTAATAAATAAAATTAACTATGTATTAATGCGAGTTTCAATTTAGTTCCGGTAGCGAAGACTTGTGGTCTGAGTTGATGCAAAAGTTGAGTGAAGCCACGTAATTAGTTTCGAACATCAACATACCGCTGTTGCAGTAAATAATTAATAAGCACAAAACATGTTGCGATGCGCTTAAAGTGTGGCAAATTTAAAAGTGTTTAAAGCGTCGCTAGCAATTTTGGTGAGCTTTTTTTCTTTTTAAAATCGCTAAAATCCATATTTCATTAACCGTTAGGTTAATAAAAACCTCATTTTGGATTATGTCACACTAAATTTGATGAGGAAATTGTCATTCACGTTCATGGTCAGGAGTGAGTTGTTAAAACGGTACCTGTCTCGACGAAACTGTAAACTTAAGTAGGGCGTCAATAATCGAACACATGCTATTAAACACACTACGAAGTAACAAGATCGGTTGTTATAAAAAACATGTAAAATTTGTCTATATATGGCGTAGTCAAAATAAAATTAAGAGATCTATTTATCTCATTCGCGAATCAAATAAAAACTAGCAAACATTTTAGGAATGTTTTAAAAGGGGAGAATGAAAGGCCAAAAACGAATTGAAATTCAAAACTTACTTTAAGTTCAATGTTTTCTTAGTAGTTGTTTTAAATAAGTTAAAAAAAATTATCTCGCGTTTTTGCCTATCAATAATTATTTTTAATACTTTTGTCAATTTTTTCGACAAAAATGCAAAAAGCTACGTTGTCAAAGCAGTTTAAGATCAGAAATGATGTCATTGTTTCAATTACAAGATGAACAGTTGTTGGGCAATGTCTATAAATGTAATAACACTTTTGTGATAAATTTTGAATTATTAAAGTTAATAGTTTTAACTGTAATATGAATAAGATTCGTTATAAATCACTTATATTATTATTTATAAAGAACCTTTTTGCAGAAAATTTAAAGAGACTCGCTACTCCTTTCACTTTTTCACAAGTTTTTTAATAATTAAGAAAGCTACAGATGAAGAGACGTTTATTATTTAGTTTGACAGTCACGAGGAGACACTTACGTTCATCATCTAGAATAGTGATTTAAAAAAAAAAGTTGTATGTACTGTATAACTTAAAGCTGGTCCTTACTTCATTAACAGATTCAACAACATAATTTTAAGCTCCCGAAAAAAATGGTGTATTACTGAAGAAAAAGTTTTAAGTTACAGACAAAAAAATATGTAATTATTGAGCCATTAAATTAGTTGAAAAAGTCATAAAATACCCAATCACTATATTTAAATGAATATTTTTTTACGTACACTGTTTGTGTATTCAGTTTTTTTTTGTATAGAAAATACAGTAAACCCTCGATTTGCGCGGTTAATTCGTTCCATAAAAACAGCGCGCAAATGAAAACCGGGAAATGGAGCCTAGTAAAGCATGTTTTAAATAGGGACCCATCCCATATTCTTAAACATGTTACTCGTACTTGACTGGATTATTATTATTTTTTTTTTGTATATACGTCCATACAAAAGGTAACTGCAAACAAAAAACACTTTTTGATGTAATTATCATTCATTTACCTCCGTTACTTCAGCAATAAAAATTGGCAATATTTAAAAGTGATACGAATTTATAGCCGCTAAATGCCCATTATATAGGAAAATATTTGTCGCCCCGAAGGCAGAAGGTCAAATGTCAAATTTTAAGGGAAGATTGTGCCACCTATAAATTTACAATTGTAGCTTATATAATCAGTAGAAGATCCCCTATCTCAAAATCGTTTAGGCAGCAGTTATTCGGCGGCGGTGTATATTCAAAAATTCTGTCATAAATCTATTGCTAGGCCGATAGGAACACCGTGCCACCTTTAATAAATAGAAGTAGATAACTAAAAAAAAATTAAAATTTTTCAACTGCGCTAAAGTGAATCCACATAAATGGAGACCGCGTAAATGGAGGGATTACCGTATAAAGAATTAAATTTTTGGTTTTTATGAATGAAAGCAATAAAATATATAAGAGTCAGATACTGCAAGTAATGGAATAAAGTTAAATAAAAAACATAGGCTGATTACAATGTTAATATCCAATATATGTATACGCTAAGATTAACATTTTGAGATCAGAAGTCATGTAATGCAAAAACGTGTACCAAATATAAATCCACTTTTCAACTGATAAATTACATACATGGGTATACATTCAAATTAATGTATTTCAGATTTAAATATAACCGGTGTTATATTTTAGGACAATTTGTGTGGTTTGTGTATTTTGCGTATGTCCTTTGTGTGTTTTGTGAATCTAGCCAGCACGAATAGGAATATGCACCTTTTCACATTAAGACAATCGAGCAAAACTCCATAAAGTAAGTGTGTTTTTTTAAAAATAATAGCATTCTGCAGATGAATTTAAAATTTGAATGATTTTTATAAACTGCTTTTAACAATATAGTGCAATAGCTATGCAACGGTTTTGTTTTGTTTTCAGTGCCTTTTTTAACCTCATGCAATATTTTTTTACATGTAGAACAAAAATATGACACTTTATGTTACTATAACTAACTGTATATTGCACTGAAACTTTTGTTTCATCGTTTTCTCAAGAGATTAATAGCGGTCTTCTTCCATAAAATTTAAATAATTCGTAAATCAATGATTATGTCACGATGCAGTATAAATGTCAACAAATCGTGTATTTTTTAAAGTTCAAAGTTTTTCATAGCTTGAACTATCTGTGAAATATTGTTTTTGACTCGTGAATACTATGTTAATAAGACTCGAAAAGAGGTACCGTACTTGAGGGACAAATGTGAGTGCAGTGTTTATAAAAAATATAAAAATAACAGAAAGCATTACCAAAAAAACAGTGACACAATTCAAAAAGTCATTTTTCTACATAGTCATGAAAACCTTAAGTGATATTGTTGACAGGGGGTGGGCGATATCCAAATTTCGATATCGAACATCAATATCGAAATTATATCGATATCAAACATCGATATCGAAATTATATCGATATCGAACATCGATATCGAAATTATATCGATATCGAAAATCGATATCGAAATTATATCGATATATCGATATATCGGAATATCGATATACTTATCGGAATATCGATATATCGAAACCTCGATATAAAAGCGGCGCGAAGCTAAAGAAGTCGGTAAAAAAGTGAAAAAAGAGAATGGTGCCAAAAAAAAAAAAAAAAAACGCTTCTCGCCCTCAAAATATCGATATCGATATGTCGATATATCGATATATTGATATATCGATATCCGATATTTCGATATATCGATATCAAAATTATATCGATATTTATCGATATATCGCCCACCCCTATTGTTGACAGCTACTTAATGCCCATTTAAGGAACAATATAACATTAAACCGTAATATAAAAATTCTTATTGCAAAAGTAATTTAATTATTGTTAGGTTTTTCTCATACCTGAAAATTTGTATATTTTGAGTTGTAGCAGTGGCTTTCTAAGGATGCAAAAAGCATATTCGTGGTCTTTGAATAAAAACTTTAAACACATTTTTTGGAAAGCCAAAATACTTTTATATTTATATCTGCCGGATGTACTTATGAGAGTTTAAAATTCCATAAAAATGATTATTTTTATTAATTAACATATAAAATAACGTGTAGGATAAGTTTATTTATTTATTGGTTGTATTAAGCAGAGCACTAAACCTTTTTATTGCATTATCAAACTGTTTTATGTTGATCACTGTTTCATAAGAGTGCCCATAAAACTTTTATTAATCGTTAATGCACATCAAACCGTTCTTTAACTGTTTCTATTATAATGAAAAATAATATATGACCTATGCAACTGCAAATATGCAGCAAGAAATAGTCTTGATATGAAATTAATAATATGGTGGACGTAACTAGATAACCATTAGTGTTAGAAAATGTTTGACTTGGGTGAGATTTTATAATTTGTTATGGTAATAATATTTGTTTTTAATGGGCGTAGTTTTGTTATTTTAATATTTTTACCGTTGGAAGTTAAAACGATACAATGACATTAACCGCAAAATACTGAAGTTGAAACCAGTACGAAGATATTATTTTGTTTAAGATTGTAAACGAAATAATTTTTTTTTTAACGGTTTTAACAGTTATTTAAGCACATTGGATAACTATTCATTGTTTTAATGAGATTTAACTTGAATAAGTTTAACTGAAAAAACTTTCTTTTTTTAATAAAGAGTCTCTTGTCGAAATAATTGCAACTTATGAAGAGACGCGAGTCTTGAAAGTTGAAACTGGTGTTATATTTCAGCAAGAGATCGTTCGAAAAAAAAAACTTATGATTAATATTCTAAAAATTTGGTATTTAAAAATTATTTTTGTTTGAATATTTGAGAAATAGTGCACAATATACAAATTTTCAGTTCAGGTGTTTACAGGGCGCATAAAAACAAACTTTTTTGGTAATTTATCCATATACTATTTTTGATGATTACCCAGATTCCCCCCCGATGAAACGGTGTAGGTACATATTGCAATGATTTGCAAAATTTTCAGGATAATTATTAAAGGTCTAACCCAATTCCTAGTGGCACCACTTTAATTTAGGATTAAAACAAAACTCCTTAGTTGGATGTAATTAAATAAATGTAAGTTCCGAAAAAATAATCGCTTGTCAAGCCTAGCCTTTCTAAAACAAAGCGCTTTTTTTCAATAGGTTTTCCATAGTTGAGCAAACTAAAACAAAAGACGCGTGGGATTAGATTCACATAACATCCGTTTATGTTGTAAAAGGTTTATAGCATAACTTATTACCATCCACCATACAATTAGTTTTAGTGTCGATGCTAAGGTTTATGTCCATATGATGGAAACAGATACACCTCTAAAGAGGCTAAAGATTTCTAACAAGCCATAATACAACACACTAGCACAGGAGAGGCAAAGGTCAAAATGACTGCACGTCTATAATGATGCTAAGGGCAATGGACTTACGAAGACGCATCACAAAGAATATCCAGTGACCATAACTTGCATTACATACCCATTCCATTAAAAACTATTATATACTGTGAACATAAATATTCAAAGGAATAAAAATGCATGTACCTACCGCAGTGTGCAACCAATGAATAAATATCTCTATTTAATTATTGAAGTTAAGGTTTTCCATCATCGCAGCACAATCCTTTTTTACTGCTATTGTATACAAAGCATAACGGTTGCAATATATTGCCAGCAACTTTGTATTTCATAACAATTATTTGTTAAAATTGCCGCCAACAAAAATCTGCTTATACAATTTTTGTCCGGTAAATGTAATAGGGTGTCTCAAAGATCATCACCATCTTGCATTTCATTATAAAGTGAACAAATCGAGACACAACGCGATAAAAATGTATTTTAAAAACGTCTTTTCCCATGTTTTTATGGTTTTTATCAGAATTATACAGTAGATGTTTTTATATTTTTGGTAATGTAAATATTTCAATACTTTTGGCAATAAATATTTAAAAAAATGTAAGACATCAGTAGGCGTAGAGCAGTGTTTCTTAGCTTTTTTGAACTTGCGGCTCTCTTTTCCATCGTGTCCGGAACATTCTTCGCCCACAATTCTTCTTCCACAGTTTTTCGCCCACAATTCTTCGTCCACAATTCTTCGCCTCCACAATTCTTCGCTTACAATTTTTCGCCTACATAATTCTTCGCCGCCACAATTCTTCGCCTACACAATTCTTCGCCTCCACAATTCTTCGCCTACAATTCTTCGCCTACATAATTCTTCTCCTCCACAATTCTTCGCCTACACAATTCTTCGCCGCCACAATGTTTCGCCGCATACAAGCATATCACAAATTTTGTTTGTAAATGTGATTGTTTTTATTTATAACGTAATTTTTATAGATTAGAATGGTCAGGTCAAGTTAATATAAATTTTATTCATACTATAATAACATCAACAAGATTGAAAATCACAGCATACGCTATTTATGTAGCAATTTTTAAACATAATATTAAAAGAAGAAGTATTAATATACAAGAAACAACTTTGGGCTAAAGTAAAATAATCTGTAAAAATTACGTTATAAATAAAAACAATCACATTTACAAACAAAATTTGTGATATGCTTGTATGCGGCGAAAAATTGTGGCGGCGAAGAATTGTGGTGGCGAAGAATTGTGTAGGCGAAGAAATGTGGGCGAAGAATTGTGGAGGCGAAGAATTGTGGGCGAAGAACTGTGGGCGAAGAATTGTGGGCGAAGAACTGCGGACGAAGAATTGTGGGCGAAAAACTGTGGGAGAACAATAATTGTGGGCGAAGAATGTTCCTAGACCCAAAAAAAGAGAGAGATAGGGAAAATAAAAATACATGTAAACCATATTTTTAAATAAATAAAGTTGGGGTTTTGCGGGGCCCTTCAGAAGTCGGGGCCCAGGGCGCGCGCCCGGTACGCCCGCCGTTAAAATCCGCCTATGTCAGTATTTATTGCACACCCCTTCCAATCCTTTTATGCAGTGGCGACTAGAAGAAAAAAATCCTCGAATTGTTTTGAAACCCGCCTCATGTTGACTTGTTGTAATAAATAGTTTTCCCTTTCATTTCCTCGCGACTCCCTTAAGATATTATGTGCCCACTCCCCCCTATGGAAAACAAGTTTTGTTTTTAAATTACATTCTTTAGTTTCAAAAACTTTATAAATATAGATATGTATTTTTAATCATAGCTTATTAGACCATAAAAAAATTACTTAACAAATACATTTGTAACTTAACAAATAGTATTTTTATTGAGCAAAATAGTATTTTTATCAAACAAAAGAAAATTAATTTGAAACTGTTACTGACCAAAATAGTTTTTTTAATTTAGTACAATTCTTTCACTTTTTCTTAAACGTTCTAAAAGAAAAGCATGACTTTTCAAATAACACTTAATTATTATTTATCTCATATATAAATTTATTTCTTTTATCCTTCTTTCCAAGATTATAAGCTCGTGACTTGAGCAACAGCCAAGAAAGAAAAACGAAAATGAAGATAATTGTGCAAGCGTAATTTACAGTATACCTACATCAAATTAAACCGTATAATTTGATTAAGTCACGTGAAATAGTTTCTTGCTAAAATAACCACACATCACATTATAATATAATATTAAACTATTAAACTTGGCACCACTGAGAAGTAAACCACTGGTAATAAGACTTTTGTTGGTTCACTGTGCTACTTCTTGGGCTGGCACTTCTCATTTAGTTTGCAAATTGCGGTTAACAGTGCCAAGAAGCACGGAAGAAATGTTTATTACATTATTATTAGTATATATCTACAGTTATGTAATTAAAACTGCTTATATTAAAATGACAAGAAATCGTGAGTTCTACTAACTACACCTTTTATGCTGCTAATGAAATAATGAATATAATAATAAAGTATTTTAACGGGTCTTACGACAGATTTCACAGATATCTAGTTTTAGCTGTAAGAACTAGATAAAAATCTATTTTTTTTTTAAATCTCTGTGACGGTAATTTTTCATTCTTATTTCTGTATGGTTCACAAGATTGTTTTAGTTTAGTATATATTCACACGTGTAACAGCAAAATAATTCCGTTGGCACACGTATATTACACCAATGAAATAGTAGATAATTCCACTATACTACTCAAAAAATTGTTTATGACACAAATATATTTCATGGATGATTTTACAATTAGGTAAATGGTAAATTATTACATAGTTGCTTCTAAATTAACCCAATTTCCAAGAAATTTGAGTACTAATCTTGTCATTATGCCGCTGTATTTCTACAAAAGTATCAACTGATGAAGAGTCGAAAGTATTAAAATTGATACAGCACTTCAAAATAAGATCCTTCGAAAAAAAGCGATTCTAAATTTATACTCGTTTTAGTAATAGATAGTTAATTTGATCTGATAAATATAAGATTTGTATCAATTATTGTGAAATGGCGTTATTTATAAACACAATTACATCTGTGTTTAAACTTTTTGAGATACTTTATAATATAGGTATTTAAAATAGATAGAAAGGATGTATAATACAAAAGTTACAGCAACTTAAAATTTTACCTTAAAAGTAAATAAATTAAGTTAACGACAAGTGTTGAAATATTGAGTTTCAGTTTTTTCAGAAAGCAGCCATTGGCCTGTAAAACGAAAGATCAGCGTGTAAGGCTAACAACTGAGTGCCTAATTTCCATCGAAAATGCCAAAAGTCGAGGAGAGTGACGTTATTCGTTTTTCGCAAGATCATAAAAGTTTTGATTTGTTTCACAGGCCACTAAAATTTAGTCGATCATAATTCTATAAAAAAATCGTGTTATTCTGTAAAATTTAACGTTTTAAGACATGAAATTGTGGCTAAATTGTAATAATAACTTTTCACTTATGTTATATAAATTTAATAAAAAGGATATAGCCCAAATTTAATAATTGCATACAACTTGTTGAAAATATAGCATTAATGAATCAATAAATTAATGGATTTAAGAGAAACGACTACATAAAAAGTTTGTTCAGCAAGTTTGGGTAACTTAATTAAAAATACTCTGGACCATAAAAGGTACCTACCTACCTACATACTATAATCATTTAGCAACTTTTTGTGTTTTTTTCACAAAATTCTTACGTTACTCTGTGAAGACGACGATAAAGGCGGTATATTTCGTTTTTAATGTCTTTTTAAATATTTTTGATTCCATTTAATTAAGGGATAGTTTAAAGTTTATTTTAGCTGGTCGATTTTGTTTTAAAATTGTATAATTTAAACAGTTTATTCCAATATCAAATGCATTAAGGAAGAAGCTAAACATTCACTTAAAAGTGGTTACTTAACCTGTCTTTTATAGACATAGAACACCCGCTATTATGTATATTTAAACACCTGCCTTATTACAATCTAACATATGTTCAAAAGCGTATAATACTTTTTAGGAGCCAAATTAACGGTTTGATGTCCTCTGTAATTAATTGAAAGTGTAAATGCTACTAAGATATTTATCTACATTCAATATAAAGAAGCCACAGACATAAAAAGCCAAAGTACGCCGTTATTTGCTTTGCATTAAAACTAATAACGTGTCCATCATAGCTACCTCGGTATTTATTTAGTTCAATTTAATTAACCATATGTTATTTTTATCTTTAGCTAGCTATGTATTTACCGAAGTTTAAAAACGCAATTAAACGCAATGAATGGTTTACTGAAGTAGTTGATGTATTTTAAGTACCACTGCCCTCAAATTGTAGATTTTTGCATGCATCTGGATGTTTCGTGATTAGATTTGTGGAGCATAAGGTTAGGTTCACACGCTAGCGCTAGTACAACGTGCAATTAATTGTACATTCGTTGTACACGTTGTACTTAGATTATTTGTATCGCAGTTGTGGGTGATTGACATCCGTTACATTATTTAAATATTTGTTTAGACAAAATTACCAACTTTTTTATGCACGGCAGAGTTTCTTAACCTTTTATATTTGCACCCTCCTTTTCCATATAAAATGTTATTGCGCCCCCTTTTTCCGTATCAGTTTTTATTGCGCCCCCCTTCCAATAGTCTTGTTCTGCCAAAACACTATATTTGTTTATATTTCTTAACCCTCTTTTGAATACGTTTATTATTTTTAAATTGTGTATTTTGGTTAGTACTCTTTTTTTGCTAATGTAAACTACAAAATCCATTGAAATTCGGACCACAAGTTATAAGTTCCACTAAAAACCTATATTATCTGCGGCTGCTGTCATTTTCAAAATTTGTTTGATGTTATTGTGTTTTGTTGTTTTCATTAAACGTTTTTCCTTCAATTTCGCCTTTTCTTCACGCCCCCCTCCTCCTTTAGATAGATAGATAGACGAAAATATATTTGTTGTAAAATAAAAATGCGTTATCCATCTGTTATTGTTCAAAATCAAATAAAAAGATTACCATCTTCTTAATTATCTTAACATTTAATTACTTTTGCAAAATAAATTTTACGAACAACAAAAATTTAATATTTATAAGGTACCTATCAAAAGGCCAAGGAATACAAACTCTGTTCATGAACAACACTATCAAATGACACAACAATACTATAAAATTCATTTGACATTTAATTAGTTGTTTCTTGTTCCTTTTTTCATAGATAGCTTGATAAGTGATTAAAGTACGATTTTTCTTGATTTTGTGACTTATTTATAAAAATAGATATAACAAGTAAGATCTCATTAAAAAGAGGAAAAAGAACAAATTTAACCGTAAGGAAAAAAGTAGGGATAATATCTAGAAAATGATAAGTGATTAAAAAAAGTAAAATAACAGCTAAATTCTCCGTTAAAAAGTATCTTAAGAAAGTACTAATTATATTAATTTAATGATTAAGATAAAAACGTTATGAGAGAAATAAGAAAATCACCATTTTCCTATCTTTTGCTATAACATTTGAAGTAAGAGGAATTTTGTACTATTAAAAATTGATTGTAGCTCCTCTTAGGCACTTAGGCACAATTCATCTTATTTAAACAAACCTGTATCTTTTATAATAAGTGAGATCCCATACTGGAAATGCTATCTGGGACTAGTAAAAAAATCACTTTTTTTGTAATTTTAAGACGAGATTTTATAATTTTTGTGTGTTATTCAATTGCAAAATTTATTGGGGCAGTTATCAGGGGCGACGGAAAACGTCGTTTGGCCCGGGGAATAATTTTACATGGGCCCTAAGTAAATAAATGATTTGAAAATTTATTTACTAAAAAAAAACAAATTGTTGGATGATGTCTGGGCCCCTATGAATCCCGGGCCTGGTAAATTTTACCCAATCCCCCCCCTCTCGACGCCACTGGTACCTAGTGATGTACATTTTTGGCATTGCTTAATTGACGCATATCAAGTAAATTAAGCCTGTGGTGGCACGTTACTTCTGCCGACAGTTCGACAGTGAAATTCTGTATCAAAAAATAGACCTAGGCTAATAAGTTGTTGCCAAATTGGTATTTCTTAAAAAGGTGTTCTAACCTTTAACCAAGTTCTGGCCAACATTTTTGTAGTAACGTTTTCGAATTGGAATTATACAAGGAACCACTGTTTTATACACACCCTATCCCTATATCTTCCCTTATTTAAAAATATATGAGATGTATCGAAAAAAATAATTTGACTACATATAATATTGAATTACTCATCTAAACCTTCATTACTTTGGTAATCTGACTGCGAACATTTCTGAAGTGAATTAAATACATCAAAATTTGCTGCGTTACATTGTTTACCGCCGTAATTTCAGTGTTCCAGTAGCAAGTCATTTTCAGATATTGGATTTCTTTCGCTACCGGACTGGTTAAGCACAGTACATTTGCTGTGTGAAATTGTCCCGAGTTTTACGGTTTTCCTTATGAGTTACGGCATGCCAAGTGCAGTGACAATGTTTACCAACCGATGGGTAATTCAAGTGCAGTAGTTCTGAGTGCACTTTGCAACGGTAAGGTCAATGCTGACTTGCCATAAGTATGTGCAATTTACCGGCTGTTGTTTGTAACGGTATAGTTGCAAGGTGTATGTGTGGCACTCTGTTACGTTAATAGATTGTAATCAGTGTCACTTACAGTTTGAACGTGTCTGCTTTATTTGGCTAATGCAGCTGTTACATAAATCACGAAATTTAGCGAAAAAGCGCTGAAAATCAAACTGGAACGAAAGTAGTACGTTCTGAATAGCAGTTTTCAAATGAAACTCACAACTATTTAATATTATAAACTAACTTTATAGGTATTATTACGTAAATAGATTAAATAAAAGCTGTGGAATCATTTGCTGTACTATGTTATTCACTGGCGACAAATCAGGGACATCTGGCATACAACTGTAGCACGGAGAGGACGCATTAATATACGGGTGGGGTGAAAGCATCATTCGGCCTATTTATAAGTGGAATCTCCGGATTTTACCATAACGTCTCTGGGTTATTTATACATATAGTTTAAACATGTAACAACATTAAAAAGCGAACAAACATTTCCAATAAAATGTTTATAGTAGCGCTACAATTTTATTTTTGTGCGTTATGTGTTCGGCAGTCGACATACCGATATTCGATATCTTCGATATTACTCGACAGTATTCGATATTATTCGACATTTTCTCGTATAATTCGACATCATTTTCTCGATATTTCTTGGTATGGACAACAAAAACGAGGGCAAGGAGCTTTTTTTTAAAGGTAACTACCTCTTTATTCAGTTTTTTAGTAACTTGTTTAGCTCCACGGCTATATCGAAGAATATATTCGATATCGACATTACACTTTTGGCAGTATGCAGTTACTATAAGCGCAGCGAAAAATGTACAAAAGGTTCCCAACAGTTACGGATTGAGTAATATAGTATCGAAATATAATCCGGTTAAATCATATTGTAAAGGCTAAACACATTGGAATTCATTATTTTTACCCCTTATGAAGCAGCCCTTTTTTAAAGTTAGTAACTCTCACGAATTACATATGTCGTATGCAATCCATTATCTGTTAAAATTGATTGTTGAATGTACTCAATTAATAGCTAAAAAAAATTTATGCAAACGAAATGAACTAAAGAGAATCACATACCCTGGCCATTTTTGTTAACACATAATAATCCTAATATTTTATTCATTGGCTGAAGTAAAAGGTTTTGATCTTAATCATAGCATCTGTTTTATTAGTGTGCAATATCAGAAATTTTCGGATAATCGTAAAACATGTTTGCTGAATACCGTTAAACGATTTTTTTAAATATGATGTGTAGCCTTGGAGACGAACCATTTTGGCAAATGATTTAATGTTTTTCTTCTTTGATTTGATATAAGGGGAAAAATAAAGTAAAACATTAGAGTATTTTATTACTTTGAGCAGTTTGTATAGCTCTAGTATTGTTTTAAAAAAAATATTACAAAATTGCATTGACTTAAGAAAAGCAAAATATTTGTTTTTTGTTTGTTTGTTAGATACAACTCAATTTGTGTAGGAACTAGCAATTTTTATGGAACTGTGCTTAAATGTATCGTTTTTGTTTTGTTTTCTTGAATGCAGTAAGCCAGTAGAGACAAATCAAAAATGTCGGTTATTTCGTATTGAAAAGAAATAGCCTACTGATTTTTTTTAAGTGAGGCCCCTAGCTTCATCGTCGTATATGGCTCACATCTCTAACAGTTAGAAAACCCCTACAGCCTGAGTGATCGACACTATAGTGGTCGCAGCGAGAAGTGGACTGTGACGCAGAAACCAAAACAGGTCCAAAGCGTTTATTACTGCACCACCTAAAAACATCGGCCTGTCTCAGCAACGTGGTAATAACCTGTAAATCACAGTAGTCAAATTAAGTCCACTAAAAGTCAACGTTTTTAGAAAAGTCTAAATATCAATCGCGATCCCCTCTCTTTGCGCATCTCGCGGTCCACTTTTGGGTGCGATCACTCTAGCCGTTCCTAAAGTCGATGGACCCACAGCATGGCCGATCACTAAATGCTGATAGGAATGATCAAATTATATTTTAATTTGTAACAATAATTGGTATTATTAAATATTCTTATCGCAAAGCCGATTGATGTATTAAAGTATCAGTTGTGTTGTGCGTTATATTTAACGGGCCAAACTTATTATTAAAACACTATAACACTTAAACACTATAATCAAAATTATTAGCTGGAATATCAGCTCTACTATTACTTACAAAATTATTACAATGTAAAGATAGTACTTGCTCCACCTACTTGATATGCTTTCAGTTGCCCAATAATTTTCTTCATAAATCAGAACGTATTGTAATTATATGAAGATTTACTTGGACATTAGCAATGTCGTGTGAATAAACACCAACTTAAAAATGAGTATTTTATGTGATTTATCGTGGCTTTAATAGCTTTTCCTTCTCGAGTACGAGTTTAAGTTTTCTCGTTAACAGTTTTATAACTGCGTTTAAATGTGTTTTTGTGATCGTAAAAACTAGATTCATTTGGTTTTTAATTTGGTATAATTTATTTTTTTTCTAGTTATAAATGTGTTAAAGGTCATATTGAAATCTAAGGACGAGAACCACGTAAGTGAAACAACAGCGATGTGGTCATACTAAGTAAACTCAAAAAAATTCACGTTGAATAGAACCGGTAGCGTTAAGGGAGGGCATGATGATGATTAGCAGCCCCTAATACTGCGTGAAAGAGGGTTCAAACGCTTCACTTTTTATAATCCACGTAATTCAACTTTAAACTGTTGCAATATGATGAACTCTGCTCAATCAACCACCGTACGACTTTTGCATTCCATGGGTAAAGTTCAAAAATTGAGTGTATTGATACCATACGTTTTGAACGAAAACAAGAAAAATTGGCGTGTTATCATTTGTGGTTCTTTGTTTGCTCGTCAACAACATCGACCATTTTTGTCCCAAATTGTTACTCGTGACAAAAAATGATGCCTTTGCTTCAATATCAAGAGCAGAAATGAATGACTGAGCAGTGAGCACTATTGAACAAGCTTCTCTCTATACAAAAACTGGTGTCCAACAACGTAACGTAATTTTGTGCATCTGGTGGACCAAAAACAGGCGTTATCTACTACGAATTGCTTCTGAGGAATGGAACCATCACTTCTGAGGTTTATTGTTAACAACTTGGGCACCGTAAGGCCGCAATTCAAGAAAAACGACAGGAAAGATGGAATCAAGTGATTTTGCAAATTTTTTATCGTATCAGTCTACATTTTAAAACTTAGATGCTGACTTATTAAAAAAATAGATATCTTTGTTTGTTAAAGTAATATCCAAAAACACGAGAAAATTGAGGTGAATATGATCTTTGGTACATACTGTATAATATATTATTTAGCTGATATTGTTGGTTTAGTAATATGAAACGTTGTGATGAAATCTTCTAGTAATAATTCGGTAAAGATTAGAACTGATTCACTCATTTTGTTCTCTGAGGTTATTAAAACACAATAATAATGAAAACTCCGGAACGCAATATGGCAATAATGCTTATATTTCGGTTCTGTTTGGCTTCATTACGGATGTTGGAAGGTTGTAAAGTTGATGCTCCAATAGTTTTAATTTTACAATGCCCCAACTGTTTCACAGTCTACATAATGTACTTGTTAGGACAACGGTACATTTATAGTAAGTCCTTTCCGTGTAACTCCCACACAACATTTTCTTTCATTAGTTTATAAATGCCACTGTTAAAAGCCGATTACTTGATAAAAATATGTTTAACTGCAAGGTAAAATCATAAAACTGTGTTTTTGATATACATCGTTACATATGCTCACAATTTGCTCTTAAACGTATAAAAATATGATTTAGTATAAAAATTACTGTATACATAAACTAGATATCACAACAATCTCCATTGTATCATTTGTTTTTTAGAAATAATCTCACCAGCTTTATTTGTGAATAAAAACATTTGCAAAATTTTGTAAAATAGTAAACACAAATAATCGAAATTCTCGAGTATTTTAATTTCTTAGAGTTTTTTTTTTTTTAAATTGCAGCTCATATCATACAAGAAAAAATTTTATTTTGTCATTTTGGCCATAAATACTTCGCAAAAATGTCCACAATTGATTGTAGATTGTAGACAATCTCCGTGCATAAAACGAGACATTTGTTGGTTTAAAAGTTGACCATAATAAGCTACTCTATCTTGTTTTAAAATCTTAATTGTTGTTGTTGCTTAACTGTCATTTATGTATGAAGCTTGTTTTGCATAACCGATTAAAATCTTACAAATTTGGATTTTTTTTGAATTTTTTTAAAGAGTTTAAAAGTCCGCTATTGATTTAAAACCTGTAGTGTCGCATGACCAACTTATACAAAGCATTAAAACATGGCGTTTGTTTATTTTTATTTAAAATTATATAAGGTTTACACAATTATTTCTAAAGGTAAGCGATGCGGAGCACACTGTATGTGCAGGAAAATTGCGCTTGAAGCTATGAAATTAATTTGTTTCATGCTTTTGGATATAATGAAATATAGCAAAACGTAAATTTAATTTTTATGTGAATTGCATTGTTACACAAAATGCATAAACATGAAATAACTGTAGCTATAAAGTAAAGGTTGATGTTTTAGTTCCAGCAGCTTGTTGTGTCATTTTTTATGAACGTAATATAATGTCTTTTATAACTTCATAATTTTAAGGATAATAAGTTTTGATATTTCTTAAAAAATATTTTCATTTTGATTTAGAGGAATAACCAAACTACATTTGTCATGTACATCGCCGTAAAGTTATATTTTATGGAAAGCGACGCTTTTAATAAGTCTTGAAGTAAAGTTTAATAAAAAATTAATTATTCTCTTTGAGTTCATTGCAACCCGACCCTTTTTAACACAGAAACGTTCATTGTGACCAGGGTATCCGATTGGGTGTTAATAATTAAAGTAAATCCGTTCTTGAAACTGAGTAATTAACTTTAATTGTACTAGTATAAAATACGTATTTCACAAGACTATACTGCTTTAACATGGACGTTATCTTACGACGCCATATGACATCGCATTCAGCGTATGCTAGAATTATGGTATTTTCACAAACATATCGCCAGTTGCAGGGTTAGCTGCCTCGTATGACTGCCACAAGATAAGTAACCTTAATAATAGGTATGCAGGAGACAATGTGTTAAGATAATTACCGAGTTACAGATTATATGTTATACACAAGTCGTACTACAATGGCATAGCGTGATTGTCTCAAGAATGCAGTAATGTTTGAACAAAATATTTTATCCAAATGCAGTATCGTTGTAGAACGACTAGAGAAGTATTAAATAATGTAAAGATATGGAATTAGATTTTTTAAAAAAATATGCAAAAAATGTCGTTAAAAAGTTTTTCTCTATCTTTTTGTTTAAGCAAGATATTGAACATTGTTGAAAATTGTCAAAAATCGGTTTTTGGCTATATTTCGAAAATTAAAAAAGATCAAAAATCTGTTTACGGCAATGAATTCTTCTCGAAAAAAGAAATAGAGATTACGTACTTAGTATTTTTTAATCTCTGATAATAACCGAGATACCCTGTATGGGCATCGAAAATAGGCCACCCTGTACATGATTTTAAGATTTCTTATTTTTTAATGACGTCATTGCCAGAAGCTAGTAATCTGGGGTCTTCAGTACTATCATTTCTTCATTTGTATATTGTTTGTAACTACATACTTAAATACAATATTGGTCTTTTTTGAAATTTTTATGGAGATATTTTGAATTCTTTTAATTGACAAAAAACTAATTGTGAAATAGTTAGATGATAATAAAATTAAATCAAAAGTTTTTTTAAAGATCTAATAATGGCAATCAAAGATCTGGCAGGTCTTCAATGTTGAAGACGGTTCATAATTTTTTATGGTAGATTTATTTAAGGTTAAGAATTGGTAATTAAATTAACTTATTATCACTTGGTCCTACTCTAAAATGTTAAAAGAATTTTGTTACTTGAAACCACCTTTATATTACAGTATCGTGAAATTATAAATATAAGAAATAAGCTTTTTGTTGATGTCAAAGCTAACCAGGAACTGAAAACGAAAAATATTTCGTTCGTTTCCGATCGGAACGAAAACGAAAATTTCGTTTCGGTCTTTTCGTACCAAACCATAAAATTCCGTTTCTGTGAATCGAAATTTTATAATCGTTAATACCGTTTTTTTTTTTTAATTATCAAGTGGATGGCTTTTTCTTTTGTCACTACCCTGTTTTTACAAAACTCAGAGCCGAAAACTTTTCAACGAACGATCGCCTAATGTCAAAATGACAGTGTTGCAAACCCTATTAACTCGATAAAACCTCTATTATTTGATCCAGATTATTCAGATTATAAATACTTTATATATCTTAATCAGCACAGTTTGCTTTTAAATAAAATAAAATTTGATTATTTTGTACTTTTGGTAATAAATGTGAGATATAAAACGTTTATGATGAATTTTAAAGTCCATTATCATTTTTGTTTTTGTGTCATAGCAATCGTTGGCTACTATGTTCGGTTTTGATCCTAACTCCTAACAATCCAAAGTGAATTACTACAAAATATGACACTGATTTTCGTATATTTAGTGCAGTTTGTAAAAACCATAGGACATATGTGTAGATCAGTGACGTACGGAAGGGGGGATTAGGTGATAAATCCCCCCCCAAAGTTTGAAAAGAACTAAAATTATAATTACCGCATTTCAAAATTGCGCTACAGACTGCTTTCCCATAGGTACATATAAAATATATTATGTTTCTATATTTTACTTATAAATGCTATTTTTGGGTACGGTTGACCTTGAAAATTAAAAAAAAAACCTATGGCGCTGTAACCCGGGGGGCTGCTGCCCCCCTGGACCTCCCGCAACTCTTTCTTACGACTCACTTTTTATGTTTAGCTCCCATAGATCATTTTCTAATTGCACCATTACCATGCCCCGTTTGCAATTAGTCAGTAATATTTTTGCAAATTAAAACAATATCCCCACAGAAATATTTTTCTGCGTACGTCACTGGTGTAGATCCCTAACGTCAAATGCCATGATTTTAAATTGCTAAAAATGACGTGATTATTACGCGCCCTTTTGTTGTCCAATCAAGTGTATATCATTTGTGTTACACGACATTGCAAGTATTAGCATCAAATTTGTTAATACATAATGTATATGGAGAAAAGTGAAGCTTATTTATTTCATGCGAGATATTTTACTGCCACGGAGAGTCAGTCCCTTTAGCATAGACGGTAAATTCGCATTTTTGTTTTATGAATAAAGTTTGTATAGTGATAAAATCGGTTAAAACCAGTAAACCAATTATTTATATCGTTTTCGATCTTGAAGGAAGAATAATAATTTTGTTTTTGTTTTCGTTCTCATAAAAATTTCGGTTAATTTTGCATAAATGTTGAACCTGGGGTTAACCTCGGGATTAAACCACGTTAATCCTAGAACTAGGCAAAATCGCAGCATAGTTGGCGCTTATGTTGCCTAGTTTCAGAGATTAACTAGTATTTTAAAACCAATGCTACTTTGTGCAAACGAGCCTTAACGTTTACAAGTTCCCAATAGTATTCTACTTACGTGGTGCAATCAGTATGTAAAAAACTAAAAAAATTTGAAAGTAGGCATCGTTTTGTATAAGTTATCTAAAAATGGTTAAGAAATTCAGCTTTTAATGGATATTTATGTATACAGGGTGGTGCTTTTTTCGATGCTCACCATTGCTATCTTGGAAACGGTAAGAGATACAAGGTCGGTTAAATTAGAGAAAAGTTGCACATTTTTATGGCGATTAAGAATCTGAAAAGAAATCCTGGATATTTTGATTCGTTTTTGATTTATTACAAAAAACTGAAAAATGTGATTTTAGAAAAATATTATTATCTTCCCTACCATTGACACTATTTCATTTAAACTTAGTAACTGTATGTTTTTGACCGTCCTGGGTTTGATGACCTCAACAGAAATTTTCTAAGCCTTCTAGATTTCAAGTTACGATAGTCAACTTTTTTATTTCTTATGGCCGCCATATTGGATTTTTACACCATCAGACAGACAAAAAAAATAGATTTTCAGATTGGTAACCAACATACCATTTTTCTTTCGAAAAACTTGTTGAAATTTGAAAATTTGTATAAATAATCTATAAAATCGCGAATGTTCTGAAAAACAATTGAAATTATAATATAAATAAAAGTGACACAACATTTTATAGGTCTAATAAAATAACGAAATGACAATAAATTTAAAACACCAGATAAATAATTATTTAAATTGTTTAAAGTGCGCGCCGTTATGTATGATGTAGTGGTTAGTCCTCAAATTCATTTCGTCCACTGCCTTTTGGGATAGTTTGTCTTGAAACAAAGTCGAAAGCATTTTTGATTTTACGGCGAAGAAGTTCAATATTTTCCGTTAGGGTTGCATAAACAACATCAATGTAAAAGTAATCCATAGGCGTTAAACATGGCGATCGCGGAGGCCAATGAACAGGACCAAACGTACCAAGTCATGAATTTTGAAAGCGTACATCTAAATTAATATCCTTTTACAATGCGGGCGTTGTGAGGACCAGCTCCTTCTTGCTGAAACTACTGATGATTTTGAATTGTTAATAATGGCAATTCGCCCAATATATCTTCTAAATATGTTTCCAACAATCTTAATTTCGTTATCATTAGACCAATAAAATGTTCTGTAGCTTTTACTTATATCATAGTTTCAATTGTTTTTCAGAGCATTCTCGATTTTATAGATTATTTATACAAATTTTCAAATTTCAACAAGTTTTTTGGAAGAAACCAGGGATGTTGGTTACCAATCTGAAAAGCTAATTTTTTTGTCTGTCTGATGGTGTAAAAATCCAATATGGCGGCCATAAGAAATAAAAAAGTTGACTATAGTAACTTGAAATCTAGAAGGCTTAGAAAATTTCTGTTGACGTCATCAAACCCAGGACGGTCAAAAACATACAGTTACTAAGTTTAAATGAAATAGCGTCAATGGTAGGGAAGATAATAATATTTTTCTAAAATCACATTTTTCAGTTTTTTTTGTAATAAATCAAAAACGAATCAAAATATCCAGGATTTCTTTTCAGATTCTTAATCGCCATAAAAATGTGCAACTTTTCTCTAATTTACCGACCTTGTATCTCTTACCGTTTCCAAGATAGCAATGGTGAGCATCGAAAAAAGCACCACCTGTATATAAATATAAAGGCACGTCTTTAGGTGTGAATAATACTATCAATTCTTTCTCACATCTTGATTTGCTAGCGGCTCGGAAAGTAAAAGTACTGTTTGAATAGTCAAATTTTACCGCTTTGTTATTTATTTCTGATTGTACCATTTGAACGTGAAATACTTAAAGTGCGGTAGCAATCGATCTATCCACCACCGATAGTTCCGAAACCGCAATCTGTTTCATATGTAATACTTGCATATACATAAATAAATAGAGGTTTCGGGCTACCGTTATTGGTTTTAATATACTGTCCGCATAGCGTGCAAAACCGCACGTTTTCCAGTTGTATTTTGATTTGACTATCACAAAAAACTATTTCATTCAAGCAACTCGGAATTTAGAACTAGTTTGTAAAAATAATCCCACATTGTTTTCAAGTCGCATCTGTAAGCCACGATCATTTTATAACGGCACTAATGGAATGTCGACACAATTACTTTAATACACGGAAAATAAATAAATTTCACGTATGTAGTTTATGTATTATATGTTTGGATAACGAGATTAGTATCGTGGTAATAATTACTTGAGAATGTAGGAGCGAACAATGCTACAGCAAATTGTTGCACTACTTTTTTCTGTGTAGCTGCTTATAATTGTCGTAAATTACTGTTTATATGTTCGCAATATTTGGTGAAGAGTTAATAAAAACAGTTATTTTTTAACGACACATTTGTCAAATATTTTAAGGTAATTATGGTATTTATTACTGTTGATGTAAAAGCACTTTTTAATACTTTTATAATACAAGCAATTAATTTATAGTATTAACCGTATTGTGTGCTATATTTGTTTTGTAAAGTGTTTCGATAATTTCAAAACCGTTTTTAGGTCACTGATAAAAAAGTGAACACCTACATACTCTAATGGTAGCTGCAAAGCTTTACTTCAAAATGTTAATAGCGTCAGTTTAGTGTCATAAAAAATAATGGAATTAATCCAACGACACTTATGGTTGGCCTACTTTAACTAAACGGACAAGAATGTAATTTCGTGCAAAATATCACACGTTATTAATAACTAATGTAAACATACAGTTAAGGTTCTTAAATCCTCTAGATTTTTTGTTGATTATTTTAGAGTGTATGTTCAACGGAACTTTATGATTGCAGCGCAAGATGTTTGACGAAAATGAAGAGCCTCGAGTTTTGCGATGTAAAAATTAAGGATTATCTTCTTTTTCTTTTTTTTCCGCATATGTGTGGTATTCTTATTCATATCAATGTTAGATTGGGTGCTTTTACCAATTTAAGGACTTATTATTAATCAATATAAAAAATACAAAGACTGGTTATAACGAAGAATCATGTAACGGTTTCAATCAGCCTAGGCCTAGACCAAGAAAAGATAGAGCAGGTATCAAAGTTTTATAGATTTTTTTTTGGAAATATAAATGCAAAGAACGGTAAATTGAAAAAAAAATTGAATAAGAGAATATAGAATAAACATTTTATCAAGCCACAAAAAAATGCTTTATAAGTAGGCAGGTCATCTAAAAAAAAACTAAGAGTATTAATTATAATTTAATGCAGTGTACGCACGCTCTATCAGAGGGGGCCAAAAGGGCTCTACAGGCGTAGAAGATGATATTTTTGAGAAGAATAGAAGGATGTAGACAGACCAATTAATTGATAAAATTAGCAACGATAAAATCAAAAAGGGCCTTGGAGTAAAAGACATAAAGAAGAAGATGAAGACAAACCAATTTAGATGGCTGGGACATCTACTACGCGTGTTAGAAAGCAGGTACACAAATATGGGATGGAAAACGGAGTTTAAGGAAAGAAGAAGCAGATACATACTAAGAACAAAATGGAAAAATTATGTGAGACAAAGACTGAAAAACAAGGGGTCAGCTGGAGAGATGTGCCACAATTAGCCAATGATGGACAAAGATGGAGAAACATAATCAAGAACTAGGAAACATTCTTTGACTCCGAAAGGTACCTGCATGTAAAAAAGTTGCAGGTCGTTTTATATCGTATCATATCTCTGAAAATCAAAAAGCAAAGCGTGTAAGAATTTGCAATGAAATATTCTTAATAATGGTGGCCTCCAAATTTGTTTCGACTTAGTGACAGGCGACGAAACTTACTTTTTTTTTGGTGTATCTATCCGCCAAGATAGTTGTGTGGATTGTCGAAGATGAACAAACTTCTACGACGACCAAAAAGTAGTGAGCAATGTAAACACTAATGTATGCAAGTTTCTTCAGGAGTACAGGCCTGGACAATGTAATTAAGTTAGATGCACAGAAGGCAGTTATAGCGAAATGGTGCATAGAAAATAGTTTGCCTAAAGTATTTAGTAGAGTTCCAGACAAGGGGGTTATGCTCTACCACGATAATGCATCGTTTCATACGGTAGCAGCCTCCAGTTTTTTGGCTGAGAAACATCCACCCCACTCACCTGACTAGGCGATAAGCGATTTTTGGTTATATATTGGGCTAAAAAGAAATTTGCGTTCTACGATTTTAATTTGAAAGAAGATTCATTCAGAACTTTTAAAGAGTGAGAGTAAGCATTGTGAAGTGTATTTATTATTGCTGAAAATAATTACTTTGACCACATTTAAAATAAAATCTTAAGAATATTTAAACGTTTTTTTAAATCTTAATAAAGTTAGTTCGACCCTCGTACAAAGTACTTGTGTCTACAATGTGGTGATTTTTGTTAATAATAATACTTTCATCGTGTCATTCTGAGAGAACGAAATTCTTTTTCCGATTAACATCAACTGGTAATTGAAATACCTAAAAACGAAGGAATTTCAACTATGAATTGCTTGATGAAATCCCAAAACTGTTCTGTCAAGAGCCTGTAACTTCTTAGGTCATGCGTCAGCTGTACGGCAGACTGCTCAAGTTCTTGACCGGCAAGTACCGCTTACGTTTCTTGCATTCTCTTACTATTATTCATTGTCGATGCTTGTTGTACATGAAAATACTATCAGCCTAGTCGCATTGTAATTTGTTGCGTATATTGAATACTAACAATGCTTTCATATTTGCGTACTGTTAATTGTTTTCATTCCGTTAAAAAAAAAAACCTTACGGGCATTGTTTTATAAATTATTTGTGCTACGTTGGTTACTGTTTCAATTAAATCAGCCGGATTTCAATATTGTATTAGCTATTTTTAAACAATTTAACATTCTATTATGTATATTAGTTTGGGAAATCTACCAAAAATTGTATGAAACGAGAACACGATTTTTTTTCACTTTCTTAATTTAACATCAATTCGAACTCTATATTGCAGTTCAAATTAAGTAATATCGTTTGCTTTAGGCCGCCGTTGTTGTAAAAAAAACACCGATCATTATTTTACTGTTAGGTTTTATAGATATTTTAACTCGTTAATCATTACTAAGGTAATAGTGTCCAAGCAAACTACTTACACAGATTACCAAAAACCAAGTGCTCATGGCATACACAAAATTTGAATAGCATTGAATGACATCCATGTTGTAGGTTTATACAGCTGTGTTAAAGTGTTGTTGTTGTTCCCGGTTGTTTTATTGTACCAGCAAATAAAGCCGATTACATTAAACTGAAACAAATAAATTTTGGGAGGACTGAGATTCAGATTTCGCAAGATTTAATCTCAGTTAAAACGATAACTTTTTAGCGACAAGTTATAAGCCTCAGCATGCTAAACGAGTAGCTTCAAAAGGAGTTCTTTCGTTATTGTAACTTTTGGGTTGTAGCAATATAAAGGTGATTTAAAGCGATCTGATAACATTAAGATGAAATCAGTTAATGAATTATTTTTTTGCTTTTACAGTAACGGTATCTTATCTCTGTCAATAGCATATAAATAGTTAATAGCAAGTACAGGCATTTGAAACAAATAGGCGTTGGGTTTCAATTGACTAAAGCTTTAGTTTTTTTTTTGCTAACAAAATGTTAAGTAATTGAACTTTGGCGTTATCGAGGTATTAAAAAAATTATATCCAGTTTAGCGACCTATTATCATCAATTATGGTCTGATACATTGTTTGTAAAATATACACTTAATTCGTAAATGTTCATTAAAGTTTGATTGCATAATGCAGTTCACATCGTTTTGTTGAGTTAAGTTTCATATTGGAATAGGAAACACAACGCTTAACAGCTGTTTAACTTTACAGGCGATATAAAGCGGTTTATGCAATTGGCCCTAAAAAAAAGTATCGTTCAAACACAAGATATTAAAAAAAAGACAAGTCCAGTTAAAAGATTAGGTACACATCTTTGTTAGAACTTTTTTTTTGTCAAAGAATATCTACACCAGCTTCAAATCTCTGGATTATTTATTGGGAGACTTCATTTATTTATGATTCATAATAAATAAACAAGAAATTTGTTGTCAAAGAAACGAAAACTTGCAGTAACAATATTTTATGAAGAGACGAAAGTTTCGAAATTAGTAAAGATTTTCTTCAAACGGAGGTTCTGTTTAAAAATAAAATGAATGACGTTTTAGTTCCACTTGCATGTATTATTATTTAAAATAAAGTTTTATTAAATATCTTTTTTTTGCAACTACTTTATCCATTAAAGCAATAATCTTAAGCATCATATTCAATTAAAAAATGACTAAGTTTTCGTGCTTGACAAGAATATTTATGTTTTGCTTTATGCTTACTTTTTAATGGTTGATACTGAAATAACTTTTTGCGACATCATCATTTGTATTTTAAATGTAGCTTTAAAGAGTACAGTTATTTGCGACAAGTTGTATTTTATGGTTTTATGATGCTTAAATCCGACTATATTTCCCTAGCCCCAGAGTAATTATATGAGTCACTGAATATTCGAAAAAATTAAATTGTAGTAGGTATTTTGGCGACAGATCAGAACCTGGAACTTTATGTATTTTTAAAGAAATTACCTAATGGTTTGTAGAGTTGTTACATTTTGATAACAACTTTAATTTAGCAAAAACAATAATAGAAATTTGTATTCTCTATGCTATTCACTACTACTATCTACTACCACACAAGCAGCAGACAGAAACATTCGTTTTGTACATTTTAACTTGAATAAGTAATGAGTCTTATGTAAGGATCTAATCCTTATGTTACTGTAATATTATTGATTGGTAATTGTCATTTTTACATAAGTTATTGTCGATAATAAAAAAAATTAATTTTATCATTTTTATTATCGCTTGGATCAAAAGTAAAGTTTTTCCTATAATATATTATAAAGTATTACTTACCAAAATAATTAAAATGGCCTTAAGGACAGTCTTTAATAGACTGCGATTCTCCTAAACCTGAAACAAAAATTTATTTTTGAATGATTTTTAAAACAATACAATAGTCATTATATACAGTATAAAAGTATTCGTATCATAACAGTTTTCAAACAAATTTATACATAAAAGATAATTATCGTTGAAGATTATATTAAAAGTTTTATTGTGACATAATTTTACTTTTAATTAAATATAAAAGCCTTTCTAATTTGGCGAATTACGTATTTTCATTAAAAATTAATTAATGTTAGTGTTAAAGGATATTTAAAATTTATTTTTAGCAAGTTTTATAATTCTTGTACCAGTAATAATTAGCGCTGGGTAATTTTTGTTTTTAATAAAAAGTGTGTAATGATTGTTATTGTTATATTTACAAAATATTTGAATTATGCTGCAGTTTTTTTTTCAACTTCTAAAATTAGACTTTGACATTGAAACTTGAAACATATAAATTAAGTAGTAATGACGGTTTTTATTGCTTGTAATAATTAGGAAAAGCTATGCTACAGAAGCTATAATTATGACAAAATTTTAAAGGTCAAGTTTGCTGTAAAAGCTTATTTGTTTACACAAAGACTTTTTCTCATATTACTTTTAAAAATTATTGTTGTTTCAAAGTTTTTGGAGGACACACGTACGTCCTTGGCAGACGGGAAGTGACGTAAACCAAAAATTAACGTTAGCTAACCGCAAGCCATGTCAGGAATCTTTATTTAAAATGGGTTTTTATAATACTGTGGGTTTAATTAAAATTTATAACATGCCGAGATACTTATACAAACTCGCAACTTTTAAAACTTTCGATTTAATTAAAATGAGTTTACAGTTTACTTTAAACTCTTTAAAATGCGCTTATAGTCATCATTTTAATTAATTTATAATTTACTTAAATGGAGTGCTACAGTTTTCTTTGAACGTTTATAATTAATTTGTTAAATGAGACGATATGTATTTTAATTACGAATTTAATCATTAATAAACATCGAAATAATAGTTTTAAGCTGTATTATTTAAGTGATTCATTTTAAATATTAATATGTATACAGGTTAAGGATTATCTACTGCGTAACAAGAGTATTTTTGTTATCATAAATGATAGAGAATCGGTTTAAGGAAATTGAATGAAGTTGAAGAAATTAATGATTGCTGAAAAAAAAATGCAAAAGCTTAAAATTGACGAGCATTTCAAACTCAAATACCTTTTTAATTATAACAGATGCAAAAAAAAGTCGTATGAGGTAATTTTCAAATAGTTTGTAGATTGTAATTAAGACGTAAATATGTTTTTACGTTAAGTGGCTCCCGTGATACAGAGCTTTTGGTTTTAAATAGCAGTAATCGTTGACTTTAGTATGAAAAAGAACTTTTTTTTTTTAATAATAATGTTATATAGGTTGCTACATATAATGAAGGAGTTCACAAAAAAATGTTTATTTGTCTTTTAGTATTCCATATATAAAAAAAAGTGTTGAAGTTTTATGGTAAACATTAATTATCTATTAAGCATGATTATTATTTAATAATTTTCCCATTCTCAAATTTTTATCAGAACCTACAATCAATACATAGAATAACTCATACATCAATAAAATCAAAATAAGGCTATAGTGAATTATGGTTTCTAATTAAAAAAATGTAAGTTTACTCTGTATATCGGTAAACACAGAACAAACAAAATTTATTAGTAATGAAAAAAAATTCAACAATTTTCCTTGTTTTATCTTTTTTATCGATCATGAGTAAAAACATATTTCTATTTGAATATTTAGTTATTTATAGTTTTTTACAGCTTTTTTAGACACAGAAATTTTCTAAATGATTTTATTATATTTTGTAATTCGGCCCAACTTTGCTAATATAACTAACTGACTCTGACCTTTATAATAACGAAGCTATCCATGTAAGTGATAGCATATTGTCACCCTGTATAGGTCTAGTTAAAAATCTTTCATCTTATTAGTGGAAAATATCTGTTTTGATGAATATGAATACTAGTTTTGAGACATGCGGTTATCCATCAATAGGAATTTTATTAACTTAAGGACAAGAGGTAAAAATTAGTCTAACAATTCTTTACAAATAGGTTGTTTTTATAATAACACAAGTTATTTTTCTAACTAAACCTATGTATATTTATATCTGCATAATAAGTGTCTCATTTTATTTGTAAAATCACATAAATCGTCAAACGTCTGTTGAAACCACATCAAAAGTTTTTTAGTAACCGACGTTTTTTTTTGGCTTTATCAGGGACGTCTTCATGTTTGGTTGTATAATGTAGTGTCGGTTCGCACTTAATTAACCACACAAACTTTAGCTAACTAACTTGATTACAAAATTTACAAAAACATTGTCATGAATTGCAAGTTTAAACATATCTGCCTGTTTCTTTTCTGGGTAAATATTATCTTTACAAAAAGTATACGTTTAAAATGCACGATTTTATGAATCTGTTTTCTGTAAAAAGCGTAACTTGATGTTGGTATTTTACTTATTTTACTGGAAAATAACAGACCGCAGATAATACGTTTGTCTAAGATTGCAAGGAAATGCATTAGTTGCAACAACACCATGAAGCCACATTTATTAAGTTTAGATTAAGAACTTGCAGTCGAGTGCATTTGCAATGCACTGCGTATGGGCAATAACCGTAACCACGGCACGTTTTTCTGTTTGGACGTCTCTGTAAAACATTATCGATCTAGTCTAGTGTACTGAATGAATCTCACGGTATATATTTTTTTGTTTACTATTGCATGTGCAATAACCCACGTTTGTGGCAATATTGGACTTCAGATACAGCGTAATAACGTTTATACGATGTGCGCCTTGAGTAGGGAGATGATTAAAATTAATTTTAAATAAAACCATTTTCTAGTTTTTAGTTCCATTAAAATGTAACGTAAGATTAAAATAATGCTTTTGGCGACATGAATAACTTGTAAAGTAATTAGGGGTAATTTTATTAAAACAGTTCGAGTCAATAATGTTTAAATTTTGGTAGTATAGGTTAGGGCAGCGTTTCCCAAACGGTGAGTCGCGACCCGGTACCGGGTCACAAAAGCAAAATGCCGGGTCGCAACAAGAAGCAGCATCATACTTCTCAATAACAAATTATTTGGTGTAAGTTTGATTTCTTCACATTTTTGTAAGAGTACCTAAATGCTTCTTTATTTTAATATATGAAAACTGTATGCACATTCAAATCTGTTTTATTTTACCTGTATAGGCCAAATTAGGTAACACAAATTTTAGTGGGTCATTAAGGAGAAGGACAAACATAACCGGACCACGAAAAAAAGTTTTTAAAACGCTGGACTAGAGTTTCTTATATTGGACATTTTTGCTTATCCCGAGATTCCGGCACGAAATGGGACTTTTTCTCAGGATTTCCCGAGATCCCGGGTTGTAATAAATTACGTCAATATTTTGAAATAAATAACCCGAAAAAAAGGGAGCGGTTTTTCACTTATAAACAACTCCAAATCATATATGTAATACATTTGGCTCCTGTATAAGTAATAAAATAATAATGGTGAGAGAAATATACATTTCAGAAATATTACCTTTCTATTTTATTTTAATGAACACAATTACCTACATATTTTTTTCAATGAATTTTTTAACCTGATTTTAAAAAACAAAGGTAATTTATCCTTCTCAGTTTATTAACAGAAAGTCCTGCTACATAAAATGTTCTTTCGGACTCTATTGATGTGGGTGGAATCGTCTTGAGAGCATCTAGCAGCGAGAAGACATCGTTTTCATCATTTTATGGGTAGTTCACACGGTGACTTTTAAAGTCGCGATTTTAAAAGTCGCGACTTTAAAAGTCACCGTGTGAACTAAAAAGTCGCGACTTTTTAAAGTCGCGTTAAAGTCGCGACTTCGATTTGACAGTTCGACATTTGACGTAAGCCTACCATATTTTTATATTTGGACATAACAGACAAATAAGTTAGGTTAACCTAACCTAATATACATTTATTTGTCATCGATTTCCAATTTATCATGTCCCCAATAGATGTTTCAACGATTTTAGAACATTATCAACAAATAGCAACTTCAAAATAATTAGTTGCTCTACTACACTCGATGCTGCAATTACAAGAGCGGCCATTTTTATTTTAAAGTCGCGACTTTTAATTTGGGTAGTTCACACGGTGACTTTTAAAGTCGCGATTTTAAAAGTCGCGACTTTTAAAATCGCGACTTTAAAAGTCACCGTGTGAACTACCCATTAGTTTTACACAATTTGTTTCGCATTACCAGGTTACACAAAAAAAGCTCTTTGAGTATTATTTTAAAGGTTTAACTTGTTATAAGTCTGTGGTCGGCGGGAAAAAGCACAAGTCAAAAAGTGCTATTTTCAGGAGCAACGTTTTTTTATTTTACTGATTATCATGTGAGTTTAAATTTTACTTGTATGTTGTATGGTATATTTTACTTAAAATTAAGTATTAAATTATCACAATATGTCAACATGATAAAATTTTTTAATAAACAGTAAATACTTGACTTAAACTGGGATAAAATAAGAATAACTTAAGTAGTTTTTAACAAATGTAAACGAATGGATATATTCAGTTTATTCGTTTATTCTTAAAAAATACATTTTTATGTAGAATTTAAAAAAATAATTATAAAGTGAACATAAATACTCATTTTTAAATATAACTTTTATTATTTTTTGATTATACAAAATTTCATTGCAATAGAAAAATATTATTAATAAAAATATGTGAAATGGAACTAACATTATAAACAGGAAACACAAGTGCCGAAATTCAAATTACCAGTATAAAAACATAACAATATGAATGGTATAAGGATAATAATAAAAAAATTGCACTTTTTGACTTAAGTGCTTTTTCCCGCCGACCACAGAAGTATCTAATTACATTTCAACGTGATTTTGCTCTGTTATCGTTTGATATAATATTATACTTTAGTAAATTTTTGTGTGTCACAATTCAAAAATAAAATAGATAATTACCCCCCGAAGGTTGATTCTAGTTACTAAAACACTGTTAAAAAAATTCATTTTGAATTCAAAAATTGGAAACTTAATGCATTTTGCTCAAATAATAAAGCAAATCTTTGATCCACTGAAAAAGTAAGTGCAAGTCTATGGTAATGAACATAAAAAATGTACAATTCACCAATAGAAAAGCTATCAAATAATTCGCCTTGGCTAAAACAACATACTACTATATTTTTTAAAATACCAAAATATCTACTTTCAAAAAAGTGTAAGATGCTTTGTTGGATCTATAGTTAAAAAAATTGATAGTCTTATATTGTTGAATAAAAAAAAAACAAAAACTTTAATGACCGGGTACCGGGTACCCACCTACAGAATTTTTATAATAAACTTATACTATAATTTTTTTAAAAATATTTTTGTAAATACGAGTAGAATGACAGATTGGTCAAATCATTCATTTTTAAATTTCAAATTTTTAAACCTGTAACTAACATACCAAACATTTTATTTACTTTTGAATGACGTAATAAACAAACCAGACATACATATTTAAATAAGTTCAAAACGACCAACTAGCTCAACACCCTATTGTAAAATTTTGCCCATCCTGGTTATGTTTTAAACATCTGTTAAACATCAGTGTTGTTACAAATTAAATTTAATCAATCGCAAAAGAATAATTTACTGTAAAATTAGATGTAGAAGATTTTTACACAGTTGTAACAAAATCTCCAAATCTGTAATTTATAAAATAACTTTCAGATTTATACAGTCATAATTATTACTGGTTCATGTCTCTTGTGCTATAGAGCTGCAATAAAAAAGCACAGAAAAACTAAAAAATCTTGCATAGTATGCGAAAAACTTCTTTGCAATGAGCATGCCATAATAATTACAAAATGTAAAGAATATGCCTAAACAAATAGGAGTAAATATTATTGGTTTTCCTCATATAGACATTAGTTTTTATTCATTTAATCATCCCTGTAATTATATATTTGTGCGTTTAATCGATAATAGCTCATAAATCTAATGTCTCTACAGGTGGGTACCCGGGTACCCGGTTATTGAGAATGACTACGTGAACTTTGATGTCGAAAATTTGTTTGTTTTAGAACGGGAAAAAATATATAAAACCATATTTCGCTTTGAAAAATTGGGACGATCTGGGAGGTTTAAAAAAAAATCCGGGTACCCGGTTATTGACATAAGGGTTAAAATTGCTGCCTTTATAAATTAATAGCGTACATTGTGGACATTGACATAGCAATAGTAACAATAGTAGATGATATTACCAGGAAGTACGGTTTATGAAATATATTTCCTTGTTATTACAGCTACAAATAAATTACAAAAAGCTTCGCTAATACTGAGTTAAACAAATATAAAATTGTGTTTGTACAAGTTCTTTGACTTTAAATCGAATGCAACTGTATTATCATATAATACATTCAAACAATATTACCGTTTATAAAAAAATGATTGCTTATAACTTTTTTCAAATACACTGAAATAATTATAAAAATATTAATGCCGTTACTTCTTAATTTACATGATTACTTTTTACATTTCCTGTAGCCACCACATATTTTAAAATTGTCTAATATATCTGGGAATTTTAATTTACATTATGTTAATCATGGATACCGTTGCTCTGTTTAATTCTGCTGTAGTGTAGTGTGCTGCCCAAATTTTCTTCAATAAAATATGTTTTGAATACAAAAGGCAATAACTTATACAACTAAAAGCGACATTAAAGATGCGGTAGATTAAAATTCCACACTACATTTAGGAACTTATCGGTAATTTATGTAAAATGGCATGATTGTAATGAATAAGTACCACATACATGAATTATTTATGTAATAAGGGAAAAAGATTTAACTATAAAACAATTTGCTACTTGAAAACGTGAGATGTGTGATGTAGGAAAGATTAACGAGCGGAATTATATGACGTAGTAAAACTATTTAATTGTAGGTTTTAAATGGGGCTATAATCATTATGTTAATAGGTATCTTTGATAAAATTTGATAGCGTTGGAAACTTAGCATTCTTTGATTATTGTTTTTTTTTCAATTAATAGTTTGCGCCTTACTTTCTAATTTTTTTAGGAAAATTTATGGATTGTGTAATCGTTTTTGGTTGTGTAAAGTTACTGGTTCAAGCTTCAAACAACCAGCAAAATATTATGCATTAATATTTACCATAGTTGTCTTTATATTGATCGCATCATTAAGCATACTAACAACCATAATTTGTGTATTATTACGTTTTTGTGTCGCTAATAAACTTCGATATTTCGATATCTGCCTCACTAATTCTTTTAACACCCCTAAGAATACCAAAGAATTGTTTAATTAGGTGTGACAACGAAATACCAATAATTTTAATTGAATCAAAAGTATTATGCAATCTTGAAAGGTAAAATATTAACGGAAGTCGGTAAAATTCTGTAATTATTAAAAATAATAGAAGCGTCAAATTTTGTCATAAAAATGAAATAAAAAAATTGTCAAAAATTTTAAATTATATCAATGTGAAATTTCCAATGTGTGTAATTTTTTCGTTGTAAAATTTATTCCGTGTGTAATTAATCTGTTCGTAATATTTTCTCTGTGTAATTTTTATCTTGTATAATTTCTTCCCTGTGTTATTTATTCCTTGTGTAATTTTTGCTGTATAATTTTATCAGGTGTGATTTCCTCTCATGTAATTTTTTTGACACTATATATTATGTACATACGTAACAAAGCTAAATTTTTATTAATTTTAGCCACTGTAAATATTGTTCAAATAATATGAAAATTTACAGGCACGGGATTTTCTTAAGGTAGAACAAAATTGGGGGTGGCCCAGATGCCCAGAATATGATAAATTTAGGACAATTTATTATTTTACATAAATATATATTTAAAAGTGAAATATTTCTATTTAATAGATTTATTTGCATATTTATAAATAAATTTGTGCTGTAGTATTGAACTAACACATACTGATTTCTAAAATTATATTCGTGATACAAAATTTTGAAATGTAACTCCTGAAAATTAAATAAACATGCATAAAAATAACTTGAGTTTCATATAATATACAACTAATTATAATATTTATAACATAATCAATGATTTTAAAATTAAGAGAGGTAAAGAAAATATCACGTTTGGTTCAACAGAGGGTGGTTCTACAGTATATTTGATGGACACTTCGTGCAAATTTGGTAAGTTATAAAAATGTTCTTCTTTTATGTATTAGTCAAATAAATTTTATTGTATTTAAAAGTCCAAAGCTTGCTACAAACGTATAATCAAAGCAACATTTTATGTTTTTTTATTGTGAAGGAAAACTAATAGACAATTATAATATTACAAACAAAACCCAAGTTTATGTGTGTACGTAAGTGTAGGTACGATAATTATTTTGCGATTTGTTTAATTTTCGATTTACATTTGGAATTTTAATGTTTGTTAAATTATATGTTTGTATATCGTGCAGTTACAGTTTACTCTGTTTTTAACATGCTCTTAGCACATGCGAAAAAATTGCAACAACAACCTGTGTGCTTTAAACAACGAGTATTACCTTCTTTTTATGTCATTCGTAATAACACAGTTTAAGCTGCATCGGTTTTGCAATAACCGCGTACGTTCAGAGATAATTTTCGATCATGCAGATTTTTATATATTCTCGTATTTACATTTTCATTTATAATTCATAAAGCGGTAATTATAGAGGTAAAAGATCTGTAAAAAGCTAGTGGCTTTGTAATTTATGCTTTGTAAAGTGCAGGATGCAGAGGCGTAGCGAAGGGAGAGCAGATGGTAACGATTTGCCACGGGCGACAATTTAAAGAGGCGCCAAGGATTTCTAATAAAATATAACATCAGTCAAAGAATCAAACAGTTTTAGAATACTACGAACGATATTGACATAAAAAATTGAATGGTTAAATATTTATACAGGGTGTAGAATTTGATCGCGCAATATAGTAATTTCAATGGAAAACTATAATAGTTGTATTAATATCTTCTCTAATTATTTTAGAAAAAAAGTGTCTGTACCTTTTTTTGTAGGGAAAACAATTCTGTGTCTACAAATGTAATCAATATTAATTTTTTCCAATAATTTTAAACTGAAAAAATTGCAAAACGCCCTTTGGACAAAAATCTGTTGTGCCTTGAAATTATTCTGTGACAATTACCCATCCTAATCTGTGATCCTAATGACACTTTGATGCGAAGTTTACATGTACCTAACTATAGATTTTTATTATTGTAACAAGATTAGGATTTAATTCCAATAAAAACTCAACTAACTGTAGAAAATAAATGATTAAATATAATAGTCAATTAAGAATAAATTTCGCGTCAAAGTGACACTATATTAGTATAAGTGACATTTGGCAGTGGTCATAGCATAATTGTAACGCACTACAGACTTTTATCAAAACGGCGTTTTGCAAGTTCCTCAGTTATCAGTTATTGGAAAACTAAAAATTCATGTTGATTACCTACATTTGTAGACACAGAATTTTTTTCTCTACACAAAACCTACACGCACCTTATTTTCTAAAACAATTGGGGGAGATATATCACAGAACATAAGATATTATGTACAACTATTAAAATTTCACCGTTGAAATTACTATGTTGCGTGATCCAATTCTATCAATGTTACCAAGCAACACGTTTTTGTGGCGAAATGATTAAAGTCCTTGGGCCATTATAAGATTAAAATTGATAACTCTTATTTTATAGAAATCATAAGCAATTTACTCAGTAAAAGAATCAGTGCATTTTATTTTGCAATTTTTTCAAATTTAGGGTTGGAGACGAAGTCAATATACAATTTGTCCCTGGGCGCCACATACTCGCTACGCTTCTGCAATGCAAGGACGTTCGGAATTTTATCGCTAAATGCTATCACCAATTTTTACAGTCTGGTATGCTAATAGTGAACGCGAATAAATTAAAGATAATATATGCAAGAGTAATTTTAAAGTAGTTTGTTGTCACTTTAAAATAAAGGCCCACATAAAATATGTTGAACGTGTGCTTTTCGTGTGAGTGGGCGAATATAGGTTTGCAGGCTCACCGGAAGACTTCCGCAGGAGCAGCAGGTCAGAAAAACACGAAGGCCAACTAAGTTCATCGACCCACTCCATTGTCAAGGTCTCACGGTTAAACCTACTCTAAATGCTCCCGGCAAACAATTTATCCAATTGATTGCAAACGCGATTAGTAACTCATAATCGCTTTAATGTAACAAACAACAGATTTTGCAAAAAATATATCCTGTTTGCGGCGTTTTAATGTTTCAGCGAGTAATCAAGAAGCAGAGCCGGAGTGAAACATCTTAATGGACCAACGGGTCTAAATCACTTAAAAATAAACCACAAAAATAAAACTTTCATTTACTAGATTTACAAAAATATGCACTTATAACACCTACAGAGAAACGCAATATAAAAATATAATTGTAGACAAAAATTATATTTAAATTCATTAACTTTTGCAATTTCGACATTGCACCTTGTGTTTTATATTATTTGAAATCAGTAATATCATTTCTTGGATGTTTAGCACTTAAAAATGATAGGTTTATGTGAACTTTAGATTTTAAGTAAAAAAAAATTGATGCTTAAAATAGAATATTATTACAGTGAAAACTTAAGGTTTGCATAATCGCAACCTAGGTTTTACCAATTAACAAACGATTTTTGATAGTTGTTTATGTAGCGGTAAAGTGTATAATTCCGGTATTGTACAGAGTGCCTAGGCATTCTGTGTAAAGCCTCGTTCAAATGGTGACACTAGCGTCGTGGCACAAGAAGCCGCGGTCGTAGAATGCCGTATTCTGACCAGCCTGATGTCGCGATGCCACTGTCATGACGCCAGTGCCGTGACACTGGTGATGTGACACTGATAACAATTGCCAACTTTTGATATTGAAAATGCGGCACTTGACGTAAGCCTACTTTATTTTTATATTTTGACAGCGCGTATTTGTCACAACAGACAAATAATATAATCATCTATTTCCAATTTATTACGTCCTGAATGGATGTTCTAAAATTTTTAGAGCATTATCAACAGCATCCATTTTTACGGAACAAATCTGTTTGCGAATATAGCGACTTCAAAATAATAAGTTGCTCTACAACATTCGGTGCTGCAGTTACAAGTGCGACCATTTTTGTTATAATATTACGACACTCAAACATATAATTGTTAATACGTAAATGGCATTTTATAAATGGTCAAATGTAGTTAGGTAGAAAAGAAAATTTTAGTAAATATCAAAACATGTTTGTTTTCTCACAAATAAAAATAATAACATCAATAATAATAATAATCCTACAAGTATACTTTATTTATTGCAATGCATTAATATAAAAAGCTTTAAAAAAACTTTTAGCCTGTCCCTTACTTAGTAGAGTAGTAGAGTCTACTAGGACCAAGTGAATGAGGGTCACGTTAAAGGTTGGTTATACCCGGTTTCTCCGACACATCTCAAGATCGAACTTATATAAGCCCGCCTTATATTTAAGACCGTCTCAAGATACCAATGCGTTGCACAGAAAACATATTCCGGAATCTGTTAGACATCTCAGCTAAGTTAGAACTCGGTTTGGCAACGTTGCAAGAAGTCGACACATTTTAGCGGCAGATTGAAATGGCTAATTTTCATTGGCCATTTACATCACAGCTGTTAAAACGGCTCCCTGTGACATCTTGTTGTTGCTATCAGCTGTTAGCTGTTAGTCACATATAAAGTTACAGTTCGGTGTTTATTATTTTATTTTGTGTTGAAATGGCGGAAAAAAAAGAATAAATTATACCATGGAGGATTATTAGTTAGCTTGGTGGAAGAAAATAAAATAAATAGATTATGTATACAGGGTGTTTGAAATTCGAGTTTAAGCATGGGGTTCTCGCTTATTATAATAGCTAGAGTATAGGTTTAAATTTGGCAAAGTTGCTAAATTTGGTGCTCATTAATAATCCAAAGAGAAATTGGAAATATCTCAAACGGGGTCCGAAAAAATTAGGAAAAACTGGAAAATACGATTTTTGAAAATCGTCTATAACTCCTTTGGAGTATGAAATATTTGAAATGTGTAAAAACATTGCCGAAGCAACTTTTTAAGCCGAATCGGATGGTAGTCACAAATTTTTCTTAGATCGATTCGTTTTTATTTTATGACAACCAACTTTGTTTTTGCTTATGGGCGCAAGTTTTGCTATTTACATTATCAAATAGCATTTATTTTTCTAAATCCATTGATGTATCACACATGGTATTTTACTTTTTCTTTTATTGTCAAATTTCAAAAAATACGTTTTAAACAATAACCATTATAAATCAGGTTGGCCGGTCATTGTAGTTTATGTTGTTTCCATGACAACCGATCAACAATCTAAAAGTTTTAAAGGCCTGTTAGTCCTAAAAATGAACTTTAATAACGAAGAAAAACGCGATATGCTGCCCATCACAAAAAACAAAGTTGGTTGTCTAAAACAAAAACGAATCGACCTAGGAAAAATTTGTGACCACCATCCGATTCGGCTTAAAAAGTTGCTTGGGCAACTTTTTTACACATTTAAAATATTTCAAACTCCAAAGGAGTTATAAACGATTTTTAAAAATCGTGTTTTCCAGTTTTTCCTAATTTTCTCGGATACTGTTTGAGATATTTCCAATTTCTCTTTGGATTATTAATGAGCACCAAATTTAGCAACTTTGCCAAATTTAAACCTATATTCTAGCTATTATAATACGCGAGATCCCCATGCTATACTCCAATTGAGGCTCAATTTGATCTAAGATCACAATAACTGTCTCTTTTGTGAGGCGAAAACGCATAAAAAAACGATCGTATTCGAAATCCGTAAATGGATTTGCGCGAACAAATCGCCTTCGAGGAATTACAGGGTCGTACAAGTCATCATCTGCATCATCTATCATATTTATAAAGTCAATGTCCATATTTAAACTTAAACCACAATTTAAACAAACACTTAACTACAAACAAAGCAAATACAAGATACTTTTAGGTTATGTACTCCAGCTCAAGTTCTAGTAAACAGCGACTCAAGATGTGAGCTCAGCTCAAGTCGAATATGTTCTTAAAATTGCTTGGTGCAACACTTTATACCGTTAAGGCGAACTTAAGATTCAGCTAGATCTTAAGATGTGTCGGAGAAACCGGGCATTAAAGTTTTTAAAAAATGTATTCCTGACGTGACATTTTTTTTTGTTACAGAGATTTCATAAATGTGTATAGTGAATATTTTATTTAATGCTGAAAAAATCTTTGCCATTATATAGAATGCCTTGGCAATTTACAAAATTAAACTCGTTATACACCATGCCTAATAGTTTTAGAGACATTCTGTAAAATACCATATTATACAATATACACTTTGTCGCTAATTTTGACAGAAACACATTACCTACTTGCAGTGCGTTAATAGAAAATAATGAGATAACACGATATGAAATTACAAAAGATAAACTAACATGAATCAAAATTTGTGGACAATTGGAGTAAGGCAATTAGGAGCCTACAACGGATAAATGTAAAAGTAATTAAAAAACAAAAAGTTTAATAGAGTTTCGTTTTACAAGTTTCTTTCTTTTTACTTCAAATAAAATAATAAACTAGTGTTCTACCACCTTATTAAAACGATTAAAAGCCATCATTAAACAAAAATAGAATTAATACGTAACAGTTTCCGTAATTAACAAAATAGGCGAATGTAGCCCTATTGAATTTTTTTTTTTGCTAATTGCGCGGCACAATTCTTAAGCCTATAGTATAAAAAGTGTAAGTTTTTCATGTATGACAATTAAAACACTTTAATGGAATGTTAATTAAACTACAGAAGTTAATTAAATAGAGGCAATTAAGCAAATGTCAAGTTGGTGGTGTCATGATGAAGCATATAAATACAACGTTAATTTTTATTTGTGTTTTGATGTAAGTGTCAATTTAACAACAACCGAGTCATAACATTTTTTCAAAGTGCCGATGTAACTGTAGGTTGTAGACATTTGCTGTTGATTTGATTTACAATTTGGTACGTTATATAAAAAGACAGAATCACGTAGTCACGAGTGTATCAAAGACACGAAGTAAATTTGCAGGAAGCAAGAAATAACTGCTGAATTGCAAAAGTAAAAACTCGATTAATTCCCAAAGAAATCAAACACTTGCGTCTTTAATATTGTATGCAAGAAAGAAACAATTGGGGTTGATATAGAATAAGTGCATTGTTAATCGATACAACAAATGAAATAGCTTCTAAAATAAAATAAAAATAACTTTATATGCAGATTTAATGTAGGTAAAATTAAAGTCGATTAGAGTCTTGTTCACAAATAGGAGATGTCAATGAACGTGAATTACTTGAGAAAGTTTGCCGTTTAGAATGTCGCATTCTTTTAAAGAGTAAAAAATTAATCAAGGGACCATTTTAGAATTGACTCTGGTATGTAAACTTGCATATTCCTACCTAATACATAGTGTTATAAAGAATTTTTCCGAAATTTGCCATATCTATTCCAGTGGTATGCGCTTATTTGGCAAACATAAATTAATTAAAAATTATTTACAGCTATCGATGAGCCGTGAAAGATTATCAGGCATAGCTATCTTGATTTTGCTTGTTAAATATGAGACAGCTAAAATCGACTGTTTAATTGGGTCCAAGAAAAGTGAAAAAACCATCTAGCATTTTTGAAATATAATTGAACGATCCATTTCGGCTTTATAGAAAAACAGGGTGGTCCAAATCAAAAGTATGCAAATGTTAGGGAAAATCAAACTTAAGAAAGTAGAGCTAGTTTTTAGGTACCTAATATTATTTATGTAGCTAGATTTCTGGGGAAATTTTGTTGGTAATAAGACAAAAATTAATATTTCACTTAATGATAACTTAGCTGAATCTTTTACTCAAAAAAAAGAAAGAAAATATAACAAAGAAATTTAATAGATACTTAAAGAATAATTTGATCAAGGATTCCATTTTGTTGTGACAATCTAATTTTTTGATGTATACGTTATATAATTTGATATAATCTATAATTGAAATCCATAGTAATCTATGACTTCACAGAACCTTTATATTTTTTTTGTATGTGTCGCAAAAAATCACAACAATATGGATAATTTTATGAAAATTTATAGTGGCAGTATGATTAGTGTGCCATAGAATCAAACAATGCTTTAAGTTGACAGAAGACGACAGTTAATTATGGTTTTAAGGCAAATTTAGTTATATAAGCATATTATATTATTGTACTTTATCTTATTGTAAACGTTTTTCTAACAAAAACCTCCATAAGAGTTTGTTTACTTTCAAAAAAGGAAGTGATGGTAAGTTTTAAAACCCACATTAAACTAAAATGGCTAATACAAATCTGGTAACACAAAAATGTATCTTGAAAAAGTATTTCTAGGGAACGTAAACGAATATTCTCTAAATATTGTACTGACCGAGATAACCAACAATAATAGTTCGTATTTGGACCACCCTGTGCTTGAAAATCGAAATAGGTGCTTTTAGTGAATATCGATGGGTATTTTAAATAAAAACATTTAATTGGTTATCGTTTCGTCGCTGTGGACGGCGAATTGGCTAAATTATTAGTAGACTTTAACATTTTTAAACGCGTAGCTCACTTCACTTCTCACGGACCTAATGTTTTTTCTGAAAATATTTGCTTTAAAAAATTAAATTATTACATAAATAAGCACGACTTAATTTCATAATTGCCGGACTTATATTTTTTGTAAATTGCATGAGTCAAAGCGTATGCTTTAAGCTTTATTAATGTTGAATTTTATTATATTATATCTGTACAAGTAAAATTTTGTATGTTAAAATATACCAACAGTTTTTGGTACGTTAGAATCAGGGCCGTGACCAACGCTTCTGGCGCCTGAAGTAAGTTGCCAAATCGACGTTTTTATAGCAACAGATTATTTTTAAAGTAATGCTGAAAACGGCATTATTTTAAGTTGGCATCTTTAGGATAAAAAAATTACTTATCTTTTTCTAAAAATGTTTTTTTCAAAATGAAATTCCAGTTTCAATATTCTTATCTCTTCATTAGTTGCGGCCTTATTTATTAATATTAAAATTAGTCTTGCATGTTGACTCGAGATCATTTAAAGAAAAACAAGTGTTTTTAATTAAGGTTTTGTACATCAAAGTTATTTTTAATATGTATTAATAAAACAAATTAAATGACACATAGAAAATAACTTTTATTCCTTAAAACGGTAGGTATTTATTAATTTATACTCAATATTTTTGTTGAAAATTTTTATATACCCCTATGAGTTTTCTGGATTGAAAACTACACCTATCAATATTAAGTCTTAATTACAAATGATATTGAAATTTATCGAGGATCAATTTCTTGTGTGCTATAAGCAAGAAATAGATACAGGCATTCAAAATTATCTATGAAACAAAATTTACAACATTGCTGATAGTAATCTAGATAAACTAGAAATAAGTTAATAAAAAGCCTTATTTAAATTCAAATATCACACCCACTTAACGTAAATCAGAAATTGGCGTATTAAATGGATACAGGAAATTAAAATGCTGCTATAAAACTTGCATATAATTAATTAATGTATGATAGATAGCATTATTCATACAAATTGCATAAATAGTTAAAATTAAGTGTACATTGTGTGTATTAATGCCATTAAGTACAAGAACAAGAATATAATTGTTTGCTTTTGTCTTGATGAGAAAAAATCTTCGCAATTTCCGTGGATTAGTGCAGTTGAATTATTTACATTGCCATTATGTACTTATGTAGAATGAGGTCGTTGTACTTGACTTTAGTTTTATTGCCAAGGTAAGATGTTTCTTAATATATTTTGCAATGTTTTGTATAATTACCCGCAGATCAGGTTACAATGCGTATAGTACTAAAATGGAGCTTGTTTTAAAACGACTTTCGTATGTTCTAAAAACAACAAGTTACATTTAAGTAAGTGGGATACTTTAATTATGCAATAGTTAAGCAAGAGGTCAAGTTCTTAAAATTAGACAAGTGTCATAAAAATAGTAAGAGCCGGTCAAAATAATAGTTTTAAATTTGAAAATATGCAAAGCAGTCCAAATTCAAAGTAGTTATATTAAAAACAAAGAAAAAATTATAGTGCTCATATTTTTCAATTTTGTAAAATAATTGAGAACAGTTAACAAAATTTTTGTATCATTTCCGGTTTTTGTTTACTGTTAATTTTTTTATAAACAATTTTCATAATTTTTGAACACACTAGAGATATAGAAATTATTATACAAATTAATTATATTTCTTCGTTTATACACTTCAAAGGCATTAACAATATTTTTGTTTTGTTTCAAAGTTACAGCCAACTTTAGATTTATTTTAAAAGGCAAAAATAGCTTATTTTGTTACGTTTATAGTTTTATATGTCTGAATATAAGTTTAACATGATTAACAGGTTCTTTTAAAATACAAAAATCACATTATTTTTATATGTTCGTTGGACGTAATAAAAGTAAAAAGTCTTTCGCAAAACAATTAAATTACGTCATTTGATAGGTACTATCAACTTTTAAATTATTTAGTTAAGAATATACATTGCCATTTAAAAGGAATGAATTATCGGTAAAATAAAAAATTAATAACAATTATCTCAAAAACAATTGAATGTGAATAAAATTCAATAACTTATTTAAAAAGCACTTGCGATACTAAAAATATTTTTTAAGAAAAACCAAAGTCTATTTTACAATAAGGATGTTACAGGATTGGGGAGTTCTGACACCCTGTATAGTGTCATTTGCCTTCAAAACAATATATTCCGATTATTAGTCTATATTTTTTATGTTATTATTTAGATACCTATTTAAAAATTTATTTATTAACAAGTGTTACCTTTACTAAATTCCAGGTTTGTGGATGACTGATACAATTTTCAAGTTATTATTAATTTTCATAATGGATGGTTATTTAACTTTAAATGCATAAAAAAAAAGATTATTTTTTGTTATTTTATGAACGTTCTTGCAGTGTTTGAATATTATGTCTTTTTTGTCAGAGTTATTCAACAATAAAAAAGATAATCGATTCGTTGATGATTCTAGGACGCCTTGTGTAGTTTAACAAATCCATGTTTAATTTTAAAGTGCTCGTTTAGAAAATGCTTTTTCATTTTCGTTTTATTTTAGTAATAAATAATGGAAACAAGCTTCCCTACTGCACGCGAATTTATTTACGACTTAAGATGTTCTGTCACTTAATCAAGTTTTTAAAAGCCCTCTTTAGTAAAAAAGAGCGAAATACGAGAATAGTTTTATGGTAAAAAAAGTTATGTGGTATATTTTCTTTTAAAAACAAAATAGTTTTCTTCTGCAATTGAATACAGGTCATCTTAAAGAACGATAATATAAAATGGGAATGGTTTTGATAATGCGCTAAAAATGTATTGTTATGTATGTATCAAGCAACTGTATTTTTGTTATAAAACATGAAATTATACTTAGGTGAAAAACGCTACACTGAACAATTATGTTGAACCAGAGCTCGTATAACATATATTTTAAAAGGATTATACATAAAAAGTCAAATTAATGGTTATTTGCTTGTTTTGTAGGATATCATCCGTAATAAAAATTACAAAGTGCATCGCTTAATATCCTTCTGTAATGTACGTAATTTTCATAATAACACTAACGGCTAAGGAAGAGCCGAGTTGTTGGACATAATAATTTGGACTAGACAAAACATTCTGCACGACGTTCGCCAATTTAATTGCGATGCTATCCAAGAATAATAAGAACCTAATTTATAGCTGTTTGATACCTGACTAATAAGCAGGTATTTAAGATATCGTTATATCGGGTCAGTCGTAAATGTTAGCAATTTGTATACCGTAAATATATGATTTGTTAACTAATATATCGGAATAGGTGATTAAAAAAGGCATGTGAAACGACAGTTTTTATTATAAAGATCCATAAATCATTATTTTAAATTTACTGTATTAGCAACGGCGTGAATGCTGTAAAACTCAATTATAAAATTAAGTAGATAAACTATATGTGATTTTTAATTAAACACATAAATACAAGTTTTAACTGTACAGACAGACAAACTTTTTAAGTAAAATTGGACATCTTATAATTAAATCATTGCGTAAACATGACCCACTTTTAAATACATTTTAGTTCAGTAACATATCATTCATATTTTTTTTTAGGAGAATAACTACTAAGCTCGTCTCTTCATCGGTAGATTTATTATTTAATTTACCGATGGGAGACGGGAGTCTTGAAAAATTGGTGTAGTGATCCTCTAAAACTTATTTTTTAAATATTTATTTATCATTTAAAGTACCTATGTACTATGTACATATTTATTTTCATAACGAATCATTTAAATGATTATATAATTTTTCAAACAATATATATTTTATTACTTAGTTCTACAATGCCATTGACATTTACTTAACGAATGTAATTTTTTTCCGGTATGTAATTTTTGTATTATTTATTGTTGGATGAAAGCACGCGATAGTGTGGATTTGTAAAGAAATAATAAATATTGAAAGTTATTTTTTTAAAATTAAATACAAGAACCACTTAATTAACCAAAATTAACAAATTATATGTTTACTAAAAAAAATATCATGTATGCTTTGCACTATCCTTTAGTTTCATATGTTTAGTTATAATTTTAGTTAACATTCTATTTCTTGATTATCTATGGTATCTATATATATAAAAATGAATGTATGTATGTATGTTTGTCCTTTATGCATTCCTATACCACTCATCCGATCCTGACCAAATTTGGCACAGACAATCTATAGGACCATGGAAAGAACATAGGCTATATGACAATTCCCAAAAGTTCCAAAAATTCCCAAAAGAACCAAAATTCCCAAAAGATCCAAATATCACAAAAGTTTCAAAATTCTCAATAGATACAAAAATTCTCAATAGATACAAAAATTCTCAATAGATACAAAAATTCCCAAAAGATCCAAAATTCTCAAAAGGTCAAAAACGTCCACCGGGCGCGAGCGCGAAGCGCGAGTAGTCTGTGATTGATAAAAAAATTCACCGAGCGAAGCCGGGTCACTACGCTAGTATTGTATAAAAACTGTTTTTCTGTTTTTAGATTGAACAATCAAAACACTTTTTGTTAAGTAGGTACATGTATTCTTAAAATATTTTATGTACTGTATAATGCTTTCTCTTTAATTATTCTTGTAACATTATGTTTTTTAGTTTATCTGTAGCAGCATACAAAAATCCGTTGCTTTATTATCACTGGAAAAACAATTAACGATCGGAATTACACACATTATTGCTAATATTTTGTTTCTTATTGACGAAGAAACGTGAAAGTATAAAACTGTTAAGACTGTAGGAATTAAATAAAATTGGGAAACACAAAATAAACTATATTAATATACACAAATATTAAGTCACTTGAATTAAACGAATATTTAATTAAAAAAATAAGACTGTTTTTCAGTTTACAAATATTGCAATTTTATAAGATGTAGGTACTCGCATTTCTTAAATTAACCACATATACGAGTGTTATGTAATAGCATTTAAAAATGCAGTTAATAAATAACTTCAATTAACAAAACTTTGTTTAAGAATGTGTTTACCTTTGTTATAAATAATCGTAATTAAAACTAATAGAAATAAGTTTAATTAAAAATCACGCATCTGTTTTTACATACAACCTTTTGTGGACCAGTTTCGATACTCTAGTTTCTGCTTCAGTATTGTATTATTTATGTGTAGTAATAGTAATAGTATACGGTGTATTATTTATAAATAAATAAATGGTATTGCTACTGCCGATAGTCTTGAAACTGGTCTAGCAATTTTGCAATATATTTTTAGTGAGGAACGATAACTGATTTATAAATAAACTTTTTTAAGTAAATGAAAAGTTGAATAAGTAATTTCAACACTTATTAAGTGTAAAAAATTAATATATTTTGGCACAATAAATTATTGTACATAGAACTACAGGGTGCTTTTTACATTGTACAAAATGTTTGTAGCGTTTACGAATTTTAATTGTATTTATTAATGTCTTGGAACCAAAAAGCTGTTTACTTTGACCTGAAACTCGTGGTTCAAGTTGGGGTTGCGCATAACAGTCTTCCGATAATTATGATTGTAAATTTCATAATATTAAAAGTCAAAATGTACCGTACTCTTATAATTATTTAACGATATTTCGTATATTTCACATTTACTGAGGTCGTTAAAAATATAATTAATCATTTCGGTGCACGAAATTTTGTAAACGTTGCTGGGAAATTATTTTTAAACAGATGTATAGAATCGTTTCATATATTCCGAACCCAAATACCGTTTCAGTTAAAAAACTCGTTCATTCTGAAACCGTTACATCACGCCGACCTGAAAATACAGGCGATGATCGGCGTTGAGTCACAATGCTGCAAGGTAAGATCTTGAACCTTCGATGCAAAAAATGTTTAATGTATTTGTTCATTCTGAAATGTATGTCATTAATACAAAACAACTTACGCACGAGTTTAAATTTATCAACATGTACGGTACCTTAGATTAGATTTTTTGGTGGATATGTTTAGAATGAATTAAAACCCCGTTAGAACGATCTCTATGCATGCTATTCATCACAGCGTTTATGGTTGCGTGTAAATTTTATTTAATTGTATGGCACATTGTATTTAAATCACAATTAATTAAAGGTTCACTTCTTAATTTATAATTTAACAACGTAAACCAAAAATAGAATTTGTTATCCTGCTAGTTGCGTAGCGACGGGGGGGGGCAAGGGGGGTATCGATGCCCCGGGCGCTTGTCTTAGGGGGCGCCGCGAAGAAAATATTTTTGCATTTATTTCACTTATTTCAAAGCCAGAAAACTAAAATGCTAATATAATTTTAAAATTTGTTCCCATTTTCATTACAGTGTATTTAAATAAATAAAACAACATTATTTTCCCTAAAACTAACAAACTACAATAAAAATACGACAAAAGGGTAGGGGCGCAAAAAAATAATATGTCCCGGGCGCCGTTTACCCTCGCTACGCCACTGTATCCTGCTAGTATTTTTTTTAAATTAACGATCGATTTTGGGCTTACAGTTTATCTATAAGCTATATTTTATTTGTCAAAATTTGTGTGTTCTAGATCTAGAAAATTTTTTTTTTGTCATGTCTTTAATGTCAGTTTTGACAGTTAACCTACCTTGCATCGTAATCGACGCATCACATACGAGGATTGTTCCCAAAATATTAAGACTGCTATGATTTCTTAAAAAACAAATAACGCACCATAATGTCATTTTTTTCGATGAAAGGTCGTTATATCGTTAGCTTTCCTAGCAAGTTGTTATCAATAAAATATTTAAGATCGGGTTGTTTGTAGTATCCATTAGGCCTAGGGTTTCTCATATTTGAAATTTTTGCTTGTCCCGGGATTCCGGGAAGAAATCGGTCTTTTTCCCGATAAATTTCCGGAATGTAATAAATTATGTCAATATTTGAAATAAATAACCCGAAAAAGGAACGGAGCGGTTTCTTACTTAAAAACAACTCCAAGTCATATAATATGTGATACATTTTGCTCCATGATTATTGTAAATAATAAAACAATATCAGTGAGAATAACATAGGTACATATCAAAAATATTGCCTTTTAATCGCAATTTCATATTTATGAACACAATATAATTACAATGAATTTTTGTAATGCGATTTAAGAAAACAAAGGTGATCTACGCTTCGGTCACTTATTTTTTTTTTTTTTTTAATTATTAACATAAGGTACTGCTGCATAAAATGCTCTCTCAGTCTCTATTGATGGGAGTGAAACAAAGAGATATTGTGTTTATCAATAAAATTGCATTCATAAGCTATTTTGCTTCGAATTACCAGGGTACACAAAAATTGAACTGTAAACGTATTTTAATGATTTAAACTTTGTCATGGAGACCGGGCTTCTTTACATATACTGCGGGTGTACATAAGCATGTGTGTACATAAAGCAAAACTATTTTTATATAAAAATAAAGTTTTTCTATAATTTAATGTTAGTTAAGATATTTATAATTAATTCTGATAACTTATGATTAATAGTCTTAACACAAAATAAACGGGATTTCCCGGGACAATAAGCATTTCTCGGGTAAAATAAAATGGGTAAAATGGACCGGGATTCCGGCAGAGAAACCCTAGTACTCACCATGAATAAAAAATCAGGCAAAGGTGTGGAATACAATTTTGTGTAAAATTTAACAAATAAGCAACGGAAAGGTATGATATGGTAGGAACTGCATATATGAATGAAGTCTAATCTCGCACGTGTGTGTTTTAGTGGTACAAAAAGTTTAAAAATGGCCACAACAGCGTGGAAAATAAACCTCTCTCTGGAAAACTGTCGATGTTCAACACCGATGCCAATCAATACAAAATTGATCAACTGATAATACAAATCGTCGTCTTACAATCAGAGAAATAACATTGACGTTATTATATTGGAGTCGCAAGCGTTTATGACATGATTTGTAACGGTTTTGGGTACAGAAAAGTGAATTGATTACACGTTTGGTCCTAGATGAATAAAAATACCAAGGGATTTTAATTTGTGAGTGATGGAAAAGTCGTTTAAAATGAGAACGTCAGTATTTCTATCCAACAAATTATTATAAATTAGTTTGGTTTCTGATTTGAACAAAATGGAAATAATTTTTTTTTAGAACTAAAATGGAATACCACTTTAAAATACTTTTTTACTTATTTTGTGAAGTAATAATTGTAATGTTTTTATATTCATGTGGAAATAGTAATACCATAGTCAAGGGTAATACTATACTTAATATCTAAAAAAAAGCTGAATTTTTCTAATTTGCTTCTAGATTTTTTGTTGACATATTTGCCTAAAAATTACAAGATTATAAAATTTTAGCATTGATTTGATACAAATTCCTTTATGATTAAGAAATTATTAAAATTGTTAATCGAACTTTTTTATTTCGTTTTCAATCTTGTACGATAAACTGTAATTTCATTCTCGTTTCAGTTTCCGTTTTGATAAAAATTTCTGTTAATATCGTAATTTCGCTTTCGTTTATTTTTTAGTTCCCGATAAATTAGATCACGACACTCATTTTTGCGAATTAATGTTGTTGCACATAAAGAGACCATTATTAAGTTACATGGGAAATCTAATATCGGTTGGTATTCAGTTTGTGTCGGAATTTGAAAAATATCGTGCGTTGGATGAACTTCTAGAAAAATTCCCATTAAAATCGAGAATTACATATTCGTTCCAGGGTAAGTGCAGTGCAGTATTAAGTGCAATGACTGGCATCAAATCTTTTTACATTGTAACTTCCATAATTAATTAATATTAAAATAGTTCACAGTTTTTTTGTAAAAGCATCAATCTAATGAACTGCAGTATGGAAAGATATAAAATAGAGTAAAATAAAAGTAACAAACCAGTTCTAAAGGCTCGTTGTATTCATTATGGTTAAGACTCGGTTCTATTAATACCTTCCTTAGACGACCTTGGGAGTTCATCTTAGGTCAGTAACTTGTTGCTTGAATATTTTTATTAGATATGTTAGAACGATGTACCTATTTACTGAAACAAGATACGTGCAAAATTTGCGAGCCCTTTGCGTTGCGTAGCTAAAAATCTGCTGTTCCAAGACGAGAATGAAGGATCTTAAATTTTGTGCTGGATACGGTAACTCAAAATTTATAATTTATCCTTATACGTTGAGTGACTTATACGCCTTTTGCTTTCGCTGCATATAAAGAAAAATTACCATCATGCAAAAATAAATTTCGATAGATCCAGAATTTTCTTTAATATTATATGAACATTTTTTCATAGCTTGTCTCTGTATAGGTGTAAGTAAATGCGCTGCGAAGAGCGATGGTACAATTCCAGATACTTATCTAAAATTTATCATTGATAAAATATTGGCTACGTCAATAGAACATTTTTGTGCTAAGATATGCGAGATATGTGATGTATTTTAATTTGAAAATGTTTTAAAACAAATGTTGTATAACATGTTAAAAAATTTGCCTGATTATTTATTTAAAATGCAGTTTGTTTCATCTGTTTAGGTTTTTATAATTTATGTTATTTGATATGCCAACTTTATTAGCTTGATGGGTGTCCAAGACAAGCGTGCTATGGGAATCTCGCGAACAGGAAATGATAGAGATTTGGTTAAATTACAGAAACGACTATTAAGGACTACGATACCATTAAGCGCAGTCCACTTCCAATATTTTGACTAATTTGCGTGGTATAGATGAAAAAAAGGTGCATATATTACAACGTTCTGTTATAAATGTAATTTTTTTTATAGTTCAGTCAAATACACGAAGTAAAATTTTTATTCTTAATTCTTGTCGTTAAATTTTCTTATTCAATTTTTAATTTTCGATAGGTACTTATTTTAGAATTTTAGGTTTTGTATTTTAAATTTTGAATTATGAGTTTTAAATTATTTACCTTGACACTGAAAGGTACAAGAGGAACCGATTAGGAAGAAGAAGATTTTTAAATTAAGAATTTTGAATTTTCATTTTGAATTTTGAATTTTGAATTTTAAATGTTGAATTTTGCATTTGGAATTTTGATTTTAAATTTTAATTTATAAGTCGCTTTTTTGGTATGCCAGATTAAAGTTTTTTACGCTTTTCATTCCTTCATCGTATTTTTATTGTTGTCGCCAACGTACGAGGTATCTGCATCAACGTTTTTTTAAATTAAGTTTCATAGGTAGCTATGATGTTGTTTAAAAAAACTTTTTTCTGCCTTTTAAATCATGTAAAATATACCTAATCATTTATGCATAAACTGCAAGTGTTTGAAAGCACACTAAAAAGATTTATAATAAAATAAAGTCTAGCAAACAATTGTTGCAAGTGTCTGTCTATTCCTAAAGATTACAAATTGCCAAGACTTATTTTATTATTTCATAATGATGCCTATGGCTTTGTAGAACTATTTTTGCTAGCAGATATTTCAATTAATGTTAATATGCATAAATTTTTAAATGTTAGCTTGCATGTGCTCGATTTTGTTAAAAATATGCGATTATCTTCATTTGAATATTTGCTTGCGTTTTAGTATTATTTTCAAATAAAATTGTTGAGAATCTACCACATTTTTGTGTAGATACTAGCTTTATCAGTATCATCTTTATTTACGTACTAAATGTATCAAGTTTTCCATTGCTATTTTTGGTATCACATCAATTTATAGTTAACCAAAACATCTTAAAAGTGCTTCGCATATCTCAAGAGAGCAATTACGTACGCATTAAAAGCTTAGCGGTAACTTTGAGCAAAGCGCAGCCTGCATTTGCAAAATAATTTCAACTATACTATATCATTTGATAATTACGTGGTAATAAAAAGTATGATTTACTCATATTAAGTTCAAAAAACGTAATAAAACTAGCCAGGTGAGATATAATTAGCTTAACGTTCACATACAGCGAAATAATTTATTATTTCATACAAAATTTCATGTAACATGAAGTACAAAGCATTAGCATAAGTGTAAATTATTGTACAAGAATTTTGCAATAACCAGCAGTGCTTTTTATAATTTCCAAGTTTATGCATTAAACAAAGAACTTACTCTCTTCATACATTGTGAACAATGAACTGCATAAAATTCAACAGCATTTTCATTGCAAATAGTTGGTATATACAATAAATTTTAAAAATTAAACGTGTTTAATAGGTTTTTCAATCATTGCATATATTACGTCCTTGAATTCGTTTGAGTTTTAATATTAAAGTACTTTCATTTTTTCTTTTTGTTGATTTTAATCAAAATTTCATCATATTTCGTAAATTAAAAAAAATCTCTTGTGGGTTTAAAAAAATATCGTTTACGTCTTTGTTTAAACAACTCTGTCAACTTAAGGTACGAATTTTAGCATTTATTCACTTTATTTAAAAGGCGACTATTTAAATGAGCAGTAGATAAAATAAAACGTGCATTAATTGTGAACATTTAGTAAAATAATTGTGCATTTAGTAAAATATTTGTGCATTAAAAAAATTATTAGATCATTACAAAAAACTAATGTGCCATAAATAAATTTGTTTGTAAATATATAAAAACATTTGAGCAATATTTAAAAAAAAAATGGCATTAGAATAAATATTTGCGCATTTATATAAATGTGGATGTTCCTTTAATATTATATTTGTACACTTAAATAAATAAATGTGCAATACATTCGTAGATTCGTACCTCTACAAAAATATATAAACATCTCAAAAAATATTTGATCATTTGAAAAATTACATTTCCAATAGTTTAATTAAATCACCATTTAAATATTGAATGCGCGCATTAATTAAATTATTTGAACCACCAGAAAAATATTTTGTAACCTAAAACGAATAAGATGTGCACTAACTTTGAGATGCGCTGTTAGCAACCACCGTAGATGTAGATTATTATACTACCAATAGAAGATGAAAAATGGAGAGATGGCCGATGTAGCTACTTGTCCAAAATTTAAAACAAAATACATATGTAAACATTTACTAGGAGTTGCAATTAGGTTTAAATATCTTAATGCTCCTCTAGAAGCAAAGAATTTGGCAATAGGAACAAAACGAAAACGGGGGCGGCCATGAAAGGCGAGAAAAGCTATGATCGTTCAATAAAATAAGGCAACTATTTAAACGGGCATTATTTAAATATACATGAGCCTTAAAAACGAATACTTTAAGCAATAGATCTATAAATATTTAGGTATATTTAGGTTATAGCAATTCACCGAAAGCAATTCACCGAATATCAATTCACCGAATAAGCAATTCACCGAATAAGCAATTCACCGAATAAGCAATTCACCGAATAAGCAATTCACCGAATCATCGAAAAATAAATGGATATAAATTACATGAAATATGTTAATCAAAGATCAGAAAGTAATATATTGTGACTGACCATCCTATTCTGTACATTGGTTACACTTTTTTTAATTGCTCTAGACCTGTGGATATAAATACGTAAAACAACGTTTGAGGGTCCAACCACTTTATGAAGCCATAATAAAAAACAATAAAAATATGAGTAATAAGTACTTAACCCCAAAAAGTGCAACCAATATACAAAATAGGATGGTCAGTCAAAATATATTACTTACTGATCTTTGATTAACATATTTCACGTAATTTATATCCATTTATTTTTCGATGATTCGGTGAAATGCTTATTCGGTGAATTGCTTATTCGGCGAATTGATATTCGGTGAATTGCTTTCGGTGAATTGGTTTTCGGTGAATTGGTTTTCGGTGAATCTTCCTAGACCCAAATAAAATATGTTGTAAAATACTTCAAATTCGATCCACATAGGGTGTAAAGCCTAATGACAAAATTTTATCATTTGCTTGAAAGATATATTGATTTCATGCAAAATATTTAATTATTCTATTGCTCAAAGTATTCGTTTTAGGGCACATGTATATTTAAATAATGCACATTATAGTGTTTTTATTTAAAATAAAATATTTATTTAATGCGCACTTTTTAATACTTTATTGCACAGAAAAGTCGTTTTAGGGCACACTACAAATAAAATATTGCTCAAAGTAACATTTTTTATGTAAAATAGATATATTATTTAATGTTAAATATTTATTGTTCTATTGCTCAAAGTATTTCTTTTAGGGCACATGTATATTTAACTAATGCACGCTTAAATCGCACCCTATTTAAAATACACAATTCGGAATAGGAAGTTTACTTTCCTATTGCAAGTTGAACGTCATAAAACATAACATGTTTTTCAATACCGAACTATACAAAATGATAACTTTATAGCAGTTCATTAAATAAAAACCTTATAGAATAGCTGTAGTTGGTGAAATTTGCATGAGATGGTTTAGGTTTTATTCAGAGTGATTACTTTTTCTTAAATACATCGTTTATTATTTAAAAATATCCAAAAGAACTTGCATACATTTTGTTAAATCGTGGTTCTTTAAAAAATTATTTATTCATATAATTTTTGAAATTTTCATAAGAATTTTATTTTTGCATTTAATTGACTTTGTAGTTAGTTTACAAGATTTCAATAGTGAGAAAATTTAATGGAATACCCACTGCAGTTCATTGTTTTATTACTTAATGGCTAATATAGTTGTAGCACTTATTTAATTATTAAAACGCGGAGTTTGATTCGGTTGTCAACAAAATTATTAGTTTTTATGATGGAAGATTTGTGAACAAGTGCAATGAACACATGACTGCAGTTTAATTGCGCGAATATTGTGAAACCCATCAGATATTTCAGATTACAGTGCAACAATAAGAATTACGTGGGCTGTGAGACCTTGCAGCTAACAATAATAACAAATAATCAGTGTAAGACAGCAATTAATCATTTTATGTGTTTCTCCTGACAGCTAGCATTAAGTCGAAGGGTTAAAAAAAGTTCACCAGAACAATAAAGTCAATTACATTTATTTTTTACGGTTTGTATCAAATGGACAGTAACGCACTGGAAATCGAAGTACACTAGAACTAAAATGTAATTATTTTCTGTCACGCACGATGTTCTCAAAGAGCGGTTCGATTAATGCCTGATGCGTCTGTACAAAATTGAAAGTTCATAGAATACCGCCATTATTATTAGGTAAAATGGATTTGAAGTTTTAATGTGTTTAATTTTACACGTTTGTTTGGAGATGGTCGATAGTTCTGCTGTAATAATTAAGTATTACAGTTGTTTGTTTGTTTTTTTAGCAGAGTTCCTTTGTTCTTATTCAGAGATTTCGGTTTAACAATTGTTTTGTAACGTCGTTCAAGCGAGATTTCTTACCTTTTCAGCCAAGTTACTTCGGATTGTTCTCAAAAACGATAGTATAATATTAAAGCGTTAGAGGGCGGGCAGATTTGCAAAATTCTCTAAATTATAATTTTGTAAAGTCCTTATCAATTGTTAATGTAAAAAAAAAACGTTTACTTTTTATTTTTAATATTATTAAAGTACTTTTGTAAAATTAATTAGTTTTGGAAAGGGTTAGGGTTGCCAGATGTTCCTGACAAAAAAAAAACATTTAAAAAAATTTAATTCATATAAATTTTGTTAAATAAATGATAGTTAGATTCATTAAAATTGCACTTAAACAAAATTTACTTAAAAATCTAATCATTTCCATCCTCATATTTATCCTTTATATTTGCTACATTTATCTTGCAAATTTGGTGTAAAAGTTTCATATTTTCTTTAATTTCTTAATAAAATTGTGAACATCAATTATTTTTGTATTAGTAAACTACGCTGAAAATATTTCGAATAGTGGAAATTTATAATTCATTCCTTTATTCGATCTACTCTACACTGATTTAAAAAAATGTTCTTTTTATTATACTATTAAAATTTTATAATTGTTTAGTCCATTACTTAAAATCTCCTGAAGATGTTTTAGCAATTCGGGTAATTTAAATTAAATTTATATAGTTCAGTTAACGTTAACATTCTATTTTTTATGACAAAATAGAGTTTACTCTGACAAAAAAGATTTTCAATATATAGGTATGACTCAACTTATTGGCTAATGAATTATTGTAGCCATTACCTCCAAAAAAAATTATGATCGGCTTCTATTTCTAAAATTTTATGATGTAAAATATGCTTTTTGGAATCTTCAAAAACTAACTAACAATAAGTAAGTAAGTTTCCCTAAAATCGTCTTGCGAAAATGATTTTATAATAAGGGAAGTTAAGAAAAATATGCTTTTAAAGCAAAATAATCTTCCAAACTTTAACATAATTAAAAGTTGGCGATTTAATAAAAGATAAAAAACAAAGTGTTAAAAAGATATGTTCTCTTTAAAAAGGGACCGCTGGCGAACCTAAAAAGGGTTAGGTAACCGCCACAAATAGTTTTTGAAGATTAGATGTATAAAGGTATTTATGAAAATAATCGTATAATTTTTTATACGTATACATTTAAAAGATTTGTTTATTCAGTTATGCGTAAACTAAATTTAATTTTAACAAAATGTAAGCCTTAAATAGGTATTAAAAATTGTTAGATACAATGGCTATACGAAGTTTAGTAGCGTTATTGTATAGCTCTTTTAATAAGGGTCGTTACATTTTACGATAAAAAATAATTTTTTTAGAACTTAATCCGTGTTGGATGAAGAGACTTCAACTTTGTTATGATGTCTTTTTGTCAAGTCGATTCATCATCATTATTTCGCTGTTAAGTTTATATTCACACGCTCTAAGAAATATTTTTTAAGCACTTTGTAATAACTCTGTTTGTAAATAACTATTCTTTATTTTACATGTTTCACAGTTTATTCACGAGCAACATCTTAAAATTAGAAAAAATTGTTGTTCAGTAGCTAAATTCTGACGAACTTTTAAATGCCAAAATATTATTTTAAAATAAGTACAGTTAAATTGAACAAGATAATTAGAAAAACAATTTTGTAGACAAACAAATTTGCATGCACAAAAAGCATATTTAAATCTAAATGTTTTTACTATTCAATGTGGCATAAATGTAATGATTATATTATAACATTTTTGAACCTCTGAAAATAGCGAAAAGCTACCATGTGTGTTTAAGTATGCAAATTTTAAACGCGATTTTATAATTCAATTCATTAAAATTAATTTCAAACCCAAATTTACGTCATACAGAGTAATTATCGAATAAAGGATGCGCGCATAGTATTTAAATGAAATAAATTACATATTTTGTTGAACGAGCCAACAAAATTAATACGCAGTTGATTATTAAATGTGTTTAATTGACTTGTTCCTGTTTATTATTTTTTTAAATGTAAAGATTATTATTAAGCAATTAAAGTAAGAAAAATAATGAAATTTCTAATAAAAATGCAAGTTTCTTGTTACGCCCTAATCGAAATAAATATGTAAACGCAGCACAGGATGTATGGTTGGTCTTGGTAAATTAATTTAAACAAGAAAGTAAATTAGAGATTATAATCTTATTTCTAAGTTACCATTTTTTTATATTGGCACGCTTTCATTGCTGTGACTGTTGTTTAAATTTGTTTTAACATTGAATTTATTGTAAACCTTTATAAATGTCTGAATTATTTAAGTGATTGATTTTAAATGTGAAAATTTATGGTTTTTTAAAAAACCATTTCATTTATTGTTTAGGATAATCCCTTCTTTAAAAAAATCTATATCTGTTCAAAGAAAATAATATACTGAAGAACAGACAAGAGTTTCCAAACTTTTATAGATTTTTTCTCAAAAAGTGTTTTTGTTAAAATTAATTAATTTTTAAATTAAACTAACTTTTACTTAAATTTATATTTAAATGATTTGATTTGTGAAAAAACTTAATTTTTCCTGACTGGAAGCAATTTAAATTTGGATTATGTTCATTTTAACATGTTTCTAAATATTCAAGGTGTTACTGTTTCTTTTAAAATTTTGATTACATTTAAAAAATGCATGTTTGGGTTTCCTTAATAAACACTAAGATATACAAAAATAGATTTGTTTCTACGACTATCAAAAATTAGATTAAGCAGAGGATGTGCAAAGTGGGTGGTTTAATTTATGAAATAATAGGTCTTTGTTGCAAGTAATTATTAATATCTAAACATCATTCACTCTCTATCAAACTGAAACTATCTGACGGCTTATGTCATAATAGGAGCGCTCATCATAAAAATATGTTAATTAAGCACGTAATTGTCAGGAGAACATAGCCGTTGGTACTACATAACTGTCGCTGTTGGCTTTTATTATTGTTACAACTACATTGAAGAGAATCTTAATGTCTCGTTTAAAACGTATCTTTTCGTAACTGGTGTAAATTATATCGGAAGGAAACGAAAAAAGTGAACTGAGGCAGTTGCGTTAAACAAATGAATTCAAGGTTTTTGTACGTCTTTGTCGAAACACAACCGTTATTTAAATTTATTCAACCTGGCAATGAAATTTAGATAAGTTCCGAATACATTAAATTGAGTTGCTCAATTTGATGTTATACTGTTAACAATTACAGTTAAAATTGATTTATGGTGAGAAAAACATACGTTCCTATGCTAATAACAATAAAATACGAATGTGTCGTGATGTCTGGATTACATAACGTTACTAAATAGTATTTATCCAATTTAAGTTTTATATGTTACGTAATGCGAATTTAAAAAAAAAGTAATTTTTGTTTCATAGTGTGAAGTTAAAGACCTGGAGCTTTCGAACTGCGCTTTGTAGCGTGCTTGCTGTTGCATGCTTTACAATATGTATTGTGTACATTATTTCTGCAGAGATGCATATTCATGTGCAACTGCATGAATATGTAACTTGAGCCGATGTGAATTGGTGCATGCAACTTCTTGTTAAGTACTGACTTAAAACTAATTGCTCGAAACAATGTTTTCAAAAATTGATCTTTTTCTTAATTAGGCGTTTACGATTATAATTAAAATCAACAAAAATATATTTGATTAAAAAGCAACTGATGTACGGGAAAATTATGTTGAAAAGTGATGAATTTTGAAAAAAAAAATTGATCGCGAAAATTGTTTTGAGGAAATATTATTAATGAAGTTTGTTTAGTTATGGGCACCGCTTATTTGCTTTGTCAACATTTATTTTTTGTCTTAACATATTCTTAAGGCGGAAAGATCACGGAAAAGTAAACAATCGTAAGAAAACATCACCGACCTGCTATATAATATCAATGTCCTTAAGAAAGAGCAGGCGTTGAACTCACTGCAGCCACCACACCACACTAAAGCCACTGTCGCTTAACTGCAAAGCCAAGTACAAGTTCACTGCTACGGCCGCCGTTCTGCACGTCTTTGGTGTCTTCGACAGGCCTTCCGCGAGAGTTACACGTACCGAAATGAGTCCAATGTACAGGTGCCTAGTCTTATACTTGCAGCTGTGGCGGTTCTGCTACGATGGTCATTGGCTGAGAAGAAGATTCCTTCACCACTATTGGCCGCTACATATTTTTTTCTTGACTACTAAATGCTTTAACAGTTACATCTTCCGAATGCATTGTCGTAAGACGTTCCAGAGAGTGTTACGTACTTTTTGAGTATTTGCTCATGTCCTTAAGATAAAGTTTTTTCTACATATTTTATTCGTTGTAAACATACCAGCATCGTTAAAGAAGTGACCACGTAATTTACAACAGGGAAAGTTTGCAAAACAGTAAAATATCTTTACAAACGTTAAAGAACTGCTCACAAGGTTACTAACTGTAGCTGATGATAGAACTTGATTCATCTTAGGGACATAAATTATGACACATTTCGATATCATCGTTTACAGTTATACATAAATAAAAGCTTTTATTGATATTCAATTGGTCGTGTATATAAACGTAAACAAATTGATTTTCGGTAGCATTTATTTAGTTGCAACGTATACAGGGTATTTCAGAAGTATTTACCCTAAGGAAAAGTATCCAATAACAAGCGAATATTGAACTCTTGCTTTATTAAATATTGATGCAAATCGCATGCCCAAGTTAGTTATTTCGCGATAAGTGTGGAGATGTATCATGTTTAGTTCTAAATGTATGATCATATCTGAAATCTACAACATCAGAGCAAATTTAGGATTAGACGGTACACTGATTTAAAAAAAATAAAGCTCTACAAATACCTAGGAACCTTAGCGGTAGAATAGAGGGAGAAATAGAGTTTGAATACAGATGTTTGTAAAAATAAAGTAAATCTTTGGCAATAGGAATTTCTCGTTAGACATAAGAGTAAAAACACCTCGCTGTTAGGAGCATAAAAATACGAACTACCTTGAGCAGTGGTTCGTAACCACGGGTGCACGCACCCCTTAGACTCTTAAGGCTTAGAGTGCGAGAAGTTATTAGGGCTGCAAGACTGAGTTCTGCACCTCGGGCTCTCCACTGGACGCGCATAACTGCAAACGACTCTACTGTACTGCTTGCCACAGATCTGCAGTTTTACTGCGATGCGAGAATACATTTTGAGAATTTAAGAGGTGTCGGCAGCTAAAAATGTTAAGAACTACGGACTTAGAAGCACCATGCAAGAAAAAATCAAAGGTGAAATTGTTGGTAGGAGATTGACGTTCTGGTAGGGAATGATTTAGATTCAGCTTCCCTAATCACCTTAGAATTGCTGTGAATAAAATAATAATAGCTATGGTGATACCTAAGCTTAAAGAGAAATTGTATTAGGAAAAAAGATATTCAAGTCCTATTCTAACCATGGGTCATGAATAAAAATCAGACAAGTCGGATTAGAAGTATGGAACTGAGGTTTTTGAGCAAACATCTGTGTTAGATAAATATGATAAAGATGATAAAGACAACATTAAATAGTGTTTTCAGTTTTCAGGTGATCATTTGTTAGAACTATTCTAGTTTTATTATAAAATTTATTACTTTTTTAAATAAATATTTGATAGTATAAAAAAGTTTTATCTGACATATTATGTCAGATAAAACTTTTTTTCCAATCGTTTATCATACTCTTACAGTTTGGTAACTTCTCCTGGGGCACACTGTATTGCCAATTATCATGCCTTCCCCTTTTTTTCATTTTATACTAAACTTTTTTATTGGTTATGCGCATAACTTATGCCTCAAAACATAATATCTATTACATCCTTTTACGTTACATTTATGTCAAGTAACCACTGAAATGTTTTCTAGTACATCTTGTGTGTAAATAAACTAAGAGAGTATTAAATTGACTTCCTCGTGGTCACTTCACCTAAGTGGAACATGTTCTATTGAAAATTATATAGTATTTGAATACAGAAACTTATCTAGATGCATGCATTTGAAAAGTGATCGCTTTCTTCACCTTGTTACAAAAACATTATTTGTTACCACAAGCCTTATAATATGTCCACAATTTAAATGTTAATATAAAAGATTTAAGGTTGCCTTAATTAGTCAAATTGACCTAATATTAAAATATTACTCAAAGATATTACAGAAAATTAAATAACTAAATTTGGCGTTTTCTGCTAAAAAAAACTGCGAATCAAAACGATTCAGAATTCAGGCTTATAATAACATATCTTTTTGCTTCGATTTTTCTCGACCTTTTGTTCTACTGTGATCATATTTCTACAAAGCTGTAATCACAAATTAGTATTCTATGTGTAGGTATAACAAGGATGCATGGTTTAACACTGCAGATTTTCATGTTGATGACGTTGGAATAAAAGCATAAATCAATGAGCACTTCGCCTGTATACGCTAGGCGAGTCAACTCTAGCAGCGCAGTTGCAGTTGTTTTATTCGCTTCAAGGATCTCGCCACGATGCATCTGTTATTGCATATCTAGATTTGCACTTGGCATAATTATATTATTGCTAAACGCTTAAACACAAAACAAATAAAACAAATGTTCGCGTTTCTGAATAAAAAACAGAAAAAGATAAATCGAGAGCAAGTTTATACAACATAAACAAGTAATTAACTGCCTAAATGATAAATGTTATCGTTTAAGGCATTAAATAATCCTAAAGATAGTGACATAAATAAAACTAGTGTGGTCTTGTTTTCTAAAATTCGTTTAATTTTTTGATCTTATTACCGGTTTCGCGCATTTTAAAACATTTTCACTATCAGATAATTCAAAAACGACTAACGAATGCAAGATCTAAACTAAATTACTTTAATTAAATATTCATGTAAAATTGTGTTAAAGTAAAATATTCAACATCGTAGACATTTTATGGCCAAATAAAATGATTTAATTATAATTGCCGTTTAACCATAAGTCAGTTTCTTATTATACTGTAAATAAAATATAAATAGTACTTTGAGGATAAAAGCAAATAATTTTATAATATCAAAACTAATAGTTATTAGATACTTTTATAATTAATTTTTTGTTTTTAAATTTAACATACTAACTTGTTTATATACAAGGAGACAATTAACTATGACTTGTGTTATTTTGGGAATTACAGAATCAATTTAATTAGCAAAGTTGGGCAAAAATATAAAATAAATTGTATAACCTATACAAAAACGTGTCCGGAACATTCTTCGCCCACAATTCTTCCTCCACAATACTTCGCCCACAATTCTTCGCCCACAATTCTTGCCCCACAATTCTTCGCCCACAATTCTTCGCCCACAATTCTTAACCCACAATTCTTCGCCCACAATTCTTCGCCCACAATTCCTCGCCCACAATTCTTCGCCCACAATTCTTCGCTTACACAATTCTTCGCCGCCACAATTTTTCGCCGCATTTAAGGATATCACAAATGTTGTTTGTAAATGTGATTGTTTTTATTCATAACGTAATTTTTACAGATTATTTACATTAGGTTAGGTTTGGTTAGATTAATTTAATTTTTATTCAACCTATAATATAACATAAACAAGATTAAAAATCACAACATAAGCTATTTATGTAGCAATTTTTAAACGTAATATTAAAAGAAGAAGAGACGTATTAATATACAAGAAACAACTTTAGGCTAATGTAAAATAATCTGTAAAAATTACGTTATAAATAAAAACAATAACATTTTTGATATGCTTGTATGCGGAGAAAAATTTTCGCGGCGAAGAATTGTGTAAGCGAAGAATTGTGTAGGCGAAGAATTGTGGGCGAAGAATTGTGGGCCAAGAATTGTGGAGGCGAAGAATTGTGGGCGAAGAATTGTGGGCGAAGAATGTTCCTAGATCTATACAAAATTAACCAATGTTGCTACTTTATAAAAAAAAAATCTTATTTAATTGTCAACTTTCCATATATTTTTAGAAAAATCAGTGTTGTAGATTTTTTTTTTTTAAATTGTTGGTTTAAGGACGCTTCAACAACTTTGGCCATTATCGTCCGGGAGGAGGGGGCGGGGAACAAGGAAAGGGTGGGTAAGGTAACGGTAGGTGGAAGTACTGTCACAGCATTTGCCTATAGTAGGTAGAGGGAACCACCTGAAACTACGATGACAGACGGCCGTGGGATTCGAACCCACGACCTCCCGATTTTACTCGCTAGGTTGCATACCAACCAGCCACCGAGCTCGGTTTTAAATGCATTTTCATCAACCACATGGCAACAGACTATCATATAATTTCCTCGTAGTGACATTAGCCATGATTTTAAATATGTATTTTGTGCATATGCTTTTGTCAATGAAAGAGGTTTAAACTTTAATTAAATAGTTAAATACCCTTGTTAATGTTTTTAAAAATTTGTACAATTAATTAATAAAAAACCAGTAATATTACTAATATCGTTGAAATTAAAAAAAAAAACTATTTTATTGTGCTGAATCTTGGTATACGCTTAAAATTAGAATCTACCTAAAAGTATGTAAAAAATTCCAACTTACAACATTTTTCTGTCCATGATAGTTAAATAGATATTTCTGTTTAACATATTTGCCATGTTTAATTTTTTTGCAGTTCTATGTTTTTTCAGAAAGTTGTCAACACTGGTATTTTTTAATGATGTTTAATTAATTTTGCAATTGTGGCCAACTTTGCTAATTTATCCGATGTTCCCACTCTTTTAATAACAAAGTTCCAATATAATGCTGTAAAAAATTGTCACGCTGGATAATATTAATTATTTGCTAAATGTTACAATTATTTAAATACTTCATTCAAAACATAAAACATAATAGCGTTAGATTTCTTGTTTGTTTTAGATAATAAATAATCTACTGATGATGTGATGAGGGTATCTCAGAACTTATCAAGATATTCTGCAATTCAGAGGTTTTTATTTGCCAACGTTTAAAACTGATATTCTTGAAGTTTTACTCACCAACACTTAAACGACGGAAGTTTTAACGTCGGTATTTATACGCCTCATTGACACGAGAGTTAATTTATACGTCAAGCAAGACAGTAAACGTGTACTTCTGCAAGAATTCCTTGATCAGGTAATGACATAAATTGAATTTATAAATGGGAAGTTATATATTTTTGTTTTTATTGTAAAGCATTTTGTATTATGAAATCGGAAGATGTACAAAATTACTGGGTGCAGTGTTTCTCAATTTCGGGATCATGCCAAAACACCCTATTTAATGTATTAATAGTAAGCCAAAATAAGAGTTGGCAACGCTAATTTTATTTGTAATGTTGCTTGTTATACAAATAGTTTTATGAATTAAAAAGGATTATCATGGACGTAGTTTGTAATGATTTTGCGTCAACTCGAAAATAATAAATATAATCATTATATACTCAATATTTTCTACATAACCGTTTAAAAAAACACCCATTTAATGTTTAAATTTCAAAAAGACAAATGTCATATCATTTTCTGTTGTCACCGACGAAAACATTATAGCAACGTACGAGTGGGTTAGAAACTAATTTCAAACTACTTATTAAGGTCTATCAATCAATGAAGAGAAACAAATTATATGTTTGAAAGTAAGTGACGAAATCAGAAGATAATTTTCTTTTAAATCACTGTTTGAATTTTGGGACGGTGTTAATGATGAAATTTGTCTACTGGTCAAGAGATTTTCGCATAATTTTGACATTTCCAACATCGTGTCTATTACGTATCTTTGTTAAACCAGATTTTCTGCAGTGGCTGCCTTAAAAACAAAATACAGATATCAGCTAAGTATAGAAAGAGAACTGAGGGTATCAATCTCAAACATATAACCATGTTATAAAAAACTTTGCTCTGCAAGACAGGCACAAGGAAGCTATTAATTTTTTAATTTTAATTTAGTTGCTTAGTAATTTTGCAACACTTATATACGTTTATGTAACCATACCATAAGCGTTGCACGTTTATTCAATGCAAAGTATTTTACTTACGATAACAAAGAAACAATTTATTATTTTATTTTAAAAATGTATTTTATGTTTTGTTTTTTTTGCTGTTCCATAATTTTGTTTTGCTTCAATATTCACTTTTTTCGTGCCTTCCTTCAGATATTTGGCGCCCCCTTAACAGGGTGCGCCCCACAGGTTGAGAATTACTGACTTAATGATTTATCAATTATTGCACTGCAATTTAACTTCATCGCAAAAATTATCACAAAAATTCTTTTAGTTGTAAATATACGTAAGTTTCCTAAATTATAATTTACAATAAAGTTTTTATATGGGGTGTCATAAGTTTAAGGCTTAAGATAAGGCTCTCTTTTATCTTAAAAGATATAAAGTTGGCACAGTTGGGGTACAACTGCGAATATGGTAAAAAAATATGTTTTAATAAAAATGCTTTTAGTTCAGAACTAAAATAACAATTCATTTTCGTTTTTCGTTTGTTATTTACTTTATTATTGGCGAAACTGGAAAATTCAAACATGCGCTTGGATAAACTTTTTATTTTCTGCACACTAATTTAAAAAAAAGTTGTTCCTGATGTTCATTCTAATTCATTATAAACTTACTTTTTTCTTATGGAAATTAATTTCTAATTTTGCATTGAAACACAAAACTAAAAATTGGATGTACTAATACTATATTTTACTATACTAATATACTAATATACTATAGACTATACTAATAAAACATATTTTTGCTGTAATTTAAAATCTAACCAAAAATATAGTGTAACAAATTTATATATAATCAGCATTTCCATGAAAACTAAAATCTATCTAAAATTTGAATTCAACGTTAAATTACTTAACTTCTTCCCAATATAACCAACATCTTACTGAGAGTCAAATTTGGGACACTCTGTATTTATGGGAATACTAAATGAAATTAAGTCATAACATTTAAAAATTATCGTTCGCTTTTATTTTCTGCTTGTATTTTTTTAAATTGCAAACGAATACTTATTGTCTCAAAAATATATTGATAGCTATCATACATATTTTAGCTTCTACTTACAGTTATGACTTTTTTGTTTTTTGATAAGTTATGTTTTCAATATTTTGTCCATAAACTTACAAATCAAAATTCCTAAAATAATAGTTTCATCACGAAATTTCTCACATGTACGCATTATATTGTATGATCACGAATTTCTAGCATGTAACGTATACATTATCATCGTCTAAACGTTTGGTGTATAAAATCTTTGTCTATAATTTTCCCACCAGCAAAATACTACCCATACATGTTTGCCTTGGTGTTGGTGTACAATATTCTTAGCAACGACAGCTTGAAAGAAAACTATGAAAAGTGTGCTTTAATAAAGTTTATTATTACGATTTTATTATACTATTCGTGCTTGTCCTTTTAAATGAGATTTTTATTTTTCATTACTTTTTACAACTAAACTATTGAAACGTTAGAAGGAAAACAACGGAATCCTTTTTCCATATAGAAATGTTTGATACAATTTTTGGTGATTTTTGTAGTTCGATTTTGATTTTCTTTTTTACGTAGAGGCTTAATACAGCTCTTATTTGATTTTGAAGGATTCTTTTCTTTTGCAAAAGTACCCCAGCGTGTTTCTGTTTACTTTGTCGTAGGCGTTCTAAAAATCCACGTAGGCTCTGCTTTTTAATTCAATTCTCTACGTTCTATGTTTTTCAATAAGCTGGGTATACAGTTTGAGCAAAAAAAAATGTTTTTCTGATACCATAATATATGTAACGTATGTCCCATCAGTTTTGATACAATTTTCAGAGGCAATAAAATGGGTAGTAAGAAGAAAATATCAAGTTGCTAAGAAAACAAAAATTTGTTTGACACTTTAACCTAAGGGTGCCTATCCACGTGAGAGTAACTCGCGATTGGCTGTATCCTTGGCGACGCTGCTATCGAGAGTAGTTTACTCTCACGTGGATAGGCACCATTAACGTTGACAGTTCAGTTTTTTTTTAATCGTTTATGTCGATATGGCTTACAAATTAGAATTTCGGACAAGTATTTATAATATAATTGGACGAGTCCCTAAAGTCGAAATAATAGCATTTTTGAAAATCAAAATATATGGCGTAGAACCATTTATCTGACAATTTCTGAATGTAAGCAAGGTAATTCTTCTATGAACCTTCCAAAAAGTGGAAGACCTAGAATTTTTAACAAAACAAGAACAAAAAGACTGGTAAGAAGAGCGAAGAATACACTTGGTTCTTCAGTAAGAAAACTGGCACGACCATATGAAATATCTAAGAACACCATATCGCGGAAACTGTCGCGGAATGACCAAAAATACTGAAAAAGAAGAAAACTCCCAAAATATACAACAACCAACTAGCCAGAATTACGATATGCTGCCATGCATTAAAAAGGATACGTTTTGCTTACAACCGGGTGAAAATTATGGATGACGAAAAGTACTTATCACTAAGCAACTCCAAAATGAAGGGAAATTATGGTTTGTACTATATTGACTATATTGCAGAAGGCCCTAATAATGTCAGATATAAACAAAAAGCCAAATTCGCAGATAAGGTGTTGGTATGGTGCGCTTTTTTCACAAGGGGTGTATCCAGCCTTATGTGGGTCGAGTACGAGGTGAAGCCCTGGATATTCAAAGGTACATCGATAATATTGTCTTACGAAATTGGTTAATTTTATTGAAAAAGAACACGCTGGGGGCGATATTATTTTCTGATCTGACCTTGCGTCCTGTCACTATGCAAGACACACTCAAAATTGGCTAGCAGAAAAACGTACCATCTGTTCCGCGAAACGATAATCCTCCTAACCTTTCCCACTCGTCCCATAAAAGATTTTTGTGCTCTTTTATCTCGAAAAGTTTACGATGGAGGATGGGAAGTCCAAAACGAGGAGGAAATTCGTCGCAAACTATATAGAAAAGTCCGAGAAATCGATGTAAATGCCATCCAAAACCTAATGCTAGATGTCCACAGAAAGTCGCTCCTTGTGGAAGACAATGATCCTCTTTATTTAATTGAAGTTCATCATTTTGTTGCTTATGAAACAGTTAATAACCATGTACTACAAAACTATATGCAAATGCATTTTTTTTACAAAACAAATTTTGTTAAAATTTGTGTCAAAATTTATGGGACACGTTATATGTTAGTCTCAGGCAGAAAACGATGATAACGCGTGCTGGAGTTCTTAGTAGTCAGCTTTTCATAAACAACTAACTACTAGAGCTGCATTTTCATTATTTATTTTTAAAAAAAGCTTTAACCAACTTTTAACCTGGCCCTAATTCATTTGGTCACAATTTTTTTTTAATTAACACCAAATTCGCTTTAGGGCCTTTTTACTTTTGACAAAGCGTTGTGGTCGGATTTTTCGCTCAGTGAACATTTTCGGTCTCTAAGCCTAACATACTCGTATGTAACCATAGCTAATATATTTTTGTTACGTTGAACGATTAGTTACACGTTTGTTAAAGCAGATTATTAATTTAGATAACCCATAACATAACGAATAATAATTTAAGTGTTTAAAATCATCTTTAATAAACATCGAATTTCTTCAAACATAAAATTTGTAATCATAATATCAAAACAACTCGACATAAAATTTGTATTGTGAATTTCCAGGCTAAACCTTTTAAAATTCCTTTTATTTCCGCAAATTTACTGAAAACAACATTTGCGTATTAAAATCTATTTTTGAATATTGTGGGATTTGCCGCGTTTCATTGATGGTTTGACATAATGTAAAATACAAAGCTATTAAAGTCAAAATTCATTTGGCAGAGATGAACTAGACATTTTATTAAAGTAGATCAGTGATCTAGACCAGAAACGCCTTGTCAAAAACTTAAAAGACGTTTCGCTACTTTTGCACACTTGGAAATATGATTATAATCTATTTATGCTTGTAATATATATAAGAAATTGTAACGCTCTTCAGTTTATATTAAACTTATAGTAAGACTAGCCTTTTTTTCATTCTGGAGCTTATAGTACCATTTGTCACTGATTTTATTAGCTGTCGCCTCGAGTTATTATTCATCTTTTCTTTACTGCTATTTATAACAGTTTGTTAAGAAATTGCTTTGGTTTATAAACAAGTTACAGCTATTTAAAAATATTGTCAACAGCCGCTTAATATTTTTAGTTGCAAGTTTTGCTGCTTTAACGTAAATTGCATTGTATAACAGTAAATATGCGCGTTAAAAACGAAATAATTGGTTACGTTTTTTCTATATCGAGTAACGACGAAATTATACCGTTTAATTTTTTTATTGTTTTTCGGAGCAGGTATTCTTAATGATCATTTCAGTCACAAAAAATAACATTTTGTACATCTTGTCTGTTTGACCTAACATCCGGTTACACCGGTAGTGCTCATATTATACACATACGTTAACAACAATCTACCGCGTTACATGGAAAAATTCGTTGTTATAGGGTTCAAAGGATTGTTTAAATTGAAAAGAATGATAAAAAATGAATGAAATGGCGTATCAAAAATTTTCAATTTTGTGAAGAAACTAAAAAAAAATTAAAAGTTGAAAGATTTTATAACAGACAAATTTCAAAACAACTGTCTTTGAGAAAAACAAATGTTTGTATTTATTTACTAAATTACTCATCAGCCATGGTTTATTAATAAATGTGTTTGCAAAAGTCCTTTTTAATTAGGGCTTATTTCACAGCACAAAACCATAAAACATGCTATAATAGATAAATATGTGTCATGTGTGTGTGTTTTTTTTTTTTTTAAATAAACAGTAGGTATATTTTGGAACAAATTCTCAAAGCATAGATTTTATTAGTTAAGAACACACATTTGATTATTAGACTCAACCAAATTTTGACAACTTACGTAAGAACATTTTCATGTGAAACACCTAAATTTATTAATAACAATAATTAAACAAAGCAGAGCAACATTTAATTGGGTGGTTGAGAGACATATTCAACACCCACAGAAAATAAATGTGTGGGCAGATATAGTCGACAATAGAATATTAGAACCTATTTTCATTGAAGAAAACCTCACAGGGGGAAGAAACTTGTAGTTTTTGAGGATTGAACTTATACTCACACTTGAAGAACGAGAATGATACTGACCTTCCTGATAATATTATCTGGTATCAGCAAAACGATGCATTTTGCACGTTCTGTTCCTTGACAATTACTTTTCTAGAAGATGGATTGGTAGGAGAGGAATGATTAAGCGGACACCAAGATCTCCAGACCTCACACCCCTTGACTATTTGTATGGGGTTATTGGAAGTCGAAAATCTACGTCAACAGATCACATAATGTAGTAATTTAAAAAATCGGATTAGTGACGAAATCCGCTGTTTTAACCCAGGAGTCATTCAACACGTACGAAAAGTCAATGTAAATAGGCTTGCTTATTGGTAGAAAACCAATGCATGGAAGCTCGAACACTTAATTTGATTAGCAAGTGCTTTTGATTAACTTTTGTTTATAATAAAATTTAGGTTTTTTATATTTTCAATTATGTTTAAATCGAAAATTTTCTCATGTAATGTGTCTACATTTTACACTATTAAGAGACTTTAAATACCTATCAGAAACAGGAAAAAAATATGAGGGTTGCCATTTGAAAAATATGTCGAAGAAGTCATTACTTGAAAACAAATATAGATCAAGAATTAAATAATAGAATATGTGTGTTCTTAAGAAATAAAATGAACGTGTCTTTTTCCAAAAAAATATTATTTCGATTTTGATAAATTTATTTCATACTTTAGTCGCGAACTGTATATGAATGTAATTAGTACAAAGTAGTGATCACACAAGTCCAATAAATGGGGAATTACAAAAGATTGTAATATCTTCGTACATTTTTCGTCGATTCAAATCTTTCTTTTAATATTTCATTAAGAAGTCCAACACGTCAATAGACATTGCCTTAAAATTATTTTTTTTTGTAAAACATTGATGATGTTCGGCCGATCGTTGTGATTAATTACTATACAAATATGAGATTCCCACTGACAATGTTAAATTTCCTCTACACATTTTGTGTTCAGTTGCATGTTAGAACAAGAGCTGCTGTCTTTAACATCTCGATATTTAATATCTCTTGCATCCATGGAGCTTTTGCGTCTTGTCTCTATCTTCTTTTAGGTCTTCAAGAATGAAAATATTATCATGAAGGTTTTTAAGCCAACGGTAAATTGTTTCTACATAAACCTTAGAGATATTTTACTAGACTTGAGATGTAAAATTATTTTCTTGAACTCCTTAGAACAATATTTGTCGAATTTAATTTCGTAATTTTTTTACGTACTTACCTGTAATTAAACACTGCGGAATGCTAAAGCGCACTGAATAAAATATTAGTAAACAATGGACCATTATATTACTTCCGGAATCACTGATAAGGAAGTTAGTCATTAAATGAATCATTACTTATAAAAACAAAATTAAGGTTGAACAGGATAAAGAACTTTAGCAGTGCAATAAATACTTCTAAATTGCAGCTTAACAGATTGTGTTTTTTAAATGCAGATTTAGACAAAACGTATATGATAGCAAATATGCGTTTAATGATGTTTAAAATTTGTTTGTAAGTATGCTTGTTCAAACAAAGTTAAAAGTACCTTCGTTAAGGCGATTCTAGGACATTTGAAATTAATTAGCATAGCTTGTATCTAGTTCTATAAGTTCGCACTATAAATATACGCCTTAATGTGCAATGCCTTATATACACAATTAATAATAAGTGAGAAAATATATCTACTTGTTGTTTTTCACAATTATTGTATCATGCTATCGCAAATCGTTAATAATTATTAGGTCAGTTCCTGCTAGGCAATGTAACTAGCACCAGTTACATAAATATTATTGAATATTATGTTTTAGAAGATTTTCTCTAGTTACATGAATCTATTAACATTTAATCAGCTAGATGCTGTGATTGCTGATAGATTATTGTGTTTTTGGAGTTTTCATTGTTGAAATATATGTTCAATTCAGCTTTCGTTTTTAAAGCTTTGTAGCGATTAAGATATCATAAACAAAAATTTAAGCCAGACCTATTCTTAATTTAATCAGCACCCCATTACTGGAATTGTTACTTAATTAAGATTTTGATGATAGTGAGAATATTAAAATCCATTCCTATGATGATGAAAAAAAAATTATGCATAAAAGAATAAACGGCCCAAAAGTTGAACAGTAAGTTCACATCACATATTTAAATTTTACACATTTGGATAGCAACTTTTTTTTATTAGTATTTGCCCATAATTTAACAAAAGAATAAATTTAACAAAATTATTATACTAGGTTTATCTTAATAACAGCTTTACTTATCTACAATTAAAACAAAATTGCCCAAGTAAATTGATCTTAGGAGACTACAATATTCTCTAAATTTATTTGCTTTATTAAATATGAAAAATCGTTTTTATTGAATCGGTTTCAAAGATCCTACTTTTATTTTATCCAAGAACAATTAATTTTAGATAAACTGTTTAATTTTGAAGGTGAATTGGTTTGTTTACATTAATAAGCTTAATTAAAAATCACTCATCTTTTTTAAAAGCGTTTTTCGTCTTAATGCAGTACCAGTTTTAATACTCTCGTCTTTTAATCAGTAACTATTCTACTGATGAAGAGACGAGAGTAATGAAACTGGTATTGCTTATCAAAAAAAATCCTTCGAAATAAATGTGTGATTTTTATCAAAGCCTACGATTCTCAACAACTTTTATTTTTTTGTCAAACGAACCACAATACTTTTTTTTGCTTCAACTGTTTTTTTAATAATAAAAATATGGACATGTGACATTTCCCATTAATCAGAAAAACAAATGCTGTCCCAATATGTTGAATCCAATTTTGACATTTAAAATAGGTTGCATTTATATCATGGAAACGTATCTTTAAAAAATTGATACTATCGAAAATGTCTTAAAAAGTATTTAATTACAATTATGTACAAAACCTAATTTATTAGTAAGAGGAAACTTTGGAAAACGTTGACTTTTTGATTACAAAAACAAAAGGATGGCATTAGTAAACTATAGTGCCTTAATCAAACAAATAACAGCAAAGACATTCAATACATTAGAGCACCCTGTATAAGTATTTTGTTTGGTATCAATATTTGGGCTAAATGTGTCTTTTATATTTAAATTTTGAATTTTTGTCACGCCTTTTTGTTTGGTTTCGCATGGCCGTCGCGCATGCCCGCCATAAAGGCTTTCTTAAGGCAAGAAGAGAAATCGTCCATATGCCGAATGTGTGAAATTTATTGGTAAGTGAACACAATTTTCGTTTTGTAATGAATTGGACATATGGTCCTTCTAGTTTGACTGATATCTGCATATATGCATTATACCTACATATTTATTGTGAGAATATATTTTAAATGCATTGAAGCTTTTCACATTTTGTAATGTTAAGGTTTATTAATCTATAATGGGAATAACATTCAGTAGTTAGGTCATTTTGTCTATGCAAATCTCATCCAGTTTATTCCAAGTTCAAGGAAGTTATTAAGCAGGTCGTTGACTAAACGACCTTGGGAACGCGGTTGTTGCATTGCCTTTATTACACATAACACTTAACTAATGCAGTTGCAGTGCAACCGGCGAGGACGGTTTTAAATAAACGCAGCGATCGATGACCGTCGATGTTTAGAAGGTAAATAATTATTAGAGACAAGTATTAATGCAACGTCTTGACGTTGCATATGTAACATGTTTTTTAAAAATAGTTTTCTACTCCGAATTTTACCGTTTCCATTTAGAGGCTCTTGACCCATTTTTCTAAACATCTGCATTTGTTAGGTGCTATATCGGTAATCGGACATATTTGTCATTGCTAAATACAGAATGTAGTTCTTCAAACCGTTAGATTAGCTTAGGCGGACACATGCAAATTTTAAATAAGTGATGTGTATTCTAAATATATGTGTTACGGGTTTGCCCCCAATGCCACTTTGAATGATTCAGATGATTCGAGATAAATACACAAGGAATTAATTTCATTTTAATACAAAGGAATTTTAGCGAAATATATTTGAATGCAAAATTTTTATTTAAATTATCTTCTCTGTCATTCCTTTTATGCTAGTTAAAATTGCTATATATATATTAATTTGATTATATCCTAAGATCAGGTTAATGACGCGTCATTGCTTTATGAATCATAAAAATCAGTAGTGGATCAAAGGCGAATAACAAAATAGGTAAATTTAGAATACTAAGAACCAGGGACTAAAAACGAAAAAAATTCCGTTCGTTTCTGTTCGGAACGAAAACGAAATATATCGTTTTCGTTCTTTTCGTTCTAACCGAAAAAATTCTTTTTTTGGATTCATGAACCGAAATAATAACGGTTAAAACCGGTTTTCCAATATTTTTTTTTGTCGTCAAAAAATCTATTTTTTTTCTAGTCACCACAATTCTCTATCAATACGATAACAATATTTGCGTCTCAACTAAAATATAAACGATGCCGATGGGGTTTGATGCTCACGGACAGCATATTTTATTAAGTTTAACACCCGTAAGATGCAAAAACACAACGTGATTAGGTTAAATTAGACACACGATCTTTATCTAAAAATATGAAAATATAGAAAGTGCTGTTTTAAATTTGTTTTAGTACTAAAAATCTATGCATTTGAATTAAATAAGATCCTGCTGTAATTATTTAAAAAGACAAAAGAATGAATTCAAGTGGATAATTTACTAAATGTTATAAATAAAAAAGATATTAAAAAAAAACTTATATTAACTTGAAATATACTTTAACTTTATAGTTTGTACATACCATACAATATACATTTTCACATTCCGTTAAATCTTACTAGCAACACATCTTCCAATAAATCTTCTTTTATATTAGTCCTTTTCGAAGTAAAAATAAATTTTACTATTATTATGTCTAAACGCAAATAAAACATACACATTGATAATATATATTCAATCAACTGTATATTCCATATTAATGATCTAAAAAACAAATTATAAATACAGAATATCTCTACCGTTAATTGTGTTACACGAAATTGCAAGTATAAACAATAAAGTTGTTAATACATAATCACGTAAATATATGGAGAAAAGTGAAGCTCACTTATTTCAAGTGAGATTTTTTACTGCCTCGTGGAGTCTCCCCAGCACAGAAGGTAAATTCGCGTTTGTGTTTAACAAATAAAATTGAAATGGCGACAAAACCGGTTAAAACCGGTTTTGGAAAATATTTATTTCGTTTTCGTTCTTGAACGAAAAATAATAATTTCGTTTTCGGTTTCGTTTTCGTTCTTAAAAAAATTTCGGTTAATTTCGTTTAACGTTTTCGTTTTCGTTCCGTTCTCAGTCCCTGCTAAGAACGATATTGGCATATATGTTTCTAAAATGCAGATTTTTTTTTGAAAAACATGCTTGGGAATTTCTAAAATAGTGCTTCTGGACTACCTATTACTATGTTTATGTGTAGTAAGCGTCGTTATAACGATAAGTACAGCCGTTTTAAAAAACTATCATTGACTCTCGAAAAAATTCTGCGCTCGACTGTATACAGGGTGTCCCAGATTACATTTCCAGCATGGATTTCGCTTATTATAAGAGATACAGGTTTGTTTAAGTTACATGAATTATTCGTTAGTATGAGAGGAGCCACAATTAATTTTTAAAAGTACGAAATTCCTCGTACTGCAGATGTTATAGCAAAAATATGAAAATGTCGAAATTCTTTTTTCTTTCATAACTTTTTTGTCTTAATCGTTGGAACAATTTTTGTATTTGTATTTGTACTTTCTTGAGGTTCTTTTTAATGGAGAATGTAACTGTTATTTTAGATTTTTTTTTAACACCTAACCGTTTTCGAGATATTAACCCTAATTTAATTTTTTCTTATAGGCCGCGAAGTTGGCTATGGAATAGTTAAATGTGCGTTTTTTCTCGTTTAAATGAGATATTACTTCCTATACCAATTTTTATAAATAAGTCACAAAATGAAAAAAAATCGTATTTTATCCATCACTAACTTATCAGGCTAATAATAATATAATAAAAACAAAAAACAACTAATTAAATGTCAAATGATACTACTAGGTATTTGTGTGGTATCATTCATTAGAATTTTGTAGTATTGTTGTGTAAAGCTGCGTTCACATAGAAAAGCATTGCATTGTATTGTTTTTTATTGCATTGCAAGGTGCCTACAAGAGTAGCGTTCACATAGAGGTTATAGTGGCAGCGCCAGCTACTTGTACTCTAATGGCGATTCCCATTGCGCATACGCAGGGTTAATCCGTAGATCACTGTCATTGGTTCTTGTTATGGGGTATTGCAAGAAGCTTGGAGTTTGCAAGGCCTGCAACGCGGCTTGCAAGGCAATTCCACTACTTTGCTTTTGTGCACGCTAACATTTGATATTCGTATACTTAACTTTGCTTACGCTACAATACAATACAATACTTTTATATGTGAACGCAGCTTAATTCGATAGTCTTTGTAGCAAAGTTATAATATAATTATAGGCACATTTACAACTAATTAAAAATTTTAAATATTGAAATGCTACATTCTTTGCAATAGAAACTGTGTAAAATAGATCATTCTAATAATTAATTATTGATTTGTTTTGGATTTTAGGTTCGCTTCTCGAAAAAACCATATTTGTATTAACGTTTCCTATACCTATCTGCAACAATTTTCGAGTTATTAAGAATTTTTGATAAAGTTAAGAAAAAAGGTGACATTTTTAAATAGTAAGCCTTGGAAATGTTAACAAATGCCAATATCAGTAAGTGTCAAGCACTTTTATTGCGTTTGTCTGAAATATCCATGAAAATGGAAAATAAGAGTATTCAAACACGAATATTTTAAACTTAATTTATATTCATGAAGAATGTCACAAGATTATTGAAAGAACTTGCCGTGTATTCAGTGAGAGGTATCCTCATTTGACTGTAATGACCAGACAGAAATTTAGATGAATAGAATTAAATTTTTTGCTATTTAGAAGTGTGAAATCTGCTAGTATTCGACCTAAGCGTGTGACAAATAATGAAACTAACGAAGTTAACATCCTGGGATATTTTAATGCCCATCCTCAGCGGTCAATTCGATCGGCAGCGCAAGACTTGGGTTTAAGATATTATGCTTTACAAGCTGCATTAAAAATGCACAACTATTCGTTCGCACTTTCAATAATCTTGCGATATTGTCCATGAATGTAAAATAAATTCAAAATATCCGTGTTTGAATAGGTACCCTTTATTTTTAATTTTCATGGATACTTCAGACAAACGCAATAAAATTGGTTGACGGTTGTTAAATATTGGTATTTGTTGTAATTTTTAAGGCCTACTGTTTAAAAATGTCACCTTTTCTCTTAACTTTATTAAAAATTCTTAATAACTCGAAAATTGTTGCAGATAGGTATAGGAAACGCTTATACAGTATGATACAGAATTTATTTTTGCATTAGAAAATTTAAAAAATTTTGGGTATTGTATTTGTAAAAAAACAGTTTTAGTGGTCTGAAGTTGATTTAAAAGATAATTAAATTTTGGACACCCTGTAAGTAATGCATCGATTGCAAAATATCCAGGCTGTAGTGCAAGGTTTCTTCTAGGCATGGTCTAAATTTAAACGTTTTCTCTTCAAAAATGGCGGTGATAGATAATATTAAGCATCACTATGAAAATCAAAAAATTTTCAAAAAATCTAAAAAACTACTGCACTTAGGTAGATACCTAGGGAATGCTAACAAAAGTCCCTCTACAATAACGTGTTAAATCCATTGTGTTTGAAATAAGAAAGTAGATGTCAACTTCCGGCATTTCCGGAACTGTCGCTATCTTGAAAATATTTTCAGTAAACATATCAGATGCCATTATGGTCATAATCAAAATTTCAGATCAATACCCTTTTTCATTCTTCATATATTTTTAATGCCCGGTCCCAATCAAACACCCTGTATAATATATGTATAGTAATTATTCTTAAATGAAATTAATGCAACTTCTTTGTAAATCTTGACTACTTAGTTTAAAAAAATCGTTCGAGGAATAAAGCGATCCTTTTAAGTTTATTTACTATTTAGTAAAAATGAATTAGTATATAATGACTAATTAAATAACTTTTAAAGAATAATCCGTATTATTCACGAATATTTACGCTATCCTCAACTTGTTTTTTTGACACGAACTGTTCCCAAGATCTAAAATATGCTACATTTTGCTACTCTTAAAAGAAATATTTCTTTTTGTAATATGGTATAAACACATTACGGTAGTTTTCTCTAATTTCGAGTTTATTTATATCAATACTACAGATGCCACGAGTCCCGTGGGCCCAAACTTTCGTTAACTTTTGTTGTTTAGTTGCTACCTTGGAGTTGTATAGTATTACAGGCTACATATCATTTTGATTACTTCTGTTTCTACTAACTCCAAGTGCCAAATCTCAGCCTTCCCATTCTACGCTATCCTGTTTCTAATTCTACGCAACCTTTTTTTGTTGGTTTTCTTACTCGATATTCGCATAAAACCATTGAATTTCCAATCCGTGATTAATTGTTAGTTAAACATTATGGCGTCATCTAAGATTTATTTGTTTATCATGTCCTTGTCCCATGTTCCATTTCGTCTCAGTCAACATTATTTACTAGAGATATATTTACATTTAGCGTATTGGACACTATAGCTTTCATGTACCTGAATTTTCCGTGTAAGTTCCCGGAAGGATCTCGTCTCAGTAAAATAAATGGTGTTCAGTGCTCAAATTATTTTCAGATTACATTTTAATACTAACATTGTTTAGCAACTGAAACCGGCGAAGGGGAGGGTGGGGCAAGATGACGTACGGGGCAAGTTACGGGGCAAGTTGACGATCACGGTTTTTAATATCATGTGCATGCACCAACCCTACAGTAACCCAATGTTTATAACCTATCTATAGCCTAGTTGTAACATGCGCCAATAAATGGTGCTGGCCTCAAACGCTGACGAGCTATATCAGAAAATGATATCCCAGCATGCTGATGTAAAATTGTTAGTGTAAAATATAAGGGTTTTTGCAAATACACAAGGTAAGAATGGAGTTTTTCCTCATTTGCTACATATTATAGACTGCTATAATTGTGTCGATGTCTCAAAATATGTTTAATTATCGATAACGCGTTTAAGAAATTCAAAAAAAAAATAGTTAACTCGGGGGTAAGTTGGCGGAGGCAAGATGACGAATTCGTCAAGTTGCCCCATTGTTACATCAACTTGCCCCTAGATGATTACAATGGTACTTAGGAAAATGTAGCTAACTCTTGCAGATGGTAAGAAACTATGTTAAAAAGACCGATCGCCAATCCTGGTCGAAAAATGCCGTTATTATAGCACTTCATGCTGTCGAGGAAGAAAATGTGACAGTTAACAACGCCAGCCAAATGTATAAAATACCGGAACCTACTCTTCGTATTTTAATCAGGCGTGCGATTATTTTCTTGTAAACAACCCGAGAAAAACAATAACCGACAGAGAAATTGGAAAACTGTTTGGGCAGGCCTATTTAAAATCTGCAACTGTAGGCACAGCAGTTAAAAGCTTGAAAAAATGTGGAATTGAACCATATAACCCCGGAGTATTCGACGACTCAGATTTCACACCTGCCTCAACAACCGAACGGGCTAATCCGAAGGTTGCTGATATTCATGAAGCATTAGAAAAACAACGGATGGAGATGTTGTGTTAAGTGACGACGACGACGAACCCCTAATTAACTTCATGATTACAAAGGACACTCGAAAATCAGATTCGCCGTCACCAAGTCCTGCTGGATTACAGACTTTCGAAACGCAGAAAGATCAAAATTTACCAGGACCTTCTGGAGTACAAACGCCGAAGTCATCAAGAGCAGCGCATAGCCCTAAAACTTTTACGGAAATTGGACCATTCCCAAAATACAACCGACCACAAACCACGAGATGGAAGAAACAGAAATCTTGTATGTTAACCGCTACGCCAAACAAGGAGGAACTTGAGGAAAAAAAGAGGACAAAAAGATGTAAAGCCTTAACCAAAAAGGGGAAGGATGAGGCACTAAAACGCTCCGTTTTCAAAAAGTCATCACCAGCTGAAAGTGATACTGCAGAAAATAAGGAATATATGTGCCCCGGCTGTGGAGGACTCTATTCAGAGCCTCCAACTGAAAACTGGATTATGTGTCTCCAGTGCTCTGGTTGGTGGCACGAATCATGCACAGGTTACGAGGGTGAAGGTGCATATAAATGCGAAATATGTGCGTAATCGTCATCTTGCCCCGATATGTTCGTTATCTTGCCCCATAGGTGGGCAAGATGACTAAAATACACAGAGTGTGTTTTTATTTTTTCCCTCAAGTGTTTATATGATTTCTGGTTTCTCGCCCTTCCAGTTTGTCGTAAACTCATATATGTATGTCACCATTATATTTTGTTTAAAAAAAAAAACTGTGCATATATTTTTTACTGACAATTTCCGTTAACCTAGTCAACTTGCCCCACCCTTCCCTACCGGAAATTTGTCCTTTTTTATGATATTAAAGTCATTTCTTTGCCGCAACGATTTTTTCCAATTTTTTTTAGGCACAAAGTATTTTCCAGCAAAAACTAAAGAAAATATTTAGATTTTAACCTGGAAATTATAGGAAACAAAATGTCTACGCTAATGTTATTAAATAATGTCAGGAGTTAATACGAGATTCGAGCTGATTTATCGAGAATAAAACACATGGTTAGTATTATCTAAGATTTTATTTTGATTGCGTTTAAACAAGTTTGCTTTAGCAATAATATACTTAAACAGTTTTGTTTTCCACTTCTATTTCCGTAAATACTGCAAAATAATCGTGAATCTCCTCGGACAACAACTGTCTGTGTGCCCTGAAGATTTCTTTAAGTCGAAAAATAACCAAAAATTGAATGTCGTCAAGTCAGGTGAGTACGATGGATCTAATATTTTTACTTTTTTTCAGTTGTCATATAAAAAAATAAAAATAAATTTAATTAAAAGAATATTACTATCCTAATTCCTATCCTATCCATAATTATCTAAATTATATATATACTTACAATTTCTTTCTGTCTACCACAGTTAAAATGAAGTTTGCGTTGGAACATTATACAGCGTCATTCAAAAAGTCTGCAACAAATGGGAAAAATTTTCATTAATAATTTCTCAGAAAATTTTATTACTGAAGTGGGTGCCTGGTCTAAAACTAATTTTAAGATGAAGAAAAGTTCAATAAAAAGTCATAGGACACTAGATTTTTACGATTTTTGAAATATTCGCAAGAGTAAAGTGCCCTTATTTTAAGAGATACAAAAAAATTTTATAGGAAAAAGTTATTTAGAATCTCAAAATAAGGCTAGATTTAAATTTTGACGGTCAACTTTCAATTTTAATTTTTTAAGAAATTTAAACATTTTAAAAAATCTGCAACAAATGGGAGAAATTGTTATTGTCGTTACTCAGAAAAATTTATTCTTGATAAAAGTTGGTGCATGGTCTAAAACTAATTTTAAGATGAAGAAAAGTTCAATAAAAAGTCATAGAACAGACTTTTTGAATGACGCTTTATGAAATTTTGTTTTTTTAAATTAATTTTGTTTTTGTTTGTATTGGTTGATTTTTTAAATTATTCAAAAATGACAAACATCCAGTAAACAAATCATTTGTATCATGAAAACTACGCGTTTACACACAAAAGTTCACATTATAAAGTTTTAAAAGATTGGCGATTGAGCTTATAATGGTAATTACATTACTTTTAAAATCAGCGGGTTTTTAACAGTCCATTTTAAAAATTGCTATTTTTCGATTATAAAATCGACAGAAGTCCGGAGGCAAAAACAATGTTAATAATAAGCAATAAGCTCTTAATTAAAATTCTACAACTTTGCCCATTTAACGAGATTCGTAGCTCTGTTGATTTAAAAGTAGCAATAAGATTCTGCACAGATTGGAACATTTTCTCAAAATTAAGCAAATTTTATGCCGCTAACGGATTGGTAAGTTTAAATCTCTAATAGCTATCATTTTTTAAATTATTCAGTTTTGGATAAAGAACGTCGACGTGACAGATTTTGCCATTTATTTTTTATATTCTAATATTTGTTAAATAATAATAATTTTATTTAAATATTCAGTTTTTAAGCAAAGCATTTTATAATTTGCATTCTTGATAACACCGCTATATCAAAAAAATAATAGGCATCCGTGCATTTTAACAGAATTTAAACTATCGGTCAAAGTTCAGATGTTTATCGGTCAGGTCGACTATTCTTATATAATTTTTATTCAATAACTACATGTGTTCACGTTCTCCGGATTGCAATGCCATATCACAATGGTATAGATTTCTGAATTATTAAGAAAACAAACGAATTCCCTGAAGCCGTTTATGTACATTTATCGTGCGCATGATTGCCCCACCAACAAATTACTGCTCTGCTGTATAGATACTGTAACCAATTGTTAAACAGTTCTCGTAGAAAAAATTGCAATCCTAAATAAACATTTCAATCACGCGAATCAAGATTTGATATATTAATTTCCGTTAGTATGTTTTTATTTGACTTTTCTTAGGTATGCCATTATGCTATTACGCCTGCAATATGAATTCTGAACTAGCGCTAAAGTATGTCAAAAGGTAATGGTAGTATTTAATCAAATTGCCTTTTAAGGTAATTTAGAGGATAAATAAACACCAAGTTAACAAGTAAAAATAGTCTATGTGTCATTATAAAACCAGAAAAGCTAGAGCGTGAAAAATTACGAGGGCATCTGGTTAATAAATGACCTAAAATAATATCCAACATTTATAAAAAAGCTAATATGTTGTTGTTTATTTTTCGTTGATGAACAATAAAAATTAAATATATTGTGTACAGTAGACCCCGTTTAACGTCGAGGTTGCGTTCCTAGTCCTTTGAGCGTTAAACGAAACAATGTTTTACTGAGTTATTTTAATCTAAAATTACTATTTTATCTACAACTTCTATAATTGTTGTAATATCTTAATTGAGAAAGGCCAACACAGGACCACCACAGCTAGCATTAGCAAAAGCACGCAAAAGCGTTGAATGAGGAAGCGTTAAGCAAGGACTTATTGTACACTTTATTGAATTCAGTTGTGCTCAGCAAGTTTTATATTAACATAAAATTACTTATTAGTTTCCAACCGGTCATAATTATTGCTGATAATCGTCTTTATTATGTGTTAAGACCCATTATTTCACGTAGCACTTTTGTTTCTGTTGCTCAATCGTGTTGTTAAATAGAGCACAACAAAAACTGTATCAAATGTCTTTACTTATTAAATACTATCAACTAAAAACCTGTCAGTTGTTACTGTCAATGAATAGTTCTAAAAAGGGATAATGCTTGGATAATGTAACCTAAATAACTCTGTGTTGTGTTCATTAGCTACAAAAATATTTTATAATAAGACGACCCACACTGCACTGATAATAGATTGAATATCCTACAAATAATCAATTAATCGACGAATCCAAAATAATACTTCGATTCTAAAATAGTAACGATTTGTTCGTTTCCATTTTCTATTGTTTAAATTGACATTGTTTGAATTATACTCTTAGTCTAAGTCAGTGGTGTCCAACCTTTAACTGGGCTCGAGCCAATTTCGAATTTAGAAATCTTAGGCGAACCACATATAATATATTTTGATTTTAATTTTAAACGTTTTAATGCACAAACAATAAAAATTTAAAATATGTTAAAGAAAATGAGGCACATCAAAAGTTGTTTCGAGCCACATTAAAAGGTGTCGCGAGCAACACGTTGCTCGCGAGCGACGGGTTGGGCACCACTGGTCTAAGTTATACATTTGTGTAATAAAAGCGCTTAACTTATTTTTTTAAATAAATATTGTGTTGTAAAATACTCTCTTTGATTTTCATTTGTTTGTACCCCTAAACAATTTTTAAAGGGTGAAAAGCTCCGGTGAAATGATAAAGTAATCGAAGCTATTCAAGACTGGGCACGTGCAGCCAACAAGCTTTTTCCAGCTAGGAATCAAAAAACTTTCTGATCGATGGCGCAAGTATATCTAGATGCAAGGGGACTTTATACAAAAATGATATAAGAGTTATTCGTTAAGCAGTGTGGCATATATTTTTTAAAAACAAATTCCTGATTACATTTGAACGTTTTTCGTAAATGTAAATTTTAATGTAATAGTCAACTACCACAAAACCGAAGATACAAAAAACTTAAACTTGCATTTAGATGTGGCAAAAACATTTCTTTACTAAGCGCAAACAACTTGAGCTTAAATGACCTGAAAAAATATATTGGATCATAGGCAAAAAGATACAGCATTTCCTCGATAACAAAATTCTTTTCCACAAAGCCATTCTAAAGCGAGTGTGGATTTGCGGAGTTCTACTTTGGGGTACTGCTGGCAATTCCAAAATTTTCATTCTACAACGATTCCAAAGTAAATTCCTGCGCCTCTTCGTAGACGTATTATAATATGTCCAATCTCCGATGAAGTCATCTAGGGTGATATCTCACGAGCCTCCATTAAAGAAGTCATCCACCAGTCCAAGGTCAAATACAATGAAAAAGTTTCAGTACATCCTAATGCGTTAGCCAATTAAATAAGCATGATAACAGTGAAGTGCAGAGATTGAAACGTGTTTTACCAACTTCAGATAAGTGAATCACTTAATCAAGATAAAAACAAACTTTACTTAAGTTGAATATCAAGATCACTCAGAGGAGTGTCTTAATCACTGCCAAAATTAACGCTTATTGCCCTTGTGCAGGCTGTTGTACTCATTAATATTTTTCTTTAGAATTCATTGTGGACACGATTATTCATGGTAATTCGATTCTAAGGTAATAATATTAATTTAAGAATTTATAATATAACGAAAACAAATTATTTTTTGACATATTTCGATGGCCATAAAATACAGTACCTAACATGATCGCTACACTCTTTAAACATGAGTTGTACAAATAAGTTGTTGCCGTTGTTGTGACACGATGTTTGTGCCTATATTTGAATGGCTGTATGTAAATAGTTACATTCAATTCCAGCACATCTAAGAGCGACAATTAGATTCGCCGTACGTGACATGTGCTCACGAAAGTGTTTTTACGTTGGTCTTGAAATGTAAACGGTACTTAAGTACACTGCCCCGAGAAACGCCTTTCAACACTTAAACACGCTCCTGTAGAGCTTTTTCTCTTCCGACGTTTTGTGTTTAAAAAAATATGCTTTCACGTTGACCTAACAAGTAGCGTGCTGATAATTGAATTTACATTTTTTTAAATAATATAATACATTAGTAGATATCGCTTTTGATTCGTTATTTTGAAAATCGTCATAAAAAATATCACTTTTTTTTGCTCAATGAATGTAGACAGATACATATTTATGCGGGAAGTCTTGAAAACTTTATCAGAACGTAGTTTATAAAAAAAATGTTCTGCTAAACGCATTAAAAATATGTTTTTTTTAAATTTTAGTTTGCTGTATGTGAATAGATTAGCTCCATCGATTAGGACGCTGTCTGATTTCTTGTTGAAAGAAGTTTTTTGGCTGCATGTTCACCCACACAATCTAGATCATGTTTAATAATTTCATTTGAGTTAAACTTGTTCTCTTCAAAACATTCTTTCAGGAGTCCAAATATGGAAATGGAAATCAGAGAGCGCAAGATTCGGTATGAATGTAGGCTGAGATCTGAGATTAAGGGTTTCGATTTAGTTTTGTTAAATGGTTTTAGCAGCCGATGAGGCTAAGCGTTGTTCTAGTGAAAACACAGTGCATTGTTTCCCCTTAAGTTTCTGAGCGCATTCTTAATTTCATTTCTTAAAACTCGAATATTAGTCTGCATTTATAGTGTGATTATTATTTCAAAAATTAGCCCCCAATACTACCTGCGAACCCAACAATAATGTTGTAATTACCTATCTAGCTAAAAACGAGCGCTTTGCTCTTTTCGGTTTTAGTGAAGTGGTGTGGCACCACTGCGAGCTTGAAAATTTTGCCGTCTTGAAAAGCTTTCTTAAATTATTTTTTAAAAACTGAAATCAATTAAAAGAACTCTTATTTCCTGTTTATTCTGAGAATAAAGCGTTTCATTTATTCCAAGCACGCTTTTAAACTTCATACATCTTAAGAATACAATTAATAATCTATCATACCAACATTTGATAAGCAGTATTGTTTTATTATATTGATCTATATTATGGACAGACCATTTGTGAAGTGCATTTCAGTGTTGTAAAATGTGTTGGTGGAAACCTAGTAATTACACAATTCACTATTGCAATAAGTATAAAATAACAATGATAATTTAAAATGTTCATTTGTTCACCATGCAGTATCAAAATTAACATCAATTTTGTTACTTGGTAATTCTAGTAGTACCTAATTCGTATTTGACGCTAAGCCCTAGCATTTTAAGTAAGTTTGTAATTTATAACTAAATTAATAAGTTTTCTCATTCGTTTTAACTGCTAAACTCTAACTAAATTTTTAAGGGTTGGTGAAATAATATCAAATCGTTTATTTTTAATGCATTGTTTACCTAAATCATTCTCATTTGTTTGGCATTTACAGAAATATAAATTTTAGAATAGGACTGGAGAATTTTATTAATGCTAAATGAAAATCTGTATAAAGCTTTACGTTTGCCTAAAATATTTTTTTTACTTGTATAAACAGCTTTTGATTAACATATTTGTTTAATTGCGACTGACTGTATTATTATTACACCGGTATTTACATGAAATATTAAAAAAAAACTACAAAAAACACACAGTGAAGAGAGAACTTATTTTTATTTTTATTATTCGCTGTACCAATTAAATAAGGGTAAAAGTAATTTATTGTAATTTTCTTTCTGTGATTATGTATTGTGATGTATGGGCATCACGTTTTCTTTAAGAATGCATGCAAAATCGACAAATTATAGCAATAAAATAATTATTACGTTGTGTAAATTAGTAGGCTCTAAGATTAATAATCTTTTTTTGTTAAAGTAAGCAAAACATCTTTGAAAAATTAATTATTTAGTTGATGTTTCCTAGTTTCAGTCAGCAGTCGTGTAGTTTGTATATTCTTTAGCTTCTGTAATGACGAATAAACAAGTCAGTACCTAAAGTATAATTGACTCACGCCCAATGGCTTAAACTTTAATAACCCGAAACGAATCAGTTGGTTTAAAGATTTACAACAACAATCTACGCAAATTAAATTAACAGTAATGACATATGCGTGAGAACTCTGAACTGCAATACAAACAGAAATAGAGAAACAAACTAATCTCAAGCGAAAGAACAGGTACCGCTGCGAGCGTGCATAAGTTTGTTTTTTACGTGACTGCATTTCACGAAAAAGCTTTTTAGGCTAGTTTTTAAAATTATCAATGCTTAACCAACCGTTTTATAAATATGTTAATCGCATTCAGGTATACTGTTACGTTTAAAAAATGTCTATGTTAATGAAATATTTCAATATGTGTCGCAAGAGATATTTTTAAAGTTTGTAAATATTTAACGAAACATAGCTAATTTTCAAGTTGAAACTGAAATTTCAATTAATTAATTCGATATATTTATTAAAATTCCAATTAGTGTTAATATCGAATCCTTCCAGAGATCAATTAGCATTTATATTTACATTTATTCTATCCATTAATGTGGATATGTATTTTAAATATAAAAATGTAATCAAATATGTATTATTTTTCGCTAAAAATTCTTTTTGTACAGTGTATCAAACAGAGACGGGCTATTTATAGATTAATAATCCAGCTATAAGCTGCTTTGTTTGAATATATTGTAAATTTCTTTCTCTATATTCGCATTTTGTAATTAAATAATTGTATTTTTCATTAACATTTTAGGATTACATGTATACCTGGTCGATTTAAAAGTTGCTTATTAATTTAGTGTGATATAAAAGATCTCTACATTATCAGATTACTTTAAAAAAATATTTTATCATTGTAATTATAGGCTTTTACAATTTTTAAGATAGCCTCATCAATAATGATGTTTTAATACAAATAAAAGACAGCTTCGCGATTAATAGAAAACAGCTTTTTTAAATTTTAGTTGATACATAGTTGTATAGATTTACTTTTATGTGACGTATAAAATACCAGTTTTTGTGGATAAATTGCGTTAAATTAAAAAAAATAAATAATTTGGCATATATTGCTTGAATATTAAAGCAAAGTTGCTTGGCTTATTTGTAGCTTTTTAGGTATCTATCACAAGAAAAACTGAACTATAATGATTTCTAGTAATTAAAATGCAAAAAAATATTAATATAGATGTGTCTCACTCTAAACACTTCACTTTGGTGTCATTCAATAACTTCAAAATGATGTAAATGTCATTTTATTGTGATGTCAATTTGCTATTGTTTCGGTGAGTGCTCGGTTTTATTAAACTTGAAATGTTGTAGTTACACAGTCTTGCAAATAATATATAATATCCATGTTACTATTTATAACACCCAAAAACCCTTTAAGTTAGTATTCAGTTTGGTTAGCGATCGTCAAATCAATGTAACGATTTCATTCTTGGACATTACAGACGCGACAAAAATCCAAAAAAAAAATAAAAAAGATATGTCATCAATTTTTATTTTATTTCCAAGGAGGGAGACGCTGGGTGCGTGAGTGGTTGAACAAAAATTTTAATCGCTTATCACAGTTGCTGTACTCGAAGGATGTTTAAAATTAAATTCACATTTTGGTACAACACAAAAATATTTTTGAAATAAAAAACTCCGACAATCGAATCTTTAATCATTATACACATATGTTTCTCCTGTTACATTTCTTAATTGTGCAAACTTCCAATAGATTTTGATTTTTTTTGTACACCCCATCAATGATAAATAAATAAGGCTGTAAACCTGAAGTTGCAGTATTTCGTGAAAATTTACTTTCAAGAACTTAAAAAAAAACCTCCAAAAGATTAGTGTTGATCTGATTAAAAACTGAAGTAAGAATTTACTTTTAGTACAATAATCTTAATATTAACAATCCATATTTTCAAAAAAAAAACTCTCAAACAATTATGCGAAGTATGTAAATATTTTCATTGAGTTTATAATTTGCACATGCACCAAAATTTGTATTTGTTTAGTCAGCGGCTAACGTTGAAATATATGAAAAACTAAAACGTAAATATTTTATAGATATTAGCAAACATTTCTTCAGTATGTTCATCGACAAATTTATAACAATCGATTAACTTTTATTGTAAGGTGATCTCTAGGAAAATATTGAATTATTACTGAAAAGACTTCAGCTTTGTTTTAAGTGGCACATTGGTGCTTGCTGCTTGTATTCATAAATTCAGTTTTCATTTCTGAAGCCTGCACTGATGCACTTAAACTTAAAACATTCATCGCAACTGATTGAATTTCCCAAATGTTATTTTGTATAAATTACAGTAATTTTACGATTTCAAGAAAACAGTTATATAGAAAATGAAAAAAAACCAAAATTAAGTAAATTGTATGATCCCATAATAAGAAATTTAATCATCAGTGTAGGACGTATGACACAGACCATAATTGTAGGACTGTCTTTCCGAAAGTAGGACGTGTGACAATCCTATTTGTAGTCAATTGTCTATTCTAAGTCCAATAGCTTTGGTATTTGTAACAATGTGTTTTAAGTATTTTATGTGATATTTATGATAAAATTACTGCATCAAATGACATTCACAATTTTTGTTCGTTATATGAAGTAATTTTTTTAAACTTTGAGCTTAAAGTTGAATAAATTTATATTTTTACCATCCAGTGCCCATAAAACATGATTTTTAATTCAGATTTGTCTACTCCCACTTCGTTAATTACTTAACAAGAAAACTTTCCCACTAGTTTTTCCTACACATTAGTATTACTAATTAACATATCTTTGATTGGAGCAAGCCAACTACGATTAAATACGACAAATTAAAACAGATTTTTTCCATAATTGATTCTGTAATTCTCCGTTTTAGAGCCCAGCCTTTGACTATTCATTAACATAAATTACTTTTATTCATTCCTTTCATTTATAAAGTAATTTGTAGAATACTCGCAATTTATGTACAGTTAGTGTAATTTTAAATGGTAAAAAGTGTATTTACATATGCTTTTATGGTAGCCAGGTAAATACTGGTATGTGTTACATCAAAAGTAGAATTGAGTAAAAAAATCCCGGGTTAAGCATGCCGCGATACCGTTTGATTTTGCCGCATTCCGAGGATATTCTAGTAAAACTCTGACGCAGCATTATAGCATCGGACACGTCCACGTTCTGTTCAGTAAGCCGATTCTCTATGGAGTTGTCGACCGTGTATTACCGCAGCATGTGAAAGGAGGGGTTGATGCTTCAGCTTTGTAGACAGCACCCATTCGTGCATGACCTACGACACCATATTAAACAAGACACACAACCTGTCCGGTGTGTGCATATTCCAAGGAAGTTTTTTTTTTATAAACCTCAATAAAATGTCTAGTTTTGTAACCTCGTGTTGTGAATACAAAGTACATATTAAATATATAATTTATTAATCATTAAAAGTTTAATATGAAATGCTTTGTAATGCCCACTACCTATATGTTCAGTAAATATAAAAACAAGACCGTTGGTATGAAAATATTCGCAAGAATTTTCTTCATAAGATCAATTCGTTGTTTTCCAAAATATGTGCTTTTATTTAGTACATCAAGAATTATCTTTTATTTTATAGCACTCCAATTCAGTAACTTCCCCAAAATTTTATGACCAGTGATTCTCAACATGTGGAGCACGCCTGCTAAGGGAGGAAGAAAATTGGAAATCGAAAGCAAGACTATTGATTAAAACAACAAATATACAAAATACATACTGAAAATGACAGCAGTCGCACATACGATAGGTTCTAAGTGAACTTATATACTTAGAAACTAGTGTTCAGGATTTTAAAGTATTTTTAAGTTTATGTACCTAAGCAACAAGAACGTTGTTAGGTATCGTTTGTTGGGCTAAATGTACGTTTTGTTTTATTTTTAAATTTTGCATTTTTGTCGGGCCTTTTTGGTTGGTTTCATAGCCGTCGCGCATGCTCGCCATAAAGACCTTCTTCAAGCTAGAAGAATATATTGTTCATTTCCCCTTGTGTCGTAGTCCTTGCACCTTATAGTAAGTGAACCCAACCTTTCGTTTCTTATCTCGAACTCAACTTATGGTCCTTCGAGTATTGACTGGTTTCTGTTCATACGCAACAAACGTACTAACAAAAAAAAAACCTTTCTTAAACAATACTCATTCAAAGGATGGTTTAGATATAATAACTAGTTGAATGTTTTGGTAGGACAAGTGGATTGGAAGAGGAGCGCGATAAAATTTAATTTAGAAAAGGAGGTCACGCCCTCACGCCACAAATACAAAACGGTTGAAAAACACTGGTTAAGGCAGTTGTCTGTTTTGTCTTTACAGCTCGATTAATTTTTTTTTGCAGGGCTTCCAGTATCTCTTCTTTCCACTAGATTGTGTTGTAGTGCTTGTTTGCATTTTAATTTTGAAGTTTATCAGATATGTTGACGTCAGGAATAATTAATGTTTATGGATTTTTCCAATTGCACTGATTGCATAAAAATTTAAAACAAATTCTCGAGATATTTCCAAAACTACTAAAATAATTCCGCTATAATTCAAGAAATTAATTTTAGACACACCTCTTATAGTTTTTAAAGATAATTAAATTAAATTATCGATAAGAAATAATAAAATGTATTGGATTATCCATAATTAAAATTTAGTAAAATGAACCGGGCATAAAAAACACACCTGTAATTATAAATTTTTAACTAATCAACTTTCACTATGACACTATTGTCGAATAAAGTTTTAAAGGCATTGGTTTTATTGTTTTTATTGAGTCCCGTTAAGTTAATATTCTTATAAAAATTTAAATAACACAAAAACTAATGATTTTAGGTACAAAAGACCTAACACATTTTTTTTTTAAGACAATTTAATTTTGGCATCTAAAATTTACAAAATATACAGGGTTTTCCATTAAAAACAGGTATCGGAGCGAAAAAATAAACGCCGTGTGTAGTTAAAAAAAATGTAGGCTATGTAGTAAATGAGCATAATTTTTTTTATACAAAACTTAAAAATAAAATATTTAATAATGACGTAGCTATCAAAAAATACGTTTTCACTGGAACACCGTGAATATAAAAAACAACCTGTAAGAAATAACCAATTTATCAAGGTTCTAAATAAATGAAACGTCTGACATATCATATCTGTACCTTAGCTTATGCAGTATTTCTCGACCTTTCGTATTTGCGCCCCCCTTTTCTATATTAAACTTTTTTGCACCCCTCTTTTCAATATAATTTTTTTGCCCCCTTCCTTGTCCTGTTAAAACAATTGTTTATTTGTTTTATTTATCAACCTGTTTGGAAAATGTATTATTTATTATTCTTCATTTTTGTTAGTAGGTACTTATTTTGCTAAGGAAACTTAAAAATACATTTAAATTCGGAAGATAGCTATTAAGCTCACTAAAAACCTGTTGTATGTGTGACTGCTGTCATTTTCAGTGCGTAATTAATATTAATGTTTTATTGTTTTAAATAAATAGTATAGTTTTGCTTTTGATTTTTTATTTTCTTTGCGCCCCCTTTAGATATCTTGCGTTCCCCCTAGGAGGCATGTCCTACAGGTTGAAAATCAGTAGCGTATAGAGAGCAAAACGTTGTCTCAAAAAGTGTTTTTAGTCTTTCGACATATTTTAAAATAAAGATTTGCATAAAATATTTTTTAAAATTTGTTTCGAACGAAAGATTTAAATTCTTAACAAAATTATACATTTTTGCCCCAATTAAACCGACTTAGTAGCTTTTAAGATCAGCAAGATCTCCAAATTAAGTCTCTAAATAAGGTCTCCTTGAACATATTTTATTATTACTTTGATATTTGGACTCGAAAGAAAGTAAACATTTCCATGAACAAATATATATCTCAAACATAAGGGATTAAAAATGGCCAACTTTTATCACTTAATAGCATCTAGAGTCCCATGAACAATTAATAGGCATTTTGCAGAAGCTTCTGGAAGATGACCATTTGGTGCTATTTAATCTACATCGTAACTCTTATATTTTTCAAGATGGTCAGAGTTCATGTTGAAACAATAAAAGTTTGATTATATTTATAATATTGCTCCGATTTTGATTTCACACAGACAGGTAAGTAAAAGATTTCAACCAAATGTGCTCATTGATGTTCGAGTAATAAGCAAAGGAATTAATATAAAATTTTTGCTTAACAATTAATCTGTTTCAAATCTTGGCCACGACTAGTAAGTACTTAGATGAATGGATTTTGTAATAAAAACTAAATTTTTTATTTTTTCCGATCGTGTGTGATGAACTCCTTTTTTTGCTTGACATTTCGTAAAATTTATGGCATATTTAAATCAGCAAAAAATCAAAGCTTTTGTGCAGTTATAATTACAGAATCGCACAAAAAAGTAATTTCGCTTTGTTTGCGATTGTTTGAATTTTGTCGGCAGCACTGCGTAATCCGAATAATTCAAAGGTAACAATCCGGCTTAAAAGATTTAATAAACTAGTTAAAAATTCAATTTATTTCTATGAATCAGCTATTGTTATTCCGGGAACAAAAATAGCTTATAGGATTTATCGGGAAATTCGAGATATTTAGAGATTGATATTTGTGATATTAAAAGCAATGTTTTCATTGTACCTTTAGAACTGGCATTAACGTATGCGAAATTAATTAAAATATACTGAAAAACTTGAATAAAACATATAAACTAAATAAAAAATTCATTCTCAATTGGTATAAAAAATAATACGTGTATTCTAGAACAAAGCGACATAACGAAGTGGCTTTTTAAATGTTTAAATTTTATTTAAAAAGGACATTCAAATGAAAACCGCAAATTAATGTTGACTGTGCTTATAACCTATGCGTTTAAATACATGTGTTTATTTTGCAACGTAAACATCCCCGAGGTGCACTAAAGCCTGAATAGTCTGTAAAAAAATAATCTTTGGGACGTTTCCAAAAATATGTGCCACCATTATCCTCGTCGAGAGCTTAAAACCGTGAAAATTCGAAAGTACCAGGTCGGGGGAATAAGCTTGATATGGAAGACAATCAATTTTGGGATCGTGGACAATTGAAACCGTCTTGCGAGGAGTATGAGGACGTGCATTGTCACACTGAAGCAAAACACCATTGGTAAACAGTTTTCGGCGTTTCTGGCTTATTGCGGGTTTCAGGTTAAGTATAGGGTGGTCTATTTTCGATGCCCATACAGGGTATCTCGGTTATTAGCAGAGATAGAAAAAAACTAAGTACGTAGTCTTTATTTATTTTTTCGAGAGAAATTCATTGGCGTAAACAGATTTTTGATATCTTTTTTAATTTTCGAAATATAGCCAAAAACTGATTCTTGGCACTTTTCAAAAATGTTAAATATCTCCCTTAAACGAAAAGATAAAAAAAAACTTTAAAGACATTTTTGGAACGGTTTTTTGTCCTTAATAAGATAGCGATGTTCAATTGATTTTTACTTATATCAGTACCGATGTATTACACCTAACTTTCTTATTTTAAATGGCAACCATAAGCAAATTATATATTTTTGAAAAGCGCAAAATATAAGCTTTCAATTCATGTCTCGCCTAAAAAAAAAAGATAGAGAAAAACTTTAAAAACATTTTTAGCATGGTTTTTTGTCCTTAATAAGATAGCGATGTTCAATTTTTTTTTACTCATACAAATATTGATATATTACACCTAACTTTCTTATCTTAAATGGCAACCATAGTTGGCTTTGACATGAATCGAAAGCTTATATTTTGCGCTTTTCAAAAATATTTAATTAGCTTATGGTTGCCATTTAAATTAAGAAAGTTAGGTGTAATATATCAGTATTGACATGAGTAAAAAACAATTGAACTCGCTATCTTATTAAGGACAAAAAACCATGCCAAAAATGTTGTTAATGTTTTTCTGTATCTTCTTATTTAAGCGAGATATTTAACATTTTTGAAAAGTGCCAAAAATAGGTTTTAGGCTTTATTTCGAAAATTAAAAAACATATCAAAAATCTGTTTACGGCAATGAATTTCTCTCGGAAAAATAAATCGAGACTACGTACTTAGTTTTTTTCTATCTCTGATAATAACCGAGACACTGTATGGCCACCCTGTACATTACAGGACCGCCGCGCCCCATTGTGCAGAGTGTGCAATGCACACCCCGGGCTACATAAAATTTGAATTTTTTTGTCTGTCTGTCCGGCCGCCCATCACCTTGCGGTGGAATGGATCAAACGAGCCGATTTATGTTAGTATCGGGTGATCGAAAATGATTGATGCTTCCGGTTGTAGGGACTTTATTCGGACAGATGGCAACACGTGGGGGAAAACCATTGGCGTAGGAAAAAATTAAACAAAATGACACTGAACAATCTGTATGCTACGTGAAACCACAATACCTACGTCACTGACACAGAACAGATATTCGTATTTCTGCATAAGGTACCAACATAAACTTGGTTATTTTGTTTCGGTCTGAATTTAGTAATTTAGTGAAAGCCTTGACCTAGACGTACTCATAAAAAATTTGCTTCTCATAAATCGAAAAGTAATGTTTTAGTTAAGTAAGTAAGTGACACCTTAGATTTAATTCTTAATTTTAATCTTAGTAACAAAACAAACCCCAGTAGCTAATCATTAACTAATAGTTAAGCAACTAAAAGGAGCTCGCCAATGGGCAACCTCCTACATGACAATGTATCAGTTTCATATAAATGACTGAATGTCCATTTGGGACAGATTGTAATATTCTGGGAGTTAAAAAAAAAAAAAGTTTTTCTTAAAAACCTTTTCTTTTTTATCTAATGTCGGTGATTAGTCAAAAAATTTCGAAGAATTTCAAGTAAAAAAGGCGTTATGTATGCGGAACGCGATAAAATGTGTCTCTGATAAATATGTTATTTTTTTTTAAATAGTAGAACTTCGTGTAGGTTTTTTTTTTCGCACACAGGCGCTTGCTTGTACGTAAGAAGTCTTTAGGTCAACTCTGCCACAGTGATGCTTCGATTCGTATAAATTAGCTCAGCAGCTGCAATTATGTAATATATGGGGTGCGTCCGCCATATTACTTACATTTTTTTTTAAACTTTTAAGCCCACTCGTACACTTGCTTCTGAGACCTGCATGATAAGTAATACTGCTTTGTCGTCTGACGGTAAATTTCCAACGATTTCACATCTTCTGTATTCAGAAATTAATGACAGGACGTATGTATTCTTTCCTGCACACTTTCAAACGGGCGGCCATCTTTAACAGTTCTTTGGGACTGATGCGGGGCGGCGTTGCTGTATCTATTAGCTGCTGTAACACCGCCACACTTCAAAGACTACATTACCACACCGATCTGCTAAGCCTCCGATGTTTATTAACAGATTTGCAGTTTTCATTTGAATCCACCTCGTATATCAGGAATCCACGAAATATACAAGGTGCATATTGTAACAGAAAAAACATGAGAAACCGTGAGAGATAAAAAAATTGTTAAATTAGCCAAGCGGTGGTATGTCCACGTTTTTAGTAAGAATTTAAACGCACATATTTGTAAATTGCTTTTGAAAAATCCTGAAAAACTAAAAATTTATAAGTAATTTTTTAATAATTGTATTGTTTTGTATTAAAAAAAATCTTCACGTGTCAAGTGTTTTAAAAAGGTATTTAATATTTTATTAGTAGTAACATATACCTTATATGATAAGTTATTTTTTTTGTAACATAAATAAATTGCCGGTTCGGTAATATCATGATTTAAAACGCACACACAATTTTGTATTTAAAATTTAGCTGAGATGGCTAGTTGTATAATTTTGCTGAAACTTTTATTGTAGAAAAAAGTATGTAGCTTAATTTTGAGTGCTAGCGCCCTCAAAACAATGATAAAAAAATTGCCTTGTATAATGATCATACCTAAACCAATTAACCAATAATATAAAATGAAACGTTAGTGATCAGAAATAGGTTTCATTTCGAGGTGCGTCTCTGTCCCACGATATTAACTAGAACGACTCGCAAAGGTTAGGTTATTGGATTCTCTGCGGTTCTATGTAAATTGTAAATGCTAGTTAGCAACGGAAATGTAAAGAAAGCTCACGGGAATTCAGCACTTTTAACGTTTGTTAAAACGATTATTCGAACAAAATTTGCCGTTGAAATTGTTTGGCGATAAGAACCAAACAGCTCTTTGGATTTAAAATAATTTTTATTGCTTCGTAATATTGTTACATCTTCTGCGTAAACCTTTTGTAATTAATTATGTAATTGATTATTTGTTAGCGTGTGTATACAGAAGCAAAACATATCAGAGTAGGTGTAATATTGGTTTTGTTGCTGCACATCTGCGGTAATTTAATAAATTTGCCTATGTTTAGCTTGTCAAATGCAAAGTAATTTCGTTTAATCCGCATGGCTAAATATTATATGATTAATATTAATGGTGGCCGACCTTTCAATGTTTACCATTTACATTATCCTGAGCGCTGTAAGTTGACACAAGCACAGAGGTAAATGTGGATTATGTTTACATTTCGTTTGACAATTTTTTTTATCAAAAAAAAAAAACTATGCAAAAATAAGAAACCAAAAACAATTATTTGAAGATTAAAATATTTCAGTATATTGGCTGTATGATATAATAATGTGTAAAAATTACTTATAAAATTAAATGAAAACTAAATTAAAATAATTAGCGATGTTTGACAATTTTAGGGTTTATCTCTGATAAAATTTTGCATCTATAAAAATTGGGTCGTTCTTTATAGCCATATTTTTTGAAAATCCTAGATTTTAAATTAACCTAAATTTTTTATGTAAGTACGAGCTAAATCATGGAATAATGTACGAGTCCCTTCAAAAATTAATAAATATAACAACTTATTCCCGTATCTATACAGAACTATCCTTAATTCATCTTTTTCTTCTTCAGGTACCAAATTTTCTATTATTTTTTTACACTTTATTTTTGGAACGCTAACTCTTACACCTCTCCTCAACTTTTATTACTCCATTCTTTTCTGTTTTTTTTTTCGCCTTTTGATCTTTATTTCTCTTTCTATTTGTTTATCGGCTTTCTAACATGTGAAGAAGATGATCCAGCCACCTCAGTTGGTTTTTCTCCGTCCTTTACTTTACATTTTTCACTCCTAGCCTCTTTCTAAGTTACCGTTGCTGATGTTATTAAATAGTCTACATCTCTCTATATATCTTGTATATAGTGTATCTCATATAAGACTTCTCATATCGGTTTAAACAGTTGGAACAACCCACGTACATACACAATCTTGGATTATAAACCTTAAATGATTTGTATGGCACAACACCTAAAATCATAATCGCATACCACATCTTCCTAATTGCTTTTCTTTGAGCATAATGACCATAATGCTGCAGTTCTAAACAAGTTCTCGCTAAAAGCTTATTACCTTATATACGCTATAATAGATTTTAAATTATAATTGTTTACAAGCAAAAACTTTTGGGAAACACTGATACAGATATTAATTTTCTTTTACCTAAGAACCCAAATTAAACCTTATTGAACCTATAATTAGGGATCAAATTTCGACTGCTTGCAATAATCTTCATGAATCCGCCTTCAATTAGATTACAACTTTCATTGGCGTAGACTGAATTGTAAACACAAATAATATTTAAAGAAAGAGACGGAGATTGTGCATTTGTTTCGTTTAGTTCTGCCTCTTCTTAACCCTTTGAGTACGGATATATTTTTTGCTTAGAAAATCGGGTGTTTTTTATGGTTTTTGGGATAACATCAATCTATTCAACACGAATTAATTTTCAATTTTTTTTTTTTTTTATAATTTTACCCAAAAAATGGTGGTTCCAATTAAGTACCAGTAGGTACCACAGATGAATGATACAAATTTTAAAGTATAAAATTTATTTGTAAAAAATAAAGAGAAAATATTCTTACAATGTAGTAATCACAAATAATATGCAGAAAAGTAACATTAATAATTAAAGAATACTATTTACTGTGAAATTTTAAAAAACAATTTTCATTTTTCGACAAACATAATCCTACCTTGCAACATTTGCAATGCCATCTGGTACGTCGCGGTTTATTTTTAGTGCTGCAGCCAGCACATCTGATTTTTGTACCATGGACGGGAAGATGCGCAGCTTGGTTAGTTCTCCTCTCCAAAGGTATTTGTACTTTATACCTATTTGAAGATACAGAAACACTTTTTCGTCCTCTTGGACTTATTTCTGTGTTAGCACCAATTAGACCATTTGCTACTGCTAATCGGAACTCTTTTAGAGTTAGAGTAGGTCCATTTGAGGCAGTTTTGAATAAAATAAATGAATTTACAATTGTTAGATCCAGAAAATGCCAAAAAATTCGATGCCACCATTTTTTTGACTTTCTGTCTATTTCGTAGCATGATTTTAACATATCGGATTTGTCGACATAGCCCATATGTTTATTGTAATCCTTTACAAGTTTCAGGCATTTTACTTCTGCTTTTGTTCCATCTCTTTGCCTTCTTTCAACAGTTTCTTCAGCTTCTGGATTATGAAAATTACTCAAGAACAACACTGGTTTTTTATCCCACCATTTCACTGCCAATATTCCATCTTTACTAATCCTCCACTTTGATTCTCCTCTGTTCATATTTTTTTTTATCAAAATCTAAATCAGATGGAATGCCTTTTCTTCCTTTTCTTGCTGTTCCGCAAGCCAGTATATTATCGTTTGCCAAATCTTGCAATAACTTTATGGAACTAAAATAGTTATCAAAATATACTTGGTAATTTTTTCCTACTAAATTTCTAGTCAAGTCCTTTACCACTCTCGCTGCTAAATTTTTTTCAGCAATATTGTTAATCTTCCCAGTATATATTTGAAACTGGGAAACATAGCCTTGCTCATCTGCTCGGACCCACATCTTATATCCTCTCTTTATTGGCTTCATAGGCATATATTGCCGTATACTACTTCTCCCTTTAAATTTTATCATCGATTCGTCAATCGAATTATATTGTGCTGGCTTATAAAACGTTTGATAAGTTTCTGATAATTCTTTCAGCAATGGTCTTATTTTGTACAATTTGTCGTAGTTGGACTCGCCCCTTTTCGGTTCTAAGGAATTGTCGTTGATATGCAGATGGGTAAGCAGCCAGCGAAATTTATCACGAGACATTACTGAACAAATAAAGTTATCCCTTAATTCTGGTTTGGAAGACCAGAAATATTTATAACTGGGCAATTTTTTCAAGCCCATAATAATATTTATCGCTAAAAAACTTTTAATTTCTGCTATTGTTATCGGAACTCTATTTACACCGTTTTTTTGTAAAATGTACAAATTTGTTTGAAACACTATGTTCTCTAGAAGATTGTTACTGAATAATAATTGAAAAAGATCAACTGGAAACTCTAAATCCAAATTGTCAGGGAGCATAGGTCCAAAATTCTCCACAAAAGGTGTCGGTGTTCTCCTAAAAGATGAGTTCATAGTCCAACTGATTTCACCTGCTTCAACAAAAGACGACAGCGGAATGTCTCTTCGCTGCTCCAGTCGCTATCATCTTCTATTGCTAAAGTGGATTGAAGAAAATCTTCAATATCAACTATTGAGGCAATATCGATATCTTCATTATCCGATTCTTCCGAAGCATCGGATCCTTCTGATGGAATTTCATCAAGGAGTTCGTATAAATCGTCGCTAGTTAACTTTTCTAGATTTAAAGTTTGTTTTGACATGGTGTAGTCTAAAGAATAACAGATTGGAAAAAATAAAAATAAAGAAACAAATTCCTAGTGGTTCCGTATGGAACCACCATATAAAAACAGAAAAAAAACTGACTTATGATGTAAAACTTTGATGAACTATTACTGGATACTTTAAAGACAGGAACATATATAAAAAATATAATACTACTTACTTGATAATGTTGTTCAGTTTTTTATAACAAAAAACGATACAGCAAGACACGAAGCACGTCAAAAATGCACCAACACAATATTCACTAAAACAAATTTAATAAACGCTGATTTAGCAGTTGCAGGCTAGAACGCGCGAAACAGCAATACATGACTCATTCTCGGTGGTGGTTCCAGCGCTCGATTACTAGGACTCTCAGAATAAAATTACAAATATGTGGTTCCATAGTGGAACCACTAAGACCTAAAGGGTTAATCCGCTGTGAGCAATTTTAAAAGAAATATACTATATCTCTTGTTCTTAGTCGGTATCTTTTATTTTTGCTTTTGTGTTTGTGCACAAGTTTTTAAACTAAAAGTAATAATCAGGACGTACTTTCGTCTTTGTTTTCTTGCAAACATTTTTCATCCTTACCAATTTTTTTAAGTAGTATAATAAGAATTTTTAGCTGCTACTATTATGCAAATGCTAATTGGCAATCTTCTGCAATTATTGTCCCTAAATTTATGGAACTTGCTATCTGCTCAATCTTATCTTGATTTCCTATAATTGCAAACATTAACCGGTTCTTCGTTACGACATGACTCCATATTTTAGCTAAAATGAAATTCTTACATATTTTAAAAATTTTTAAAATGAAGTCAGTAACCGATCCTATAATTTCCCTACATCTGTGTTGTGACTTTTGCATACAGCACTTTTTGACGCTGTTTAAGTCTAACTGAATTAAAAAGCAGTGTAGATTTTTGTTTGTATATATAATTTGTGATATATTTTTTTTCATTTCACACAATTTTGATAACACAATTCACGATTCACTCACTGGTAGGTTCTTAGGGTAGTTTAAGCTTTAAGTCCAGTGGTGTGCTCCCTTGCAGTGTTGAAGAGTCAAAATACATTTATAAAAATACATGCGACAAAACTTTTGTAGCATGTTATATGGATACAAAGTGTCCTAGATATCACACTCACCTCGATTATTTCATTTGTTGTTGAAAGTAACAAATCTTGTACATTATTAATTGGCAGAAAAAGTTACAAACAACAGTAAACAAATGCATTCAACATTTGTTAGTACAATTAAAAAACGTTTGTTAACTTTTTAAAATGATAGTAGTGTAATTTAAAGTCAAAACGAGATGGTAAATTTTCTTACCTTTCAAGTCATACAAATATTTTAATACTTTATCTATGATTTTTTTTAAATACTTTAATTTAAAATCTATAGAGTACCTATAAGTAGGCCACGAAAACAAACTTTGTGTCTAAATTAAAGTTTATGGTGAAATATTATAGTTTTTAAAACATCCTGTGTACTTTTTAGTAATCACTAATTGTTAAAATGCTCATTTTAGGTCATAGTTAACAAAATTCTCATTTCGTACAAAATTAGGTAACGGCATTATATTTCATTTGCAAGTCAAAAATTATTACTTATTTTATAATGAGTAAGTGGTTACTACATAGCATGTATTTATGTATGATATTTTAAAAACATCGTTTCAGATGTTACACTTTTCCATCGTAAAACTTGCAATATCAAAAGAATCATTAAAATAAATTTGCAAGCTTGTTGCCTAAATTTGCAAGTAACATAGTTCACACGATGTTATTTATTAACTTAGCCTTGATGTTTAAGGTGATGTGCTTATAAATATGGAACTTTATATTTTTATTCCAAAAGTAATTCAGTGGGTGCATTGCGTTACACCAGTGGTGCCCAACCCGTAGCTCGCGAGCAACGTGTTGCTCGCGACACCTTTTGATGTGACTCGCGACAGCTTTTGATTTGCCTCATTTTCTTTAACGTATTACAAATTTTTATTGTTTGTGCATTAAAACGTTTAAAATTAAAATATTAAAATCAAAATATATTATATGTGGCTCGCCTAAAATTTTTAAATTCTAAATTGGCTCGATCCCAGTTAATGGTTGGGCACCACTGCGTTACACCATAGTGAATATATAGAATATTAATTTATTCAAATTTACTGATGGTATGTGCAATTTAAAAAAATACGGAGTTTTTGGACTTACATACAGGGTGTTTACCTAGTACGTAATCCCTTCACATATGGTTTTTTATTCAAAATAGAAAAAAAAGTTTCAAAACTAAATTTGTTGGAGATCATGTGCTTCATAACCTAAAATTGCTTTCTGCTATACCGAGTGTTTAGTTGCCGCGCACCGATATGTAACTTTTTACTTTTAATGCAAAACCCTAGACATTTTTCAATTTTTAGATTCCAAGGTTTTTTGTTCCTAAAATCGAGTAATTTACTTTTTTTTTTAATATTGACGGATGCAGATCTGTGACAAAATATTTTTATACATCGATTCAACAACGCCAGTGTAAAATAATTTGGAACTTCCGTTAATTATACTCTTATAGTGACTTCTAAATAATTAAACTTTAAAAATAATACACAGGGTGTTTGTTTTTGTCGCTCCATTTAGCTAGAATAGTACGTTTAATTCCAACTTTAAATTTTTAATTGGAATTAAAGGTATTTTTTTTACAATCTTTTTTAAAGCCTTCTGTATTAATTCTGTCAAACATTGCATGTTTACCCATACATTATCATTAAACACAAGAAACATCTTGAGTGTTTTTTAAATACAATTAAATTATGTACAAGGAAATTTGTACATTAAAAAAATTAAATTATTCGTGTTTAAAATTTAGCTTAATGGACCGATAAAAACCTGTGTTAGTTAAATTTTGAAATTTTAATTATTTAGAAGGCACTATAAGAGTAGGTATTGTAAACATAACTTCCAAATTATTTTACACTGGCGTTGTTAATTCGCCAAATAAAAATATTTTGGTACAGATCTGTACCCCACAATATTTTCAAAAAAACGTAAACAACTCGAAAACTAATGATTTTAGGTAGGTACATAAAACCTTCAGCATTTTGGCAAGAGATTTGAAATTTGAAAAGTGAAAAATATACAGGATGTTGAATTTAAAGTAAAAAAGTTACATATCGATGCGCGGCAACACTCGGTAGGTATAGCTGAAAACAATTTCAGGTTATGAAGCACATGATCTTCAACAAATATTGTTTTAAAACTGGTTTTCAATTTTGAATAATAAACTATATATAAAGGAAATACGCACTAGGTGGACACCCTGTACACATATCTATCCATCAAAATTAAAATGATTTTTGAATAAGAAACCAGTGTGTGAGACCAATGAACCAGGATTCTTTATTCATTTGCATACATAAATATTTTCACCACGAGAAAGATATAAATGTGTTTATGATTTCATCTCCATAAAACGAGGTACACAAATGTTGAATGATAAAAGTTATTTTATTTTAAATGTCTTGGTTTTATTAATAGGTCAGGTTAGAGAAAATTACATTCAGGGATACAAAAATTAAATGAAAGTTTAAAAAATCATAAAAAACCAAATTTTTTTCACAAATGTGTTTATACGAAATGGTTTGTGTTTTTGGCAACTAAAGGAGCAAAATTTATTTAGTATTTTCCTGCATACAATGGTATTCTGTTTTATTAAGTTGGGGTTATTTCTGGTACTAAGAGTTTAAAGAAGTGGCTATATGTTCTTTAAACTATAAAGCTATTGGTTAAAATTTATATTCGTGTAACGGTTCTCAAAAAGTATATTTTTTTTATAATACAACTTCTTGAATATTAAGAGAATAAATTTCAATAGTTACAGCTGCAATAAACTTTTGCGGTTTTTATTTTTCTGTAGTTGTTAAATAACATGTTGCAATATAAACAAGGTAAATTTAAAAAATATATTTATAAATGAGCAATATAACATAACGATTTGTAAACGTCATACAAACAAATTATGGTATACTTTCAAAAAAAAAAAAGATTTTTTTTTTATGGTTCATAACATAACATCGAAAATAAACTAAATCTAGCGTTTTTTTTAAGTAATTGTACGCTATCAATATCTAGAAAAAACCAATATTAGTCAGTTATTTATTTAAGCATCAAAAATGAAGAATTTCCCATTAATACCTGCTATAAATATTTACTTTCCAAGCAAATAATTTTCATCATACCGATAAAAATTTGATTATATTAAATTAAAAACAACATATTAATGTTACTTTTTAATCTGATCAAAATTTAATACAATAAGCATTTTGTTGTAAAGGTTTATTTAATAGAACAAATATGCTAATACAACTATTACTACGACTACACATTTAAATTAACATCAATTTGTATTTTTATAAAATCTGAATAAAACTAGTATACAGGGTGATTCAAATTCCAAGGCGACCATGTGGATTTCGCTTATTACTGAAGATAGAGGGTAGGTTCAAATTTGGCAGTTGCTAAATTTTATGCTCATCAATAATATCAAAAGAGATTTTAAATATCTTTAACTGTTTTTGAAAAATTTAAAAAACTGAAAAAATGACTTGGTTTTTTTGCTATATTTTTTTTTTTTAATCTGTAAAAGCTTTTACATGGCCACTTTTTATTTTACTTTTAATGGTGCCATCAATTTTGTGCTGTGCCGATTGCGTTTTGTTTTATAGGTACTAACTTGTTAATTTCTTATTGATGTTATTAGATATGTTGAATAAATGAAAACCTTTTTTCCAATAAATACGTTGTAAGTAACATAATCATGAAATACAATTTTGAAATTAGAAAAAAAAAGTCATATTGTCGCCTATAAGAAATTAAAAATTTAGTCCTATAAAAAAAAAACGGAATCAGCACAGCAGAAAATTGATGACACCATTAAAAGTAAAATAAAAAGGGCCGTGTAAAAGTTTTTACAGATTTAAAAAAATTATAAATAAAAAAGTTTTTTAAATTTTTTCAAAAACAGACATTTCAAATCTGTTTTGATATCATTGATGGGCATAAAATTTTGCAACTTTGCCAAATTTGAACCTACCCTCTATCTTCAGTAATAAGCGAGATCCCCATGGTCACCCTCGAATTTGAATCACCCTGTAGAAAGTAAATTGTATGATTATTTAAGTTATACATTTATAAATGTAAATAAGCCTTAGTATTTATTACGTGCCTTTTCTTCGAAGAAATACTTGTCGAAGTGCAAAACGACTTTTAAGACTCTCGTCTCTTCATCATTTGCAGTTGTATTCAAATAGATTAACTAGAAATCGTTCGAAAAAAAGATAAGTGGTTTTTAATGAAATATATTTTTACTATCTCGTTTATTAATCATAATAGAATAATAAATTACATAAAAAAGTTGTTAGATATTATTTCTTACATTAAGTAAAACCATTTTTAGCTACTTATAACGCGTATTACCTTCTTTCGCCTGTCAATACGTTATCTTGTCACTTAAAAAAAATCATTCGAATTTTTTGACTTCGAATTAAAGATTAAAGTATCTATCTTTTGTTTTAAATTCGAGACACCCTGTTTATTGACAATGTTTGTTATCATGTGATGCTGAATAGGTACAATTATTCCTCAAAATGGATAACTATAACCAAAATATTTGAGGTTTGAGAATTGGATTAATTTTAGGATTTCATAGGTTTTAGTGGCATCATTTGTAATACCAACAAAATTTGCGTTGATTATACCTATGAAATGTGAAAATGTAATTTACCATGTAAATCTCTTCATGTTCGTGATCGCTGTAATGATTCCGATAAAACAGATCGAGTGTATAAATATGCTCTGATTCTCCAAAAATATTAACCTTCACTTGATGTTTTGTCGACATACTATTAAAAGGTTATCAAAAGATGACTTCCAAGTACAAGAAACAAACAAACCAAACATTACAGTTAGTTGCATTAAACTTTTTCAGTGTCACTTGTTATAACAGAATGAACGCGTGTATAGTGTTAGTTGTTGTTATCACGTATTGTCTTTGCAGTGTAGAAGCCAAATGTGAACAACAATCGTTTCATAATACGCTGATACAGTCCACTGTTTTGATAGACGGTGTTGAAAGACACAATTCACCAATATCAGTGACAGGCTGCATTGAACCCACAAGTGAAATTTCAGATGTCTACACAATATCTGTTGAAAACCAAGAAATACCAATTTTATATAAAGAAGCAATAAAAGGTTTTCAAAACTTGATTAAGCTTCAACTGGTCATGAATGGCATTAAAGAGTTACGAAGCCAGGCCTTCTCTGATCTGCAAAATATCGAAGACATCAATTTAAGTTTTAATCATCTAACGAAAATAGAACCTGAAACGTTTAATATTGGTAATTTACGTATTTTATTATTGAAAAACAATGATATTGAGTTTATTGAAAGAACAGCGTTTCAAAATATGCCTAACCTTATCATTCTCAATTTAAGTTATAATAAAATACGAGCATGGAATAGCGATTGGTTTATCAATACTCCAAACATTGAAAACTTATACTTTAGCCATAATCGTTTGACCACCATACCTGGCCAAGCTTTTAAGCATTTCAGTAGCGAGTGTGCATTAGAATTCGAAGATAATAGTATAGTAACAATAGATCCATTATCACTTCGAGGTTTATACAAGATTAAACAGTTGTCGTTATCTAATAACCGGCAAGTATTATTTCTAACGCGCAACAATTTTACCTGTTTGGAAAGTGATGTTTTGAATTCATTAACAAATGTTAAAGGAGTGTTCCTTCAATCTAATCCGTGGAGCTGCAATTGTTTGAATCAAATGAGTGAGTGGAACACACACAATAATGTGTTGAAGGATATTGCGATAAGTCAAATGGAATGCCAACAACCTGATGTTTAGTTGAAAACGAAGTGAATTAAATTAACTTTACTTAAAGTGAACTATTTTTTTAAATTCTCAGTGTATGAAGATTAAAGAGTATAAGTAATTTACATAAAGCAAAATAGTAATGTGAAAAAAGAAATCAGTATAAAACGACTTTTTCTTTAATATCTACTAGTAAAACCAGTCTGTAAATGTAAATATGCACTAGTTTAGTTTTAAAAATTTAATTTGCGACAATTTTTATCATGTTAGTTACTTAAGCACTATTTATGCCTCTGTTGGTAACAATAAAAACTGAAAAAAACCTGGAATGTATAGAATGCCCCGGGGTTCATTCCTATGCTATAGGTATACATTATTTTGAAAAATTACTTTCAAAGTATTTATTGTAATGCATCTGTAAATTAAATAAATATTAATATATAATTTAAGCTATTTTAATACGTGATTATTAAATATATGTATTTTCATGTTTTAGTCGAAATTTAATAGTAAATTATGTTGTTTTCCGGTCATGTAAACATGGTTATACCTTAAAAAATATTATTTTTAAATAAGGTACTTGAGTAAATATTGTATCAACGGGATTTAATTTTTTTAAATTGTATCTAATAAATATAATTTAAAAAATACAATTAACTTTCGAATGTTCTTACGGATAAAAGGATTATCTTATTTACATTTTTACTTTAGTCCTTACTTAACTGAAATTAAATAGTTTTTAAATACAATTTACGAAAATTTTTAGAAAATTACAAATAAAATTAAATAGGTGCCACAAACACATGTACCTACCTACCTATTTGCTTTTGAAATGATGTACATTATTTGGGTTTAATTAATTAATTAAATTACTTATGTTAATTGAGGTAATGCTTATATGTATGTTTGTCAAAAATAAACAAATGCGTCAAAATTCGGAAATCTATATTCATTTAGAAAAATCGCTATTTATTAGAATTTAAGTAGAATTTACAAGTGTGCAAATGTATACATAGTTTTTTAATTTTAAATTACATTAAAGGTTTTGTTAGCGTTATTTTATGTTAAGTAGTCCTTTCTTCGTTAATGTAAGAAATAGACCCCTAATAGAAATTTTGAAAAATTGCAAAGGGAGATTTACAGGGTGTTTCTTAAATATTGCAAAAAAAATCGGGAGGTGATTCCTTATCGAAAATTAAGGGAGTCTTTTATATACAATTTTTTCCTTAGACGTCTCCTTTCGAAGTTACACCCCCCTAAAAGGGAGCTGTAAAATTAGGTTTTTATTTTATTTCTCAACTTTGGATAAATGTAGGAGAATGATATTTAGTAGATGTTCTGTACTTATTAAAAGGTTTCACATAGTAATACTTTTAATCATCTCCAACCTTCACATTGTTTTTTATCAAAACTTTTTGGTGGGTTAAAATTTTTCAATAATTTTTTTTTAAAGCTTTTTTTATTTAGATACTTTTTTATTGTTTTTACAGTTTTTGAGTAAAAAATAAAATAAGTAAACATACACCATTAAATTAATATTCCAATATAAAACGATCCATTTTGGTGGTTACCATGGTTTGTTTATGTTCATAACTGATAATACATGTAGTAATTTGTATACCGCTATGATTTTCATAAAACAACGGTTTGGTTTATATCTTCTCTAGGTAAACAAACAACTTAAAAATATATTAGTCGCCTAAATAGAATTTACATTTACAGATTATCTGTTTGTAACAATTTTTTACCTGTTATGTAGTTAAAACGTATCGATTAATATCCGATACTGTAAATTATTCATGTACATTAAATTTTTTGAAATATAATTAAAAAATAAATTATGTGAAAGTATCCAAGGACTGTAATTTATTTAAAATTGCAAACCGTAAATGTTTATGTGCAAAATAACTGCCGAGCAACACTTTCAACAATCTTTCATGAAAAATAAATTGAGCATAAGATTTTATAATAGCAATTAGTTATACATGTATGTGTATTGTGTGTATGTATTGCCGTTATATATTCGTGAACACTTATAATTCGTGCTAAACCTCAACTGATCAACAAAAAACGTAATATAGCTCACAATAAGAGACTAACTATAAAATTTTTATTACTTTTCAGAGTATAATTCTGCTTCACCAAACAATAATTATAGATAGATACCCAGACTTATTTAGTTCTTTTGTGCAAGCACGCTGTAAGCAATAGGGTATAAAATCGTGTGGGGGCCATGAACAAGCATAATATAATTCACAGTGGCATACCAAAGTTTCATCACATTTAATTTAGAAATACATTTGTAATTATTACGCTATTCATGGATAGATCAAAGCAAAAAAATTATACGTATCTGTATTTTTTCTCTTTCGCGTTGTCTAACAAACAAAAATTAATGAATTTGGAAGCAGCAGTCGGCATCAAACTCAATATAACGTTAATATAATACTTGCCAAAGGAACTGTAGCAGTTTTATTAGGCTAATGTGGAAAAAAGAAATGCAGAAAGTTCATTATTGGATCGCGGTTTCCAAATCTACATCCTGGGGCATATGTCGGTAAATATGTCCTACATACTTTTTATTTAATACATAACAATAAGTAGGGGATAATTTATTTTACGGTGATGTTTAAGGACAACTATTGTGTTTGGCTTAATTGAATCGGCATTAAAATTTAAAATAGATTTTTGTTTAATGGAAATGTATAAATAACTTCAATAAACCCAAGTTTTTGTATTTATAAAGCACATAAAGTATAAAAATTATATTTTTAACTTTCACAGAAGCAACTCGACGGAAGATCCAGTTTCTATTTAATTCTCGCAAAATAATGTTTTTTTTTTTGTCGAAAAATAGTCAAACACATTGACATAAGTTATGAACTATCAGGGACTGAGAACGGAACGAAAACGAAAACGTTAAACGAAATTAACCGAATTTTCGTCTAATATTATTAGCAAAATATAAAGCTTCATTTATTGCATCAAGATTAAAGAACAAGTACAGCAATGAAACTGCACTGGGATTTACTTTAATTTTATGTCTGCAATTACATTTATAGCCACTTATTAGAACTCGCATTCAGTTAAACCTTAAAATAAATTTCAGCTAGATTAGCGGTACTGATATTGTTTCGAAACAAATGAAATACAGCAACTGTAAATAAAACAATCGAATAATATACATTTTAGCGTAGCTGTAGTTTTTTTTAACGAACTCTGAAATCCAATTATAATAAAAAGAAATATATGTAAATTTTTGTAGTTTATAAGATTTTTAATGTTGTTAGCAAGTCTTGTATCTTTATAGTAAACACGTAAATTGCGAAGGCGAGACAGAACACAGATAGAGTAACCTCTAACCTAATCCGGTCACGAATATCTTCCGGACCAGTCGCATAGTACAGTTAGGTAAGTAGGTACATACCTTTTCGAAAAACACGGTCTTCCTCGTTGTTAGATTCAAGATGATGATTTTATATTCATTTCCATTGCCGTTGTTGTCAGAGAGTTACTTTGTCGAGAATTCCGTACATGATTGATTGCTTGCATGGTGCAATACTGACGTCTAATAAATGTTTAAGTCTGTGCTTTATCCTTTTATAAACCAATCAATCATCGCTACAGATATTTCAAGAGATATAAAAATAATTCGTTCAAAAATTGCGTGAGATGATAAATTATAATTATATTAGATTATGCAAATGTGCATATTTTATGATATTGTTCTTTGTTACACTTTAAAAGTGCAATATTTACCGAATATTAAATTACATCGATATACAGGGTGTCCCAAATTCGAGTAAATGCATGGGGATCTCGCTTATCTTAAGTCGTAGCTCTTTAGCTTTAGCTCGGTTAATTTAGGGCAAAGTTGCTAAATTCGATGCTTATTGATAATCTAAAGAGAAATTGGAAATATCTCAAACGGTATCCGAGAAAATTAGGAAAAACTGGAAAGTCCATTTTTGAAAATCGTCTATAACTCCTTTGGAGTTTGAAATATTTTAACTGTGTAAAAAAGTTGCCCAAGCAACTTTTTAAGCCGAATCGGATGGTGGTCACAAATTTTTCCTGGGTCGATTCGTTTTTGTTGTAGACAACCAACTTTGTTTTTTCTTATGGGCAGCATATCGCGTTTTTCTTCGTTATTTAAGTTCATTTTTACGACCAACAGGCCTTCAAAACTTTTAGTTTGTTAATCGGTTGTCATGGAAACAACATAAACTACAATGACCGGCCAACCTGATTTATAATGGTTATTGTTTAAAACGTATTTTTTGAAATTTGACAATGAAAGAAAAAGTAAAATACCATGTGTGATACATCAGTGGATTCAGAAAAATAAATGCTATTTGATTATGTAAATAGCAAAAATTGCGCCCATAAGAAAAAATTAAGTTGGTTGTCATAAAACAAAAACGAATCGATCTAGAAAAAATTTGTGACCACTATTCGATTCGGCTTGAAAAGTTGATTGGGCAATGTCTTTACACATTTAAAATATTTCATACTCCAAAGGAGTTATAAACGATTTTCAAAAATGGACTTTCCAGTTTTTCCTAATTTTCTCGGATACCGTTTGAGATATTTCCAATTTCCCTTTGGATTATTAATGAGCACCTAATTTCGCAACTTTGCCCTAATTTAACCGACCTCTTAGCGATAAGCGAGATCCCCATGCATTTACTCGAATTCGGGACACCCTGTATATCGTAATATCGATATATCGGAATATCGATATATGGGAATATCGATATATCGGAACATCGATATATCGGAATATCGATATATCGGAATATCTATATATCGGGGAATATCGATATATCGGAATATCGATATATCGGAAGCTAAAAAGTTAGTAAAAAAGTCTGAAAATATTTTTGTAGGTAAATATTTTACAGAAAGATAACTTTATCAGACAAAAACCTTATATTTGTTTATTGTCAGGTTTTACTGGATACGTTAAATAAAAATAAGACTTGAAGCCACAACTATAAGATGTATGTTTGAACATGAAGCATATGGGAATCTTGGAAACCGTCAGCCGAAGAATGCTTAAATAAGCCAAAAGTGTGTTTTTACATGTTAAGCAACAATGAAAAATTTATAATATTGTTATTGTTCTCAGTTCTTAGGAAATCCTAAACAAACTAAAATATTTGTGTTTTAAATTAACTTGTAACGTTCTTCTTATTACTGTTAGAGAAATATTTAATTTGGTATTCATAGGCTAGACAAAAAACGCTAATCACACGGCATCGTTAAAATTACCCAGCCTCTTTAGTTTTTAAGATTTTATCCACAAGCTTTCCTTCCAACTGTTGATAATATTTAATTTCGTAATTAAAATTTATAAAAAGTTTTTCAGATTTCTCAATATTTTATAAACTTGACACAAAATTTATATGTTCCGTTTAGATGTTTACCCATTAGGTACGTAAAAACACACTTTACTTTGCTAATTTGGCCATTTTTGTCTGTAACTGCTTTTAAGTTCCTACATAAACTTCAATTACTTTTGAATACATTTGGCGACCTTAAACAAACGTTACATAAAATTTTAAACTGCAATTGGTTCAACAAACGCAACTGCATTTTCTTTAGAAGAACTGCATTTTGCGAACGATTGCTGCATCAAGTCACCTGCTTTAGGGCAGCATTCCCCAAAGAAGTTAAAAACACGCCTTTTTGTGAACTAATTGCTTCAGGAATTTCGTAAACGCTTCCTCAGTCGTGGAATGCGACGATTGTTCTTTAAATTGTGGTTGCATAAACCGGTCTTTTTTATTTCATGTTATATCGCTTAATTTGCATAGATTCACAGCCACAGTTCCGTTAACAGGACCGGGCATGGTATTGGCACAGTTGGTGAGCCTGTTTTGTATAATGTAGGTTTGTACAATATACGTAGGTGGCAATCAAAGATAAGTGCAAGTGGACCGTTGTGTTAATAATGTCCATGCGACCTAGTGACATCGTCTTTACCAAGATGGCCCGTGCATATGCTTCTTAATTGCGTTTACGTGTTGTATAATATTGCAAATGAATAAGGAGGGCCATTAGCAAAAATGTTTTTATAAAAGGCGGTTTAAAAAAAAGTTAATAACTTAATAGCAAATACATAGGTACTGTTTTAACAGTTGACATAACAAAGTGGTACAAATAACATCTCAAATATGTTTTTGAGTATAAATAAACACTAAACAGAACGTATAATTTAAACTCGGGCGTAATGATGTTTACCGTAAGTTATGTTATTTTTTTTCCAGAACCCTTGAACGCTAATAATCCTTAAAGATTAAAATGATGTCTATATTTGTACAACTGGTATATTATTGTAAATTATTATAAACATTAAAATTTTAAGTAATTCATTTAGCACCAATTAACGGGTATCCAAAAAAAAAAAGTACACTTCCAATGATTGTAAAATCAGTGTTTATTAGTGTATAACTTAAGATTAAAACTCAAAATTAAAAACACAGATGAAAAATATTTTCTCGTTATCGCAAGTGTTCAAATTATGGCTGTTCTGGTTCAGGCACTGCTGAAAACATAGCAGAGGAGGTCATAGAGCAATGGAATCGCAACCATCACAAATCATTTGCTTTGGTATTTGGACGCATTATCTTTCAATGACTGCGCTCAATTCATTAACTGTTGTCGGTTTTGTGTCATAAACTTTGTCTTTTACGAGTCCCCACAAAACATTCCATTCGTATAAGGTTCCGCAAATTTTTATCAAGATAGGCCCTCACATTGCTAAGTGTCACTCACAAAACTCCACTTTTCAGTCGGGATCATACTTATTAAAGACGTGGACTAATGTTGGAATGTAACTTTTTCAATAGACACACGAGCTGCTTGCGAACAGATTTCTTTGGAGTTTTACGGTAACTTTCGAGAATCTCTTCTCCACTTCTATAGCTTGTGGATGTTAGCGATCTTCCAGCACGCAGCTTGTAAGCGTCTTAAATACTTCAGCTGCTTTAAACTTATCTGTAATGGTAATAATAAAAGACATTCGAATGGGCTGTAAAAGAGTGTATAATTTGTTTTGACAACCATTATATGCAGAGTAGGCCAAAAGTATGGAAACGTTGCTGTAACGGCCTAAATACAAGTTTTATGAAAATGTTTTATATAAAAAGTGCATGGCAAATTGTTAGCTTCATTTTGACGTACTTCAATTTTTTCTGCCAACGGTGTACAACTGACAGGCGATCCTCATATTTTTTTAAATAGCAACCCATGTATTTTTTACTTTAATTGATAGAGAATTATTTTTATCCATCAAATTTTTTGTAAATATTGAATTAAAATGTTTTTGAGAAAAATGAGTTTCAAAACTACTTCTTACTTATCAAAATCGTTCTATTTGATTAAACAAAATACGATCGCTATAGTAATTGACAATTTATTACTTGTGTCAACGTGTTTTATTATTTTTCAACGAAAACCCATTATTTTGTGGGTACTAAATTGAAAATGGACCTTCCATCGAATTGCTTATGTGAAAGTGTATTTAAGGCGTTTCAATTGAATGCTTACAATATAATAATATCTCATCGAAAAATAATAAATCACAATAAGACAAGCTAGGAACTGTGTTTTGTTTAGGCAAATACAACGAAATTGTAAAAAAATAATAAATATGTAATTCTGAAACTCATTTTTTTTCATTTTATTTAAATTTTAACTTTAAAAAAAATTGTATGGTTAAATAAAGAAAACTATTCCCAATCAATCAAAGTAAAAAAATATAAGTTGCTTTTTCAAAAAATATGACGATCACCTGTCATTTGCATACGGTCGGCCAAAAAAAAAATTGAAGCACATACGTCAAAATGTAGCTAATAATTTGCTATACATTTTTTATACATAATATTTTTTGTTGCTATATATACTCTTAAGGGTTAATACAGTTTTCAAAGAATTTTCTATTCCTATAAGCAGCAAATTGACAAAAGGTCCATTTTCAATTTAATACTTACAATTATTTAATCGCAAAATAAAACCAGACAACTTTTGAAATGTCAATTACTACAGCGATCGTGTTTTATTTAGTCAAATATAACTATTTTGTGAACAATAATAAATAACTTTGATATACTCATTGTTCTCAAAAATGCCTCTGTGTATGCTTATTTTTTTAATGCACTATCAAATTTAGAATTTAATTTTCTATCAGAGTCAATAAAAAAAGGAGTGCCGTTTTAATTTCAAAAAAAAAGTTGACTCTCGGCATTCTGACATATTCCATGGTAGAAAAAACATTTGAACGTCATTTGATAGAGAATTTTTTACGATTTACAAAAATATAAGGTTTTTGGGAGTTTCCTCTTAAAATAACAAAGTTTTAGGGGCGCGACAGTCAAACTGAATTACCTTGTATGAGTACGCATTAACGAGCAACGCTATTTGTTTATTGAGGTATTTAAAAAAATGCAAATATTTACAAACGAACTAGCTTCGTTCTAAAATTTGCCACTAAAAATTGTATCCTACAAACAAATTCTCTTGATTAAACATAATTCCTTAACCTAATTAGAGGTCGAACATCCAAATTATGCATAAACAATTCAGCGTCTGCAATCTGCATACTGATGCCACTGATGCTGATGTACATAAAGATGATTAGTTGTGCGTTCCACAGTAATAACAATCAATCCATTCCCCGATCATTTTCTGCCTGGCTATAAAAACTTATTATTTGATACGGATATAGGCGCATTAACTTCACACTCGCTCTACGGAATGCTTTGAAACATAACAAAACCGCGTTTTTGAATTATTGGAATAATAGTGGGATAAGGTTTTGTTTAAGTCAACACAGATAATGTAGGTGTGCTGAATGTACAGTTATATTTTAATGGTATTTACTTCAGACCTGGAATGTCGGTACTTGCAATATGGCTTGATTTACTGTACGAGGTTGAGGTGTGTTTAGAAGCATTAAACTGCGCTATGGGTTAGACATCCATCATTAATTCCTCTAATTATAACTTATCCTTGTTTATCTTTCAATTTATGTTTGCTAATTAAGATCGTGCGAACGATTTTTTAAGTTTTGTTGCTAAAGGTGTTGTTTGTAACCATATTCATCGCTTTGTTTTATTCAACAAAAGATTAGATATTTAGTTGTGGAATCAACTACACTTGTGCACAGACTTGTGTACAGACATTTTCATGAGTTCACGAAGCATTAATCCAACTGTCAATTAAATTTGTTATCATAACAAGATTAAATAACACTAG